>OZ035984.1:19881901-21131901 GCA_964035005.1 Erebia palarica
AACAAGGGACCTTTAGAGTTTCGCCATGTCTGTCCGCGGCTTAGTTCATAGGCTGTTACTTGTCAGTTCTACAAAGCTGTAATTTGGCATTAATATACATAATATTATTAAACACGCTGGCAAATTTTTTCATACCTAAAACGAAATAAAAATTAAATATGTCACCTCCCCTACACCTAAAATGGGGATGAATTTTTTTTAACCAACCCGTAGTATGGGGTGTCATTGGATAGGTCATTTAAAAAGACATTGTGCGTGTGGGAGCACCAATTTTCGATTCAAGCATCCGTTTTGTGAAGTAATTTCTGATCCCGTACAGAAGGTCAGGTGTATGAAGCACTAAGCTGTCACCGCTTCGATAGTTTACCTACAAACAGTAGTTTATCAAAGTCCACAGACAACAAAAACAAAAACAGCAGGGTCGCTAAGATTTTAATTCGAGTAAAATGCGAGTTTTCTTATTCCACTACAACTGAGACGGTGTTCAGCTTGATTAATAGTGATCCGAGAGGTGGTCGACGGTTTGTTTGAAGTGTTTATCCCATCACCATCACCATCATCTTTGTCATCATCAACCGATCATCAGCCCACTACGGAACAGTAGTCCTTTATGAGAAAGCTACAAATTACTAAAATTTTAATTTTTCAATTGAACAAATAGGTATCATTCAATCCACGAAGACACATTTCACTCTTTTTTACTTTTTTTACTTCTTTTTATTTATTTTTTCTGACTCACTTCGCCTGCCTTTCGGACAATAATGGAAAACTGTTATGCATACAGGTTTAGGTCAATATATAGGAAAAAAATATAGGGAGGTTGCCAATATAAATTTGGTAAATAATTGTGAAATTCTGATTTTTTGATACGTTTTTCAATATAATAAGGTTCATTGGTTAAGGCTGTCAGCAATTCTATGGTTGAAATTTGTAAGGAACACATGTTCATCTATCCATATTATAAATGCGAAACTTTGCATGGTTGGTTGGATGTTTATATATTATATATTTGGAATAAGGCTACTTTTTATCCCGGAAAATTAAAGAGTACCCGCAAGTACCAGAAAAGCTCAATATACGTGGACTTTGATATGAATAAGTACTACAAACAGACAGATTTCCAAAGAAATAGTATAAACAGAAACTACTTTTTCAACGTTTTGGAGGCTGTAATAAGACTGAAGACAATTAAACCGACAGCTTTTAGACTACTTAAGCTACTGGAAGATAAAAAGCGATCCTCTCAGATCTAAAAACAACCACTTCAACTTTAGTTTCAATTTGGTATCGTTAGTGCTTCGTGTTTTTAATCCATTTGGCGTTGCGATCTCTTGATGTTGCTTTCCGATCTTAAGATTTTAAAGTATTGTATTTGTTTTACAAGTTGAGTGTTAAGTAGTGCAACTAAGATCGGCCCTCCTAGCCAAATTACATACGTTTCGTTTATATTGTCTTTCTATTATCGTTACCGCTTTAGCGGTGAAAAAAACAGTGAATACTAGCTGATGCCCGCGACTTCGTCCGCGGGGATCGAAGGGTTGTGGTTCCCGCGGGAACTTTTTATTTTCCAAGATAAAAGTAGCTTATGTAGTACTTACCCCTCACTACGTCGACGTGTATTGAGGTTTTCCGGTTCCTGCGGGAACTCTTTAATTTTCCGGGATAAAAAGTATCCTTATTCCAAACTATAATCTATCTCTGTGCCAAATTTCATCCAGATCCGATCAGCCATTCTGGCATGATTGAGTAAAATAGCTTTTTGTTTTGTCTCTTTGATCTTTTGAACGCGTGAAACGTCCGCGTACCTCACTTTATAGCTTAGTTTACTCATTTGGAGCTGCATAGGCCAGCGTGACAGGCTATAACGTGTTTCCCCTCGACGCACAACCTTTATGACCTGTACGGTCCCTAGTATGTTTTCATCATCAGGGCTACGTACCTATAGGATACCAAACAAACTATTACTGTTTATAATAAAGCCATAAGTACGCCAATAACCGCTTCGTTGTTTTAGTGGTTAGCGTGTTAAACAGTTAAAAGACGACGAGGTCCTGGATTCGATCCTGCACCTGATCTCTCTGGTTGTTGCGGATTTTCTATCCCATTGCGGTTTGAATAAGGGAATAGAGAGTATACTATAATATCTCCCGCACAGATGGTTAATCTCTCTAGAGATTGGAAGCCGTGGCTTACGTATTAAGAAAGATTTTGTTTTACCATTGCACGTAAGTCTGACTCAAACATGACTGATTAATTTATTTGCATATTCTGATGATATGTGTTTGCAATGTTTTCTTTATAATAATACTAGATGATGCATGTGACTTCGTCCGCGTGGATTAAGGTTTTTTGATTCCCGCGGAAACTCTTAAATTTTTCGGGATAAAAATAACCGATGTCCTTCCCCGGGATACACACTATCCTTATATCAAATTTCATCAAAATCGATTAATTAGACAGACAGACACACTTTCGCATTTATTATATTAGTATGGATTTAATGTGATGATGGAGCCAGGAATGTAACGTCAAGACAAATCCAAAAAGCACCTTTTATTTGATAACAGCATATTAACAGCTGAACTCACACTTGTTTGCAAATAATACCACCTAAATTACCAATTTTATTTCAGTAGTTATCGTATATCTCCTTACATCGTAGAAACAAACATCCCATCAACTGGATACCTGGTTTTCTTTCAACATTCTAGTTTTTTTTTCTGTTATTTTTGCCATGTATACCTGCAAATTATTGAACTAGCTTCCACATACTTTATTCCCCCGAAACTATTGTATAGCTCGCGTCAATCATTCAGTCGTGTCTGAAGTTGACCGTAAGACGCGTCGCAATAGCATAATTTCGCGCGTAGTATGGAACGGACTTCGACAGCCTGTATGGGAGCTGCGCAAACAATCGCTCGCATCTCAGCTCAGAAACGACTATTTGATTGACGCTAACTAAAAGACTAAATCGCCTTTGCTTGCTACCTATAATTAAAAAAAAAGTAATTTCACGTCCTCACGATCTTTATCGGTTCAACCCATAATGAGTACGAGTCTCACTTCGTTGTCCGTCTCTGTCTGTCAATAATATCAAACATGTACTTATCTAGTTACTTAGAGCTGTAAAAAAATCAAGCTTCTCAGTCAACGTAATCAAAAGATGCGGTCGTTTATGCCGCATATTTTGACACTCGCCAAAAGCCGATAATGGGGCATAAGTATAGTCCGAACAAAACCGAAAATCGTAACCAAAATTACGTGTTGTTATGGCATCTTTTTTGTTATTATTACTTAAAGAATTTACACCGTTGTGCGCGAGTCTGACTCGCACTTGACCGGGGTTTTTTTGGCAATAATAGTCCACAACGCTGCCCAAGTGCGGATTGGTAGACTTCACATATATTTGAAAACTTTATGCAGAACTCTCGGGCATGCAGCTTTTTTCACGATGTTTTCAATTCCAAAAAGTTAGATACATAATATGCCCGTAAAAAAGTAATTTCATTTAATTACACGAAATTCGTGAACTATAAAAAAAGTAGTTCAATAGTAACCCGATTTGATAGCAACGGATGTGATACGGTATCGGCGCAAAAAACAGTATTAACATGCAAATTAATATGCGGGTGTTTTCATATAAGTGTCGCAACACCATCAATCTACGTTTACTAGGACGCTTGCTCCGTTAAGTGTTGGTCGGTAGTACATTGTGGTTAAACGTGTACATTGAGTAATAAGACATGCTCGGGAAATTTTTAATTTGTTTTGTAATGTGCGTCGTCACATGTTATGTGAAAGCTGGACGTGAAGGTCGGTGTCTTTGTTGTTTTTTTTTTTTAGTTAGCCCTTGACTGTGATCTCGCCTGATGGTAAGTGTTTATGCAGTCTAAGATGGTAGCCCTAATTTGTTAGGGGCATAGTAGTTATATTAAACCCGTGCCCCTAGTCGGTTTCTATAAGGCATCGTACCGGAACGCTCGCTCGCTTGGCAGTACGTCTATGCCGGCAGGATGGTAATTAGCCATGGCCGAAGCGTTCCACCAGGCGCGACCAGAGTAATTCAGAAATCATAAATTCCCCAATTTACCCTGCCAGAGATCGAACCCGCGATCTCCACGGCGTTCAACACTGCGCCAAGGAGGTCATCAATTATAGTTAGAGAGATAAAATGAAATAAATACCTTTTATATTTCCTTAATTCATAATTTATTTATTGGTCCAGAACATGGTACATTATAATATAGTCACATATTACAGATGTTACATTGATGACAGTAGGTTCCGTATGTTCTACCGTAGCTGGCGTACATATTTCAAGTTAACTATTACATGGTTACTTATTTTTAGCGAGTTTCTTGTTGGTTTTTCTTGGTAGTAATGCCATTCCGAACCAGTGGTAGATTCACTTGACGATTCAAAAGTACTTTTAAAAGTTTATTTGAATAAAAAAAACATTTGAATTTGAATTTACAGTATTTTTTTTCATGGGTAAACTAACGATATACTTAAACACAAATTACAACATGCTATAAGCCATAATTTAAAAAATTTAAAAACACGATTGCCCTGCCAAAAAACGAACTAAAAAGTTAAAAATCTAAATTAATCTATTCACATTTTTATTAAAGGATATTTTTTTGTGAATCACTGGATACCTATTGAACAATAGTGCTATATATTTTTGGAACTACTCATCATTTTCTAGATGATGATTATATAGTTAATCTTATTTTCGAATATTTTTTTTCAACTTTAGTCTTTAATGCGGGACCATGGTCACCCCATGAATCTTTTTTAAATTTTACTAGCCTATGTCACCTGGAATAAGCTAGGGATTCTAACGATACCTCATTTATCAAAATTGGTTCAGGCGTAAAGAAATTCTGGTGGAATATATACATACATACATACATTCATACATACATGAATCCTGAAAACAATATACTCCTTTTTTCAGGCAGTCGCATTCACTGATATTATGAACATAGATTGTAAGTGTATACAGCATTGAGAAAAGGCATGCAAACTATCAAGTTATCACACCACGTAACTTATAAGAAAGTAAGGCAAAACGTTTTGTTTTAATTTTCAGGATATTCGCCAGAAGAGTTCCCCTGCTTAAACAGTGGAGGTATATGTGTACAACGGGGGGACTGTCCTAAAGATAAGCTAGCGAATATCAAGGGACTGTGCCCCGATGGACCGAAACAACGCTCAGAATGCTGTTACGGATGTAAGTGAAGTATAATGTCGTCATAGATTTAAGATTAATTGTAATAATATATAAATCAATAAATCCATCTTAGAAATATACTCGTAAGCTAAATAATGCCCGTAGTTTAAGTTTTTTTTTTTCCCGTAACTGACAATAAGCTAAAGATGCCGTCCAGGCGCACGAAATTCTATGATAACTCTTTCACGAGGAATTGTGTCAGGTTGTGGAATTATCTCCCCGCTGACATACGTCAGGCAAAATCCCTACATATCTTCAAACGTTGTTTGAAAAACTACTATCTATCTATGTAATGGAGTAGAATGTAGTATATTATATGTTATGTATAAATAGTTATTTATGCTAGATATTTATATGTGTATTATTAGTATGTAGTGTTTATGTAGTCTATCTTATTCTAGGAAAACTAAATTGCTTGCCACGCAACCCATGATTTCTCCAATCCAATCACCAAAGGTTGTCTGGGAGAGATCGCTTTAGCGATAAGACCGCCTTTGCACGCTTCACTACGATTAAGCTTCTCTTTTTGTAATTATATATTTCTATTTATTTCTTGTGTGCAATAAAGAATACAATAATAATAATAATAATAACTTCTTAATTTTCTGGTATAAAAAGTAGATTATGTCACTCTCCAGATCCTCAACTATACCAAAAGCACGTCGATTTGCCGCTCCGTTGCGAGGTGATTGAAGGAGAAACAAACAAACACACTTACGCATTTTATATATATAAAAGAAAGCCGTGTTAGTGACACTAATTATAACTTAAGAACGGCTGAACCGATTTGGCTGAAAATTGGTGGGGAGGTAGCTTAGAACCAGGAGACGGACATAGGATACTTTTTATTCCGAAAAATTGAAGAATTCCCGCGGGAACTAAAAAACCTCAATCCACGCGATTTGGCTGAAAATTGGTGGGGAGGTAGCTTAGAACCAGGAGACGGACATAGGATACTTTTTATCCCGGAAAATTAAAGAGTTCCCGCGGGAACCAAAAAACCTCAATCCACGCGGACGAAGTCGCGGGCATCAGCTAGTTTATAATATTAGTGTGATGCGAAAGTGTTTCTGACTGTCTGTCCGACTGCTACGCTTCTCCGGCCCATCGTTACAACTGATTTTGATGAAATTTGGTACATAGATACATACTTTCCCGGCATGTAGATTGCATGCCAGGAAATGACATAGGCTTTAGGCTATTTCTATCCCGGAAAATTTATGTCCTTCCATGAAATTGCTGATGATGAAAAAATTGTAACGAAACACCTACTAATTAAAGTTTATTAGTAAGGACGTATGCTGTTGACACTTTGAACCCAATCTTTCAACAACCTTTTATCTCTGTTTCAGATCCAATGTCAGCAACTGGTTGCGGTGATCAGGCGGGAAGTTGCGTTCCAAGGTCATACTCTTGTGCCACATTGATAAGAGCGGACGACTGCGCAGATGATGAGCATTGCTGTGTATTTGTTAATTAAAAGCTTTTTTTTTATAGTACTTTTTACTTATTTATCGACAAGACATCAGCGCTTGAGCCTGAGAACGTTGAGATGGTAGCCGGCTAACCTGCATTGCGATATAGCGTGTTTGTTTTATCCAAGATATCTATAGCCTGTCAAACTTATCTGACCCGGTGTCGGCGTCGCTAATATATATTAAAAATAAAATGAAAACGAGAACTACATAGGCATAAAAAATTGTTAAAATTATGCCCACCGGGCCAGATAAGTTTGTGGGACTATGCAAGTGTTTTGAAATTGGTAATTCAGTCCTCCTAGTGGAGACTCAGCGACTATTGGATACTTTTGTGCTTACGTCGCGACTTGATTTAGACTTTATCATTTTAATCATTTAATAATTCATTTAATCAAAAACATACAATCTTCATGATGCACAGTTATCAAAAGTAATACAATAAAGGTAATAATTAATATTATAATCCCATCAAAAACATAAATGTGAAATGAGAGCCAAATTCAAAATTGTGATATATATGCCTTGGTTGTTGACTTCAGCGACAAAAGAAGTGAGATCTAAATGGGTGCCAAGTTCAATAGTCAGTCCTGCAATTTATTTATAACAACATATAATATTTTATAACAACTTAAAATATCATTTCTTCTTATAACTTAGTATAAAATGTTGAAGACTAAGGCTTTGGCTTGGCTAGTTTTCATATACGAATTATAGCGTTCACAAGTTGTAAAGCTGTAAGTTCTTATTTTATTTTTCTGAAAATTTGGCTTGCTGGTAGAAACTGTACTTTTAGGTACCTACTTAATAATAATTCGTATATGGAAACTAGCCAAGCCAAAGCCTTAGTCTTCAACATTTTATACTAAGTTATATTGTTGTTATAAATAAATTTCAGGACTGACCATTGAACTTGGCACCCATTTAGATCTCACTTCTTTTGTCGCTGAAGTCAACAACCAAGGCATATATATCACAATTTTGAATTTGGCTCTCATTTCACATTTATATTTTTGATGGGATATATAAATTGCAGGACTGACCATTGAACTTGGCACCCATTTAGATCTCACTTCTTTTGTCGCTGAAGTCAACAACCAAGGCATATATATCACAATTTTGAACTTGGCTCTCATTTTACATTTATGTTTTTGATGGGATATCATTACTTTTTGTACAGAAATTATTGAACTCAATCTCAAACTCAAAACATATTTATTCAAAATATTTACCTACAAAGTACACCTTCTGAACGTCATGCTTACAGAGCATAAGACGTGATGGTGATAATTAACTACTGTATCGTAAAACTAAAGCTACGAGGGTTCCAAACGTGCCCTGGTCTGAGAAGAGCCCGCAATACACTCCGCTTTTTTTTTTATTATCACCATCTCACAAATATTTGAAATTATATATATGTACTTATAATATAACATTACATAATCAGCCGCTGTAACAATTCATACCCATGCCTTGCTATCATTCAAATAATCCTTTACACTGTAATAGGACTTTTCTATTAGTTTAGTTTACGTTTTACATTAGTAGGTACTTATTATTCGGTGTAAGGTCAGTGTGTCACCCACCAGTAATTCTATTGTACGACTCATTGTACAAGATAATTAAAGACGAGAATTCTCAAGAAAAATATATAGTATACCTAGAGTTACACTGACATTGACAGATTACATCTATGGTCAGACTACCTCTACAGCACATTTCTACATCTCATCAATTTTGATTGCAAAAGTTCAAAATCAAAAGTTTTTTGTGAAACATTGAAAACAAGCACGTTAAACAGTCGATATCACTAAAACCACTATAAACAACTAGCAAACCCGGCGAAATCCGTTTCGCCACCAGATGGCTTCCTTTTCAATTTTTCCTGAATTTTCTTTGCTATAAACCTCACGGAGCCCGAGACCTTTCCAACGAATGCAAAACCGTGGAAATCGGTTCGTGCGTTCTGGAGTTATAGCGTCAGGAAGGAAAACCCGACTTATTTTTATATAAACAATGAATACAAATCACAATGACTGACAGCTTGAACTGACGACTTCAAATACGTTTCTTCTTCTTTTCTGTCAATGACGTTTCGTTGCACAAAATGTATGAATACGAAGGTAAGGTTTTAATGCAACTATGTTATTATTCATTATTATTTACATTAAAATAATAATTATGTGTCATTTTCAATAGTTAAGGAGTTACTACCACCGCTTAAAGCAGTATTGTTTCAAAATAACGGTTGAATGTCACGTACTTTGACGTCCTTAAAATAATGATTATAACACTACAACATAAACGTCAACAATATTAAAATAATACGGCTTTAAGCAATGGTAGTATGCACCGTGTCAGAGTTTTGATCTATACCTAGGTAGATCATAAAAATGACGATTTTTGTACGTTTATATCTAAATAACCATTTGAGGTGTGCTTATGAAATTTGGAGCACATATGTATCTCACGGGTCTCAATTTATGCGCCAAATTTGACATGTTTATGTGAAATAGTTTTTGAGTTATGAGGGGGTCAAAAGTGGCTCCAAATGGTTCGTGTAATATTACACACGGTGCTGCTCGCCAGTTTTTTTGAACTTTGACTGGACACGCTTCCGCGTGTCTTGATTATGTGTCATTTTCAATAGTTAAGGAGTTACTACCACCGCTTAAAGCAGTATTGTTGCAAAATAACGGTTGAATGTCACGTACTTTGACGACATTAAAATAATGATTATAACACTACAACATAAACGTCAACAATATTAAAATAATACGGCTTTAAGCAATGGTAGTATGCCCCGTGTCAGAGTGTTGATCTATATTCTATACCTAGGTAGAGCATAAAAATGACGATTTTTGTACGTTTATATCTCAATAACCATTTGAGGTGTGCTTATGAAATTTGGAGCACATATGTATCTCACGGGTCTCAATATATGCGCCAAATTTGACATGTTTATGTGAAAAAGTTTTTGAGTTATGAGGGGGTCAAAAGTGGCTCCAAATGGTTCGTGTAATATTACACACGGTGCTGCTCGCCAGTTTTTTTGAACTTTGGCTGGACACGCTTCCGCGTGTCTTGATAATTAGATTAAATCTACACGTTGTAATAATTTACTCGTGCAAGTTTCGATGAGAGTACAAAATTATTAATATCGACTTCTGGAATAACGCTTATACAGTGATAATACTTCAATGAACGTTGGCTTGTGAAGGGGAAAAATGGAACGCATTCACCGTAGTAATACTTGTATTTCTATTTACGTTTCCCGAAGTCAACACATAAGTAAGATTGAGCGAGGGGCGGGACCGAATATAAATTTAAAAGACCTTCATAACTCGACGGTTATAGCAGAGATGGTACACTAGTTTTTCTTGTAATTTAGATTTAAATAATTGAAAGGAAAGAAATAAAGAAAAAATAGTTCATTCGACAATGGTGCCACAGACAAAACACAGATTACAGATGTAACAATTTCATCTATGATACCACCCAGAATGGGTGTACTGGTCAGCGTTAAGTCATTGTAATCTTATTAGTAAGTCAGTTGAGAATTCATTAATTCCGAATTTTCTCTAGGCTGTCTGGTGAGAGGTTGCGGTCAAGGCTAGTTACTACGACAAACAAAAGTTTCTTCACCAAACTAAAGACAATTTTGAAAAACAAAATCCAATTTACCCCTGCTAGGGATCGAACTCGGGACCTCCGACTCGTAAGACTAGAGCGCTAACCACAGTGACCGAGAAACAATAATATTATTACGGATATTAACTGCCTCTTTGGTCTAATAGTTAGCATGTTCAACTGCAGCTGACAGGGTTCTTGTTCGATTCCTGGGGCCATAGAATATTAAGTACTTATTCGATTTTTCTGAAAAGAAATTCAGACCGAAAATAATATGTAACTCTCGAAAGGGAACCTCAGTGGAGATTAGTCGTGTGTGCCTGTATTCGATATTGAGGGCATTATTTAATATTGGATAGAAAATGCAGTTTTGTGGCGAATGGCGATCTTTACAGGGTACCCATGTCCAGCTGTGGATGTCTATTGGTTGAGACGACGACAATAATGACTACTACTCAGTAGTGTAGTAGACCTTACATTTACAGATTTTAGAGTATAACTTGTATTCAGTGTAAAATCACCTTTAGAGCCCAGCGGAGCGTAACAAAAGGTCTGGAAATGTAATATTTCTGAAGCAAAATTGTTAGTACTAAATAATTTAAAACTAATTTCTTCGCAGATACTGTAGGCCTCGATTGGATATTGCGTTTTGAATTTTCCTACGTTAATTCTTAGGCTTCTTGGTTATGACCGCATAGTTAAACAATATTTCATGGGGTATTTGATAGTGTAGGAAAACAGCAAAAAAAGATCGGAAATCCTACGTTTATTGATATACTAGATGATGCCTGCGACTTCTTCCACGTGGATTGAGGTTTTGTTTCCCGCAGGAACTCTTCAATTTTTCGGAATAAAAATATGTATTCTATGTGCTAAGTCAGGTTAAGTGCTATCCCTATTATGAATTTCAGCCAAATCGGTTCAATTGTTGTGGCGTGAAGGAGTAACAAACATCCAATCTTACAATCATGCAAACTTTCACATTATCTAAACTTAATTTTATAAAGAGGAAAAATTTGTTTATTTGTTTGTAATGGATATACTCAAAAACTACTCACCCTTTTTTAAAAAATTCTTTCACCTATAGAAAGCTAGATCATCAGCGAGTAACATATGCTATAATTTATTTTGAAAAAATTAGAGATCCTTACGAAAATTGCAATAATGTCAACGTAGTCGGAAAAAATCGTCTCTTCTGAGAGCTACGTGGCTTGCGCTGCCTAGATAGGTAAAGTTACACAAAAAAATTAATAATGTATGGTGGAATTGTTCCTCTAAAAAAAATCAAAAAGAAAGTCCGCGGTATCTATCTTTTAAGGTTGACTCACAATAACCATTTTTGTGATTTTCAAATTTGGTCTAAACCAATGCTTCACTTGGGAAGGTGTTTTTACTGACATGGTATTGATCCTTATCAAAATAAATATATTAGTCATCTCAAGAATTTAAGATAAAAGTTGTCCTTTACATCGTTTAATTTAGATAAATATCTTAAGAGATATCATAGAAATAATGTAACGTGCAAGGTAAAATGGAGCGACTCCGGCCGGCTGGCTGCATTGGGTATAGACTATTAGGATTATTAGTGCTACCCGTGCGATGGCGGGGCGGATCGCTAGTTTTACTATAAGTATAGGAATGTCAAATTATCGGTGCTTCCACCAAACCAAATTCCAACTTAAAATGAAGCTTTCGAAATTGATCACTGGGAATCAATCTAGGGACCTATTTATAAGGTGCATACCTCTGGCCAAACGGGTCTATGAATTAAGTTGATAAGATAAGATAAGCATGAATGAACATTCAATAAACATACATGCTTTTGAATAATTATAACGTATTACATTACCCGCATACGTTTACAAAGGGCTAGATAAACTTAACCCTCCATTGCGTATTACCCCCAAAGATAGATATTTATCTAACGAAGATACAAATCATAAGCAGAAAGCGATTTTTAAAATTGTGGAAAAGTTTATTATGCTCGCGCCGGAAATCCCAGCGTTGGCAGATCCCTCAATCTCTTTTTAAATATAGGTATAGGCTTAAAGCCATATGATTTCACTATTGTTGACTTTCACGCTTTAGATTTATAACTTACTAGCTGAAGCCCGCAACTTCATCCGCATGGTTTAAGTTTTTTTTCATTCCCGCAGGACCTTTTTAATTTTCCATGTCTCCAGGTCTTCAACTATCCCCGTGTCAAAAATCATATCGATCTGTCGTTGCGATGTGATTGAAGGACAAACCAAAAAAGCAATAAACTAACAAACAAACACACTCTCGCATTTATAATATTAGTATGATTATAGGAACGTCAAGATACGTGTCATCAAACTGTAATTTTGAGTAGTATTGCTTAAGTATTGCTAGCGTAAGTAGTATGGGCCCTGAAACTAATATTAAAAACTATGAGTGAAGGTAGATTTACCTTATCTATGTAAATTTTCTAATTTATTAATTAAATCTGACGATGCAGGATCAGAGTATTAGTATAACACTTGATATATACGGCGTTACGGCGGTTAGCTAGTATATGCTGCCGCCGTATTCATGCTAATATTATAAATGCGAAAGTGGGTCTGTCTGTCTGTTTGTCTATCTGTCTATCTGCTACGTTTTAACGGTCCATCTTTTCAACCGATTTTGATGAAATAGAAAAATGTCGAGTTCCTACGGGAATTAAAAAAAAAGTTTAATCAACGACAACGAAGTCGCGGGCATCATCTAGTCTAGTATATAATAAACCGAAAAAGACGGCTAGAATTTGCATCTTGTAACTTGTACCATCCAATAAGTTTTAAGACGCAAAATAAACGCGTCGCTTCCAAAGTAATTACTGGCTTTACGATTAAGATAACCCTAAAAATATCACAAATTGCGTCTGCAGTAGTAACTTCACCTTTATCAACACTTTCGGTGTAATAAACTTCCTGGATACTGAATTCAGCATCTTAATTCAGCATTTTCTCTAAATCTTCTCAAAGTAGTTTAAAACTTAGTTCCATTTTAGGCGTTCATTTATTCATGGTGCAGTCTAAGATGGTAGTGAGACAACCTGGGGGTACGGTATACCCCTAATCAGTTTCTACACGGCATCGCACCGGAACGCTATATCGTTTGGCAGTATATTTAAGCCGGTAGGGTGGTAAGTATAGCCGGCCGAAGCCTCCCACCAAACCAGACAGACAGAAAATTCTGAAATTATTATAAATTCTAGGAAGGTAGTCAAACTCCTTTTCCGTGGTTGTAGTTAGCTATTATAGCCTGACCTATCAAATAAGTTAAATTAAAGTCTTAAATATTTTTTTTTAATTCCTTGTTAATCTACAAAAGCGCTCAACATTGTGCCAGGGTGATCATCAAATATAATACTATAGTTAATATATTAAACTAAACTGTGACTGTTGCTACTATACTCACCTTGAAAAGAAAAGAGGGGATTTTTTTAGCTGGCAAAAAACGTTCGTAACGAAAACGCGTCGAGTAAGATTTTTATGTATTGTTTATTCGAAATTACAACGCTAAAGCATTAAAGTTTAATTTCGAATGTAGTATATTTATATTTAAGACCTTTGGTCTTCGTAACTCGCGTTGTTTTGCTTTTTTACCTCGACTAGAACTTGAAATTAATATTTATGTTATAAGGAACTTCGTTCCTAACTGGTGTCCCACGACATCGCATGATTTTTTTTATTTCCACAGCGTTCAAAGAATTTTTAAGAATTTTTTTAAGAATTTTTTTAATAAGAATTTTTAGCTTTCACTAGAAAGATTCAATCAATTTTCGGGAGTGTTGTTATTTCGCAGTGCGCGCTTACTTTTAGCTACAACATTTGATACAAATGTCAACAAAAGGGTCTCTAGTCTCTACTGTTTACACAAAAATGCAGCCAACTTTCTACGTACAGTTTTCAATCCAGTAAGTGCAGGATAAATAAATAACAGCCGTCCTAGAGGCGGGAAACAGAGAGTATCCATATTCTAGAGTCGTAGATGTAACGTAAAACCGGTTAGTGACTAGAAGACCAGACTGGTGAAAAAAAAAGCAGTTCAGAAGCAGAACAGATGCATTTCAAGAAATTCGCGAGATATATGGTATATCTGATGTATGCAACTTTTTTTTACACTAGCTGATGCCCTCGACTTCGTCCACGTGGATTGAGGTTTTTTAGGATCCCGCGGGAACTCTTTAGTTATCCGGGATAAAAAGTGTGTTATTACAGACTATAATCTATCTCTGTGCCAAATTTCATCCAGTTCAGTTCAGCGGTTCTCACGAGATTGAGTAAAAAACATCCATCTATCCATCCATCGATCACATTTTTCGCATTTATAGCATAAGTATTATATTATTAGTATAAACATACACCATGGTCTCTTGCTGAAATCACTAGTTTTGCAAGAACGCTATAGGAACTTGCAAGAACAGCATACCAACTCAGCCTAATGACCTCACGTCTACGATAGAAAGTGATCATACTTAATTTAAATGAGGATTTAATAGCACCAATGTCTAGCAGATAAAAACCAATACTCAGCCTGAAGCAGGCAGTTTTATACATACGTTGATTACATTCGACAATGATTTTAAAATCTTTAATTTACATATTTTTATGTTAGATAGAAAATAAAATATTAATATTCACCCGTTTGTTATAATATTTTATTACAACTAGAGGATACCTGTGACATCGTCCGCATAAATTGAATCCCTGGGGGAACTTATAAACTTTCCAGGATAAAGAGTAGGCTATGTCCTAACTCAGGCTATGTCCTATCAATGTCCCTGGGATGTAAACTACCTTTATACCAAATTTCATCAAAATTGGTTTAAAATATGGGCTGTTAGATCGTGGCAGACAGTCAGACACACTTTCGCATTTATAATTATTGTATGGATAAAATCTTTTTTGGTAATGCACCTTTGCAAAATTGAGGGGCTGAGTGATATCATATGATATCTTTATCTCTATGCTCTACAACTCTACGGTGGGCGGCGCATCTCCCAGAACTAATAACAGTGTTTTGTAAACAAACTGGCTGAAATAACAGGAATTGCGCCGGAGGCAATATTTTGCAAGCAAGTATAGTGGTGCGAGTTGGTAGTTTTGCTTTTACTTGGTTGCAATTTAACGTGACATTTTGACGGCTGAGAATCTTCAGTGCAAGGTAATCTAAACATAAACAACACGAATCCTACATTTACAAGATAATATTATTAAAATTTCTAGATGATGCTAATGATTTTTATTTATTTACATCTGATCAGAACAGCAATGCCACTTACACTAACTAGATGATTATTAATAATTAACAAGGCAATACAAGTAAAGTTAAAATAGAGAAGAAGAAGAACATCGACCATAATGCTATAATAAACGAGGTAATTCTATGCTCTCAGAATACCTTAACAATTCAAAAACCAGGGTTCTCCACTTGTCATTGAATGGGTCCCATTGAGCATTATTGTCCAAGAGCGTGTTGAACGACGCCAATGAACGCGGTATGATGATGAACTTCATCCGCGTGGATTCAAATTTTTTGATTCTCGCGGGTTTTTTTAAATTTTCCGCGATTATAGCCTATGTCCTTCCCCAGAATACAACCTACCCCTGTACCAAATTTCATCAAAATCGGTTGAACAGATTGGCCGTGAAAGCGTAGCAGACAGACAGACAGATAAACATACTTTCGCATGAATAATATTAGCATGGATTCGTATCAAAATTTATAAGCTAGATGATGCCCGCGACTTCATCCGCATGGACTAAGTTTTTTAATTTCCGGGGGAACTCCTTAATTTTCCGGCATATTATGTCCTTTCTTGGGATGTAACGTACGAGTACCTCTATATCATGAAAATCGATTGAAAAGATGGACCGTGAAAGCGTACTAGAGAGACAGACAAACTGACACACTTTCACATTTATAATATTAGTAAGTATGTCTGGTCTGTGTGTTTGTCTGCTGCGTTTGTATTAGTTAATTGAAATTAGTGCTCAAGTGACATGGATTAGGAAAGCCTAGATTTGCGTGAAATTCGCCTCGAGCAAAGGCTCCTATGGCTAGAGAATAAGGCTCACGGCTTCTCCAAGTGTTAGAGGCTTGAAAATATATGTTTTGTTCCAGTAATAAAAAATCTATTAAATCCTACATACGGCATGCTTGTACACGAATTATAATAAGTGGGGAAAAGCTCCATACATAATCTGGCGTTTTCCTTTTCTCACTGAAGCTTAGTATAAACTTAACCACAACGCGTAGTACGATAATCCCGTGTTTCTCAGGAAGGCATTAGTTCTCGTTAGCCGCTAAATAAAATAAATACGGATTAGGGGTGTCCGCGTGTTAACACTGGTGATTTTTTTTTATTTGCGCACCTATTACTGTGATACACGTGCATTACAGAGATGTGAGGGCTTACTTACGAATGAGACTGCTTAATGGTTAGTTAGGGTGCTTACACATGAGATGGGTAACTAACGATAAGTCCGCCAAATTTGTTGTCTTAAGTGAGCGACAAACGCGACACCGCAAGTAGATACGACGTGACGCGACAATATCATACAGTAGCTGATCATTCACGCGGCCTATGTTGTAGCGTAGACAAGTTTGTCAATTTCTATGGCGTCGTATCGCGTCGCTTCTGACGCTCACGTAGGACAATGGGTTAATCTTTTTTTTCTATTACGACTTCGTTCACGCAGATTTAGGTTATGAAATAAAAAAATGGCAATAATAGGGATATATTTACAAATAAATATAAACCTTAAAACTAAGCTATTAAAGTTTAATTACGAATGTACTACATTTATATCTAAGACCTTTTGTCTTCCTAACAACGCGAGGTGTTGGTCACGCATTTCCACATTTTTACCCCCTACCAAAAAGTGCTCAATGCGCCTATAGAAGTTTTCACTTCAATTTCACTTCAAAAAGTAGCCTATCCATCCCCAGGATGCAACCTTTCTATGAACCAAATTTCATCAAATTAGCTGAATGGGTCTTGAATGCTTAGCAGACAGACACACATAATATTATTATATACAGACTGACACACTTTTGCATTTATAATATAAATGTAAGTATACATTAGGTAATACACCGATACACTAGTGGTTCACCCCGAACTGAAACCGAACTGAAAACCATAAGATAGTTTTAACTAAATAGTATAATAGTAAACTTTTAACATTACACGCAAAAGACCTAAAGAGTTATTGGAGAAACGAATTAACTTTTACAGAGCGCCATCTATTGATATCATTATGAAGTTCTGTTAAAAATTCTGAAGCTCATTTAAAATTAAGTAATATTTATCTTAGTTTAGTATTTGTTGTTCAAGTATAGGATATAATTGAAATAATTGATCAAGTTTCAGGCTCAGCCTTTCAGAAAATTGAGAGTTCTAAGGTCAACTTTAGACGTTAGAAAATCTCCACTTTAAAAGCCCCCATTTCGTCAATTTTAGGGGAAAAAATAAATAAAATATATTTTTGGACTATATTCCTAATTATCTATAAAATAATATACCGCAACCCTATGTAACGCTATAAAAAATATTTTACTTCGCATTTGCTTCTATGAGAGCCCCCCTGAACCCCTGATTTTCATAACTTTATAAGCCATATTGGGCTGGAGGTCATAGGTTTACATATTATGTTTAAATTTGAAGTAATTACGTTCAGTAATTCAGAAGCTATAAGGCTCTGACAGAAGGACAATTTTTTTTAGCAATCCTAGGACGGACAAGTGCAAATTCACTCAAGTATACTCAGAGACCTTCGCTTCGCTCGGTCAATTATAGTAACACTCCTCAATATTATCATTGAGGAGGGCTTTTTGGCGCGCTTGTCTCTACCAACTATGGTTTAAAAAAATCCGAAAGTTCTCTAATGTGTAAAATCAGTGAGTACCTGTGTCTCCCTGCAACAAAGTTAGTCTGCTCAACATAATATATCTCGTGAAAATATGCAACCAGTTTCTTTAAACGCAAACTAGGTTATTTTCTCAGGTAAACTCATTCTCACCGTAGTCGTATGCAAGGCACTAAAACTGCAATTGCATTACATTTTCTTGCATTTCTTCTCATAAAGCTTATTATGTTATACGTATAATGAAAATATGATTATTGCAGCCGTATATGCGCGTATGTAATAAGCATTCTCTCCTGGGGGCATAAGTAGATATGTAAAGTGAAATAGTTCCTCTATTTCAATTTACACTATGTTATTGTGCCTACACGCCTAGATAATATTATTACGGAATTCGAATTTTATAATGCGTTTGTGCCCGCGACTTCATCCGCATGGACTACATAAATTTCAAACCCGTGTTTTACCACCTTAGTGGTTGAATTAAAAAAAATCCTTTATAGCGGATGTCTACGTTATAATATCTATTTGCATGCAAAATTTCTACACGATTCGTTAAGTGGTTTGAGCTGTATATTGATAGATCAGTTAGTCAGTCAGGCACCTTTTTCTTTTATATATATTTATATGTATTTAGGCATACTACGGAACGTACAAGACAAAGTATCAACTTCAGAGGAGGCAACGATTTGTCATGTCGCCTAGAGTGTGCGCTCCAAATAAATGTAAATAGCATGAAATATGTCCGCCGTACAAGTTTTTATAGGCAGCTAGTGTAGCACTTCCTCTTTTATTGTTAAAGCCCGGGTGGATGCCCCTACGAAGGATTAGGCCTTCACCGGGGCACAAGCCCAGGGGTGCGTGAAGAAGAGGAGGCGCTAGCAGACTGTGCTGATCAGAGTGGTCTGAGGGGATTCCAGTGGGTGTTTGCAATGAGAATAGTCAATGGAAGTTATAATTTTTACAGTTTATTCTACTAAACTAAGTTATACAAAGAAAATTAAGGTATGTTGCAAAACAAAACACAAACGGTTCAAACCCGTATATCTACTTGAGTATAAATAGGTCAATTAGCGATCACAACACATAAGGTTCACACCAAATGGGAGCTTCGCCCGAACTAGCTCCGGGAGCGTAACTCAGTCTCGGGTCTGAGTCCGCCTCCTGACACGCACACACAAAGTCCCATTTAGGTAACCCACCAGGAAATCGTAGGTATCGGATTCTTGGTAAATTACTACCTATACAGTTGTTATACTAGTTTTGTGCAAACCATCAATCTGTCATACAAATAAATAACAAATGCTAGTCCATATTTATAATACTAAAGTACGACCTGAAGTTGGCGTAACAGGACGACGACTCGGAGCCACACCGCCATCAACAGCCTCCCAGCACAGCGGGGTTCTGCAGGCTCGACGACAGGTAGGCCCACATCGAGGTCACATCAAGCCCCCCGAAATATGGTACCAGAAGGTACTACTAAAAGCTCACGATGGCTATTGAAGTACGTATGACATTTACGTTTGCAAAACAAAGTTCGAGACTCATGATTTAAGAATTATCATTATAGTCTTGGATTACTTTTATAGTTACTATCACTGTAACATTATTTATAATAAAAAAAAATGTATTAGTTTTTTAAGTTTTAAGTTTTATAGTTTTATAGTTTTATAGTTTCCCATGTTCCTCTGAAAAGACAAAGAAAGGGCACATGGTTAGAAATTTCGTTAGGCGAAATCCTGAGCGTCCAAGAACACGCTTCTATAAGAATATTTACCGAATTAGTCGAAGGAACGCCACTCCCAAAACCCAAACACGTGGTGTTCGACTAAATTGTTTATCTGCAACAAATAACAGCCTACTTAGACTGCCCTACGATTTAAACCCTAGATAAACAACGCGTCTGTACTCACCATTTCCAGCAGCAGGACACTTAAACTAGTAGGTAACATATAACCACTATCACTAAGCAGCCATTTTTCCATTTTTGGTCTGCCTCTTCTCTGGCAGCGCACCATCAGCATGGCTAACCTTCGGAGCTCCAGAAGTAAAAAAAGGTTGTCTACGTCCTCAACAAGCGGGTTTTATAGCCACGATGCTCACGGAAGACATACTGAACGTATTTTACATAATTAAAGCAATTTCACCCCTAAATCAACAATAACTACACAAATCAAATTATAATATCCTGTGTCGTCGGTGACAGTTCATCGGTCAAACCATTCCTCGAGCGACCATAGACAATTCATGATATAGACAATTTTCCTTGGCTAAGAAAAGGAAATATAATCTATATTATTTGGTATTTTTTATTATACTAATAACCAATCAAACCCCTTTATTTAAAGGAATCTGATTTTCAAAAAGTAAATAATTTTTCTCACTTGCTATACGAATTATAATCGATTTGACAACCCGTCTCACAGACTAGTGCCCATAGATGGAGCTAGTCGTATCAAAAGTTGCAATCTGTCCTGACAAGGTTGCCCTGTTACCGACTAGTGTCCATAGATGACGCTAGCTGTATTTAAATTTGTAATTTTGCTATTCTAAAATTGTAATGTTACACTAGCCTAATTTACGTACTGTAAAAAATATTTCGGTCACGGCAAGTAAGCATTAAGCTATTTCAATTAAGATAAGCATTGCTTTCATGCTCCCTCAATTTGTAATATTACATCTTTAATTAGCTAGTATAGTTTTCACTACATCACAGTCGTGTATAGTTATAGTCCAAAGCCCAGAGTGCTAGGTCCGACTTAACCAATACTTCGGTAAATTTCTAACGAGCTTTCTAGAAAATTTAGTAGTGTCTTTGTACATAACATTACTATGTGGGACGAGTGAGTTATGTGTGAGTGTCCGCCCTAATAGGAAGATCTTCCTCCGGGCTGGTATTGTGCCCGGGGACCTTTCTGGTCCAACTGTTGTAAGTTTGAACGGTCCATATAAAGCGCTATTCTCAGAAAACTTCGATATCATAATTCAGGTTTGTATGTGACTCATAGATTTAAGATTGTTCTCTGTTGCGCTAGACCAATCCTAAATCTATGATGTGACTTATAAGTTTCACTCGGTTATCTATCCCGCAATATAATTACAATACGCGCCATCTAGTCTACACTGTGCTAACCGCTACAACTAAATTCTTATTTCAATCTAAATTAAACTAAATTTCAGTTTTTCGTTCAACTGACTATTGAGAATTACAACCCGTATTTAAATCCATACCACCACAAAGGGGTAGCATGAAATAGTGGCAAAGTTTGTAATGGGACGATTTGAAGATATAAATTCCCTTTTACGACGTCCAAGGGCTGCAATTACCCCAGTTAAGGGGCTCTTATGATGGATGGCCGAAGGAGTATGGGTTTTTTATGTCTTAAATACAATCCTTTGCTTATCTACCTATTAGACCTTATAATAGCAGTTTTTTTTTAATTTACCTATTGACTAGCGCTTGGCTGCAGTCAGACCTGCATGCAAGTGGTGATGCAGCCAAAGGTGGAGCAGAAGTACGATTGTAAGTGGTAATATTTCAAACTTCAAACTTCCACTACCACCACGTAAGTGGAACCACTACAGCTCTTTAACGTCCCACTGCTGGGCACAGGCCTCCACTCTTGAAGGAGAGAGGGAATTAGAAGTTAGACCCATCACGCTGCGCCAATGCGGGTTGGTGGGCTTTAACGACTATTATCACGTTAACAGCCGGGACCGACGGCTTAACATGCTCTCCGAGGCACGAGGGTGAAACACCGCCAACTTTCAACTCCGACAAAAACGTAATCATAATAAAGGTGTCTTCTATATATATTCAATCTTTCTTTATTCAAGTAGGCTTTTGGAAGTCCTTTTGAATCGTCGAGTAAATCTACTGCTGGTTCGGAATGACATGCCTACTGAGAAGAACCAGCAAGAAACTCGGTGGCTGGCGGTGATGGTTGACTTTTCTACAAACAAAGCTAAACCTTTACATAACATTAGCGTACAAAATTACAAAGGTCGGATAAAAAGCACAACTACCAAGATATTTAGTAAGGGCACTCCAAGTTACGAGGTACGTACGAGAAAATAATATGTTACACGGAGCGCAAATGTCGGATTTGTAGGCGCCTGGAGAATAATTTTGCTTGGCTTCAAATATGTATCGTATGATGCTACAGTGTTCTTGGGCTTCATTTAGAACTAAAGTATGTGCCTAGTGCCGACGTATTGGAGAAACAACAGGAATGATGAAGGAGGTTGGAATACCTGATTAAATTACACAATTATTTACAATTACTTTCCAATCCATTTTACAAATTGCAGTCAAGAGCTAACTATATGTATTTCAAAGGCATATTTAGATTTTACACAAAAATTAAAACTAAAAACTAAAAACCTAATCTAAAAGACCGCTACCAGTGGGCAGCGTGCCCAGAATGCTGGCAGCATTGCCGCGTTGGATAGCTATACTCACTCGCTGAGCGAAATATATACCAGCACTCTGGTCACGTGTTGCCTCGACCAAGCGCACAGAAAGTTCCTTATAGATTCCGCGTGCCCCAACCCCCCAAGGCCCTAGCGTCTCGACCCCAAAAGGCGTAAACATATAACCACTATCCAGTGTGCTATATTTACGCACCTTGAGGCCCTCCGCTGATTCCGCCGCCGCACCAGCCCTAACGGCAGTGCCTGGAAGGTGGGACGGTGCCAAGGTGTCTACACATGTGGCATCCCACACCAAGGGCCGCCCCAAACTCCAAGGAACCAGGGTCATGCCATCGTCTCGCATGAGCCCAACCGGCTCCAGAATAGCCGCATATCCGGCAGTGGCAAAGGCCCGACGGATTATATCATTCAGGCTGATACATTACATTATCATTCAATCTATACTAATATTATAAATGCGAAAGTATGGACAAACATCTGGTTTGTTACTCAATCACGCCAGAACGGCAGAACGGATCTGCATAAAATTTGGCACAGAGATGGATTGTTGTCTGTAATAGCACATAGGCTACTTTTCATCCCGGAAAATTAAGAAGTTCTCGTGGAAATGAAAAAGCCTCAATCCACGCGGACGAAGTATATACATCAATGAAACGCAATTTTTGCGTCGTCAGCGTAAATCGATAGACTTTGAGGTCCTGTCCTAAAATAATGTCCTCCCGAATGAATTTCGGCCACGACGGCCAATCTACAGAAAGATTAGCCAACCGCAAAGGAGATATTACAATGCTCAAGTGTGTGCGCAAACAGAGGTGTAGAGGTTTATACGTCCCGATGGGACGGATAATCCAACACAACCGGAGAGAGATCAGGTGCGGGATCGACGGCTTTACGTGCTCTCTGAGGCACGAGTGTGAAACACCGCCAACTTCCTACTTAAATATGACCCGACCCGGGATTTGAGCCCAGGACCTCGTCAGCCGCAGTCAAACATGATAACCACCAGATCAACGAGGTCCTGTCCTACGTTAGTAACAACACGTCTCGATACAACGCGACACGACGATATCGAACACTAGTTGACCCTTCACGTTGCTTTCGTTGTCACGTTGATAAGTTTGTCACTTTCTATGGATACATATCGCATCGCGTTGCATTGCGTCGCTTTTATCACTCACCCGTTGTCCAACGTGAGCGACAAAAGCGACACCACGATTTGATACGACGCGGCTTCATGCGACTCGCCTGATGTCATCTATTATAAACTTATTTTCATCAGCTAAAAATGTAGTCACAAGTCCAACCCGTCTTTTAAATTATGTTGATACCTAACGAAAATATAACACCTTTCACATCATGTAATATTTTAAACAAATAAATAATGGTTCTGGAACATTTACATTGGAGAAAAGTGCACTTTTAGGGTTACGTAAAACAGAAATATTTCCGAGCCAGAATTGCAGTTTCCTCAAATCTCAGCGTCTTCACAACTCATTTATTTTGAAACAAAGAACCTGCATTTTCGCTTAGCATTCGCGAAAATATTCTAGCGAACGCTACGAGAGTGAGAAAATGCTCATTGCTTTGGATGTGGTATGACACATTGGCTAATAATTATCTGTTGTACACAATCTCGAAACTTCTGAAATAATTATTGCCTTCATAATGCTTGTCTGCGGAAATTCCAAAAAAAAAGTTTGCTGAGAAGATTCCGAAAGATAAAAATACGTTACACTTAATTCAATATGGCTGGCTGATGGATGATAAAAGCTTGTTTCTTTTATTTAAAAATGTATTTAACGATTAAGGACTCGGTAAAATGTTCCGAACCAGAAGTAAATTAACTTGACGATTCAAAAGCACGTCATATAAAAGTTTTGACAGAATAAATAAATACTTGAAAGATTGGACTTTGGATTTATTGAAATAATATATGTCGATGAAATAATTTTAATAAGTGCTTTGGAATCGACCATTCTCTACTACCACTGGTTCCGAAAATTCTGCTGAAAAGACATGTTGGTTCAATTAAAAATGTCTGAAATTTGTTCCTTGTGGTTTTGAAACTACCGCTTATCCAAAGTTTCTCGCTTCATAGTTATTCTGTTCACCAAATAAACTCGACGATGATTTCGCCTCGGTTCTTTTAAGTCACGTCCTTTCGTGTTTCACCCCTTCTGTCGACCACCATTTTGCATTAAATTCTTAAAATATTCGTCTTACATATGAATACGTCCTTTTGAGGTGATCTTATAGTAAAGATCTGCAAAATATGGTTTGCATAAGACTTAAGAATTGCAGAATATATTGTAATTTTTGGTTAAACCACTGGGAATTTTGACGACCTCCGTGGCGCAGTGTTGAGCGCTGTTGCCGTAACGTGCAGAGGTCCCGGGTTCGATCCCCGGCAGGGTTTGCAAATTTATAATTTCAGAATTTTCCCTGGTCTGGCCTGGTGGGAGGCTTTAGCCGTGGCTAAGTACCACCCTACCGGTAAAAGACGTGCCGCCAAGCGATTTAGCGTTCCGGTACGATGCCGTGTAGAAACCGAATAGGGGTATGGGTTTAATATAACTGCCATGCCCCTAACAAGTTAGCCCGCTGCCATCTTAGACTGCATCTTCACTTACCATCATGTGAGATCGCAGTCAAGGGTTAACTTGTAGTGGATAAAAAAAATGTAAATAACAAGGAAACGTAATTAAATTTAATAATTTATTAATAATCATGAGCGGCTTGCCATATTGATTAAAAAAAAATTATAGCCGTAATAAAATTCATTCGGGAGAATGTAAGGATTTTAATGAAACCCCTTACCACTAGGTCTGCTCAGACATATTTTAGAAGTTAAGGTGGAATAAAGAAACTCATATAGGTATATAAATACATACATACATTAAACTCCTGGTTTTGAGCAGTCGTATAATAAAATAAAAAGCTTGTAGTACAATTACATACGACAATAATAAAGCTTCAATCTTCGTCCATTCGGATTTCAATCAATCACCTCAATGTTAAATGAGGCTTCTTAAGTTTACTCCCTTTCTCTTTCTGAAACAAAGTAGGTGCCCGTAAGTGAAACTTCAAAGTTTCTTGTACCTACATTGGCAAGCATTTGGGACTCTATGCGAAACTGGCTTGATCATGTATTATGTATAAAACAATCCAACTGGGATCAAAGGGTATGACTTAACCTAGAATGTAGGTGAGATTTCGTATTTCATCGTGTATTTGGCTGGAGTTATATTACTTTACTAGACTATGCCCGCGACTTCGTCCGCGTAGTTGATTTTTCGGGATAAAAAGCAGCCTAGTGATGATGCTATGAACAACTATAAAGTCCGCGTCTTTCACTTTAAATGGCGCACACACACACAAGGCGACACGAGAAAACGTCGTTCTCCTTCGACACGCATGTTTCGCACAAACGTTTTATCATCCAGTACGCTTAGTCTAAGGTTTTAAATTGCAAATTCGATTAATCGTAGTGAGCGTTCGATCAAATTAGCATATGAGTAAAATGAACCTTTACTGCATTTATCTAGAGCACAATTTCATGCATGCATTCATAGCCAGTGCCCCAAGTGATACGTTTCGAAATTAAAATCGGTTGTACCTACTGAATTTATAACTTTAAATTAAGAGATTTTGGGTCAATTTTATTTTCACGCGATTTTGAAAATGTAAAAAGTAACGAAAATTTTTGAATAAATCTTGTTAATTGTCCATTGAATCGTTAAATGGTATCATCAAGGTATTTTGTTCCTAAGCTAAACCTAAATTGTACGACGGTCACAACCTAAAACTACATAGATAATGTAGCTGAAATTATTTGAACAATGTTTGTTTTTAGACTATTGATTAGTTATCGAACTGTCATCTATTATGGTTTCTTTCGTTCCTTATGCCATATCTACAAACAATTTATACAATTGTTAAAATCTATACCTAATTATGAAATGTTGCAAAATAAATTCTACTGCTTAAGTAATAATAATCTATAATTATTACACATTGTTATCTATGTGCATGTAAGTCTTAAGAAAAATAGATCATGTAACTGTAACTGTGGGGAATTTTTTATATATTATAATTTTTTATATAGTATTATTTTAACGCTTATATGATCGAATGATCGATACGACCAATCGAATCGAATTTAAAAAGTTAAAAACTTAAACTAAGCATACTGTCTGGTTCGTAGTGTATTTCTATTCTATTTCCATCTGTTCAATTGTTAATTAAACCAATTACTGCTTGGAACTAAGATAGTAATATCTAAGGTAATGAAAATCTCTTCAATCTGTCATCAACCCTGTTGCCAATATTAATTAGCCTTCAAGATAATTCAGGTTAAGTGTTCTCAGAAACGGCTATCGAGTACATTTTCTGAGCGTTTAATCAATAGTCAGTAATTGCTGAGTGTTTACACATCTCGAATTGAATGGAAATATTTTATTTAAAAGCACTTAAGTTAAAGTAATTTTATGTTTAGTTCATTTTGTATAAAAGTGATCTAGGTACAAGTACATAGTATACCTAGTCCGCTTAAACAGTTGTCCAAGCTGAGCGACATAATCGATGCGATGCTCTGCGACGCGGTACGACTCCCTAGCAAATGACAAACTTATCTTTCGACAATGCAGGCTACGTGTAGGGTCAGCTTTTGTGTGAAGGGTCGCGTCGAGTCGCGTCGTCACGTATGTCGCTGATGTAGGACATAGGGTTAGAAAAGTTTAGCGTTTTCTAGCGAGCCGTATCGCTTCGCATTGCGTCGCGTCATTTTCGACGCCCTACGATATTCGTTCTAAATACAGGCTCATACACCTCTTTCAGTTTTAGTACAAATAAAAAAAAAGTTACAAATGAATTTGCCAATCTTCTATTGTAAGTCATAGGGTCTGCCGATTGAAGTGAACACAAATATTTATTTTTTGATTTTTATTTTACTTAAAATTATTAAAACACTAGCTGAATTATTAAAACCTCCGTCCGCGTGGATTGAGGTGTTTTAGGGGTATGAAAAATAGATAGTAGCCGATTTTCAGACCTACTGAATTTGCATATAAAATTTCATAAAAATCGGTCTAGCCGTTTCGGAGGAGTATGGTAATTAACATTGTGACACGATAATTTTATATATAAGATAAACCTCAACACTAAGGCATTAAAGTTTAATTTCGAATGTAGTATATTTATATGTTTACGAGCATGTCGGTCACGTAGCTACCAAAAAGTGCTCAACGCGATTAAAGAAGTTTTCACTTCAAAAAATTAAAATAAAAACCTTACAACTAAGGCATTAAAGTTTAATTACGAATGTAGTATATTTAAGACCTTTTGTCCTCGTAACAACGCGAGTATGTCGGTGTTCGCGAGCATGTCGGTATTCGCGAGCATGTCGCTGTTCGCGAGCATGTCAAATCGAGGTGTCGGTGATGTGAATCCGCAAGTTTACCCTAACAAAAAGTGCTCACCGCGGCTAGTATACAAGTATACAAATGCAAAAGATTCGAATTAAATTTGTCGGGGGTTATTTTAAGTACATTTTATTCTAAGAAATAAATAACAAAAAAAAAATAACGTTAAAGACTCAATTTTTCAGGGTAACTAATAAACAGTATCGTACGTGAGCGAGATCCAGGACGCCCGTAGTAAATGTGCCGAGTCGATCAACGTCAGTGCAGCGTGGATTTATTGTCAGATTTACCTGGGCGGCGTATATAGAGTGGTATGCACATAATAACGTTACTTTGTTTTTATAAAAGACTAGCGAATTCCTACGACTTTGTCTGCGTGGTTTGAGGTTTTTTGGTTGCATTTGCAATATTATTACAAATTACAAATAGTATGGCAGGCACTCTTAATCTAATACCTTTCAACGAGCAATTCTTGTATATATATATACCTATATCTACTTATATATAAAATTCTCGTGTCACAATGTTAGTTACCATACACCTCCGAAGCGGTTTGACCGATTTTTATGAAATTTTATATGCATATTCAGTAGGTCTGAGAATCGGCTACTATCTAGTTTTCATATCTCTAAAACACCTCAATCCACGCGGACGGAGTCGCGGGCATCAGCTAGTATGTATATGTCACCGTAAGATTGTAATGACCGTTAGATTATAATATACCTCGCGAGATTGGGAACTGTCGAAAGATTGTGAACCGAACAAACTGCTTACAATTTAACGCATTATTTTTCGGTAGATTATAATCCATCGAAATGAAACTGTTAAATTAAACTCTGTCCCGCGTTAAATTGTCAACTGTCCGAAGACTGTCCCTGATTGGTCGATCTTACAGTAGGCCGTTTTGTGTCCATAGAGTTGGGAATGAAACAGAGGTGTCAGTCAAATAAAATAAATGAACTTCAAGAATTGTGACATAAAGTATTTATTTATTATTTAGTAGGTAATCAATAATTCTTACTTCTTAATTCTTCTTAATTTAAATCATGATAAGAAAAAAATTGTAACAAAATTAAAAAAAATCAGAAACGTAATCTTTCTCTAAAAAATGATTACAAAATAAAATCAAAATTTAAAAAAACAAATCGATAACATATTAACGTTTTCTCTCAAAACAAATTAATCTCAAAATAGAATTTAAATAAATAAACAAAAATCTAAATCGTAACAAAATTGTCTATTAGAAAAAAAATTAAAGTATATTGCACCAATAAAAATATTCACTTATTGTTGCACGTCAACGAGCTGTGGCACCTGGAGTTACAAAGAATATTGGCTTTCTTGCAATTACACTTATTGGAAACGCATTGTCCATTTTTTATTTTTTTGCAATTGAATTGTTTCATTCCTTGCCCGCCAAATGATGAAGACATTGATGCAACTGTTCTCAACGGTAATGTAACCTGAAATAAAATTGAGGTAAATCTAATGTTTCCGTTTGAAGAGCAAGGTAATATAAAATATATTGCAAAAATGTATTATAAGGTACCATTAAAAAGTAAATTTATACCGACCTCTGGAATGTCACTGAGTAGTTCTGCATTTGGATAGGAAAGAACAGCATTTCGAGGCATCCAATCTTTGATTAGTAGTAGTAGTAGTAAGTAGTGCCAACTTGATATAATTCGTTCTTTTTCATCAAAACTTTTCCAATCAGGTTTTTACTGTCCAAAGGTCCCCCTGTCAACTTTTGGGACTTCAACTAATACAGTTGAATCAGTACTGAAATCATCAAATTTCTTAGACGATGAGGATAACATTTTATCTGCCGCTCTATTTAAATTTATGTGCGATTGTCTTCTTTCTTGTAGGATATTATGTTCATTCACACACAAATTGCAAAGCAATTGCGATCCGTAGCCCTAATTTTTCTCAGATACAACTCCACATATGGCGTGAACTATTTTCTTACATTTTGTACATGTATGAGCTCCAGATGATTCTTTGTTGCATATGTTACACACCAAATAATTCCTTTCTTCAATTATTTCACCAATATTATCTACATAAGGCAGTACGCTTCGTGCGATGGCTTTTTCTAGAGTGATGTTTTCTTTGTCAATATTTTCATCTAGTTTCCCTTGTTTTTTAGAATTTATGTTTATTTTTGTACTACAGGGTCTGAGATATCCTTTCTCTTAATTATTAAAACTTTCTGGTTCCCAATATTCATTACATCGTATTTTCTTGCATGATAGTAATGCGTGTTTGTTGCTCGCCTACCTTGAGGTTTGATTGTGTTGTACAATAACAACAACAACAACAACAACAACAATTTTATCACACTTTGTATTCTTTGATTTGTCCATTCAAATTTTTTACTATTTTTATTATGCCCGCTGTAATAGTTTTGTAACTCTATGGTAAAATCATCCTGATTAACAATAACTGGTATTTCTGAGTATTCTTGATGGATAAGCTCAATATCCGACATTGTAAATGTTATCAAATGAGATCACATAGGTTCACGCGCATAAAAAATATTAAAACACGGAAAATGTCCGGAATTTAAGGCTATGTTCGGTGACTAATACTAAATTATTTATCATTAAAACTGCACTTCTTTGGTTAATCACAGATTAATTTTACTTCCACAACAATTTTATATAACTAATTTTAAAGTTGTGAGTTATTTTCAACACGAAATCAATTTACAATCACCAAAACACTGTTTGTTTACGTCCAACAACAAATGAATTATCAAATGAATATGGCGGCGCACGGCATATTCCGTTCAACCAATCAGCGCGCGAGGTGCGTTCCGTCGCACCCTATTTCACAATTTTGACGGTTTCACTTCGATGGATTCTAATCTACCGAAAATTAATGCGTTAAATTGTAAGCAGTATTTTACGGTTCACAATCTTTCGACAGTTTACAATCCCGTGAATTATATTATAATCTAACGGTTTTTACAATCTTACGGTGACTTAAATATAATCTGAATCTCGGAAACGGCTCGAACGATTTTCATGAAATTTAGTATGCGGGGGTTTCGATAAATCGATCTAGGATTAATTTTTTTGAAAATATCGTTTTATCCATGTTTTCAGGCAATAAAAAAATAACATAAGAATACGAAGATAAATTTTTAAAGATAAATTCAAGGTAGGTACATAATAGCTCAGGTCCCGAAACTAGAAGACCCCGGTTTGATTCCAGATGTCCTCCAGATCCATTATTTTTTCCTCTTTTTTTTAAATATAATTTATGTAATATTTTATTTTTAATGTTTAATTTAAATTTAGTTTTATTTCTTTTTAATATCTTTATCAATATATTTAAATAAAATTCTGTAAAAATATATTTAAATAAAGTCCTGACTGACTAACTGACTGACTTATATATCAACGCACAGCCTAAACCGCTGGTTCTAGAGACATGAAATTTGGGACGTGTGTTATTTGTGAAGAGTACGTATCCACTAAGAAAGGGTTTTTCGAAATTCCACCCCCAATGGGGTAAAATAGGGGTTGAAAGTTTGTATGAAAGTCCATCGTTTTTGAAGCTATAAAACTTGATATTTGAGCTACTTTTTTAAAATAACGAAATACGTGATTCGCCATTTTTGAAAATTATACCCCCAAAGGGCTGAAATAGGGGATGAAAGTCCTTTATTTTACAACATATTTTTCAAGTTATATCTACGAAACTTGATATTTTGGCTTTCGAAGAAATAATTAAGCACGTGTGTCACAATTTTTAAAAATTCCATCTCCAAAGGTGTTAAATAGAGTTTGAAAGTTTGTTTGAAAGTCCGTCGTTTTTCAAGTTATAGTGATGAAACTTGGTATTTGGACTTCCGTTTAAAATTATGAAATACGGATTTCACAGTTTTTGAAATTTCTATCCCCAAGGTCGTTAGATAGAGAATAACGCCGCAACAGTGCAACGGATCGACGTGATTTTTTGCATGGGTTGGTGTGTAGATGAGGACCTAGAGAGTAACATAGGCTATTTATCCCGGAAAATCTAGTCTATCAAAGTGACTGTGGGAATCATTTTTTTGATTCCCTTAGGCCACGTGAATGAAGTCGCGGGCGTCCACCAGTTTAAATTTAATTTCCAAAAAACATGATTTACCAAAAAAAAATCACGGTCACCCAGATTTTATACCTAATACTAGACGATGCCTACGACTTCGCCCGCGTGGATTTTTGTTCCATAATGAAAATCCTGATTTTCCTTTATCATGAAGCAAAGTATCTCTATACCAAATTATGACATACACTTTTTCGCATTATGGATAAGTTTTATTAGCTCTAAAACAAAATAGAATATGTTTCAACTCAAGGTTAGAAGCATGGAGCTTATCATGGAACGAATGACCTTGGCACCATGCAATTAATTCCAAGTTCACTAGAAGCGTGTTTAGTTTACAAAGAGGCGGTAGGTAGACTTTTGACTGGCGTGTGCTTATAAAGTTTATTGTGTGCACTACGCAGTTGAGCGTTTCTGACTTTCTAAGAAAACGATTAGTCAGTGTTTACTTTGAATTGAAGGGTGGAATTTATAATTCAAATAAATTGAGATTCCTGCAAGAAAATCTGGAAGACATGACATGATGATTGGAATGGCAGGCCGTCCACTTACCTACTAGCTATTTATAAATTAATAGCTACTTATATAAGTACTAATTTTATCAAAAATATAATTATACTAGCTGATGCCCGCGACTCTGTCCGCGTGGATTGAGGTGTTTTAGGGGTATGAAAAATAGATAGTAGCCGATTCTCAGACCTATTGAATATGCATATAAAATTTCATAAGAATCGGTCAAGGCGTTTCGGAGGAGTATGGTAACTAACATTGTGACACGAGAATTTTAAATATAAGAATTATGTGTTGGTATCATACACTATAAATTATTTTAGTAAAAAACAAGAAATATGTCATAATAACACCTACCTTATCATGTGTAAAATAGCTGGCGCTCCTACATTGGCGCTAAACTGATAGCGCCAATTTCAAACAATTCGACACCCAATGAGTACGGAACACTAATTTTCAACTTTCAGTGACTATACTTGTACTGTGAGAACTTGCTTCTTGCCAAATTTCATGATTCTAGGTCAACGGGTGTCAAAATATGCAGCATAAACGGCCGTATCTGTTGATTGGGTTAACTTAGATGCTTGATTTTTTTACAGCTGCAAGGGACCGTAGACCTAAGTATTTGGTATTAATATTATAAAGTTGAAATTAATTTCAACTTGATACATGCACACGTATCAAGTAGACGTAGTTGACAGACAGACAGGCGAACAAAGGTACGGAACCCGGAACGGTATATTTTTAGCCTGGCCGGTCATCATACTAATTTATTATCATATAGATACCTTGCCAAGTCAAGAGATATTAATAATAATAATAATAATAAATATAAAAGCCATTTATTCTCATATCTGGTAAGTAAGTACATAAAAGCATGAATGTTGTTAGATGTGTTAGTGGTACATTTACCTTATTACCTAGGGTTAGTATGGTTAGTGTTGCTTGGTGTGTTATTAGATATGAGCCCCTTTACGGGTATAGGCCTCCCCCAACCTCTTCCATTTTTCTCTGTCTTTGCCCAGATCCATCCAGTCTTTTCCTGCAGTTTGGATTATGTCATCAGTCCACCGTTTGTTTGGCCTTCCAACCCCCCTTTTTCCCGATGGTCCTCTCCACTGCGTGGTCTGTATGGTCCATCTATGATCGGTGTAGCGTGAAATGTGTCCAGCCCATTGCCATTTCAGTATAAGAGCTTGATCAAGTGCGTCAGTCACGTTTGTTTTTTTCCTAATACTGGCGCTTGAAATTTTTTGTATTTTCCTTATTTTCAGCATACTCCTTTCCATTGCTCTTTGGGTTGATCTTATCCTGTGTTTTGCTTTATTTGTGAGTACCCAGGTTTGACATCCATAGAGTAGACAAGGAAGGAGACAGGTATCTATTACTATTTTCTTAAGGTTCAAACCTGTTCAACTGTAATTTCCTTTTAGAATTTCTTTGAGCGCCCAGAATTTTTTCCAAGTAATAATTATTCTTCTTTCTATTACTTCATCGTTGCTAGACTTGGTGAAAGATACTTGTTTACCTAAATATACGTAATTGTCAACATATTCAATTGTATTTCCATTTATAGCAATAGGTGTTTGGTTGCTATTTGTCATTACCTTAGTTTTTGTTGCGTTCATTTCTAGGCCTACTTTGGAACTTTCTTGGATAAGAGACTGTATCTGATCTTCTAGTTCTTTAGGTGTTTCAGCTAGCAAGACAATATCATCTGCGAATTTGAGATGACTCAGATAGCGACCACATATTCTAATGCCGTTTAGTGACCAATTTAGCTTACTAAATATGTTTTCTAATACTGCAATAAATAGTTTTGGTGATAGTGGGTCGCCTTGCCTAACTACCCTTTCTATTCTAAATGGTTCTCCTCTAGTCTCTAGTTTGACCGAGCTCATGCTATTTCCGTATATGTTTCTCATTATATTTATATATTTTTGCTCTACTTTACACAATTTGAGTGCTTCCCAGATAGATAAATGACTAATGCTGTCGAAAGCTTTGCTATAGTCAATGAAGGCCAAGTAAAGAGGTTTATTAAACTCTTTGTACTTCTCTATCACTTGTTCTAATGTGTGTATGTGATCAGTTGTACTAAAGCCTGTGCGGAAGCCTGCCTGCTCAATTGGTTGGAAGTCATCAATTTTTGGAGATATTCTATTTAATAATATTGATGCAAAGAGTTTATATATGCTTGGCAGCAAACTGATCGGTCTGTAGTTTCCTATTTCTAGTGGGTTTCCTTTTTATAGAGCAGAATTATGTCTGATATGCACCATTGTTTTGGTACATTTTCTGTGTCTAATACCATATTAAACAGTTTTGTTAAGTGAGTGAGTAGTACAGGGGCGCCTAGTTTTAGAGCTTCATTGGTTATACCGTCTGGACCGGGTGATTTTTCGCTTTTGAGCTGTTTTAAGTGTTTATAAATTTCTAGTTCGTCTATTTTTTTAATCATAGTTGGATCAAAAGCTTTTTTTGATGGTTTTTCAATATCTGCATGGCTTTCTCTCTTTTTGTAGAGTTCCTTATAAAATTTTGTTGCGTGGTCTATAACATCTGTCCTTGTTTTTGTTTCTTCTGCATGTCTTTTGAGTTTTTGGATCCACGTTTTATGGAAGTTTAATTGTTTAAAGGCTCTCTTAGTGCTTCTAAATTTCTTTATATTTGTTGTTATTATTTGTTGTCTGTGTTTACTATAGTCTTTCCGAATTGATCTATTAGTTTGTTTAAATAAGTTACTTAGTTCTTTTTTCTTATCTTTATCTTTGTTTCTCTCTAAAATTAGTTCTGTACGTTTTTTAATAAGTTGTTTTGTGCTTATGCTAAGTATCGTATGCCCTCTAATTTGGGTCTGCTTCTTTATTATTAAACTTTCTTTTATGCTTTTTTCCAGTAAGTTGTAGTATGTTTGAATATTTGTTGGCAATGTTTTTTCCTCAATAGTTGATTTTAGTTGTTGAATGTAATTTTCAATTTCTTCATCCGTCTTTGGGATTTTGGGTTGTGCTCTGAAGGATTTTTTTTGCCTGATTTATTTTTACAGTTGCTCTGAGTAATCTATGGTCGGATGGAAAGCTGATTTTGTTTAGAACTTCAATATTAGTTACTATGTTTGGGCTATTTGTCATTATGAAATCGATTTCATTCTTGCTTTTTTGATCGGGCGATATCCAGGTCCATCTCCAAGTCAAGAGATATTAACAAGTCATAATTTAAAAAATTTAAAAACACGACTGCCCTGCCAAAAAACGAACTAAAAATTTAAAAATCTAAATTAGGGCCGATTTTTCAATCGTCAGATAAACGACTAGATAGTAGATATTCGATGGATAGCGCAAATTCGTATTTATCAATAGACAGATATGTTAACTGCCGAATAAAGTCCGTTACGGACGAATATATTTATCTGCTTCTTTGAGAGACGAATAAAAGGCTATCTGGCTGTTTGTTATAACGTCTTCTAGTTTTTAGGTTATATTTTATAGCTAGTAGGTACCTATGATCTATGTGCCTAGTTTTTATAATATTATTTTTTCATTCAGAATTAGCTATTTTATTCCGTGTCCTCCTTGTACGCAATATACGGTCATTAGTGGTAGGTACCTATTGATAACAATGGATATTTTCCACACTTGTTCCATGCTGTATCTTTGTCTGTGTTGGTCACGACGTCTGTGTTTTTTTTAACTTTCTAACTAGCTGATGCCCGCTACTTTATCCGCGTGGATTGAGGTGTTTTGGTTCCCGCGGGAACTACGAGAACGGGACTAAATATAGTATAGATATTGACCGGTATTTACAAGTTAGGTTATTAAGTCCGACTTTTGAAAGTTTGACGCACTATCACGTTTCTTTACTTGCTCCATATTCTTAAGAAAGTACTTATAAGTGGGAACCTGTCTAAAATAAAATAAATACAAAACAAAACACGAAATGAAAATTGCGCAAAATTATGAATGAATGTTATGAATTCTTGCGATAAACGTCATTCGGTAAACAAACGTCCTTTCCCAGTCTTGCATGCATTGAATGGTATATTATGTGTCTATCTCGCTTGTACATATTTAGTGTGAAGTTGCTTCGAAAAGACCATTGATAGCTATACCTTGGATAAGAAGTTATTGAAAATTTTTAATCCCTTGATAAACTGTCAGATAAGTCAGTTTTATTCTCACGATAGTTATCCAGTCATCTGAGGATTGCAAAATCGGCCCCTAATGTAGTTAAATTAAAATCTTATTCACATTTTTATTAAATGATATTTTTTTGTGAATCACTGGATATTGAACTATAGCGTTATATATTTTTGGAATCTACTCATCATTTTCCAGATGATTTCTTATTTAAGATTTTATTTTTTCAACTTCAGTTTTTAATGCGGGACCATGGTCACCCCAAATTTTTTTTTTAAATTTTACTAGCCTATGTCACCCGGAATAAGCTAGGGATTCTAACGATACCTCATTTATCAAAATCGTTTCAGGCGTATAGAACTTATGGTGGAATATACAAACTCACATACATACATACATGAACCCTGAAAACAATATACTCCTTTTTTCAGGCAGTCTTATAAAAAGAAACAAGAAATAATTCGACCTCTAGCCCCATATATAAAGAGTGCATTAACACTCCATATATTATCTATTAAAAGTTGAACCGAATGCAAAACTCATTTCACGATTGTTCGACTAATGACTGTAGCACTCGACTCGCAGTCAATTCCGTCGCCATAATGGTTGGAGGCCTTGAAGTGTGACTACAAAACCCTTATACGACACTCAGGTCGATTTGTGGCGGGATTGAGATATCCTTGATCGTTGTAATTTACACAATCGCTATGAAGTGCCCATAAACGTCCCACGATAGAAATTCCATGATACGGGAAATCCTAGCGTGGAAATCACTGCTCCACTAGTTCTAAACGACACTATTAAGATGATTTTTCAAATAAATAAATGAAACTAAAAGATAATAAATGCAGCCTAGATGCGGCGGAGATTATCAGCCAAAAACGTTTTGTTCGGTACTTTTATTTATTTTACTTAATTCATAGCTAAAACATTTTCCAAATTTCATATTACTTCTAATTTAAATACCTACCAATGTAGTATGGCCCCTGGTCAACACTGAACGGCATACCCAAACAGTGGTGGATTCTTGACGTAGGAATTGAAGAGAAAAATAGTTGAACCAATTATAAAACTAACCCAGGCTAAGAAAAAGCGGTTTAAAAGATGGGCCATGCTAACACAGCCATATAAAATTTCACATGTATAATATTATATTGTAGATTTAACCATGTCAGTCAAATATTGTGATGTAAAGAAAGCAAGAAAATGTTCTTTTTGATACGCTATTATGTGTAGTTCGACCAAAAACAATATTATTATTATAATGTAGATCAATTGGAATCCGTTCAAAATATATTGCTATAAAATGAGCAACTGAATTGATTATGTAAACACAAACAGAAATAAAATTTGCATTCATTCAGTGATGGAACTGCAAACAAATATTTTCGGAATGAACTTAAGTTACCTACTTGAATATTGAAATTCACTTCAAATAAATTTTATATATTTCGATGAAGGGCAATTACGGGAAATTAACAGAGTGACATTTGCCGTAATATAAATACTCTCGCTTTCGAATAAACTGCACTGTTGCAGAAATAATACAATTAATTTAACCAATCTTGTAGAAATGATTCATGCAGCTTTTTCGTAATAGGCCCCCAGATTTATCAATAATTTTTGATGGATTTGTGTGTGTATTCGGATGTCTTTAATTATTAGTACAATTCACAGCATTCAGTTTTAACTAACCTATTAGGTTACATTGAAAACTATTGATGCATGGTATCTAGATGTCTCGGTTTTAATTTCATCAAAATATGCTCAGTTATGATATTTTAACAAGTCAACGCACTTTCTTACTTTTTATTTAAGTTTCGCGATTAATAATATAACCGGAAATTACTCTTCTTCTTCTTCTTATTTTGTTTCGTGGCACTAATAAAAATTATAATATTTGCGCCACTAACAAATTCCTCTCCGGTTATTTAATCGCGAAAATATCAAAACTAATTAGTTGAAGTGTAACACAAAAGAAAAGAAGAGTTTTTAGCACCTGGTGTAAAACTAGCTACAAAACACCACGAACTTTGATCTGACAGTTTATTCATTCCTAAACTGTGAACGACCGTAGACTGATTCACTTAGTATAGGCAGAGTTAGTTTAGTTTTAGTCACGCTATTAATGTACTTTGCACTAAAATGAGTAGCAATTGGAAAAACTTGAAACTCAATGTGGCGCAGACTAAAGACTGCAAATTACACAAATACATTAAGAAAACTAAAGGTAAGTGGACCTTTAAACTTTCTTTTATGATGCCCGTAACTTCATTTGCGTGTTTTAAGTTTTTTTATTCCCGCGGGAAAGTATCCTATGTCACTCTCCAGGTCCTCAACTATGTTCAAAGCCCATGTAAAAACTCACGTCAATCCGTTGCTCCATTGGGGTGTGTTTGAAGGACAAACCAACAAACACACTTTCGCTTTTATAATATTAGTATGACTACGTCTTCTTATTCATACTTTACATAAAGTTGTGTATACTATTGAACTCTTTATTTATACCACACATAACAAAAGTAAATTACAGAAAATATAAAATAAAACAAAGAAGTACAAAGGACGGCCCAATTTCTTCCAGGCAACCTTATAAGGAGATGCACTTTCATGTGTTGTTTATGGTCTTGCCTTCAAAAGTGTGAATTTTATAACCAATTCAGGCGGTCATATTTGGCTGGCTATTAATACTATATACACCTAGATGTGCAAGTTTTTGTAGGAAATTAACTAAGTTTATTTTGTTTCTAAAATCTTTCTAGCTATAATTGTTAATTTTTGAAATTGCATGCAAAAAGTCATCAACAGCCATTATGCATCCACCGTTGGACATAGGCCTCTTTTAAGTAGCGCTAACGTGCTCTATCCTCGGCTTTCAAATCGATGTCAAATCGATGCCAGCCACCCTCCTGATATCATCGCTCCACCTTGCTTGGGGGCGCCCTACTCTCCGTTTACCAAGACGCGGTCTCCACTCGAGAACCTTTCAACTCCAACGTCTATCGGTCTTCCAACACACGTGACCAGCCCTCTGCCACTTCAGCGTGCCAGCCCTAGGAGTTATGTCGGTCACTTTTGTTCTTTTGCGAATTACTTCGTTCCGGACTTTATCCCTCAAAGAAATTCCGAGCATAGCTCTTTCCATAGCACGCTGAGCGACCTGCAGTCGGTGTACCAGTCTCGCTGTCAGTGTTCACGTTTCGGCACCGTAGGTCATTACTGGGATTGACTGACTTTTCCGGGATAAAAAGTAGCCTATGTCCTTCCCCGGCATGTTAGATACCTCTATACCAAATTTCATCAAAATCAGCTGAGTAGTTGGGCTGTGAAAGGATAGCAGACAGACACACTTTCGCATTTATAATATTAGTATGGATTTTTGTAGTACTTATCGATTTGTTTGAAATTCGAATTTTTTTACGCATCTCGACCAAACTTTTTTACACACAAATATGAACTTAGAACACGTAGTAATAGAGTTTTGTATAATCTATCTCTAATTATAAAAGTTCTAACAGCCAAGATACAATTATTTACGTCACTTAGAGTATCGCAGTCTTGAATATAAATAAACAACAGCAACCCACTTAGCAGTAGATTTGTACCGCTGTAGAACTGAACGCTAATAATAATTTTCTGAGTGTTTTCTAGACATTTTTAACTAAGTCATCAGACTAATTAAATAAATTTTTAAAGAAAACGTTTCATGCGATAAGATAACTTTGTAACACAACGACTTCTATGTATGTATTATTAACATGAAAAGTTTGAGTATAACTTAAGACTTGTAAATATATTTTAATATTTTTCTTATAAAATATACTTAATTATTTTTCGAGGTCTGTGATAGTCCTCTCTTAATATAAGCCTCAAGTTTATAATCAGACTCTTTTCACGAGGTTACTGCCATCGCTTAGAGCAGTATTATTTCAAAATGACAGTTTTATTTCGCTTACCTTCATGTCCCTAAAATAAGGATTAGAATTCTAAAATATGAACGCCCTCAGAATATTTTCATCACAACAATTATTATGATCATTTAGAAATTAGAATTCATCTCTAAACAGGCTTCACTTATAATCCATACTAATATTATAGGAGAGAAAGTGTGTCTGTCAGCCTACAGTTTTGTATGGAGATACGTAATATACAAGAATACATATTATATAACAACAAAATAGCTTTTGATTTTCTAATTTCCTAACATTCAAAATGGCTAATTACTCTAAGTCTATTAACTTTTATTATATAGAAATAAATTTCCCGAACCATTCGTTGGATTAAATTAATTCAATTTTGTACAACACAAAATGTTTCCTGCCGTATATTGTCGCTAATTGAATTTATGTGAAAATCATTGATTCACTAAAACCTAGATATACAAACATTAAAGGCGTGATAAAGGAGCATGAGTTTGTCACCAAACACCTGTCTAACCAGAGAAACAGAGGTGCACATTTTTTTTTATTTATATATAAGGCTATCGAACGATGAGGCAGGTCACCTGTTTTTAAGTGATTGTAAACTAGATGATCAAAAAATCCCGTGGAAGCTTTTTGATTTTCCGGAAAAAAAAATCGACTCGTAACCTTGCCAGGGATGACACCAAATTTATTAATCTTTATACCAATTTTTTTCAAAATCGGTGGAAAGCATTGGCCGTAAAAACGTAGTATACAGGCGCATTTAATAAAAATATTAGTATTGAGTATGGACAACTGACATCATATTTACAAAATACCCTATACAGTTTAATCTACGCTGATTTTGACTAGATTGCTATTTTCTTGTCACATTAGAGAATTGTATAATATCGGCTACACGTTGGCCTAATATAAAAGGCAGGAGATTAATATTTATTACCATAATAATTAAATAGATAATTTTAAGTATGGTGAACAGATACAAACTATGAAACATAAGTCAAGCAAATAAGCAGACCACGTGACTTTCAAAATCTTATCTATATTATTATTTTAACTGAAATTTAATAAAATAATTATATTTCTCTTTAAAGTTGTCTTTAGATGGGTACATATTCAGCAAGGTATTTCGTATCTTAAAATTTCTATATCAATAGGTATTATGCGCAATTTTCAATAAACCGCAAAGTAAATAGGCAATTAGGTCGTGCGATACTTAACTATAAATTTATATTTTATACTTTTAACGATTATTACGTAAAACTTTCGTGCTAATAATAATCATTATGAAAGTGACATGCATTTAATTATTATAAATGTAGAGGCAAGCCCAACGCAATAATTTGATTAAATTATCGATAAAGTCTGTCACTTAAAAATGAAAAAAATGTTTTAAATAAAATACATATTGCGCTCCCAGCAACGAAAGGTCAGCTCATAAAAACTGTGGGGAGTAGAGCCGCGACTCTTGCTTGGAATAATATAATAAATAATAATTGAATTTAGCTTTATTCTTTTCTCTTTAGTATAAAGATAAAATTATAAATATCTACAATATTAAAATAAAAAAAATATTATAAATGCGAAAGTATGGATGGATGGATTGACGAATGTTTGTTACTCAATCACGCTATAACGGCTGAACGGAATGAATGAATGAAATTTGGCACAGAGATAAATTAAAGACTGAAATAATCCTCCTGCTCCTTTTTATCCCGGAAAATTAAAGAGTTCCCGCGGGAACCAAAAATCCTCGATCCAAGTCGCGGACATTAGCTAGTATGGTAATAATATGATGAAAACAAAGCACATGAGAAAATACTGTCTGTATCTGGGCGCGTCTAAGAATGCTGCGTACCGCCACCTTTATTCCAATATAAATAGAGCTTTGTTTGATTTGTTATCAAGAAAGATGCTGTCATTAGACTCTTTTTTTAGGCTTCTTTGCCGGTACGGTGGTAACCGGTACCTGCTAGCCACGGTCAAAGCCTCCCACCAGGCCATACCAGGAAAAATTCAGAAATTATAAATTCCCAAATTGACTGTGCCGGGGATAGATTCCGGGACCTCCGCACGTTAAGACAACAGCGCTCAACACTGCGCCACGGAGGTTGTTAAAACTCTGCCGGTATGCACGGCGCCAGGCGTCGATTTTAGTGTCAACAAATCTAGAGTTCTGAGCACACAGCGCTTGTGACTGGGAAATCAAAGTCAAGCGTTTGAAATAGTAGCTTGAAACAGTAACCGAAATAAGTGATTTGAACACTGTTTTTTTATACTGTTATAAAACAGAAACACTTATAACGGAAACAGAAACGATACTGTAACCCAATCAATCTGTATCCGATTATTTGTGTTAATAAGTGTTTTTATCTGTAACCCTAATAGATACATGCCCTAACAAACTGCACGGTGTGACAACGCGTTCTTCTCACTTTATTGGACTTTACACACACTGACACAACATGGCCCTGTTTTTTTAAAAACAATCATCGGCGCTTTCACCTTAGGTTCAAATTTGAATACGCGTCAACAGTAAATTTGGCAACGTCGCTATTTCGGTTACACTTCAAAATCCTTTACTTAAGGTACAGATTTATTTCTGTTACAGAAATATATGTGTTTCGGGTTTACAGAAATAAAAACACATTCAAAAGGGTTACAGCTTCGATTCTGTCACACTATCACTCTGTAACACTTATAAATATTTCTGTAACCTTTATGAATCTGTTTTTCAGTCCCTGGTAGCTTATTTGACTGTAGTTGTTTATTTTATTAGCATATAGATAGGGCAGCTCTTTCATATTATTAGAAATTTTCTAGTGAAACATGAGAGCAAAAATGGCGATAGATATTTAGATTATTTAACCATATTTTGGTATACGTAATATATTATAGGTGCATACTTACTTCCTTCGGCGCTACAACCCTTCGGGGATCTTGGCTTCCTCCACAGTTTCTCTCCACCTGGCTCTATCCTTGGCATCCTTCTTCCATGAAGGAAGCTTTTCAAGTTTCTGCAGAATTTCTTCTTCACAATGTATCCATTGTGTCATCGCTTTTACTCCTCTGCTTGGTAACATCCTCTTTACATGTCGTGCCCATCAATACAATTTTACAATATCTTACTATTGTTTCCCCATCAATCAGACGTTCTAGCACAGAATAGGTAATAGTACTGAGTTCTACTTCAAAGTTCATTTTGTGGCGATAGGTTCCACCATCTTCTCTAACCGGCCCAAAGATTCTGCGTACAACTTTTCTTTCGAAAATTGCTAACTTGTTTTCTTCTTGCGCAGTCAGTGTCCAGGTTTTACGTGCATAGGTAACCACATGTCGTATGAGTGTTTTGCTTAAATTTTATTTATTTAATATATTGTGTATCCATGTTAGATAGCTTTCTAGTACTTATAGTATCAGTTAGCTACGGCGAAACTATAAGGATTCCTTGTTGACTGCGGAACCCTAAAAATCCGACTCTAAGCTTTCACTAGAGTCTGGTCTAAGTTCTGCCTGTGCACTTAGTAAAGAAAGAAGTCTTAGGTTAGACTCAGGCCGGTTTTGATGTGAGATTTATGCTTAACTAAACAATGCGGATATGTACATTATCTTGAGTAATTTGTGTAGGAACTGTATAGGAAACAATATGTGTAGATAAGGCCTAATGGACACTGATTAACTACTGCATGTTCCGGACTTTCCGGCGTGTGAAACATAGCTGTGCATTAAATTGATCGCACACTGGAGGCAAATCATGAGACCTCTATGGTAGAATTTCTTTCACAGACATCTGACAGGTACTATGTTCCATTGAATCAAACTAGTTTAAATTAAAAAAAACTTAAAATGCCTGAAACATTGGAGCAAAAGAATAAATAAATAAATAAAATAGCTTTTATTTTCCGCATACATTATTGTGCATAACTTCTACACTACTTCCATTTGTTTATATTTTTAATGTTAAGTATTTCCTGTAACAATTTCAATTTCACTTTCAATTTTCAAGCGGCAGAATTAATTTTGTAACAGTAGGTACATAGGTAGGTATAGATTTTGACAGTTGTATAGTTTTTTTACATATTTGTTTGCAAAAGGTTACCAAGAAGAATAAAGAATTTCACGTCAAATCAGCCCTATGGAGGTTTCTCTTGTCTCTTCATCAAGAAGAAAGGAAACGATCTCCAAATGGCTGAACAGAATTTACATTGAATCATAGTTAAGAATATTCCGGATCAATTCACCTTCGAAACAAACAAAAATTTAAATCAAAATTAGTTCATCCGTTTGTGAGCTACGATGCCACAGACAGATACACAGATACACATATTAAACTTATAACAATTCTATGTTTGCGTAAGGCTTTAAAAATTGCATTAATTTTACAAAGTTAGTTGAAAATTAAGAAATTACCAAGTTATTGGGCAAAAACAATCGTCAGTTTTAAACCTGCCCTAAAATAACTAATGTAATGAAAAGCTTGAAGTTTGCTTGCGTATTTTGTATTAAAATAACGTGAGTTTACCGGTCTTTGAATCTGTTAGAAAAACCATTACAATTTTACGTCAAGTGAATTTTCCAATCACTTAAAACTCCAATTTTTCTCGTTAGCGAATTAAAAGCAAAATATCTAGCCATTGGCAAGCAATGCTTGGCCTTTACGCTCAAAAAGACCTCCTCTTCAAAATAGAAACAGTCTAACTAAATCGTTATATAATTTAAGTCATTATATAACTGTCATCAAACTTTATATTAAGGTCTAAAAACTTAGATTATCATTTTGTCAAGTATGTGTCAAAAATCTTCATTTTTTGCTTGCAAAGGATTGCGTCCCTTTAAAAGAAAAATTTTTCGTAACAAAATCCAGCATAACAAATAGCGCTAATTTATACGTAAAAAGAGATCACGGAAAAAAGGCCACCAGATAAGAAATAGCGGCCGAAATTGGACGGCACTCGATGTTATTTTTCCTTGTAAGAAAGACACTGATAAAAGAAATCCAAAGATACACAGCTCCATAGAAACGTCAAACTTGTCATATTACGTAAAAATTACTTATAGTTATGTCTCTTCCATCTCGGGACCATGCGATCCCGGACCTTTGGAAGGCATACGAGGGGCCGAAACCAACTCGCAGAGGCCCGTTAGACAATTTTTATTAAACTACTGCCTGAAAAAAGGAGTATATTGTTTTCAGGGTTCATGTATGTATGTGAGTTTGTATATTCCACCATAATAACTTCTATACGCCTGAACCGATTTTGATAAATGAGGTTAGTCGTTAGAATTCCTAGCTTATTCCAGGTGACATAGGCTAGTAAAATTTAAAAAAAAATTGATGGAGTGACCGCATTAAAGACTAAAGTTGAAAAAAATTCGAAAAAAGATTAATTATAATAATCTCATCACCTAGAAAATGATGAGTAGGTTCCAATAATATATAACACCATAGTTCAATATCCAGTGATTCACAAAAAATATCATTAAAAATGTGAATAAGATTCTATTTAACTAGAATAATTTAGATTTTTAACTTTTTAGTTCAGTTTTTGGCAGGGCAGCCTTTTTTTAAATTTTTTTAATTATGACTTGTACTCTAAAGGAAATTTGACACCAACCGGCAAATATCCCTATGCACTATGCGAGTGCACCTAAAGATAATCCACAGTTAGAGTAGAACTATTGCAAAACATGGAAATAAATGATAGGTATGGGTTTACGGCTTTGGGTTGCTATAATGGACTGGTGAACTGGGTTTATGGAACTACTATAATTATAATTATTATTCTTATTATAAAAAAAATCATGAATATGAATAATTTATTAATTTTGATTATGTTTAGCAATGGACAACATAACACAGTGTAATTGGTTTCTCTAGGAGGGATTTTTTCTTGTCTTTTTTTTTTTGTATAACTAGTGGCTAGCTTCAATTGTAAATAAATTTGTAGTACCTACCTTTATCAATATTTTTGGTAGAAACATTGATTGTAAGGTCTGTTTGGCAATGAAATGGAAAAAAAAAACAAATTAAAACTGTACAGGTATCTTGGGTATTGTATATCAACGAGAAAGGCCGCGAAGGGCCTAAATAGATACGATTATGGGATATTCTTGTATTATCTCACTAGCAAATAAATAACTAACATCAACAGTATGTTTCCCTCGTTCGGTGTACCTACCTACTCATATTCTTCTTTTTACTTATTGCTTGGATGTATTAAAAAAGATAAAGGGTTTCTTCGAAAATATTATACCTTACTAAAAGTACCAGGTAAATCTACTAGTATCACTAACGTGTTATGAATACGAAAATGAGTAAGTTTAATGCTTACTTTTTATCCCGGATAATTAACTAGTATTATTTTATTTTGGCCACGAAGTTTTATGTCATTTAAACAGTTATTAGATTGAAGGGACAGGTTTTTCTTGGTAGATACTCGTAGATACTATATACATGAAATGAATTCCTAGAATTTTTAAACTATGAAGCGAGCAAAACCCTTTTTCAAAATCGCAGTGAACGTGAAAAAATATCAATTTGTAACGTCGACAGTCCTGCCATTTCCACGTGCAAACCTGAATATTTAAGCAGTCCAATAGGATGATATTTGAACTTTATATATGTACGATAGATAGGACAAAGTGGCCAGACTGTTAAATATCCATAAGAAACAGTTACCATACGCAAGACCAATCATAATGATAATATTATATGAATGAATATAGGAATATTCTAAAATGCGAAAGTGTGTTTGTTAGTTTAAAAAAACTTCAATCAACAGAGCAATGCATCGATATGAGTTTTTGCATGCATGGACTTGGAAATCCATCTTTGCATGTATGTTTCTTGCATAGTTGTGTGATTTTGTTGCTTGGATTTCCTAAATATAAACCTTGCAGTGATTTATGCATCGTAGAAAATCAAAAAATAGTTACCGCTGGATTTTTAAAACCTGAATTGACGTTGATGTAGTCGCGGGCATTAGCTAATAAAAAAAATTGGCAGTCATAGGGACTGCCGATAGAAGTGAAAACGAATTTTTATTTTATTTTTTATTGTTTTTTATTTTACGTTTTTTTCACTTCAATAATTATAATTTTTTGCGATTCGGCTTCAGCTTGTTACTCGCTCTGATGAAAATTCTGATACTAGTATTGCACAAGGACACTTAGGGCCGTTTGCACAAGGACACTGACAATTTAACTGATTTAGTTAAATTTTAAAATGCTGTCCCTTTAGGGCAAATGCATATTGTAGTTGCCATAAAGGGACAGCTTTAAATTATTTAACTAAATCAATTTAAGAGTCCTTGTGCAAGTGACCCTTAAACTGATTTAGATACATTTTTTAATGCTCTCACTTTTTATCAAACGTATTATGGTTCTTGCCAAAAAGCGACAGCTTTACAAAATGTATCTAAATCAGTTTAAACGGCCTTTTGCAAATGGGCCTAATAATTATAAACTATGCATAGTTTTTCTCCAATAATGTTATAGTTTCGTTCAGTCTATCTGCGGTTAAATTGTGTGCCATAAGTTGTCGTTCCGGCTATTAAATATGATTTTACTAGCTAATGACTTCGACTTCGGCCGCGTGGAATAATATTTTTTGATTCCCTTCCTTTGTTGCTGCGTGATTGAAGGACAAACCAAGAAACAAACAAAAACACTTTCGCATTTGTTATAATATTATAAACTAGACCAGATGATGCCCGCGACTTCATCCACGTGGATTACGATTTTTGATTCCAACGGGAACTCTTTAATTTTCCGAGATTAAAATAATAAGTATATCCTTAGCCAGGATATAACCTATCCCTGTACCAAATCTCATCAAAATCGGTTGAACAGATGGACTGTGAAAGCGTAGCAGACAGACAGGCAGACAGACACTCTTACGCATTTATAATATTAGTATGGATAAGTACGACTCTCTGTCCGCTCTACATTTTAGCTCAGATAAATTCTTTGCCCCCATACGAATAACGCAAATTGTGATTTGCATAAGTATTCTGCGCCACATTGTGTTTGGTGTTCACAGAATTATTCCGCCATTTGCGGCGTTAGCACCTGCACGTCGTGTTATCTTCATGGCCTTTGTTTAAATTTGCGAAATCGAGCGGCACAAAGTATGTTCACCTTCACGTAACAAGCATTATGAAATTCGATTGAAACACCTACGTACATCTCTTAAAAGAAAATAACAGTTTATTTTCATCATATAACATTAAAATTTCGTTTTTATTTGAGATAGCATATCGTAATTTAACTTCACGTTGACCTTCAGTGGTATTTGATTTGAGTACATTATTTTTATGTTTTCAATTATTTTGTCTCTACAAAGCCCGTAATAATTTCAACCTACTTTTGTATTTACTTGATATTATCTTTTCTTTTTCATTTTACTGATACAGTATTAATGCCCGGTTTCATTTGTTTCCCACCCAATCGGGTGGAATAATTAAGTCAAATAAGTTATTTCAGATATATCACAATGTTAGCTATCTCATTTTAATCTGGACTAGGCGATGTTCCGAACTAAATTTTGGAAAAACTTTTTCGTGTAAATTCTCATTGACTCAAAGTATTTCATATTGCTTTAACTTTTGTATTTCTCTAAATATTTTTTTTTAAAGATTAATCTCTACATTTGTCCTTCATAACCTCGTATACTATTATAACTTTGCTTCATCATACATTTTATTAATTCCTCCCTTAATTAGAGTAAATATATTGTAAATAACATTCAGCATCAGTAGTAGTAAAAGCTTTGAAAATGGATCAGTTGACGAGATTTCTCGTGTACAACAAAATACCTATATCCAAGAACAGCATGAACTATGAAGCTATGAGAACAGAGGAAAAGCAACAGAAGCAAAAAGGGGGTGAAATTGATAAGAGGCTTCTGCTACTGTCACCAGACCTTGGAGGAATGTCTGATGGTAAGTCTAGATAATTAATAAAGATTCACTAATATGTGTTCTAATAATTTAGTCTGGCTTTGTGGGAGGCTTCGGCCGTGGCTAGTTACCACCCTACAGGCAAAGACGTACCGCCAAGCGATTTAGCCTTCCGGTACGATGCCGTGTAGAAACCGAATAGGGGGATGGGTTTAATATAACTTCCATGCCCCTAACAGGTTACCCGGCTACCATCTTAGACTGCATCATCACTTACCATCAGGTGAGATTGCAGTCAAGGGCTAACTTGTAGTGGTGTAAAAAAAAATTTAAACTAACAGTAAGACCGTAGCAGATCCCGATCCCATAGAATTGTCTTAAGTAATAATTTTTATTTCACAAATATATTTTTCAAATAATAAATCAGATATTGACTGCAATTTCTTAGGTTATAGTCCACCAGTGTATGAGCAATATACTAGTCTCACAAACTTAGCTGGCCCGGTAACCAAAATTGGATCTAATTTTTATGCCTGTAAAGTTTTTGTTTTTATTTTATACTAGCGATCCGCCCCGGCTTCGCACGGGTGGCACTAATAATCCTAATTGTCATTACCCAATGTAGCCAGTGGGCAGTGGGCAGGTTATATATTTAATTATTACATTATAAGAGTACGCTCCATCCTCACCACAACTACCACGGCCGCCAGCCCTTCGAATATACATAGGTATTTAATCTGAGCGCCGGCCGGACTCGCTCCATTTTACCTTGCACGTTATTATTATTATTAAAATTCTTTATTGCTTAAACAAAAGGAATACACAAAGGACATTATTACAACATTATAAACAAAAGGCGACCTTATCACTAAAGTGATCTCTGCCAGGCAACCCACATGTATGGACCGTACTTGCTGTGAGACGGGAAATCGCATGAAATAAAACATAAATACATAAACGTACATTCTAATAGTTACATACTATAAACAGATAAAAAAATTATACATATAATAAATATATATTTAAATATAACACATATTATATACATAAATATTAAATTACATATGACTAATTTACAATACCTAAACACAAATAATAATAAGAACAAGTTATATGATATTTCTTAACATATTTATCTAAATTAAACGGTGTACAGGTCAATTTTTATCTTAATTAAATACTTGAGATGTCTAATATATTTATTTTGATAAGGATTAATACCATGTCAGTAATAATACCCTCGCAAGTAAAGCATTGGTTTAGACCAAATTTGAAAATCATAGAAATAGTTATTGTGAGTCAACCCTAAAGGATAGATACCGCGGACTTTTTTTTTGAATTTTTTTAGAGGAACAATTCCACCATACATTATTTTGTGTAACTTTACCAATCTAGGCAGCACACGCTACGTGAGTTTATTCATTACAAACAAACAAACAAATCTTTCCCCTTTGTAATATTAGTTTAGATTCCTTAAATACTAGCAACACTGTCACCGGGTCAAATAAGTTTGTGGGACTGTATAGGTATGTGCACTCTCTTTTCACTCACTGTCATAATCAGATGGAATAGCAATTTGTGAGACTCTAGAAAAGTCTGACGTAGGAGTAACGGCTTTACTTGCTACCCAAAACACGAGCTTGTAACACCGCCAATAGCTCAAATCCTGATGCTAAGAATTAATTTTTTATTTTATTTTTTTCATTTTTTTTTCAATTGTTGACATAAATCCTATCTATTATTATAAATGTGAATGTAAAATTGTTTATTAGAACTCTTTAATTTTCTAAGATAAACGGGAGCATAATATATCTATCCTATCCCCAGGACACAAACTGTCTGTACCAAATTTCATCAAAATTAGGTACCTAATGTGTAAAACTAGATGGACTGTAACCGTAAAACAGAATAAATACCTTTATCGTGTACTACAAGTAGCTGATGCCCGCGACTTCGTCTGCATCGAATAAGTTTTTATAATCCCACGGGAAGTCCTTCATGTTCAAAGTATGTCTGTGTCACTCTTCATGTGCTCAACAATATCCACACAAAAAAGCACGTTGATCCGTGACTCCGTTGCAGAATGATTGAAGTACAAACAACCAAACAAACACACTTTCGCATTTATAAAAATAGTATGATGTAACCGACCGACACACTTTATTTGTAATGTTAGTATGGATTTATATAATACGAATGGATTTACAAAACTATAGGATGATAGAAAGAAGGAAAATAAATTTATTCAATGATGGTGTCATAAATAAACAGTCATATTCTATAGTATTGGTCCTAATATGCGTGTCTGTGACACCAGCCAGGATGGGTGTACAAGTACAGCCTTAGCCCTACATCAAAAGTTGCATTTGCACGTTTTGTGCAGGGCGTTGATTTTCAGCTGTGACCCAGGTGACGTCACATCCAACGTGAATGATATTTATTGATTTATTTGATGTGAACACAATATTAACATGCATTCTGCCATTTCTGGCGTACAACATTTAGAATTATTAATATTTAACATTATTAAATTATACTAATTAAATTATTTACAAAATTAAAATTTAATTACACTCATTAATGGACAAATCATACAATACATATTATCAAATATTCTTAGATTTTTTTTGTTTAAATACAAATACAAATAGGGTACACATGTCATTATATAATTCTTAGGTAAGTTATTGTTTTAATGATTTATAATCAAAAAAATCTTTCATTGAGTAGAATTAATAACTCAAGAGCCATAGGAGACCGTACACTATGCAAAATACACTGGTGTTGGAAATAAGTGCAGTTGAAACTACCTCACGGCGCCATTACAATATGCTGCTTAGCGAATTGATCGTGTAGATTAGTTTGATGGAAGCATAATATCGTTTGTGGCCCAAACTAAAGGCGATTTATTTATTTATTATTATAGACCTACTTGCGTATGGTGATGGATAGGGTTTTTAAAATGCAAACTAATAATATGTAACACAAACACTAGGTCATTTATTTAGGAAGCAACATAAGAACACATTAGGTATATTAAATTAATTGCAATGTAACAATATAACAAACATATAGATCCATTACCACTCGCAACCAAGGTAAGGATAGGTCTGCTTTCTTGACACATGCTATTTATCCAAGGCAAATCTGAGTATCGAATGGTTAGAGATACTGATGTTTCTATAATTTAATATTAAAAACAATAGTATGACGTCACGTCGTTAAACATAGCTGCCGAGCGTAAATACTGCTTTACTGCCTCACAGGTACAGCGCCATCTGTAGTCATCGAGCGTCACTAACACCATTGAGATCTTTATTGCACACACAAAATATACAGTATACAGTTTAAAAGCAGTAGTAAGACTACATATTATACATGTGCAAAGGCGCATACTGTGCGATCCTACTGGGAATACCTCTTTTTATTCCACTACAAGTAGCCCTTGACTGCGATCTCACCTGATGTTAACAGATGGCGCAGTCATAAGAAGATGGTAGCGGGCTAACCTGTTAGGGGTATGGCAGTTATATTAAAACCATACCCATAATCGATTTCTGCACGGCATCGTACTGGAATGTTTGGCGTCGCCTTTTTGCAGGTAGGGGTAACTAGCCACGCCTAAAGACTCCCACCAGACCAGACCAGGGAAAATTCAAGCTTTGTATTGCTTTTATGACGGTTATTTCTGCCACGTACCCACAAATAGTGGAACCAGCTTCCATCTTCTGTGTTCCCCCTTGATTATAATATGGGGCTCTTCAAAGGGCGGATAAACAAATATCTCAAAAGCCAGCAACGCATTGGCGGTTCCTCTGGTGCTGCAAATGTTCATGGGCGGCGGTAATCACCATAAGGTGACCCGACTGCTCGTTTGCTCGCTATACATATTAAAAAAAACTTGTGCCATTGGAATAGAAGTTTATGTACTAAAATTCTACCCCAATGAGTTGTGCCTAATAATAAAATTCGACTGCCACTAAAACAACGATTCTATCTTTTACACCTTGTAAAACTTTGTTTTGGAGTCTTTAAAGCTTTAACATGGTTTTATTACCAAGTTGCTTCCACCACCTTTAATAAAAACTTATCAAATAAACTTAGTTTTAAGTGCTAAAAGACATTGTGTCGATTTTATGGGCAAGCCATTGGATTCAGACCCACATAAACTTTGAGAGCAATAACCGCTAGAGTCGAACGCCCGTAAAGAATTACAACACGCCATTCTATACTTTGTTGACAAGTTAATACTATAGAAAGGCCCTATCGTAACTTTTCAGGCTAATTTGATAGTTAGAAGAAAATTCAAATTTCGTCAAATTTAAGTCGTTCCACTACAAGTTAGCTCTTCATTGCGATCTCATCTGATAGTAAGTGATGATGCAGTCTAATAAAGTAGTGGGCTAACCTGTTAGGGGCATGGTAGTTGTAAATTTCAACCAGGCTATGTGTCCGTTCTCATATTACGTTTAAATATGTACGATACCCTAAACGAAATTGAGCTCTAATTCAATTCTATTATGATTTATTTTACTTTGACGCTGAACTTTGACGATTTGATCGGCAACTTTTAGACAATCGGGGGGCTGTTTAAGGAGTTCATATATGCCTGCACGTCAAAAAGCATGTATGAACTTCTTAAACAGTTTGAGTTTAAATATATTTTAAGCTGTCAAACGATTACGATTTGCTTAGACAATTGGGCCTCTCGAGAACCATGAATGCGTTGTCTGCTTTCTAGGGATCGTTGGCACAACCCGACGATGAATTTTAGTACGAACAGATTAACAGGAGAAAACAACTTTCGCTTATCACTTGCAGCGGGTATCTAAAAATCGCTGAAGTTAAGTCATAGGCTTTAGTCGGTAATTGGAGTCTCACCCGGTAGTCATATAACACTTCTTTACAGGAAAACTAGCATGAATACTAAGTTGGATATTAAGAAATATTTGCACAAGTTTATTTGATAAAAAGAAATTTAATTTGAAAAGATGTTTTGAAAAAGAATCTTTTGCGACAAAAGTGTAAAGAACAAAATTTTGGACATAATTTTTTTTTTGTTATGCACATTCATAAGTTGGCTAGTAAAGAAACATTAAAATGGACGAAGATCATTTAGACTGGAAACCGAAAGGTATGTAGGCGCTTTATGCGCAAGATTTATAAAAATTCACAAACCAGAAAAATCCAGATTTTGTAAGATCATCGCCTCGTAGGCGTGGTAAATCCTTCATACCTACGCCAAGGGGTTTACTACCATAGTATTATTTTAATCCTGTTGGCGCGCTCTTTTTCCAAAATTATTATAGACTGGTACGTCATATAAAACGTCAATTTTGATAAACTCTATCGTATTGCCACACGAATGGACCGCGAAAGTAGAGGAGCAACTATTTCAACAACATTTTACAGTTTCACATAGTCTTGTGCATCGTAAATTTTGTACTATTACCTATTCTGTGGTAATATATCCCGTGCCGATAGCTACTCTCTGAGTAACTAGTACCTACACATACTACTGGAGCCTTTTTTTATCCATTACAAGTTAGCTTTTGACTGCGATCTCACCTATTGGTATGTGATGATGCAGTCTTAGATGGTAGCGGGCTAACCTGTTATGTTAAACCCATACCCCCATTCGGTTTCTACACGTCATCGTACCGGAACGGGTACTCGCTTGGCGGCACGTCTTTGCCGGTAGGGTGGTAACTAGCCACGGCCGAAGCCTCCTAACAGGCCAGATCAGGGAAAATTCAGAAATTATTGTTTCCCAAATCGACCCTGCCGGGGATCGAACCCGGGACGTCCGCACGTTTAGACAACAGCGCTACACACTACGCCACGGATGTCGTCATAATACGGTCAGTACATTATTACAATTTCTGGCACGATTTCGCATAGTTGTAAGTGTTAACTTTAAAAATTTTACACAGGGCTCTGGCATATAATTAACTTTAACTAAATTAATAAACACTACGCCTCGCGAACAACTTCTGTTTAGTAAAAAAACAACAAAACTGAAAACATACACAAGTAAGTTTAAAATATTGTGTATGTGTATATTATGATTGTATTGTATTTCATATTTATATATATATATATATATATATTTATTATAAATGCGAAAGTTTGGATGGATGTTTGTTACTCAACTCGCCCGAACGGATCTGGATGAAATTTGGCACAGAGATAGGTTATAGTCTGAAATATCACATAGCCCACTTTTTATCCCAGAAAACTAAGGAGTTCTCGCGGGAACTAAAAAACCTCAATCCACGCGGACGTAGTCGCGGGCATCAGGTAGTGATTGTATAAAATTGTATATCATAAAATATTTTCAGTGCACAAAAAGTAAATATATCAAATATTTATATTTTACGCAATAAAGCAACGACGATCAATCGAAAAAAATATTTATTTAAATGTGCCGAGTTTCATTTCCGGTTGGTTCATATTATTTCAGTGAAAAGATCCAGTACATAGTTAACTCTTGCAAAATGGAATGTATTGCGACTACTTTATTTCGTAAAAGTACCTACTGAGTGGTAGCCTTTTAAAAAATTAGCAGGTTTTATTAGTAAGGAAATATAGTTTATACATCGCAACGATACTGATACTAAATTCTATTAAATTATTGAAACAGCATGATGCCATTGCCAATGCAAAATGCACTTAACCATAATAGTTTAAGGCTCAAGTTGTTCTTCAAGTCTACAACCATCGCCTCAAGTGAAAATTTTGAGTTGTGGTCCATTTTACCGTGAGGTGTCAGTTATAATGGTTAAAGTAGCATGTGGGTATTTTGAAAATAAGCGTGCGGGCGGTCGGCGCGCCGCGCGTTCACTGAGAATACAGCTTGCGAAGTGTACACTGTGTTTCAATTTGAATCCTCTCCTTAAGTACGAAATTAAACAGTAACCTTGAAAATCATATACTTACCTACATATTGTCAACGTTGCCTAAATAGGTATCTGAATCTCGTATGAATGGGTCTATTACACTGCACTTTTCAATGTGCCCTGTATTAAGGGTGGGCATGGCCGCTAGATAGAGCGTCGCTTATTACACAGCAATAAAGACCAAATTACCCTTTCTCCGTACACCTTATTACACTACACTGATTCGGGTGAAAGGGCCCCATGTAAAAGTGTAGTGTTATAGGCCTAATAGTCCCACAAAGCTATCTAAGCCAGTGGCCAAAATTGGAACAAATTTTTATGCCAGTAATTTTACATAATTATATACTTGCGACCGGTTTGCTGTCACCGGGTCAGATAAGTTTGTTGGACTATAACAAACCATTAGAATTTTACTATGCTATCGATACTACTACCGCTTGATTATCGTTTTATTGGCTATTTTGATTATTCCGGATAAACTGGCATGAAACACAATCAAATTGACAGAATACGTAACATTTACAAAATAACATAGGAATAGAAAGCTGGACTTGAATAATGTAAACCGGCCGGCGCGCGTTTGAAAAATAGTAACATTTATTTTGTAAAATCTACATGCAAAAAAAAGTAAAACACACGCATTCATTTAAAAGTATTACTTTTGCTGATAGAAACAAACTAGTACTGGTCCATTCGAAAAATCATATAAAGAACTTTCGGTAAATAAATCGCGTACCAATGTAACGGTCTTTTTAAAATCAGCCGCCGCCATTTTGAAATATGGCCGCGGTTTATATTGCTTTAGCGCACGAAGCACGGGCACGATCGGTTCTAAAAATAAAAGATTAATTTCCTTTAAAGTATGTTAGGTGGCAAAGCTCGAAGCTTCAATATGGGGTTATTAGATTTTGTTTCTAGTTTAATTGGAATCTTCTAGTTATTGCATTTTATTGAACTTTTTATTATGCACATCGTCGTGTTTCTGATTTGTTTATAGAGCAATTTCCATCTGAGTTGTAAATATGAGTTTTAAGGTCATATTGAGCTTGGATTTTATTTTATGTAAATATGCTAGAAAGTACCAATATTCAATAGTAATGATAGGGGGATTAAAGTCAACGCTAAGTAAAGTATTTAGAAGTTCAGAAGAACCAGATTCCTAATGATTTCTGGAAATCACATTTAGACATTGCATTGAAAAAAATATCACAGTATACTAGTATACTACAGTATAGTACAGCCGACGAAGTTGCGGGCATCAGCTAGCTGTGGCCCGCAACTTCGTCGGCGTGGATTAAGTGTTTTTTGGTTCCCGCAGGAACTCTAATTCTCCGGGTTAAAAAGTAGCCTGTCTCCTTCCTCGAGATGTAATCTACCTCTATACCAAATTTTATCAAATCGATTGAAAATATGGACCGTGAAAGCGTAGAAGACAGACGCAATTATAAATTATTAGAATGGAAGTATGGATATGGATTCAGTAAATTTAAGAGTTTATTAATAATTTATTTTAAAAGATACAATGAGAAACTTTTTATTCGTGGAACAACTAAGGTTTCCCTCTGAGCACAATCCGTAGTGTTCTTATTATGTAGCCAATGTGATACCAGACTTAACAGCACAATGTCAAAACTTTCACATACAATTTACATTGTAGGAAAGACACATGCACCGGCACAACAATCTGCAACACCTTTACACCTAACATTACCTTGAAATTGATTGTTCAATGTTAAAAGCTTTCCTACATGCTACATCGACGGATTGCACCGTTAATGCATCCATTTGATATCAACTACCGACTCTGGTGTGACGTGTTCTATACCAAATATTTAAACAGTTTTAACATCCCTATCATCGACGTCTGACGAGTCATTTTCGTGTAAAACAGCTGTAACATTGAATTGGTTTTTGCCTTATTCACAATTTGTGACCACCGTGCGGGTGATACCTTCTAGGTTCTTGATCGATTGAAATCGTTTTCAGGCTATTCGATTTACTGCAGTGTGGACTAAGAATAGGTGGTTAACGCAAAGTTTGACGTTTTTTATTTATTAATGCAAAATGCTTCGAGCTTTTACTGAAAGAGCTATTTTGCACGTTGAAGGTAGGTGTTTACGATTAAGCATTTAAAATTTTGAAGATTTTTAGTGAAGTATAAAAGTCAATTTGTTAATTTTTCTAATGAAAGATAAGTTATTTTAGACTTTTAAAAGTGCTTTAGTTAAAAGCATGATGCTGAAGTCTAATCTTCAGGGTTATTAATTATTATTAGTTTATGTCCGTCCCAGGGATGAAAGCATTTTCATTAAATCTGTGAAAAGGTTCCAGACTGACAGACACATTTTCGGAATGATAAAATTCTTGTGATTAATTTAATATTAAAAGTTATAGTTAAAATAGGTCAAATAGTCTCTTTACGCTTTATTCATGGCAAGTTGAAATACTACTACTTATAGACTCGAATAAACACTTTTACTCTAGGTTAGAATCAAAGAAATCAAAATAAGTTAATAGAAATGGTTTCACTCAGAGTAGCACTCTGAGTTCACTGTGATTAACCATTGCTAGATTTTGAAACACTTTGCAACTCCAGTTCTATTGCTCCTCATTACAAGAAATTTCAAGTGCCAATTATTTTGAAGTGCTTCAAAACACATTATATACGTCTGTAGCAAATCTGCACTCTGCAAAAACGTCTGATAGTTATTACAATGCGCACTGATGTTTCAGTGCCAGGGGTCAGTAATATTTAAGCAATATTACTCAAAATGACAGTTTGATGTCTCGTACTTTTTTAAAATCCATACTAATATTATTATAAATGCGAAGGTGTCTGTCTGTCTGCTACGCTTCACGGTCCATTCACGGTCCACGGTTCAACCGATTTTGATGAAATGAAAATTGGTACAGGGATAGGTTGTATCCTGGGGAAGGACATCCCGGAAAATTTTAGGGTTCTCGCGGGAATCAAACTGAAAAGTCAGCGGGAAAAATCATCAAGTAAGGATAATAATTCTAAAACTCTAAAGTCAACAATAATATGGATTCAAGCCCTGGCAGTATGGCCACAGAACACTCTCGTACCACTTCTACACTATACCTCTGAATTCTGTGGTCTGGCTCCAGTTCTGAATAAACACTTTAACCCTCAATTTTGTATCGTGACACGAATGCAATTACTGAACGCCTCACATTTCACATTCGCACACACCGCTACTTCTACTTTGGTTTATTCATTTCACTTGGAATCAATTCCATATCGTTTCGTTTCAATATCGCCCTCAGAAATGCGAGGGTATCACTATCAGTGGAGTCCGGAAAATTGGTGCATTCACATATCGTTGCAATCCTACGCGTATTTTAGTCGATTAACTTAATTTTTTATTGCTCAATTTAATCAAAAATTAATTATAATACAATTGAACCTTGAGATATCTATTTCGAAACAAATCATAGTAACTTATTTGCTCTGTATAGTAATAACAATAAAATATAAATTAAATATATAGACAATATTTTCTTCTAAAATTTAACTAACTGCTAAAATTATAGGAATGATTAGAAAACACGCATTAGGAACATCGCAAGAGGAGATATACGGTACGATATATTTTACTAAGAAGGACCATATTCTCATTTACTTATTTAAATTCAAGGTACTGTACACGAAATTTGGTATACAGGCAACTACTGCACTAGTAATATTATGTTGCGATTATGTTGATACTATCCCTTTATTTTTCAAAAAGACAGGAAACCGTCATTAAATCCAAATGAATGGATTATTTATAATACTTTGATCTTACAGAACGAGTGTTGTACGCAAGAAATCGGCAGCCAGGGCCGAGACCTGCGGTAGTCGGGGGAACACCGATAACGGAAGAACTGGCAATCGTAAGTACAACAGTCAATTATATCAGCTTTATATTGAGTAGGCGTATAGTTAGGTTTCAGGGGCTCGATGTTTCAAAACCCCGAGCCACTGAATCCCTGGGCTATCACCGCTTTATCATAACGATATCATTAAAAACGATTGTATCAATAGATTCTTATAATTTGTTACCTTTTAAAAAGTAAACTTTTAAGTAGGTACTCACGAGTATAAATCCATAATTTGATCATTTATTGTTCGCATTTATGCCTAGTTCAACGATTTAGTTTACTTTTGGCATTAGACGTGCGTCTATGAAGTGTCATAATTATTAATTGGCAACCATCGACAAAAAAAATGCAACACTTCATAGACGCATATCGTTTTTACCAATAGTGAAGCGACGTACCCTTTTATCCGATATTTCGTAACTCGTATACTCATCTAGCAATTACAAGTACGACTTTTCTTTTCAAAATAGTCACGGAGCTTCAACACTAGCTTTCTTGATAGTCTTTTAAACACCATGGATCTTTGGCGATGGATGGTTTGGAAATGATTTATTTTAATACCTACTTTAATATACTTAGTCATTTGAATGCTTATATTTATATTTAAAAAAAATGTTGAGCAAGGAGCAATTATGAATGTGTCAAATCGATTAAAAATTCTTCATAAAGAAAGTATCAAAAATCTAATCAGTAACGCGTTAGAATATCATTGACTCCATCTGCTAGAAGAAAAAGAAATGATTGGACAGGGATTAGTGAACACATTTAACCATACTTGTGCAAACTCAGCCTACACGCACATGCATTGTTGTAAATTAGCTTACGTCTCGAGTTGGAAGCCCTGTTTTCTGAGACATAGTTTTAACTAGTTCGGTTAACAGGTGCACAATAATATTTAGATTGCATGTCAACTATATTAGTTTTATCCTAATTGTAAGGCTATAAATATTATTTAGTTGTCCCACACTGTAAACACATTTGAAAAGTCAAAATACTCCAAAGTCGAAATTGATAATGTACCTTCAAAAATCTGTTTATCTGCACGTAGCAACTTCGTGTAACCGCCTTCGGAACAGCGTCGTGTCCTCCTCGAGGGGAATGGATCCATACTCCTCTGGTCATGAGGCCTTCCGACCAGACCTTGGGATATGGTCTGGCAGCTCAACGGAATGGTACCAGGTCACTTATATCTGCTCTCCAAGCTCATATTATCAAATGGCTGCTATTTGATTCGAGGCCAATGACAAAGGATAATAAGTCAGCGGAACCACCGGAAAGGTATGTACTGGGGCCATACTGCCAACGACAAAATTACTCAAAATGACTATTAGACTTCACGTACCTTGATGTTCCCAATATCTTGTTGTTGTTGTTTAGTTTATGGCTTTTAATAGTGCCACACCAGCACAATGTACTCCCAATATCTTTTGCTAAGGCCGTATTGTTTTAATATTGTTGACGTTCGTGTTTTAGAATTATTACGTCAAGGTACGTGACATAAAACTGACATTTAGAAATAATACTGCTATACTTGTATGTGATGATAGGCTTAAGTTAGAACCTCTAAGTCGTGTCTCATCAATTTGTTGCGTCATTGGCAAAGTATATTGTTGAACCCATTTGGTAAAAACGCAAGTCATAAAATCAAGAATTGAGTTGAAGCGATGGTAGTAGTAGGTTGGCATATTCTACTGTGGCCAACGAGGTACCGGGTTCGAGTCCTGGGTCAGGCCAAAATTTCACCCAACAGCCCACCAACCCGCATTGGAGCAGCGTGGTGGGTACAAAGCCTTAATTCCCTCTCTTCTGTGAGAGTGGAGGCCTGTACCTAGCAGTAGGCCATTTATAGGTTGTAGTGATGGGACGGTAGTAGCCGCCAAGTCCCACTTGAGTGATGCGGCTGCATGACCAAAGTCGGTTACTAGCGTTTTATATTTTATATCCGAATTTCTTATATAATATGTCACCGTAAGATTGCAAAAACCGTTAGATTATAATCTAACTCGCGAAATTGTAAAATGTCGACAGATTGTGAACCGTTCAATGTTCTGAGTGTCAATTTTTGAAATATTCATTGTATTTACGTTTTCTTGTCAGTTTCTTGTAGATTAGGTTAGGGTTCGACATAAATATTCAGGTAGTGCCCGGCCTGCGGCTGGGCACTACCTGAATATCACGTTAATATACCTAACAGATTACAATCTACCGAAAAATAATGCGTTAAACTGTAATCTTTCGACAGTTTGCAATTTCGCGAGTTAGATTATAATCTAACGGTTTTTACAATCTTACGGTGACATTTAAAACACTAGATGATGCTCGCGACTTCTTCCGCGTGGATTAAGATTTTTGGCTCCCGCAAGACCTCTTGAATTTATCGGGATAAAAAGTAGCCTATGTCCTCCCCCAGGATACAGCCTATCCCTGTACCAAATTTCATCAAAATCGGTTGAACAGATGAGCCGTGAAAGCGAAGCAAACAGTCAGACAGACACACTTTCGTGAATGAACTAGAAGTTTAATTCGCTATAATCCGCTACAGTAGACAAATCTGTGTGGTACAGTGCGTGTCCTTCACCTGCAACATGCGACACCCACCACCCAGCAATTCGCACAGGCACAACATTATTTAGACACACTTTCGCATTTATAATATTAGTATGGAAGTATGGATTTAAATACTGCTTCACATAACGTACCAAGTGGTATCGTATAGGATTACTAAACTCTTTGGAAGTACAACTCTGTCATTAAGATTTTGTAAAAAGCGAGCCTTCCAATAAACAAGAACGGGGTAAATTCAGAAAACTCCTGCATGCCTTAGTTCTTTTACTATTATTCACAATTATTCATTTTGAAAAGAGCTACAGTTATTCCATGGTTTCCTCTGGGAAACTTACCTTTGTAAAAGCAACATTATCATTTTCATTTGCATCACAAAGCTCCTGAATATATTGTGATAGGGTTCACACCTCTACAATAGGCATGTTCGTACTATACCTACTTTTGTAAATCTTTCCACTCGATCCCATATTCATTTTCTGGACCTCGACAAAATAGTTCTAATTTAGACATGTACTATCTCTATGATTTAGGCTAGATATCTTCTAGAATTAGGACTAGATAATAATTATCCTCTATGATATGATATTTTGGAGAGGAAGTACTCGTCAAGATTGGTTCAGCTGTTGAGCTATAAAAAGGTAGCAAAACAGACGGACAAAAATAATAATTGACAGATTAGTAGACGGACAGACAGATGAAATAAAACCGTTTGTGCTGTATTATAATAATCCATACTAATATTATAAATGTGAAAATGTATGTCTGGCAGCGACGCTTTAGCGGTTCATCTTTCCAAACGGTTTTGATGAAATTTGGTTCAAACATAGGTTGTTGTACAGCAAAGGACATAGGCTACTTCTTATTCTGTTAAGTTATGGAGTTCTCACGGCAATACAATAGCGGACAAAGCTGCAGGCATCGACTAGTAATAGGACAAATATGAAAGTGTGTCTGTTTGTTTGTAAGCTTTTCACGGCATTTCTATGTCTTTCACTAAATTATCTAAATAATATTTACTACAGGAATTATTGTTTGAACTGCCTCGTTGGTCTAGTGGTTAACATGGTCAACTGCGGCCGACAAGGACCTGGGTTCGAGTCCTGGGTCGGGCTATAATTAAATATTGGGTTTTTCTGACTACAAATTCTCAGTAATAGCCCGGAGTTAGGAAGTTGGCGGTGTTTCACCCCCGTGCCTCGGAGAGCACGTTAAGCCGTCGGTCCCGGTTATTATCACTTACATGATAATAGTCCTTAAAGCCCGCCAACCCGCATTAGAGCAGCGTGGCGGGACTAAGCTCTAATTCCATCTCTCCTATGAGAGTGGAGGCCTGTGCCCAGCAGTGGGACGTTAATGGGATGTAGTGATGACAGGAATTTACAATATTATTACAAGTGTAGATAATATTTTACAGTTTTATCTTCTTAAAATAATGTACCACAATCTTTATAGTACTAAAGCGTTGGTACTAAAAGTTAAGTACAAGCAACACTGAAATAAATTCTTACATTCAATAAACAATGACAAAGCTACCAGTATATTAAATTTTAAGTCCAGCGAGTTTATAGCAGCCAAGACACAATTTTCGCCGGCACATCTTCATTTCAGTGCAAATTTACAGCGCTCCAACGCTTTATATCGGCTTTCACGATCAAAACCAATATGCTTTATATCATAATGGGAAACCAGCGCTTCAAGCTGCTTTATGAAATACCCTTTTTATTTTCTCGTATTTTGTTCAAGCAAGTCTCAAAATCTCAATAGTTTGAGGATTATAATTTTAGTTCTATTAGAAAAATACCCGGCTTGGATCCCTCGTAGCTTATGTATTACAATACCATTGATAGTTATAATCACCATCACCTATTTTGAATTAATAACATAATATTTTGACTTTGACTTTGACTTTGATGGTGTCAGTTTTCACTAAGCAGTAAGTAGGAGTAATACGTTCTAAGACATAAAGTAGGAGTATTGTAGTCTTCGATCGTAGGTTGTCTATTAGATCCCCCAGCGCTTTGTGTGCTATTCATAGTCCTTTCTAATTACTAGCTGCAGCCTGTGACTTCGTCCACATGCCTATGCCTATTCAGCACTAGTTAATCTACCTGTGTGCTGAATGTCATCCAGATCCATTCAGCCGTTTTGGTGTGATGGAGTAACAAACATCCATCCATCCATTCATCGAAACATTCGCATAATTATAATATTAAGTAAGTATACATCTATTCTAAATGGGAAAGTTTGTCTTTCTCTTTGTCTCTATCAGTCGCTACTTTTACAAGGGCCACCTGTACTGATTTTGATGAAATTAAGTAACCAGATAGTTCACATCTTGCAGACGGACATGAACTACTTTTAACTCTCTCGGAAAATCAAAGAGTTCCGCTCTAGAAGTACTCGTACGCATTTTGCGTTGCTGGTGTGCAACGCAAAATGCGTACGAGTACTTCTGCGGCTCGCCATAGTATGCACTTACTTTTGATATCGAATGTAAATTCCTAAAGGGCCCCAGCCAGAAATCCAATTCTGGACTTCCCTTTTATCAGACCACTAGCTGATGACCGTGACTTTGTTCGCGTGGTTTCAGTTTTTTTATTCCCACGGAAACTTATAATTTTTTCGGGATAAAAAGCCTATCTCACTTTCCAAGTCCTAAACTATACTCAAAAATCACGCCGCTCCATCGCTCCGTTACGGCGTGATTGAAAGACAAACTAACAAACAAACACACTTTCGCATTTATAATATTACTAGGTGACGCATGCATCTTCATCCACGTGGTTTAAGTTTTTTTTATTGCCGCGGAAACTCCTCAATTCTCCGGAATAAAAAGTAGCCTATGTCACTCTCCAGATCCTAAACTATACCCATGCCAAAAACCACGTCGACCCGTTGCTCCGTTGTGGTGACATTGAGAGACAAACCAACAAACAAAAGTATTTTACGTTCTAATACAGTGGTAATTAAAACTCATGGCTACCTCTTGAAATTATTATTTTCTCAGTTATTTACGCCCCTCCGAAGACCGTCAAGAGGAAGCATTATGGCGAGCTTGCAGCGAAGTGATATGGCGCTGCGGCGATGGATTCACATCTCAAACAGAAGCGAAGGTTACTGTTGCGCTGCCAACTCCCACAGTGTACGTGCAACATAGCCAACAGTATTACCAGGACGGTATTACTGAAATGGTGAGCTTCATTAATCCATACCTCTATTAAAAATGCAAAAGTGTGTCTGTCTGTCTGTCTGCTACGCTTTCGAGGCCAATCTGTTCAACCGATTTTAGTAGATGAAATTCGGTATGTGGATAGTTTGTATCCCGGGGAAGGACATTTTATTTTTTATCAAGTTAGCCCTTGACTGCGATCTCACCTGATGGTAAGTGAAGATGCAGTCTAAGATGCTAGCGGGCTAATCTGTTAGGGGCATGGCAGTTATATTAAACCCATACCCCTATTCGGTTTGTACACGGCATCGTACCGGAACGCTAAATCGCTTGGCGGCACGTCTTTTACCGGTAGGGTGGTAACTAGGCACGGCCGAAGCCTCCCACCAGACCAGACCAGGGAAAATTCAGAAAATATAAATTTCCAAACCCTGCCGGGGATCGAACCCGGGACCTCCGCACGTTAAGGCAACAGCGCTCAACACTGCGCCACGGAGGTCGTCAAAGACATAGGCTACTTTTTATCGCAGCAAATTCCCGAGGGAATCTACGCAGACGAAGTCGCGGGCATCATCTAGTGTTTAATTATGTCCTCGCGACCGAATTTTATCCTCTGCGGCCTATCTCCAGAGAGATTAGCTATCTTCGCGGGAGATATTATGATATACAAGTGAGCGCTATATTATCTCCTGCGCAGAGAATGCAGAAAGGAAAGTAAAGGAACTGACAGAACACAGTTGTACTCTCCGTTCCTTTTCTCACACATCATAATGGGATGGAAAATCCAACACGACCGGAGAGAGATCAGGCGCTGGATCGACGGGTTTACGTGCCCTCCGAGGCACGGGGGTGAAACGACACCAACTTCCTCACTCCGGGCTAGTACTGAGAATTTCTAGTCAAAAAAACAATACTTAATTATGGCCCGACCCGGGACTCGAACCCGGGTGTTGTCAGCCGCAGAATATTTGATTGCATTAATGTTACTCTGTGTATGATGAAAGGTAGGTATAGTTAGGGGAAACATCAAAGAACTGATGTAGCATGGTGGGAACAAATACTCTTTACAATCAGAAACTATGCGATGAACCCACCAAATAAGATTTACTGTAAGCAGCCCTTTTGCACGGGTATACCAGGTCGATATCCTGGTATGCTCGTGTACAATATACTTTTTATTATTCCAATGCAAATTAGCCCTTAACTGCAATCTCATCTGATGGTAAGTGATGGTGCAGTCTAAAATGGAAGCGGGCTAACTTGTTAGGGGTACGGCAGATATATACAACCCATACCTAGTCGGTTTCTACACGGTATAGTACTGTAACGCTCAATCGCTTTGCTGTAGGTACGTCTTTACCGGTAGGGTGGTAACTAGCCACGGCCGAAGCGTCCCACCAGTCCAGATAAAAGAAAATTCAGAAATTATAAATTTTCTAATTGACCCTGGCGGGAATCGAACCCGGTACCTCCCACGTTAAGACAACAACACTCAACACTGCCTCAGGGAGTTCGTCTATAAACAAAGCACAGGCAAGTGGCAATGGATCTTTTGACGACCTCCGTGGCGCAGTGTGTAGCGCTGTTGTCTTAACGTGCGGAGGTCCAGGGTTCGATCCCTGGCAGGGTTAATTATGGGAATTTATAATTTCTGAATTTTCCCTGGTCTGCCGTGGTGAGAGGCTTCGGCCCTGGCTAGTTACCACCTTACCGGTAAAGACGTGCCGCCAAGCGATTTAGCGTTCCGGTACGATGCCGTGTAGAAACCGAATAGGGGTATCGGTTTAATATAACTGCCATGCCCCTAACAGGTTAGCCCGCTACCATCTTAGACTGCATCATCACTTCCCATCAGGTGAGATCGAAGTCAAGGGCTAACTTGTAGTGGATAAAAAAAATCATACAGCATCCCATACTACTTAAGCCCGCGTTTTGGCGTTTAAAAAAAAGTTGCCGATTACATGTTGTCAAATACCCAATTAATCTTTACCCTTTCCGTTTGTGTTTGACGAAAAACACATTGGCGAAAGTGCACAATTATTTGCAGACTATTTGCGGAATATACTTATACATTTATCAAAAACTATACTTAGTTTTGTCTCAATATGAACTTCATATAGAAAGGCCTATTATTAAAAGATACTAATTTTACAGGTGTATTAATTTCTTGAATCTTTTTCAAGCTGCACTTGTTTGAATTCAAGTCTTTGGAGGACCTGCAGATATTTTTGAAACGATACCTGTATCTGGTAAGTGAAAACAACATTAACGTTACTGTTGCTAGTCCATGCTCCCGTTGTCCTACTCCTAGGTGAGCGTCAGAAACGACGTCACGCAATGCGACGCGACGCAAGACGACGCCATAGAAGATGACAGACAAAGACCTACGCGACAACATAGGCCACGTGAAGAGTCAGCTACTTGATACTGTTACTCGCGACACATCGCGTCGCATTTTCGCGCTTGTCACTCACCTAGGACAACGGGTCATAATATATTCTAAAAATATTCAAAATTAATAAACCTATAAAGATTGGTTTATAAAAATAATCAAAATTAATTCAACAGCGGAAGCAATAAATTTCGCTCACAACTTTTTTGCAATTTTGATTGTAAAACATTGACACAGACTTATTAATTGTAAGACTGAAGGAATGATAACATATAATTATCTAGTACCTAAAATACCTTATCTAGTATCTAAACATTTTTTGGTAAATCGTATTTTTCGGAAATTATATTTAAATACAAATTACATACTGATGAAATATGAATAATATTTATCGATCTTACCGACATAATAATAAAAAAACATGCACTAGTTATTTAAGTAAAAAATCACGAGTGCATTAATTGGGCTCCCAATTATAGATTTTCTCACAAGATATTGTAGCAGTTTTTCATTGCCTGAAAACATGGATAGAACGACATTTTCTAAAAATGAATCCTAGCTAGATCGATTTACCGCCCCCGAAACCACCTGCATACTAAATTTCATGAAAATTGTTCGAGCCGTTTCCGAGATTCATATTAGGTATATATATAGGTATATACATATATATATCACCGTAAGATTGTAATCTGATAGTTATATAAACCCGATAAAACATAACTACCTGATAATTTATGTCGAACCCTAACCTAACCTATAAGAAAGAGACGAGAAAACGTAAATACAATGAATATTTCAAAAATTGACACTCAGAACATTGAACAGTTCATCACAATCTTTCGACAGTTTACAATTTCGCGAGTTAGATTATAATCTAATGGTTTTTACAATGTTACGGTGACATGTACAAGAATTTTTCGTTTAAAAGTATTATTTATTATAATATAGTCCGTCAAACTTATCTAATCTGGTGTCAGCGTCGAAAACAAAAACTAAACAGGCATAAAAGTTCATCCAATTTTGTTCATCGAATCCAATTTTGGCCACTGGGTCAGATGACTTTGTGGAGCTGTAAGTGTTTTAAGTGTACCGTTTTTAATACGAACGTATCCTCGCAATGTGATACGAACGTTAAATACGAATGCAATAAACAGATAAGTAACTAAACTAAAAACAATACACGAAGTAGACTCTGGACGTGTAACATTTATAATATTTTTATCCAATTAAAAAAGAAGAGAGTTCTTCGAATTAAGTATAATCGAATCTAGTAAATAATACAGCAATCCAGGTGATACTTGTTTTAAACTGTACTTAATTAACTCGCTAAGTACTGTGAGAGTGAAGACAGCACTTTTCAGCGTCTCAGAGCAAAATTAGTTTAACTTCTCTTTAATTAGTTTCAGACTGAAACATTATGAAGACAAAAGTTTCGTTTGTTTATATCTCGGGTTTTGTATTAAACGTCTATACAGATTAATTTAAAATTTTCAGTTTACAGTTTTAAAGTATATTGCCTAATAAAACTTCTTATTGAGATATTCAAAAACTAGATGATGCCCGCGAGTTCGTACGCGTGGACAAAGGTTTTTTGATTCTCGCGGGAACTTTTGACTTTTTCGGGATAAAAAGAGGCATATATTCTTCCCTGGGATACAAACTCTCTCAGTACCAAATTTTATGAAAATAGGTTGAACTGATAAATTATTTCGGTTCTCGCGGGAACTCTCGAATTTTCCCGGATTTTTTTTCTCGGATAAATAAGCCTACGTCCATCCCCGGGACACAACCTATCTTTATACAAAATTCCATCAAAATCGGTTGAGAAGTTGGGCCGTGAAAACGTAGCAGACAGACAGAGAGACACACTTTCGTATTTATAATATTAGTATGGATGACAACTGCCCAAGGTGTTTCCTATAATTTAGGCATTGGTGGTTAATAATAAATCGTTAATTTTCAGGCAATAAACCCATATCAAATACAAAAGATAAATACGAATGAAAAAGTCACATAACCCTCCTCCTTTATTATGTGAACTGTAATCACATTCTTACCACGCAAACATAAAGCACAGCTTAAAACAAATGGCTGGTAAGAAATAAACGTGTTTGAAGTATGCATAAAAACCACGATCTTTAAAATAAAAACCTGATTTACTCTAGTTACATTATAAGGGGCGGATAAATTACTAATTGAATAAAATCTTATTCTATCTAAATATTTAAGATGAGACTAGCAGACTGGGCCGCGACTTCGTCCGCATAAAATAAGATTTTTAAATTCCCGCGGGAACTCCCTAATTTTTCGGGATATTATAATATAGCCTATGACACTCGCAAATAAAGTGGCTTTCTATTGGTACCAGAATTTACAGCGTCGTCGTCAACTACAACGTCACAAACTAACAAACTTTACCTCTTTTTAATATTATTATAGATATGAGATTAAGATGCCACTGATGAACTACAGACAACTAGATACAAAAAATACATCTACCTAAGCCGCGCTCACTTCATGAGATCTAAATACAAGCGCGCGGGAGTGAAATCAAGCGAGGGCATTTTGCAAAAACTGTGAGAATTTTAATTTGTAATTTTTTTTTCATAACGATAAAATTAGTGGATACAATGCTTTAGAAACTAAGTTTTGCCGATTTTACACTTTGACAGAGTCTTAATTATTCCTTCCGCAGTCCTGCTAAAAAAAACTTAATGAACAAATGACGCGGACATACATTGCAATTTCATAATATTTGACATTTGACCCCGTGGTCCAGAACATTGGCATTGGCAACGGCAAGCGTTATATGCCCTCCTTTTTTGAAAAGGACGGTTACTTTTTGGCTTGAACGCTTCCTAATGGCTAAAGTTCTAAGCATGTCGACAATGCGAAAGTCTTAAGTCTTAAGCCTCCGCTTCTAAGAAGCTTCGCGGATTTACTGTATATGATTTTTCGTGTGAAGTTTCGGGGAAATCCTTTACCTACTCTATGTTAAGACGATTAACGCATTTATGTAAATGTAAGGTAATTTCGTGAAGTTAAATACTTACGTGTATTATGGTGATTTCAGTGTGAAATTACGCAAGTAAAGATAGAGAAGCTTTAATATTATGGCATCATCACCACCATTTCTACTACTACTTAGAAAAGGTCTCTTTTGAGATAGAGAAGGCCAGTTTAGAACATCGTCCATCCCGCTGGTCTAGTGCGTATTGGCAGATTACATCCATTTTTGATAACGTTAGAAGACTTTGCATGTAGGAAGGATTTGCATTCTTGCTTTGCAGAAGGCATGCAAGTTTCCCTAGGACACTTAAACCACGTGATATTCAATTGCTGAAAAAGTACGTAACTTCAAAAAGCAAGAATTGCGTGCCTGGTAGAAGATTTTCTTCCCATTCGATCGCGACTACGTTAACTACGATTCGTAGGAAAGTGTGAAACACTTGACACTTGACTGGTACTCCATAAATTCCAGATAAATCGCATTTATCGTTGTCACGATCGAATGGGAAGAAAATCTCCCATTAGGCACACTGAACCCCGAATAGGAAGCAGAAGTTTTAATCATCGCCACTTAGGGCTAGTTGGATTGAAGAATTATTATTGTTCGATAAAATTTAACGCACGTAAGAACTTTAACATCTGTTAATTTACTTGTGTTAACTCTATGATAAAAATAGTGAATCAACGCTACTTTTGACTAACGTTCGTTAGCGTCTTATTAATTAAGGGTTAATTTGGTGATGCAACCCAACTTTAATGCCCAACGTAATTTAGGTACCACTACAGTCCATTAACGTCCCACTGCTGGGCACAGGCCTCCACTCTCATAGAAGAGAGGGTATTAGAGCTTAGACCCACCACGTTGCTCCAATGCTGGTTGGCGGGCTTTAATGACTCTTATCATGTTAGTGATAATAACCGGGACCAACGGCTTAGTGTGCTCTCCGAGGCACGGGGGTGAAACACCGCCAACTTCCTAACTCCGGGCTCCGGGAATTTCTAATCAAAAAAACCCGACCCGGGACTCGAACCCGGGACCTCGTTGGCCGCACTCAAACATGCTAACCACTAGATCGACGAGGCAATCTAGATAAAGTTTCCAATATATCTAAGAAATTGTTTCGTTGAAATAAAATGCATAACCTGTAACAAAATGAAAGTTGTTCGCGCAACGGAGCGAGCAGTTGCTAATTAGTTTGTGACCTGTTTATAATTAGTTTCAGACGGAAGACGGCTCAGGCTCCTTGCTGCTTTTGTACGCCTGTATCCTGTCTCGAGGCTGCGACAAGTGAGCGTCAACTATTCTTTAATTATTTACTAGTTGATTCCCGCGACTTCGTCTGCGTGGAACAAGTGTTTGATTCCCGCTAAAATTTTTAACTTTAATGTTTTTTGAAATTTAATTAAAAGCCATCATAGCCTTTTCTGCAAAATACCTCCGAAGCAAATTTTTACCCTCTTTTGCATTAGTATAATACTAAATGATGCCCGCGACTTCGTTCGCTTGGATTAAGTTTTTTTGTTTAAAAAATCTTAATGTTTGAAAACTAATAAGTTAAACTCTTTAATTTTCCTGGGAATAAAGTAGCCTATGTCCTTCACCGTGATACAACCCATCTCTAAAACTGTTAAAGCGTAAGAAACAGACAGCCACACTTTCGTATTTATAGCGTTCCCTGGATTATAACTTATCCCTATACCAAATTTCATAAAAATCAGCGTTCCGAACGCGGTCTTTACGTATCATAAGTGACACAAGTTGTCCTGTGTGAAATAAATAAACCGTAAATCAACAGACGGACCGTGAAAGCGTAGCAGACAGGCAGACATACTTTCGCATTTATAATATTACAGTAGAATCCACATATAACGACTTCGCTTATAACGACTAACCGCTTTTAACGACGATAATGTTTACTCAAGTTAGGTTTCATAGTTAGGTACTGAGAAAATGTAACCGTTTAGTGCGACTCCGGTTTAAGCGACCAACTGCTTATAGCGACCATTTTTTATGATAATACGTCCGGTTAAAACGACGCGCAATGTTTTGTTTACAATACCTCGGCGCCCCAACTTCACCCCGCCCCGCGTTCATCCTTAGTGGCGTGCGTAAATCATAGTTAGTGTTTGTCACTTGTTATGACAAGTTCTTAAAGCTCGACAAAATGAGTTCTGTGAAGCGAAAGTGTTTTACAATTGAAGAAAAAAGTGCAATATTATTCCGATTAGAAGCCGGTGAATCAAATGCAACCATCGCAAAGGAGTTTGGCGTATCTCATTCTACAATTTCAACAATAAAGAAGAATAAATATAAGATTGAGCCGTTGTCGTCAGTGGTAAGATTGCTGGCGAGTCTTTATCAGTTCAACAAGGTGATGTAGTCGATTGGTTAGAAAAGGTTTGGCCTATTCTGCGTGCGCAATTTAGAGATGATGAAATTTTTAATGCAGATGAGACCGGGCTGTTTTATAAATTAATCCCAGACAAGACTTTGAAATTTAAAGGCGAAAAATGTACAGGAGGGAAATTATCAAAGGAGAGAATTACTGAGCAGCCAACATGAGTGGCACTGTTAAAAAAAAACTTCTCGTAATCGGAAAATCTCAACGTCCCAGATGTTGCAACCCATGGATCAAGGGATTATTCGAGCTTTGAAATCACATTTTCGTAAAAACCTTGTCCTGAAAATGATCCAGTTACTAGACGGTCGCGGAAGCAGTAGTGTTGATTACTCAAAGATAACTGTTCTTGATGCTATTCTAATGATTCAAGATGCCTGGACCCAACTCAAGCAAGACACAATTTTTAACTGTTACAAACACGCTGGTTTTGTCCGAAGCAATGTAGACTGTAGCGTAACTTCGAACGCAGATGATTTTAACGAAGAAGACGACGTACCGCTGAGCACTTGGGTGAGGGCTATTGATAAACATCAGTTACCCATAACAAACGAGGAGTTTGAACAATACGCGTATGTCGATGATGCTGTCGCCACTTGTGAAGAACCGTCTGATGAAAACATTGTGGTATATATCATCGCCAACGACGCGAATGGCAAAGATAGCGACGGTGATGATGACGAACCAGAGGAGATTCATCCTACCGTGAGTGTGTCTGAAGCTCTGAAGGCTGCAGAAACGCTCAATGAGTTTGTTCAAACTAACTTCGATGATGATCTTATGAAAACAATGATGTCACGAATTCACAATGCTGTACGAAGATCTTATTACCGAACAAAAGTTAGTCAAAAACAAACTCAAAATTTGTACGTTAGTTAGTAACAGAGTTTTCGTGTAGTGCGTGTGTATGTTTATCTCTTTGTATTACAGTACATAATGTACATAACTATTTTTGTAATTTGGAATGTTTAAGAACCATTAAAATGAAGCTTTATGTGATTCCTACAAAATGTTTTATTTACCTAAATAAGAAAATCAAACTTTCCCAATTACATATAATAAATATGTATTCGTAAGTTAAGTACATGGAATATTTCTTAAGTACATACATACATACATATGTATTCTGTATGTACTTAAGAAATAATCCGTTTTGTACGTCATCCGGTTAGTACGACATAGTATCGCCGGTCCCTTGAAGGTCGTTATATCCGGATTCTACTGTAGTATGGATTAGTAAAGATTACCGTACACATCATCGATTTACCAACTATGTAATTCAAACAGTTTTCCATTTACAGTGTGATCAAAGATCTGGATGGGAAACTGACATACCTCGTGTCAACTCAGGTGGAAGGTTCACTCAACGTCACCACACTCCTCCTGACGGGACGTGCGACACCATATCTGCATAATGGAGTGCAATATGTCGGCGATGAAGATCATTACGTAGGAGTTTTTTATGTTTAATACCACTACCACTACCACTCTAGCCTCTTTAACGTCCTACTGCTGGGCACAGGCCTCCGCTCTCTTATGAGAGAGGGAATAAGAGCTTAGATCCACCACGCTGCTCCAATGCGGGCTGGCGGGCTTTAATGACTATTATCATGTAAGTGATAATAATCGGGACCGACGGCTTAATGTGCTCCCCGAGGCGCGGGAGTGAAACACCACCAACTATCTAACTCCGGGCTAGCACTGAGAATTTCTACTAGTTATGGCTCGACCCGGGACTCAAAACCGCGACCTCGTCGGCTGCTGTAGAATATGCTAAACACTAGACCAACGAGGCAGTTAAGTAGGTTTAATATTATGTGTAATAGGTTTTGGCAAACTGGCATAACTCAGAGAATGGAGTTGACCGATAGAAACTATTGGCAGATGGCGTTACCATAGCTTACTTATAGCTTATTAAACTGTCAAAGATTATATCAATCATAAAAGCGCATGGATTTGACTCGCTCCAGCAATGCTCAGGACTGTAGTTACCGTATCTTTAGATTTAATGTAAGTTTTGTAAATATATATATATTTTTTTTAAAGTGCAACCCTCGAGTTTCTTGCTGGTTCTTCTCGGTAGGAATGACATTCCGAACCGGTGGTAGCTTCATTCGACTATTCATAAGCACTTGTAAAAAGTCTATTCGAATAAAAAAACATTTGAATTTTGAAAAAGGGTTAACGTGCTCTAGATATAATGATGATTATGTGATAAAATATAAATAAAGCTTTTAATGTAATTATTATAGCTTTTAATGTAATTAGATAGGTTCGCGTTTGACGACAATTATGCTTATAAAAAGCAATTATGAGGTCTAGGTTGGAGCGCGCTTGTCTAGAAAATGCCTATTTTACTCTTGCCTGAAGTCATACTTGGCAGGCAACACGGGCGCCTGAAGGGCGTTCTAAACCTCAGCAGTTCGTTTCAGAAATTTGGACTGGTGAAGTAATGTAGCTTCTGAAGCACGTACCTACTTATCATAAATATTAAACGCGCCTGCGATTTCATTTATTCGGTATATTCCAACGTTACCAATACTTCAAAGCTTTGGCAACACATTTTTATCTAAACAACACAATACTTGCTCACCATTTTGTCACTAATAGCCTGCAGTGTTTTTTATTATTCACTACAAGTTAGCCCTTGACTGCGATCTCACCTATGGTAAGTGAAGATGCAGTCTAAGATGGTAGCGAGCTAACCTACTAGGAGCATGGCAGTTATATTAAACCCATACCCCTAATTGGTTTCTACACGGCATCATACCGGAAAGCTAAAGCGCTTTACTAGGCCTGGGGTTATAAATTCCCAAATTGACACTGCCGGTGGTCGAACCCGAGACCACGGCGCTCAAAACTGCACCAGGGAGGTCGTCAGGGGGGAGCTTGCTGAAACTAGAATACAAATTTGACGCTGATTATTCGCAGGCTATGCCGCAATACGGCGTTCTGTCCCGAAGTTCTGTCGGTCTTCTGGTGTGGTACGGAACAAGCGACAGTATGACAAGTAAAAACGTAACCAAGCAGAACCCTGGCTCCCGTTTGAAGACACCAGCTCTGCCTATATGGGTATTATTTATAATATTATTATTAACTATTATAATATTAAATTACATTATTATCACTTGAATAAGTTGAAAATGAGAAAGACAAAGCGTGGCCTGCTTTAATACGGCTACGTGCTGCAGAATTTATTCTTTCGACGCCAATTTCAGGTTTGTTTCCGCATAATAGGTTCTGCATTAAAGTGTTTTCTTTCTTAAAAGGAAGTCTTCAGAATAGCGGCATAAATCCACTGGTAGTTACTTATATTATTATTTATCTGTCTGCTATGCTTTTACGGTTCAGTTGATTTTACATAAAATTTGGTACAATGAGCTCCCATAAGATTTTTCAATAATCTTAATAAACGCAGACGAAAGTCGCGAGCAACCTCTAGTTATTAATTAATTGCGCAGTAGCCTAGGCTGGTTCCACCTTAAGATTATTAACTTATTAATTAAGATTTTATCACAGCAACTTGTTTTTTTTAAGGTGACCTGCTGTTCTGGACACTACGGTGTTCTGTTCAATACAAATCGAGAGCTTCTGCGAAATTATCATGCCGAAAGAAGGTAAGTAGATACTTAATTTTATTTTTTCTTAGATGTTTTTCCTTAGAAAAGATTATTGTTTTTTCAATATTATTGCTCCTTTTATCTTTAAAGTACAAGTATAAACCTTACTGCAATCAATGTAAACTAAAACATAAGATCTCTAAAATCCCTCTACCTTTCTAATAACTTCTAACCAACATATTTTGCCTTGGTAATTTGAACTATATTTCTATTACCTCAAGGTTCGATATCCACTACTACACATGTGGCGGATGTCACGTTCTCCTAAACGTCGACACGCGAGCACACGAAGACTCAGTGCCGATGAGAAATGATGACATCACGGCCACTCCGCTTGAGAAACTTATCCACACGAAGTAAGATCATTTGTATACGTTTACATACAAATGTGCATTCGAGACTCGAGTACATCCATCAGCATAGAAATTAAATATGTCTACTGTGGCGGACTATAGCGAATTAAACTTCTAGTTCCTTCATTGAATAAATATTATTTTGTATTTTGCACCAAATAATATTATTACCAATTAACGAGTTGAAAGGAACTGTGGATGTCTATAATTATCGGATATCAACGACAAAATAAATTTAAAGCGGTTTAAACCGGTCAAAGACTTTAGCTTTCTCATATGCGGTAATTCCGGACTTGAAATTAGAGTATGGTCCCACAAACTTATCTGGCCCGGTGGCCAAAATTGGAACTATTTTTTATGCCTATTTAGTTTTTGTTTTTAGTTTATTATTCATATTATAAGCGACGCCGTCACCGGGTCAGATAAGTTTGTGGGACAACTTTTATTCTTTTTCTTCAACTTCAAAACACGCGCTTAGTATAAGATTTTATATGGAATACTGAACTGTGACGTAATCAAAAGTCAACGCACTTTTTTTACTTTAATCGATAATTTACTGATTGTCAAATTGTCAAACATAAAATTAACGAGACGTGGATATAACGTCTTTTGACAGGTCCTCTATTTACAAAAAATATTTATTACACTAAACTAGCGGCACGCTATGATGGCCGGTTTGACGTTTGTCCGCTCATGAAGTTCCGTATTAATTGATAACGACTTTGAAGGAAATAATTGTATTACTTTATTGACGATAGTGATGTGCAGAGATTCATAAATTTTATCGAATGTAGTTTTAGGTTTAGGACTCAAAATTTATTTATTAAATTGATTTCTTAAATGTATACAAGTGTAGAAAAATCAGTTTGCACCATTTAAGGGGTGAATGTCACATAGGATGTCGATATGACCGAACGTACGCAGAGAACTGTTCTAAATAGTCAGACACGTGAGTTCGTAATACGCCTTCGTAACTATTTCGATCGTGAAGCTCAAAATGGAGGGCCAATTTTACCTATAACGTCAGTGGTTGAACGCGTAGCTGATGCGCTTAATATTGGACAACGAACTGTTAGACGGATAACTAAAAAAAAATATGGCGAGACTGGCACAGAAGAAAATAAACTTCACACACCAAAAAAGAGAAAACGAGCAAAACCAGTCGTAGGCATCGATAGCTTTGATGCCGATGCTATCCGAAGACATGTTTACGGCTACTATTTACAGAAGGAGTATCCAACAAGAAAAAAGTTGGTGCATTCACTGAAGGAAGCTGGATTATTCTTCGGTGGGGAAAGTTCTTTAACGAAGATTTTGAAGACCATTGGATTTCGATACAAAAAATGTAACAAACGCAAAATATTGATGGAAAGATTTGATATAGCGATGGCAAGGTATACTTTTTTACGGCAAGTGAAAGAAATCAAAAATTGGCAAAATGTTGTGTTCTTGGATGAAACATGACTTAATGCTAACCATACTGTAGGCCGTTCTTGGAACGATGACACAGCAGCATCTACTTCCAAAGTTCCTGTAGGAAAAGGATCGCGACTTATAATTTGTCACGCCGGAACCATCAACGGGTTTGTCGAAGGTTCTCTCATGGCTTTTGCGTCAAAAACCACTGGAGACTATCATGAAGACATGAATGGAGAAAAGTTTACTGAATGGTTTACCTCAATATTGTGTAGCCTCCCTGAACCATCTATTATAATTATGGACAACGCCCCATACCACTCGATGCAAATTGACAAGCCACCTGCCCAATCCCAAAAGAAAGCTGATATCGTCGCATGGCTTCGTAAAAATGGCGTAGATGCAAACATGAATATGTTAAAAGCGGAATTAGTACGTCTTTTAAAAGAAAACAAACCAACCAAGATCCGATACGTCATTGACGAAATAGCATTAGAACATGGGCACAGAGTTATACGGTTACCGCCTTACCATTGTGAGTATAATGCGATTGAGTTGGTGTGGGCTCAAATTAAGGGATATGCTGCAAGACACAATACAGAACCCCCATTTACCACAAAAAAAATGCTAAAATTATTAGAAGAAGCTTGTGAACATGTGACTAAAGGAGACTGGGAAAAGGTTGTGAATAGAACTGTTAAATTAATAAGGGAAGATTATGAAAGAGATGTGAAAATAGATAATATTATAGAAAACGAACATATAATTATTAATGTATGTGATGATAGCAGTGACGACAGTGAAAATAGTAGTATGGACGAATCTGATTAATTATGGCCTTTTGTGGCACCTTTTTTGGTATCTTTTGTATTCATATGTTTCTTGTGTGCATATAAAGTATGTATATTCATTTTCGTTCAAATATTCAGTTCGTTCAAATAAATTAAATAAACATATACATTTTTGTTTTATTAAACCTATTTAATCAGGTACAAAAACAAAACTTAATTGTTTTTTGTTCGAGAATAAATTGACATTCCACATCACTATTGTAATGTGTCAAACCGGCCATCATAGCGTGCCGCTAGAGTAATTGTCAGACACCCAATTAGAAGAGATTGTGATTGAAACATACTATAGCTGTCAATTTATCACTATAAAACTAAAACTTTACAGTATTGCACAAAAACTCTTCAAAGCATTTGGCGTAGGTACCCAGAGTCGTAACTAAAGAATCAGTTAACATTTCACAAATGCAGGGGCTTACTATCGTCACTTTAAGCAGTATTATTTCAATATTGATCACTTATTTGTTTCTGAATTAAGATCCTTATTTTAGGGACGTCAAGGTAAATCGTTCGAGACTGCAACTTTAAAATAATTCTGCTTTATGCGATGGAAGTAACCCCACAGGAATTATTAAAGTTACTTTTGTAGTTTCGCAAACATCTTGGCAAGTTAAAGTGGCAATGAGCCAGGGATACTTGGCTTGGAGTCGCGCCCTTAGGAGAAGCTGATGAATTAATCCTTATACTTACTGCCTTCCGGAAGTATTGTCTTAAAACTATAACATGCTAGACCAGTAATATACTTCGCAGCCAGAATACTTGATAACTAGGAGGAAAAATATACTTAATGAGGTATGATTGAAGTATATGCAAAACAATATCCATACTAAAATTATAAATGCGAAAGTGTGTCTCTCTGTCTGCTACGTTTGTTTCCACCTTTTCCACTGATTTGGTTAGATACAGAGGTACATCTCGTGGGAGGACATAGGTAACTTTTTATACCGGAAAATTAAGGAGTTTCCGTGACAATAAAAAACAACCTTTTCCGCGCGGACTTAGTCGCAGGCATCACCTAGTATTTAATAAAGTTTACGACATAAAATACGAAACTATATTATGTACCTAATAAAAATTTGATTAGATACGCTACGTACAAGAATTCATAAAAATGTAAAGAATATTATAATTAGACGCGCGCTACGCGCAAAATTCCAGCTAATAAAGTATGGAATGAGCAAGGTGTAATTTCATCGGCCGGCAGCCCGGGGCATCGCCTGGGGAGATCTCATTTACGAGGTTTGTTTATGTGAAGCGAAATTATGAGTGAAACTCCCCCACGGTCCGAAGTACATTGTAACTTATGTGCTTAGGTATTATGAGCTGTTGCCCGTGAGAAATTCCGGCCTTATTAAGGTTCTATAGTTAAACAAGGCATCCTTATTTTGTTCAGTCCATCTGTTTATCTTTGTGTATCTACACGACTGCCCACAATAAGAAGTGTAACATTTTAGTTTCAGTCTAATCTAAATTAAAATTTGAATGAAATAGTAGTGCCCGCTTCTAGACTTTGTAAAATTAGTAATTCATTTGTCGGTAACAGAATACGTTTATACGTCGATACATAAGTAAGTTTATGTAAAATTTAAACTACTTAAATGAAAATCCTTTTACAGTGAAAAGGATTATTTAAATGATAAATTAATTTAACGAATTAAGAAATACGACTGCCCTGCCATATTATTTTTGGAGTTTACCTCCATAAGAAGCGATTTGTAATAGCCTTTGCAATCTTATTCACATTTTTTATTAAATGATATTTTTTGTGAATCACTAAATATTGAACTATAGTGTTATATATTTTTGGGATCTACTCATCATTTTCTAGATAATGATTACATAGTTAATCTTATTTTCGAATTTTTTTTTCAATTTTGGTCTTTAAAGCGGGACCATGGTGACCCCATCAATGTTTTAAAAAAATTTGCTAGCCTATGTCACCCGGAATAAGCTAGGGATTCTAACGATACCTCATTTATCAAAATCGGTTCAGGCGTATAGAAGTTATGGTGGAATATACAAACTCACATACATACATACATACATACATACGTACATACATAAATACATACATAAATACATACATACATACATACATACATACATACATACATACATACATACATGCATACATACATACATACATACATTCATACATACATACATACATACATACATACATGAACCCTGAAAACAATATACTCCTTTTTTCAGGCAGTCGTATAAAAAGCATGAGTATGAATAATTGTTCTAGTGGCTAATTAATGTTTTTATAATTAAATTAGTATATTTGTGAGATGGTGAAAAAAATCCGGCTGAGTTTATTGCGGGCTCTTAGGTTAGTTTAGGCTCTTAGCTTTAGTTTGAAGATTATCACCATCACGTCTTATACTTTGCACGTGATGTTCAGAAGGTGTACTGTGTAGGTACCAATTTTGAATAAAATACATACTTTGAGTTTGAGTTTGAAACTAAAATCTAAAATCGTGTATGTTATAGCGCCAGTACTAATTGCTACCTGTTTGTTTCAGGTGGCAGGAAGCCAAGATAACCTGGTCTGGCTCTGTGCCGTTTGCGGGCGACTCACCAAACTAACGGCTGCGCGCCTAATTGCTTTAGTTATTGCTGGGTTTAGATAGATCTGCAACACTATAGCTTTGATATATTACGAGTAATTGTATGTGTATACGAAGCAATACCGATTTTCGTTGACATTGCATGAGTTTGGGGAACAAATAAGCCCAATTGGTGACGGTTATGGAACCAGCTTCCAATTTCGGTGTTCCCTCATGATTACAATATGGGGCTCTTCAAAGGGCGGATAAACTACTCAAAAGCCGGCAACGCATTGGCGATTTCTCCGGTGCTGCAAATGCTCATGGGCGGCGGTAATCACTTAACATCAGGCGACCCATCTGCTCGTTTGCTCGGTATGTCAATTTAAAAAAGTTGTAGTTCATGAAAACTGTCACTTAATGGTCTTGGGTGCTCCCTTAAATTGAGGGGCTGTTGGTGAAAACGGGCATTGATCAAATTATTAGCATAACCGTGTTTTAACTCATAAATGTAAGAGCGAAAACACTTTTGTCTGGCTGTCAAAAAGTACGCGCGCGCATGTGAAAGTCTATGAAGCTGCAGAGACTAGCGCGACAGAAGCAAACATGTATTTCATTACGACGAGCTTATGTTGACAGTACGGACGACATACGTCCTATTCGTAGTAGGTTTTTGTAGTGCACTGTACTGCAGAGTGTAGTCCATTAAGGTACCTATTTTTAATAGCTCATGAGTAGATTCATTTACTATGAGAAAACTCTTACTATAGTTTTAATACCGATCTGTAAATCAAAGAGTTCATCTGGGATTGGTAACTATATTTATCAATGCGGACAAAGTTTTGAGCAAAATGTAGTAGAAAATAAAGCCTAGAAATTTTATAATACCATGCTGTTATACTATGTTGCTGTTGTAATAAACAACTTCCACATAAATTAAGTTTGTAAATCATTATTTTTTAAATCATTGGTTTGTAATTCTATGTTGTTACTACGTTGCTGTTACTGTTGTAATAAATGACTTGTAGAAGTTGTGAATATTTTTTTCTTATTTATTCTCTTAAAAGAACATACCTAATATAAAAAATTCTAAATTAATTTATTCCCACGTCCAATACCGACGTGCGGTATCATGTTTATCATACAAAATGATATCCCCGCACGATAGCTTGTATAGTCAAATTTTTAATTCTTTAATTAAATGGGGTGAAAATGTATAACCAAATGTATAATGTATAGTGTATAACCAAATGTATAATGTGTATGTATGTATGTATGATGGCGTATAACCTGAAATCAAGTCCCCACTATTCGGTCCAAATAAGCGCGCTTAAGCTTGGTTTCTATGAATTGCTTCTAATACCTACCTGATTATGATGGATGAGCCCCATCGACGCAATAAAACGAATAAAACGTAATTTATCATAACTTGTGTCAATCGAAACGTTTCCGCACTCACGACGTTTTCACGTCATTGATAAAGAAAACCATAGATAATTTCTTTTTACTTACAAGCCTTCAATTTTCTGACAAGAGGTTACAAACTATCCAACTGCCATCCCCCTGACTTATCTGGCATGGTAGCCAAAATTGGAACTAATTTTTGTGTCTGGTTTGTTTTCGTTTCTATTTTATTTTTAATGTTTACTAAAATAGCGATACTGTCACCGGATCAGATAAATTTGTGGGACTATACTAGGCATCGATGCTTTTAAAATTGTCGTTCTCGTCAATTTGTGTCTAATTTAAATTAAAAAATGTAATTCATAGAATAAATTAATTAAAAAAAAACAGAACACAGTACGACCTTTTTGGTCACGTTTAAAAGCATATCTTGTGTTTACGTGTACCAATGGTCACGGATGATATAATATTCTTTCCGTCGTTTCATCCGCTTTAATCCAAAGACATGATGGATGGCGACTCCGCCTGTAATGGTTTACCGAATGCTGTCCGAATTGAAAAAGGATTGAATCCGTGGATTAGGCTGGGCCATGATGGATTGTATGGTTGTTTAGTGACCACAGGAATTTCAGTCTTTTTTTACTCTCTAGCTTTTGCCCGCGGTTTTACTCAAGTTATTTTCGATTTTCGTACACATTTCAAACACCTTTAAGAGTTGAATTTTCACTGGATAGCTTTTATGACTTAGGCATCCGCCTATGTCTTAATACTTAGCTGTTCAGCGGTTTGAGCTGTGCGTTGATAGATCAGTCAGTCAGTCAGTCACCTTTTCCTTTTTAATTTTTTTTTTGCGGAATTATAAGCGCTGATTTCCTACGGATAATCTGAAGTTTGATCCCCGGGCACGCACCTATAGCTTTTCGGAGTTACCTGTGCGTTTAAAATATCACTAGCTTTAGCGGTGAAGGAATATAATATATCGTGAATAAATTTGCAAGCCCGAGAGTTCTTCATAATGTTTTTTGTATCCACTAAAAGTTTGCCCTTGACTATGATCTTATTGATCTCACCTGATGATGCAGTGTAAGATGTTTGCAGGGTAACCCATACACCTATTATCTGTTTCAACAGGCAGATAAGGTTAGGTTAGGTTAGTAGTCACAGCTGAAGCCTCCTACCAAGCTAGAAAAGAAGAAAAACACAAATTATAAATTACCAAATTAACTCTACCGAGAATCGAACCTGGAACCTCCCGGACCGGACCTGGGTTTTGGTCTAGCTATTTTATGACAATGTAAAAATGATTGATTTCGAGTATCATGTGATTAGAGCAACTATTCCTACTTACTCCCTACTAAATAGTTAAAGTAAATTATATTTTACTGTACACAATAAAAGAAATAAAATGACAAAAACAAGCATGATGTTATTTGTCTAAAGTTATCATTTACATTTAGCATCTAGGGAGTAATGCCCTATTTAAAAAAAATGTTAGTACTTATCAAGAAAATTGTGTTAAATATAAAATGATAAATATTAAATATTGTCTAGCACTATTTATGCTATCTTCTCTTTTCCTACTCCTCCTACGGTTGAATGTTGTGGTGGTGAAAGTAGGAGCGATTCATAAAATTACTATGTATCTATTCAAAGGTGTATTCTAACTGCCTATCTGCACTTAGCTCAAGTGATGAAAGAAAATAAAAAATGTGGTGGACTATGGCATAAGTTTTTTTCATTCCAAGTAGACCCCAGTGAAAGATAGTGGCATGCTAATGTAGATGTAGAGATTCAAACATCATTTTCTATACAAATTAATACGAGAATCATTCCACACCTAATCGCTGATACAAAATTGAGATCCGCTAACCGTTCACAATGAATATAAGATTAATTAACGGCCTATCAAGATCGGTCGTATGAATAATTTATCAAAATGGATTCACCCTATCCCTCTCCAACGTACCTGGGAGAAAAGGGAGGGGTATATGCTAATCAGATATGGGACGCGGGCCCGTAACGAAAGCATTTTCAGGCGAAACCAATTGGGAATCGATGGAAACGGTCGACTTAATTGAAAAAAGAATAAACTTTTTTTCCGTATTTTTTGTATGCTACGTTTGGGAAATTAAAGTATTATTTTAAATGGAACATAAAGTATGTTTGCGGTCGTATACGGCCTTTTTTTAATAACTAACTCTGCAAACTTTTTAGGGTACTTAGTGGCTATAGCAGAATTTAATCCACACTTTTTGACGACCTCCGTGGCGCAGTGTGTAGCGCTGTTGTCTTAACGTGCGGAGGTCCCGGGTTCGATCCTGGGCAGGGTCAATTTGGGGTTTTATAATTTCTGAATTTTCCCTGGTCTGGCCTGGTGGGAAGCTTCGGCCGTGGCTAGTTACCACCCTACCGGCAAAGACGTGCCGCCAAGCGATTTAGCGTTCCGGTACGATGCCGTGTAGAAACCGAATAGGGGTATGGGTTTAATATAACTGCCATGCCCCTAACAGGTTAGCCCGCTACCATCTTAGACTGCATCATCACTTACCATCAGGTGAGATCGCAGTCAAGGGCTATCTTGTAGTGGATAAAAAAAAACTAACATAAAAAATGTGAAAGAGTGTCTGTCTGTCCGTCCGTCTGTCTGCAAGGCTTTTACGGCCGAGCTTTTGCAATTTGGTAAAGTGATAGGTTGTATCCCATGGACGGACTACCCATGAGCTACTTTTTAAACCGGAAATTAGTTTCCACGGGAATTTAAAACACTTAACCCTCGCAGATGAGTTCGCGGGCATCACCTAGCATTTACGAGTATCTATACTAATATTATAAATGTGAAAGTTTGGATGGATGTCTGGATTTCTGGATATATGGATGTATGGATGTTTGTTACTCAATCACGCCCCAACGGCTGAACGGATCTTGGTGAAATTCGGCACAGATATAGATTATAGTCTGGAATAGCACATAGGCTACTTTTTATTCCGGAAAATTAAAGAGTTCCCGCGGGAACCAAAAACCTCAAACCACGCAGACGAAGTCGCGGGAATTTGCTAGTATAAAATAATTGTAGCTATTTGCAATTAGAAAATATTTTAGTTTTTTATTTAAATATTTCTATATATATATTTAAGGAGAAGATGACTGACGATGCAGTATATTAGGTAGGTATATACCTATCTCTCATGCTGTATCACGTGTAAGGAGGTGGCCTATTGACCACACGTAGTATAAGTTTAATTAGTGTAAACTAAGTGTACTTGTATTGTAGTGTTGGTCAATAAACTTTTATTTATTTATTTTTTCAGTAGTGACTGACTGATCTATCAACACAGCTCAAACCGCTGGGCGGATCGGGCTGAAATTTGGTATACGGTTAGATTTTATGACTTAGCCATCCGATAAGAAAGGACTTTTGGAAATTCAACCCCTATCCTATAATATGGGGTTTCAAATTTGTATTAAAACCGAGCTTAGTGTAAGCGAAGCTGCGGGCAAAAGCTAGTTAGTTAGTTATATTAATAAAAATATCTATATAACTATGATCTAATTATAACAGCCTCATAATATCTAGCTATAATTTAGCAAATTACTCATAAAGTAAGTACCTTAATTAATTGAATTCTATTTTAACTCATTTATTTATATTTTACCCAAAATACGTTTTTAATTACTTAAAAGTTACTGAGATAAAGCCATTATGTAATTTTGTATCTAAAATCTCTGCCTTGAATTTGCTTGTAATTTTCTTTAAGTATATTTTCTTAGGACACCTACACACGATGCAGACTAACACTATACTGTGGCCAATTCTATCACAATCTCTAAACTAAAATGATGTCCATTTCTGCAGAGAGTATTATCAAAGGGTTAGCATTATTTTTTATGCTTTCATTTTAGCTTAGTTTAGAGATGGTGTACAACAGAATCAGCTTCACTGTATTTATTTATTCCTTAAAGTTTATCGACGTTCAAATACAAATGGCAGACCACTGGCTCACCGGCTACAGTAGGCACTACACCTATATAAACAAGCAGTATGCTAGTTGTGTGCTAGAATTACTTAATTTTGTACTGAAATCTGAAAATTTTGCTAGCTTAGAGATACAAATAAAAAATAACTAACTATTGAAACTATTTATAAATATAATAATTGTAAATTATAGGATAGTAGCTTGAGAAATTTTGTCTAACATCTATGCCAACCCGCATTAGAGCAGCGTGGTGGGTCTAATCTCTGAATCTCTCTCTTTTATTAGAGTGGAGGTCTGTGCCCAGCAGTGGGATGTTAATGGGCTATAGTGATGGTGGCAAAATCCACAGGAAGATATTTTATAGGTAGACAGAGAGACAAAGAGTCTATAAAATTAAAACAAAACGCAGCGCATGTGGTAACCCTTGTAACTTTTCAAGGCTCCCTTTGACATTCATGGGTCAATTCCCCAAGGGAGGGACCCGCGTTATGATAATAATCATGTTTAATGTAAGCTTAGTGTAATTTATGTTGGCGGTAGACGTAACCTTAATTAATTGAGCCTGAGTATATCGCGCTAAGTTAAGACTGAGTTTGTGTACCTAGAATCACGAGAATAAAGTAATCTGAGTTTATATATTGATCGAATCGCCCTCTTTTGCAGAACAAAAATTGTTTGTATATCAGCAGCTCTGCCCCAAAATAGGATGTCGTACGACATAACACTGACTAACTTTCTTGATAGCAAATCCGCTAAGCTGAATTTCCCTGCTAGTGTCTCTATATCAGCACCCCACTGAAGCTTATTATCCAAGGCTTATTAAAAACGCACACAACTCGAGTGTATCCCCGGGGATTGAATCCGCGACCTCTTATAGATCGGGTATATAACCACTTTATTTTATACATAATATATACTCAATATACACAAACTTTATTTTATCTACTTTTTAAATACAGTATGGTTTTAAAATCTCCATTTAATTGACTTCACTGCTCACAATTATATTTGTCAGGGGCCATACTGCCAAAGCTTAAAGAAATATTGTTGTCTTTCGTGTTTTAGAGTTGTAATCCTTATATATAAGGAACGTCAAGCTACGTGACATCAAATATTTATTTTGAGTAATTTTGCTAAAGTATTGCTTTAAGCGTTGGCATTTTGTCCTCAGATCTAAATATGACCGTATGCGATCATAAATCTTGATTCCGTAAGTATACATTTTTAGGTATTTCCCCATCCATCCACGTTTGCATAAATCCTTTAATTTACATTCCAAATCCGTCCTGTGTAAGCTCCCGTTGTGCTCTGATCCCAGTCCTCTCATTGTTTTAGATTTACTAATCTATGCACCTAAAAATACTATATTTTCAGTGTTTGCGTTTTTACTCATTCTAACCTCTTTCTCTTCAATAATGCGATTTGTGTACGGAAATTCGTGTTAGGAATACTTTGTGGTTAGTAAAAGATTTAAAATTTCACAAACGTTGGTAGAATTTCAGCGTCGAGAAACTTACGCCTTAAAGTAAGCTTAAGTAAAACCTTGCAAAAAAGATGGAACTGAATATTTTACTTTAACTAAGTGATCTCTGAATCCATTGTAGTCTAACGTTTCGATACGCTGCGTGTTTCAATGCTCAACCTCAACAAACGTTTATTTTCATACTAACTCTACTCTACTCTACTATACCTGTAGCCTTCAATCCCTTTTAGAATAATCTAATAGATCTTTAAGTAAATTATTCTCCAAAATAATATCGTGTTTCAACGCTCGATTTACATAACGGGATAATAATATTAAAAAAACGAAAGTGTTTGTTTGTTGGTTTATTGTTTTGTTGGTTTGTCCTTCAATAACGTCGCAACAAAACAACAAATTGACTTAATCTTTTGCATCGATATAGTTGAGTACCTACCTGGAGAGTGACGTAGGCTACTTTTTACCCCGGAAAATTAAAGAGATCCCGCGGGAACCAGCAAACTATCCATGCGGACATAGTCGCGGGTATCAGTACGGTTACTCCGAGTTTGATCGAATTTGAAATACGTCTCACTAAAGTGAGGTGAGAGTGAGCTCCTCCATACATCTACAGCCAGCGCTCCAAGCGGCAACATGGTGAACAAAAAGTCACCGAGTCATTCCCACTCCAAGTGAAATTCGATGAGAAAGATCGAGTCTTTAACTCACCAAACGTACAAAAAATACGTTATGAGTAATGTCATTTGCTATTTTGGCACTCCGAGTGTTACTTTTTACACAGATTGACATCTCAAAGTGCGAGAATGACGTCATTTTCACACTCGATAGCGGATTCATAACTCACCGAAAATATTCCAGTGATAAACTATTATATTGGGACTCGATTATGACTGCGAGGCTTTATTTTGCTTGGAAAAAGATAATGGACGCTGCGGAATGACCGACGTGAAGACAGGCGTGATAAGGCTCAAGTTAACCGCGTCTCAGACAAAAAATTTCGTTCAGCTATATCGGCTCACGAAGAGAGCTTTTATTTATTTGTGCAAAATGTCGAGGGTAAACAGTGACCTCAAAGGCTCGCAAAGAGTATCGCTGGAGACGAAGGTACGTATGACAATTCATTTGGAAAGTATTGTTAATTCCACATAGTATTTAGGTTATATTTATTGTAGCAGCCCCAAGAACTATGTATTTATTTTATTAGTAACTCTAAGTCGCTGTATTAACAACGCAACGTACCTACTTATCTACTAAACGTAGAGCTATGCATTTACCTACCTACATTTGTACTAAAATACAAAGGTTCATACACACTTAAATACCTACCTAAAACATAATTCTGTCAAATTACAGCTGCTTAGTGCACTGCTTTTTTATGCCAATGGCGATTATCAGAGGATGGTTTGTGAGGCCTGTCATCTTGGACAGCAAACTGAGCAAATATGTGCATGAAGTCACAGAGGCACTTAACCATCCTAATGTGGTTAGGAAATATGTATATAAAAAAAACTAGATGATTCCCGCGACTGTGTGGATTAAGATTTTTGATTCCCGCAGGTACTCTTTAATTTTCCAGGATAAAAAGTAGCCTATGTCCATCCCCAGGATACAGGTAGACTGGTGGGAGGCTTCGGCCGTGGCTAGTTACCACCCTTCCGGCAAAGACGTGCCGCCAAGCAATTTAGCGTTCCGGTACGATGCCGTGTAGAAACCGAATAGGGCTATGGGTTTAATATAACTGACATGCCCCTAACAGGTTAGCCTGCTACCATCTTAGAGTGCATCATTACTTACCATCAGGTGAGATTGCAGTCAAGGGCTAACTTGTAGTGGATAAAAAAAACAATCTACTCCTGTACCAAATTTCATCAAAATCGGTTGAGTAGATGGGTTGTGAACACTTTCGCATTTATAATATTAGTATGGATTATAGTGTTATAAACATATACTTCCCTCTCCCCTGAAAATAAGCATAAAGCTTGTGCTAGAAATAGGTACAACAATAGACCTGCGATAGATCTTACAACCATTAACCATTGAGCTATTGGTGGTTACTTCATGATTAAATGTTACAGGCTGTGGATGTTGACTGCCGCATCATTAACATCAACCCAAGATACCCAGTATGATTCCACAATCAGTTCATCTTTAAGCTAAAGTTAAAACTCCAATTTTGAAACTGAAATGCCTGCATGTAAATCAGGCAATACTATCTTTTAGGTATGATATTTTAAATTAATTTTCTTTAGCAAACCAAATAATTGAGGCCAATTCTGTTGTACACAGGGTTTGAAGCTAGGGTAGGCATTAGTTAGAATACCTATTTATTGACTGTCATGATGAAAAATGAGCATTGATGTATTTCAATATGGGTAAGCAGTGCTTTTGTGCCTCTATGAACTGCACGCCACTGGTTGTACACCATAACTAAATTTAAATGACAGCTCTATTTAAGTTGCTATCCCTTTTACATTATATTTATTTTTCTTGTGGAATTGACTGGCAATAGATTTAAAGCTGTCATTTTAATTTAGATATTGTGTTAAACAGAATTGGCCACAATATCTAACGGGCTAATTTACATAATTTAAGGGAAAAAAAACACACTGATACTCATAAAATTGTTTACTGGAATCCTACACATCTGCCTCTAGTTTGTCTGTTGTGTATATTAATTTTTTTTAACAAAAATGTGTTAATTATTTATTAAATTTGAATATTTCAGAATTCCAATGGAACAGCCCACGGATAACAACTCTGATGTAACAAGTGAAGTGAACAATCCTCTCATCGCATCTTTTGTGGATCAAACAAGGCTGCTGACAATTGCCCAACAAAAGAGACAGATTAATCAATACATATTTCAACTAAAATATATTTGTATGATTACCTTTTCAACCTTTTCAATTTATTTTACAAACACAACACAATATTAAAACAAAATGAGTAGACACATTTGGCTAACTAATCAATGATTATTCTGGCCCAATGCCGATAGACTATTGAGGACTTGTGCCCAATTACATTAAGCACTTTGGTGCTAACTTCCGAGACAGTGGGGTCTCCGCATTTCCAGTTGCACTGAGTGCCCGAACTGCTGCAGTGTTCTCAGTGCGGGCACCTTTTTTTAAATCTTTGTAAGTCTGCAAATAAAAATATAATATTATTATGTACCTGCAACTTTCTTGTGGATAAAATTAGTATATATCAACAGTGGCATGCACAGGGTTTGAAACTAGAGTAGGCATTAGTAGGTCAGAATACCTATTTACTAGCTGTTTTGATGATAAATACATATTGACTTATATCCATTTGGGTAGCAGTACTTTTATGCCTCTATGAACTGCATGCCACTGTATATCATTTTATTTTGTGTATATTGTAGTTTACTTGAGTTTAAGTACTGTAATATGTCGTGATCTTACCCGCTTTCAGTGTTCGACAGTCCTGTCTGGCCCATGCTCTTTTAGGATATCTTTAGGTATTTGCCACTGGAAGTCCGCCCTTTTGGCGCTTATCAGTCCTGTGAACTCACCACAGTGGCTTGGTGGTCGTATGGCGACTAAGATGTTTATTTGTTGCTTCTTGATCTAAATGAAGAGAATAATAGTTGATTATGGCGATAAAAATAGACGAACACGTTTGAATAAATATGAAATATTAATTTAATATCAATAATAGGTAAACAGAAAGATTTGTCGAGAAAATTAGTTCAGTTTACATTTTGCATTCGCATCTACTTACTTTTAGGCACAGTTTATGTTCGCTTTCCCTCCATGTACAATCAATTATAATTAAAAAACAAGTTAAACCGGTGAATCCGAATACCACTACCCACTACATAGGAGCCGAAACGAAAATTATTAATTGTAAATAAACCAGAGTACATTAAGATACTACAGCGCGACCGCGTATCTCTGACAGCTACAGTGTAACGATCGCAATCACCTCTGATTGGATAACACTCTTCCACTATTGGACAAAATCCATTGAAGTAGCAAGAACACCATAAATTTAGCCAATCACAACAATTGATACTGTAACAATGATTGATGTAGAATACCGACCAAAAATGCTGGTCAATATCACGAGCAGTGTTACCAACTCTCGAAAATATTTGTCCCTAAAACATAAGTCAAAAAGCCCCAAATATATTTTTTATACGACTGCCTGAAAAAAGGCGTATATTGTTTTCAGGGTTCATGTATGTATGTATGTATGTAAGTATGTATGTATGTATGTATGTATGTGAGTTTGTATATTCCACCATAACTTCTATACGCCTGACCCGATTTTGATAAATGAGGTATCGTTAGAATCCCTAGCTTATTCCGGGTGACATAGGCTAGTAAAATTTTTAAAAAAATTGATGGGGTGACCATGGTCCCGCATTAAAGACTAAAGTTGAAAAAAAAATCGAAAATAAGATTAACTGTATAATCATCATCTAGAAAATGATGAGTAGATTCCAAAAATATATAACGTTATAGTTCAATATCCAGTGATTCACAAACAAATATCATTTAATAAAAATGTGAATAAGACTCCAAAGGCATGCAAATCGCTTCTATTTGTAATACTGTCGTATTTTTTAATTCGTTAAATTAATTTCACTTGTTTACCGTACATTCAAAATTAAGATTCACAATGAATGATTCAAATTTTCGCTAATAATGAAAATCTTAATTTTGGAATTACGGTTTTCTTATTGATCGTAAGAAAAAATTACAATAAACATTATTTTTAGAAAATTAAATATTGAACAAGTAACTTCAAAAAATTATAATAATTATACAACCAATATTTTGTTCGACTTGTTATTCATTCAACTCCGCATTCTTAATAATAAGAATCGGTAGTAGATGATAGATCTAAGAAATAAAAAATAGGTAAAAAATATAAGAAGCCAAAAAATCCCTAAAAATATAAGGGCCCTAAAAGAAGCCCTTCGCATTTGTTTACGCCCTAAATTTGGGGCCAAAAGCCCTAAGTTGGGAACCATGATCCCGTGGATAGATAAAACACAGACTTAAGATTAAAATAATGACTGACATAGAGTAGACATGAATTTTGAAATATTGTGGCATTTTACATCTTACATCCATGATTTTCTTATAATGGCAACAATTGAGAGGACAAGTCTCTCTGCCTCGGACTGCAACAGTCAAGTGTGGTCTGGCGGTACTGGCTGCTATTTTCCCTCGTAGTACGTACGTCCGATATCCCACTCCTTGAAATCACACTTTTCAGCATCGATTTGCATGTTCGCGGGAGATATCTGTCCCCCTGAGGAGACAGATTGGAATTATTTATTATTATTAATAATTAATGTTGTATGCATTTGGTTGGGGTAGGTACCTCGAGGGTACTTAATACTAGTTCCACTGAGTTTTTATTCCCCAGTAGTTCACCTGCGGATAAATAGTTGCATAGAAATACATATAACGGGGATTCAAAGACATAACGTAGGCATCTTGCATTTAATGACAACTAGTGATGAGTAATGAATTTATTAATGTGCTGATTTCTGACAGATTTCTCATATGTCTGGCAACTCTGCGGGCCTATCACACAGCCTATCCTAGCGATCGGCGACTTTGAATGATTTCATTCGAATTATTTGATTATACAAATAATTCGAATGATTTACCAAAATTATTAACTAACATGCTCCACTAATTGATACTAATTTGATTCTATTAATGATAGTTACAAACTTGATTCGAATACTGATTTAGAAATACTGATTTAGATATTGATTACTGATTTAGAAATCGGTACAGTAACAAGGAATTTCAAAATGGCGCTGACTTAAAAAATTTTGGTTACAGTTTCATGTTTTGTAATTTAGCCACCTCCCGGCTAGTTGCCAGGATCCTCAGATATCGATTTTGAACGGAATCAATACCTATGTGAGCACCAGAATATTTTTAGCTGCTAAACATTAAATTTAACTCCCTAAAATAATAAAAAAACTCGCTAAAGTGGCAACACTGGAAACCCCAAGCTTTTTGAATGTTTTGATTAGAGACAATAAAGATTTTGGCATTTATACTTTTTTATGACATTCTACCTTAAAGAAACGTACCATAGTGTGCGCAAGGCTGTCAGTGTCAAACTGCCAAAAAACTGTCAAATTACGCAATGAAAAATGCCAAAATGCCGCATGTATCTGTCTCAGTTTTTTGCGAATGTATGAGAGAGACAATTGTTGCGATCGTTTTGTCATACGATTTACTAACTCCGTTTACTCACTTTAACAAAACGTGCCCGTTTGATAAACTCATGGTATGGAAATATTCGCTTACACTTGGCGAGGTGAGCTCTCACGTCGATCAATCGAATTTGCAATGTAAAAACTCGGAGTAACGCTACAGCTAGTGAGACATAAAATCTCTTACTAAGCATACTGATGCACATACGTATGTTCTTGTAGACATTTAGCTATCCATCCCGTTTTGAAAGTTCCCGGCTGAACTTTAATCCCGACTAACGTAATTGCTAAAGTTGGGAATACAGAAGCATGTTCGCGGAACGCACGATTTACTGTCAGAGCCGCTGGTAATTGATGTAGAGGCTTCGCAAGTTCCAACGTGAAAAACGGTTTCTTTGAAGAAAATGTTACAAAATTATAAATTACGTTTACCTGGATTACAGTTTGATGAACGGCTTCTGTGGCATTATATTTTCCTTGGGAATTTGATGGAATAAGCCTGTGCTTACCTTTTGAACAATGGATCAATGATATAGATTTAACTGGAAGTGGCTGTCAATGTTATCGTTTTATTTAGATTGTAGCCCTGGAATACAATCTCACCTGGTAGTAAATGATCTAAGTTAAGCTAAGATGGTAGTTAAATTTAGCCATGAGACGCGTGCAGATCAGCCATATTCGCCCCTCTCTAGCCGTTATTTATGACATTGTGTTGTCATAGTGATCGACTTTTTCATGTAGTGCATGAAAAAGTCGTACCAAAAAATGGCAGAAAATGACAACCCACTCTCCCCTTGCCCCGAAAACGTTAGTCGAATGAAATGTCATGTACATTTTTCTTATGTTTCCTTTCCCGTGTTTATTTAATTCAAGGGGCTAACCTGGTAGGGATATGGCAGTTTTGCTACTAGCCCATAATAATACTGTACCCGTAGTACCCGCTTGCTGTTAATTAAATCCGATCACCTAACGGCCGGCTATGTCTACAAAAGCACGCGTTTTACGGGTGCAGCGCCACTCTTGTCTCGATTTTTGATTCACACGCTTTTGAATAACTAATTTAATTTGTTTTAGTTGTGTTAACAGTGCAAAATCTTGTATTAAGTGTGTTAAGATTAGAATTTGTTCCTTATTTGTTCATTTTTGGTTGAACTTTATGTAATTAAAGAATTCTGGTTTGACTTACTTGCTTTTACTCTTTAATTTTAAATCCACTTCTGGTTACTTATAATACTTATTTTAACAAAAATAAAAATCATGCACTCCCAAATTTACTTAGCATGGAACTGGAAATTGTCTAAGCAAATCATAAGCAGCTTAAAACGTATTACTCGAACTGTTTTAAGAGTTCATAACTTTATACATTATTTATGACATGCAGGCTTTTATAATAATTTATTATAAAATTTATTTATACACTCCTTAAACAGGTCGAAATAAATACGTTTCACAAACTATATTATACCTCTATGGTAGGTATGGCGACAAAAAATCCTTTTCACGCTGGGCATGAAATATATTTTGGTTTTTAGATATAAAAATAAAATTCTAAATTCAATGCTAGCTTTTCCAATCAAAGCACACTCCGTAATCCTCTTCCGCTGTCATACCTATATTCCTCTCCGTTTATTAATTTAAAAACCAAATCTTCAAATTCGTTCACCGAACTCCGAAGCCACGAGTACTATTGACCGAGCCTTTTAAATTTTTTTACATATTGGCTTCACGTTGGGATTCGCTGCGGAAAAAGTCTCTGTCTGCCTGCTACGCTTTCCAGGCCCATTCGTTCTACCGATTTTGATGAAATTTGGTAAAGGAATAGTTTGTATCCCGGGGAAAGACATAGTCTACTTTTTATCCCGGAAAATTCAAGAGATCCCGCGGGAATTAAAAAAACTTAATCCACGCGGACGAAGTCGCGAGCATCATCTAGTCTAGTAATATTATAAATGGAAAAGTGTGTCCATTTGTTGGTTTGTTCTTCAATCACGCCGTGTTTTTGGACATAGAGGACCTGGAGAGTGACATAGGGTAATTTTTATGCCGGAAAATTAAAGAGTTCCCGTGGGAATAAAAAAAAATAACTCACGGGAATGTCAGCTAGTTTTTATATAATAATGAACATCATTGTCTGCAACGGACTATTTTAAGGTAATAAACCTTACCACACTCGAGAAGTTATGTGATGGTTTAACTTAATACAATTTAGAGCAAAAACTTACTACCTACCAGAAGGACAAACTAAGAAAAACCAAACTTAAAATATTATAAATACGAAAGTGTATCTATCTGTCTAACCGATTTTGATGAAATTTGATTCACAGGTAGATGACATCCCATGGAAAGGCAGACTACATATCAAGAATTAAACTAAGTATAATCTATGAGAACGAGGGCATCAGCTATTAGATAATTAATATATTTTAAAATAAGCAGTTTCATCTGGTGACAGAAGGGCTGGCTCATTTTATGCGCAAAGGATCAGCCTGGCTGCCCAGCGCAGAAATGCAGCCAGCATTCTTGCCACCATTCCACGCGGGCATGATTTATATAGTAATTAGGTTAGGCTAGCTAGCATTAAGTTCTTCGAATTATTTTCAATAAAAAAAAATAAGCAGTCATAACATTTTCTTTCCTACTAATTGTAAGTAGTAACTGGGAACGTCGAGTGCTCAAGAGACGCCGTGGCATCGTAATTTTTTATCTGCTATCCTTCGAGTACGTTAATGGTGCGGGCGTGTTCTGGATATATCCGGATGGCTCATGCGCCACCGGAAGCAGTAATAATTGAACTCAGAGGACTAATAAAGTGTACGCTTTTATAACAGGGTTCCCAAAGAGTTTCTAGATTTGCCATTCCATTAATGTAAATACTATTTTAAACAGCATTTGTTAAGTCGAGGTTATTACACTATCCATGATTTTCTGAATGACAAAGTTGCATGGAAGCAACCGGCCTCGCATACAGTGACCTACAAGTCAGTAACGTAACGCAATGTATTTGTTGTATTGTTTACTTATTGTAACTATTTCTTTGTAAGAAAAGAGCAACTGCTGAATTACTTGCCGGCTCTTTTCAGTAGAATCATTTTTCCGAACCAGTGGTAAATTCTTAACTTTGTGACACAAGTTTTCCTACATAAAAAAATTAATCATTTATTATATTTAATAATTTCGTTTCTTCGTATAAATGAAGAAAACGTATTTCTAACGACCCACATCCGTACTACTGTTAAAAATGCGAAAGTGTGTCTGTTTATCTACTACGTTTTCACGGCCCATCTGTTTAACTAATTTTGATAAAATTTCGTATAAAGGTAGGTTACCTCCCGTGGAAGAATAAAGGCTTTCTGTCATTGGCCGGAAAATTAAAAAGTTCTCGCAGGAATCAAAAAATCTTACCTCACGTGGACGAACTTCTAGCATCGCATAGTTTTTACTAATTGCGCCAAATTTCGACATATCGGTTTAGAAGATGGCCAATGAAAGTGTAGTAGCCGGACACATATATTCGCATAATAAAGGGTTTTTAAAGAAGCTATGTCATGCACACACACTTCGAAAAAAACTTTTTTTTTACGTAGTAACATGCGCCGGGTATCCTCTAAGTATTGAATAAAATAATTAAAAAACCCGACTGCTCTGCCACATTTAAAAAAAAAGTTATAGCCAGTGTCACTCGGGAGGATGATTCTTACGATACCCATTCATCCAACCACTCAAGTCTGTTCGGGCATAAAGAAGTTATGGTAGGATAAACCACTGAACAAAATAAGGATGCGTTGTTAACTATAGAACCTTAATAAGGCCGACTCGCGGGCAACAGCTCAAAATACCAAAGCACATAAGTTACAACGTGCTTTGGACCGTGGGGGAGTTTCACTCATAATTTCGCTTCACATAAACAAACCTCGTAAATGAGATCTCCCCAGGCGATGCCCCGGGCTGCCGGCCGATGAAATTACACCTTGCTCATTCCGTACTTTATTAGCTGGAATTTTGCGCATAGCGCGCGTGTAATTATTATATTTACATTTTTATCAATTCTTGTGCCTAGAGTATCTAATCAAATTTTTATTAGGTAGTTACATAATATAGTCACATATTTTATGTGTAACTATATTATAATGTACCATGTACTGGACAGCAAATGAATTACCATCTTATTAAAAATTCGAAAGCGATATTTTACCTGTCTGTTCAACCAATTTTGACCAAATTTGGTACAGCAGCGTGTAACTAACCTGCCGGGGTCCCTAAGAATCTACACCTTACTCTTTCAATAAAATTCAATATTTCTTTAGAATGGCACGTGAATCATCTAGCAGTAAGACCCTCATATATTGTTGTGTCCATAATAAACCACGATCTTTTAGAGTTTCGGAAGCCTCGAGTCCATTCAACCCAACGACTTGATTATATACTAATTTAGATGAAATTTAGCTTACCTATGACTGGCTTTAGAAGCGCGTTCGAGTTATAAAAATCTATAAAACGCGTTCAAGTATTGATTAATATCAATGTATAAATTCAGTTCAAGATTATATGAATTATAATAATATGCGCGATCGAGTATTGATTCATGTCTAAACAATGACACGCGATTTACCCGCGTGTTCGAGTATTGATTCATCTCTAAACAATGACACGCGTTTTACACGCGTGTTGTATAGATTCAATACTGCCATGCTCCAGTTCAAGTATACTGCGCTTTGCTCATTCTAAGAACCTTACTTCTTTAGCACATACACTAAGTGAGCCAGTCATTATTATATAGGATCATTATAGGATCATATCATACTTCGAGCCATTTATGCTTTGACCATAAGAGTGAGATATTTTATATTATACTATAAGTTTTAACCCAGGGTTAAGATTTCTATCTTATTTAACAACATAAATGTTGTTCCATAAGGTCACCGTGAAACGAACTAATCCTAGTGGTAGCATCTCCCTTTTATAAGATAAGGAAGACGCTAAGAATGGCATCATTTACTTTTCTAAAAAATAAATGATGGTTGGCTGGCTCCGCCCCGCCACCAACGGTAGGCTTCTTCCCTCCCTTGGTATCCCAAGAGGCATATTAATGCGTGGACTAATAAGTCTCATAGAATACCAAAAGTCAACAGCCCCCCAGTAAAATCAGACATACTGTAGAACATAGAAGTGCACACGAAGTGCACTGCGCACAGAAAGCAAGCTCTCTGGTACAACAACAAACCAGTCCCTTCTTAACGTCCAACTAGGTAGACATCAAGGCAGAACCAGCTGTGCTGAGGCATCGCCGAAGCGAGTATCTTATATTCCACAGTGCCCAACTCAACCTGCGATAGTGGTTGATATGTGATTATAATACGTGTAAGTATGTGGTATTTTAAGTATGTATATAGATCCACCATAGGTAGATCAAGTATCGTCGGATACTCTCCAAGACAGGTTCACGAGGCACATAGTCCAAGGCTCCCTACATTAGACAGCATCCAACGATATAATGCGTTCGAAATGCTTCATTAATTCTTCTTCTTCTTCTTGCCCTTTTCCCACGTTATGTGGGGTCGGCACAACATGTTTTCTTCTTCCACTCACTTCTGTTATCCGTCAACCTCTTATTCACCCCTTTTATACGCATATCCTCTTTCACACAATCCATCCATCTTTTCTTTGGTCTCCCTCTACTCTTTTTTCCTTCCACATGCATATCTATCATTCTTCTCGTAATATGCCTTTCTTCCCTCCGCATTACATGCCCATACCATGCTAACCTATTACTCCTCATCTTTTCTATCACTGGCGCTACTTTCAAACTTCCCCTTATATATTCATTCTTAATCTTATCCATTCTAGTCACACCACACATCCATCTCAACATTCGCATTTCGGTCGCATGTACTTTTCTCTCATCCATCCCTTTCACCGCCCAACATTCTGAACCATATAATGCGACAGGTCTAACGACTGTCTTGTATATTTTCCCTTTTAGTTTCAGGGGCATTCGTGGGTCGCATATAACTCCTGAGACCTGTCGCCATTTCATCCATCCCGCATTCATTCTTTTGTTCACATCTCGTTCAATATTGCCGTCGTTTTGAAAGAGCGAACCGAGGTACCGGAAATCGGAACAGACCGGTAGGGATACACCATCTAAGGCAATTTCATAGAAACGAGAGGGGCCACCGAAGTCACAGAACAGATGCTCTGTCTTCGTTCGGCTAATCCTCAGGCCAACACTCTCCAATTTCTTTTGCCATTTTCCCAGTCTGCTCTGGACCTCGGAAGCCTCTTCCCCGACAAGTACAATGTCGTCAGCGAACATCATGCACCAGGGTGCCTGCTCCTGTATGTTAGAGCATCCATTACCAGGAGAAACAGATAAGGACTTAAAGCCGATCCCTGGTGCAAGCCCACTTCCACATTGAACCTATCTGTAACGCCAGCTTCTGACCGAACCCTTGTGCTCGCTTCTGCATACATCGCTTTCACAAGCCACACATACGTCTCAGGTATTCTTTTCACTCTAATAGCCCACCACAGAACTTCTCGGGGAACTCTGTCGTATGCCTTTTCAAGATCGACAAACACCATATGCAAGTTTCTATGTGCACTCCTGTATTTCTCGCACAGTTGTCGAAGTGCAAATATTGCATCAGTCGTTCCTCGCCCCGGCATAAACCCAAATTGATTTTCTGTGATCTCACTCTCCTCTCTCATTCTTCTTTCTATCACTTTTTCCCAAATTTTCATGCTATGTGACATGAGCTTTATTCCTCGGTAGTTATTACAGTCCTGTACATCACCCTTGTTTTTGTAAATGGGCACCAGCGTACTGTTGCACCATTCTTCTGGGATCGCCTCCTCGAGTAACAACTTATTGAAGAATAAAGTCAGCCAACTCCATCCATCCGCTTTTAGAAACTTCCATACTTCAGCTGGTATACTATCTGGCCCTGTCGCTCTACCATTTTTCATACTCTGCACTGCCATTCTTACTTCATCTACACTCACCTCTTTCACGACACCCAAGTTGGGTGGTACATCGTCTAGCCCTCTGCTCCAGTCATTTTCTTCATTCATCAACCTTCTGAAATATTCCTTCCAACGTGCTTTTATTTCATCATCATTCATTAAAACCTTCCCATCATCACCTTTCATGCATTTGATATGTATGATATCCCTTGCATTCTTTTCTCTCGTTCTCGCTAGTCGGTACAAATCTTTTTGTCCTTGGGGGCTTTCTAGGGACTCATACAACTTTTCTTGGACATTTCCCCTCGCAAAAGCAACAACTTTCTTAGCTTTCCTTTTACTCTCCATATATACTTCCCTTTTATTCTGTTTTATCACGGTGTCACTATCACTCACACTTTTCCAATCTTTAAAAGCATCCTTCTTTTCTTTCAGAACTTTTTGTACATCCTCACTCCACCACCACGTGTCTTTATCTATCTTTCTTTTATTCTTTGTCACTCCAAATACATCCTTCGCTACAGTTCTCATACATGCAGCCATTTCATTCCAGCATTCATTTACCGACATCTTTTGAAAATCACCATTCATCTCAATCATTTTATCCACAACTTGCATTCGAAACTCTTTCGCGCATTCCTCTTTCTCTAACATATACCATTTTATTTTGGGCAGGGCTTTAGGCTTAGTTTTTAAAGTCTGGACCTTCATTTTTATTTCCATTAGTAATAATCTGTGTTGCGGTGCTAATGGTTCCCCTGGTATAACTTTACAGTCTTTAACTGTGTTAATGTTACTTCTTCTAATTAGAAAATAATCTATTTGGGTTCTGTGGAGGCTGCTTTTGTACGTTATTAAATGTTCATCCTGTTTTTCAAAAAATGTATTAACTATGGCCATGTCAAACGAGGATGCCACTTGCAGAAGTGTTTCCCCCTCTCTATTACAGGCCCCAAAGCCCCAACCACCATGCACTCTCTCAAAACTTGCATTCATTCTTCCGACATGACAGTTAAAGTCCCCTCCTACATAAATGTTTTCGTTTTGTGGGAGACCCATCATAACCATATCAAAATCCTCCCAAAACTTCTCTTTCGTAGCATCATCACATCCTACCTGTGGCGCATACACACTCAGAACGTTCACAACTAAGTTTTGTAGAATTAACTTAACAACTATAATCCGATCATTCACTCTTGTTACATCCGTCACACATTTTTTCAGCTCATTATCTAATACAATTCCCACACCATTCTTCTTACCATCACTCCCACTGTAGTAAAATTTATATCCCGCTCCAATCTCTCTCGCTTTCGTACCCTTCCATCTCGTTTCTTGCAAACAGGCAACATTTATTCGTCTCCTTTCTAAAACATCTGCTAACTCTCTTCCTCTACCAGTCATCGTTCCTACATTCCAGCTTATCATTCTCATTCTTACCTCCCGGACTTGCTTCTTACGTTGCACCCGTCCCTGATGCAACAACCCTTGTCCATTTCTCACAGGTGCCGGGTGCTGCCCCTGCGCGTCGCCTCGGGGGTACGCCCTAACCTTGTCATACATACCTTTTTTACTTTTCATGTTGTAGGTGATTTAGCATATGGTTTTACGACCGGCCGCCTGCCTGACGTCAACCTTCCTTGGGAATGCTTTTGTTGGTGGTATACTTGTATAACCGCCACCTTTCGGTTCGATAGGGTTCGATTTGGTTGATATACCCTTTTTAATCACATAAATCCCTTAGTCGCCTTCTACGACATCCCCGGGAAGATATGGAGCGGTCCTAACTCCTATTCTTACACCGGGACCGCACGGTAAAAAAATGTACGACAATATTATAGAATATATCAATATCTACAAAAAACTTCGCGAGACTATGTGTCTAACTATTGTAGTTACGTCACTATAATGCTATCGAAATGCTTCATTAATTGCACATAATAAAATATTAAAATTCTATGAATTGCTTCCCAATCGCGCCATCATGAGGCGAAGACCCTGACATAGTGTGCGCTTTGGCGGCCAAGACAACCACACCGCGCTCACTACTACAGCTACGCATTATTTCTTGCGTCGCGTCGTCTATTCGCTTCGTCCCCTGGCGGTCGGTCCGATTGACGGAAATCGCTTTGGTGACATGCAAGATCGTTCCTCATCTAGGTCAATTATACTATTTTTATTTTATTATTCATTTAATATATTTTTACTATTATTTTGTAATTTATGCTATTAAATATAAATATGTTTTATATTTTTTTATTAACTGAGATGTATGTATAGTTACAAGCGGTAGGTTTTATCCCACCGAAGGATCCTGGGACTCCCAGAAATCTTATCCCAGAAAATCAAAGAATTCCCACAGGGACCACAAAACCTAAATATACGAGGCGTCGACTCGTAATTTATAAGTTCTATATCTTTTCAAGCTGTATTCTTACCGTAGCGGCGATGACCTAGGTTGCTTCCATATCTTGTTACCTTTGCCTTAGACAGTTTATGCGTGGCTTTGTACTAGAAAACTGAATCCCTCAGCGCTAAGTATTTGCATTTAGATCCACGGCCGAACCCTTCCACCAGGCTAAACATAACATTATTCAGAAACCATCAATTCGATTTATCGGGAATCGAACAAACCTTTCCTACTTATAAATCCTCAGTGATCACCACTGCATCGAGAATGTCGTCAATCTCTCCCTTCCCTGCATCGTTAAGCTATAAATTGCGTGAGTTCCAGCCACTCCAATACACAATAGAAGATATATTAGCAATCGACGCCACTGACAAATATCTAAAACATTAAATTACGTTGACGCGACGCGTTGTGACCTCACGCTATCTCATACGATGTGATGCCAACTCTATTTCCTAAACCTCTTGGCTCATCGACAAGTTCGTAGTCGAATGAAAAGGTTTGGTTCCTATTATTATACTTTTTATACAATATATAGCTCAATTACCACTCACTCACTGACTGACTGTTTGGAAATACAGCTTGCTTGTTTTGCTTTAATGAAATTGAAGGTGCTTATAAGGCTCCTTGTGATGTGATTGGTTCAGAGCAAACCAAACTAAGGGTAAATTCTGGCCTGTTAGGCAAAATGTCTGCAGAACTAACTTTAGTGAAATAGGTTTCATCACTGTTTCAATGCTGACAACAAATGTGGAAGCTTAGAGAATCAGAGCAATGCCTGGAAGCGATCTAAATCTCAGTTGACACGGTGTACCGGTTGCATAGTAAATCAGTGTGTATTTGATATTCCCTCGTGGAGCGAATTTAGAGTAAAGCTAGCATTACAAATTCAGTACGTATATTGAATTATGGGATGGAATCTGTGACGTGTCCGCTAGCTATGAAATATCATAGCTTTTTATAAAAGTAACTTGTATAAATTCACAAAAATAATATCATCAAGATCGAGAACTTACTTGAAAATTACTTAATAACTATATTTATAATACTAGTGGTCGCCCGCGACTTCATCCGCGTACAATTTCTGATTCCGTATGAGATTATGAAATTTTCCCGCTGCAAAAAGCCTACTATGCGGTTTTTATTATTATAAACTTATAATCTAAATACTAATTTTCCACGCCCATCGCAGCCCATTTAGAGTGGATTTTGGTAAAATTGCGTATGCAGGTTATTATTTTTAAAAACTAATAACTAAATCCCGACTTTCAAATCTCTAACTAAGTAAAGTGACCGTTCGCTTTTATGTATATAGAATATTATGCTATACTATTTATAGAATAATTTCACCATAGTAAATGTACGCAATAGTTAACCCTCTTTTGCTAAATCAAAATATACACAATACATAAACACTATCTAATCTGAACTGAACAAAATGTTGAGTTTCGAGATTCGAAATCTCAGCGCTGACCGTTCACAATAAAATGGCGATGCTATCGTGGGGGTTACTACCATCGCTCAAAGCAGTAATATTTCAAAATGACACTTAAATATCACGTACCTTGACGTCCCTAAAATAGTTATTAACAGCTTTACCTAAGTTATATCGATTTAACTTCAATGTAAAATGGACTCTACCGCGTCAATAATAAGCTTTAAAACGTCTAGAAACTGTAGCAATGCAGAATTTACTGGATATTGTACGAGATTTCAAATCTTAGCGCTGACCGTTCACAATAAAATAGCGAGGCTATCGTGGGGGTTGCTACCATCGCTCAAAGCAGTATTATTTCAAAATGGCAGTTAAATGTCACGTTCCTTGTCGTCCCTAAAATAAGAATTACAATTCCAAAACACGAACGTAGACAATATTAGAACAATACAGCTTTATGCGATGGTAGTAGGCTCCCCTGACCGGCACATACTGCCCAAAGCGGCAGCTTGCGTCTAAACCCTAGGTCACATGGGGCGACCCTAGTAATAGCACATAATACTTAATAGTACCTTATTTTAATTAAATTTTTAGGGTTTTTATTTTATTCACCTACAAATTAGCCTTTTACTGCGATCGCAGCTGATGCTCAGTGATGAAGCTAACTAAGTCGGTAGTGTTAAGGGGCAGTTATATTAAACCCATACCCCTAATCGGTTTCTTCTTACTCGGCATAGTACCGGAACGCTAAATCGCTTGTTGGTACATCTTTACCGGTTGGGTGGTAACTACGGGTTGTAACAGGTCTCGTAGGGCTACGGCCGAAGCTTCCCAGCAGGCCAGAGCTGAGGAAATTCAGAAATTCCCGAATTGACCCTGCCGGGATTGAACCCGGGACCACCCATTTATAAGGCCACAGCGGTCAGCACTGTGCCACACAGAATAAATAATAGTTTTTTTTTTTTGAGGCTTTTGTCCATTTGGATATGTCAGCCCAATCGTACATAAACAAAATAGGTAAGAGAAAATTAAAATTAAAATATTTAGTTATAAACAGCTTTAATAAGTTATATCGATTTCACTTCAATGTAAAATGGACTCTACCACGTCAATAATAAGCCTTAAAACGTCTAGAAACTGTAACAATGCAGAATTTACTGGAAATTGTACGTGATAATCATTCTGAATACCATTAAAGCCTACAGGCCGTATTTTCTGTACCGTATATCGATTCGGAAGTTCTGTTCTGAAATCTAGCAAAAGGCACAATACGTGCGAGCTCATGGGGGCATACTATCATCGCTTAGAGCCGTATTGTTTTAATATTGTTGAGGTTCGTGTTTTACAATTGTAATCCTTATTTAAGGGACGTCAAGGTACGTCAAGAACTGTAATTTTGAAATAATACTGCTTTAAATGATGTTAGTAACGTAGTAGAGGGACGACTGGCCTAGGTGCGACCACGCATATCAGTCGGATTAAAGTCCCGAGTTGGGCCATAATATTAAGTAACTAGCCCGGATCTAGGAAGTTTCACCCCTGTGCTTCGGAGAGCACGTTATAAGCCGTCGGTCTCTGTTATCACTAACATGATAATAGTCGTTGAAGCCCGCCAACCCGCATTGAAGCTACGTGGTGGGCCTAAGCTCTAATTCCCTTTATCCTATGAGAGTGGAGACCTGTGCCCAGCTGTGGGATGTTAATGGGCTGTAGTGGATATCATTCGATTGCGATTGATAAGCAATGTTGACCCAAGTCGGTAAATGAATGAGTGAATTGTAGCCTCCCACCAGACAAAAAATATCTACTCGAATAACTGCTTGCAACTGCATCATCATTTACTCAGGTGAGATCACTGTCAAGGTCTACATTTTAGAGGAATAAAAAATTCACAGATTTCGCAGTCCCCGCAAGAATCGGATAGAATAATTTACAAAAAAAAATATTTTAACGAGTTGAATAATAAGAATTTTTTATTGAGATTTACTTTCCTAAAGTTCCATTCAAATATTTACTAAACGATTTTCAAAATTCCAATTCGAATGCACTTCTCGTCTATGTCCGCATCGCGCATTTATGTTTGTGTGTTCAATAGAAGGAAGTACTTCCTCGAAACAGCACGGGTCTGTTACGCTAACTTCCTATCAAACTCGTGCTCAATTCAAGGCACGAGTTTGCGTCCTGATAGGCGTATTTATTTCCGTGTTCAACAGAACGTGTTCCCGTATTCCATGTTTGTTTGATGTGAGTTGTTTGATGAGCAAGAAAACCCAAAATTTTTAATTTTTTAGGGGTTATAAACTTATAACGATTTATAAAAATGTAGATGTAAAATGGATGGGCTACGCCACGGTTTCTTTCGCTACGGAGGTCGCCGGCTTGCTACGCATGCCACCTCCCCCCTCGCTCTACTCGGCCTCGTAAGCTCGCTTCATTTAGGACCTCCTTCGTGAGCTTCTGGCTTCGTGCATTGCAAAAACACTAGGGGTAGGGCAGAAAAGACTACGTGGAGTCGGGTTGTGCTGATTAAATTTTGGGAGAGATCTACATTTTTTAATAATATTATGACCCTTTATATGATAGAATGATATGCACCATAAAATACCGTCTCGTCAAACTCGTTGTTGTGCGTGCTGCACAGCGTTGTTGGCTTTGAATTGAACAAGCGTTTGGAAGAAAATTTCGGTAAAACTCGTGCGCGATTTCAGGACGAGTTCCTTATAATGAACACGAGCTTGAATAGAGAGTTAGCACATCATCCCCGTGCGCGGTTCGAGGTAATGCTGCCTTCTATTGAACACGCATACGGGAATACGCGTCCGCATCTTTTAACAATGGTTAAGTGGTGCAAATTGTGGCCAATACTGCTGACAATGGGCGTTTCTGAACACCTCCTTTACCTAATAAGGAGACTATAATATAAAGATGGAACGGCAGTAATTCGGGTAGACGGTATGGATTCGGCAATCTTGAAGACGCAAGCCGGTGTTCGACAAGGATGTATTCTATCACCACTACTTTTTAACATCTATAGTGTATATATAATGCGAATTGTGCTCGATTAATGGACCAAAGGCGTTTCAATAGAGGGGCAAGTGATTAAAAACCTACGGTATGCTGATGACCACCCTTCTCGCAATATCTTAGGAGGATATAGGGGAATTTCCCAAACGCCTTGAGGATGATAGCATTGATTTGGACTCGCAATCAATCGAGACAAAACCAAAATTATGATAGTTCATAGGAAAACTAATAACAGACCCGAGATAACTCACATCATTAACTGTGAGGTTGTCGCCAATTATATTTACCTTGGTTCCACTATCACTTAAAACGGGAGTTGCGAGAACAACATCAAAAGGCGCTATGCCGTGACCAGATCAGCCGTTGAGAAGCTATCGAAAATCTGGAAGGACAAAAGACTCACGAAAAATACAAAGGTTCGTCTGATGAAATGTCTTGTCTTTCTGATCTTTCTATATGCGGCTGAAACATGGACCCTCAAACAAATTGACCGGTGAAAAATCGATACCCTGGAATTGTGGTGCTGGAGACGCCTATTAAGAATAAGCTGGACAGCGCATCGAGCAAACTTCTCCATACTCAAAGAGCTTAATATAACTCAAAGGCTTTCGTTGCTTGTTCAACTGCGAATCCTTAAGTTCTTTGGGCATATCACAAGAAAGATTGGTACGATGAAACACCTCGTCGTACAAGGTCGAGTTGAAGGCACACGTCCACGTGGTTGTTCCCGTACTAGGTGGACGGATTCAATCCGTTCCGCCACAAAGTGTTCCGTTCCGTTCTCGAGTGTTCCCGAGATGCCGCAAACAGAAGTTGATGGAAGGAAATCGCAAGAGCTGCTGTGAAGGCCCAATCATAACCACAAACACTCTGCCAAGAGTGAACGAATGAGAAGAAGTATCTTTTAACACCATTACCATGACGATCGGTCAATAGCTCGGTCAGCTTTTGTTGATTCTTAAAAAAATAAAAATCTCTTCTTCAAAATTTTTCAAAAATTTACTAACCGATTTTCAAAATTCCAACTCGAATGCAATTTTCGCCTGCATCCGAAACTTTTTACATTACCATGACGATCGGTCAATAATAATATAAGGTACATCGCTTTTTATATATGGCAATACCTGTTATTCTACAATTCCAAATCTAAAGGGACCACCTACAGCAGAGTCACAGTTATTAACCGATTTTCAACAAAAAAATCTCCATTTTGTAGCTAAATTAATACCATAGGACCCTTTTTTAATTTTTTCTTAAGTCGGTTTTTATTCCGACATATTTACAATTTAGTAAACAAACACAAACCCCACAAAGCCCGACTCTTTGTACATTTTAAAAAATTCCAAAAATAGTTACCAGCAGATTTTCAAAATTCAAACGTTCACACGTGTCTTGATAAATTTTTCAACTCTAGGTACTACTCTCATCTCGATCCTCCCAAAATCCTCGGAACTATGGCCATAAATACGTCTCAGGCGATTTGCATCTCATAACCATTTTCTATGGTAAAAAAGCCTTTGCTACAATCAATCAAACGATCGCTAGCAATCGATTTCGCGTTTTTCGAAATTACAAATGAACATTTGGCACTAAACATTCTTACCCATTTTACATTGCTAAGTAACTCCTTAAGGCAAACTCCCAACATTAGGTTCGAGATACGTCACAAGCGTCCGAATGTTGTCCAAATCATACAAATAATTGCCGGGCACAATAGCCAAATGGCCGTTTCTGCCATAAATCACTATAGTCCGAGCAAAGTGCTACCATTCATGGAATTTGTCTGTAAACGTTGCGTAGATAAGGAATAATCAGAGCCTGCCTTATTTTATCTTTCTCTTTTGAACATTTTTTAAAACATTTTTTTTCTATCCACTACAAGTTAGCCCTTGACTGCGATCTCACCTGATGGTAAGTGATGAATGCAGTCTAATTGGTAGTGGGCTAACCTGTTAGGGCACGGCAGTTATTAAAAACCCATACCCCTATTCGGTTTCTACACGGCATCGTTCCGGAACTCTAAATCGCTTGGCAGCACGTCTTTGCCAGTAGGGTAGTATCTAGCCAAGGCCGAAGCCTCCCACTAGGCCAGACCAAAATTCAGAAATTATAAATTCCCAAATTGACCCTGCCGGGAATCGAATCAGTGCGCCACGGAGGGTGTCGAACATTTTGTGAAATCTTAGTAGGGGGAAGACTGAAACTAGCTATACTATATAATTATTATAAAAGCGAAAATTTCTTACTCAATCTCGCCAGAACAGCTGAACGGATCTAGATGAAATTTGGCACATAGATAAATTATAGTCTGGAATAACACATTTATCGCGTAAAATAAAAGAATTACCGTGAGAAGCGAAAAACCTCAATCCACACGATCGAAGTTGCGGGCATAAGCTAGAGTTACAGAGTACAGAAAATACAGATTCTACCATTTGTTTAAGTAAATAAACAACCAATATGCATTGTATATACGACTGAGCCCTTAGTATTATCAAAAATAAAATAAAAGCTGCAATTACTGGCAACTTTATATATGCAGGAGCAATTAAAAACAACGGTCAAGTGCGAGTCAGACTCATTCACAAAAGGTTCCGTACCACCACACAATGTAAATTACTAAATAACGAGAAAAATGTCATACGTAATCAGCTGTGAAATAACTGGCTTATGGCGCTCAACTTGTAGAGCCTGACAAACAATTCAATTTCATATGAGTACGGAATCCTAATTAACAATTTTTGGACTTTTTCCTATACTTGTGCTGTGCAACCTTGCTTCTTACCAAATTTCATGATTCTAGGTCAACGAGACGCTACACAGATAGATCACTAAATTCCCTATTGATATTGATTTATTGATGAGTGTCAAAATATGGAAATTAAGTGACATAAACAGCCGAATCTTTTGATTGTGGTGACATAGGCCTATTACACTACACTTATAGGACTCTTACCTTGAATCAGTGTAGAGTAATAAAACTTAGGGAGAAAGGGTCCCAGATTAGGGACATCGGGTCGTCCCGGTCTGCCGCGCTTTGCCGACCGGGCAATGTCATAAAATTTAGGGTGGTTAGGGAGCTCAGTAGTCGCACGGCGAGCGTAGAGAGTCGTATTTCTCCGGCTCGTGCGAGTATTTTGACGTTCTCCGTGGCGCAGCGTGTGCGCTGTTGCCTTAACTTGCGGAGATCCCGGGTTCGATCCCTGGCGGTCAATTTGGGAATTTATAATTTCAGAATTTTCCCTGGTCTGGCCTGGTGGGAGGCTTCGGCCGTGGCTAGTTACCATCCTACCGGCAAAGACGTGCCGCAAAGCGAAGCGAAGAGCGCCATCTTAGACTGCATCATCACTAACCATCAGGTGAGATCGCAGTTAAGGGCTAACTTGTAGTGGTTAAAAACAAAACGTTAATTTAGATTATTTTATGTTCTCGTTCATACTGACCTAAGGCCCGATAGTTAGTGCAGTGTAATAGCGACGCCAAAACTAGCGGCCACGCCCACCCGTGTAATGTAACGGGCCCATTAGAAGCTTGATTTATTTACCGCTCCAAGAGACATAGACCTAAGTATTTGATATTAATTTCACCTTGAAAGCTCCACACATTTCCGAGTAAAAGGTAGTTGACAGACAGACGGACAACGAAGTGATCCTAAAAGGGTTTCTTTTGCCTCTTGAGGCAAACTCCCTAGAAACAAAATATGCTTTTGTCCAACACTGGGTTAAACTAGGCTTCGGATAAAAACTACGGAAAATGTCTGTGTACTACTCTGTGCCAAAACCATAACAATCGCTAATTACCCAAACTGGTCGGTAGGACAAGATTGGTGCCAATAAAATTTTACTCGCTTGAAACTTGCGTAATTTATCCCTGTAAAGTTCGGTTATCGGTCCTATCTGGCCCATTATTACCCAAATCATTTTAATTTAAACAGCCGTATTTTCGGATAAAACTATCTTGTTTATTTTACAGCCCATTTTGAAATAAACATAGATTTAAGAATTTAAATAATATTTGGACAGCCAAGAGTTGACACTAAATACGTTGTTATCATTATTTTAGACGCATACAAATACATGATAAATGTTCAATCTATTTTAATAACTGACAATAATAATTAATTAATACAATTTCATTTAGATATTAAATTTTATTATCAAAGCGAATAAAGTTTAATTTAATAATAAATAACATAAAAAGAAAAGGTGACTGGCTAACTGACTGACTGATCTATCAACGGACGGCTAAAACCATCGGACTGAAATTTGGCAAACAGTTTTTTTTTTTGAAAATTTAACCCCTAATGGTACAAAATAGGGGTTTGAAAGTATTAAAATCAAACTTATCGTGAGCGAAAATGTGGGCAAAGCTAGTTAATTTATATTTCACGTCATATTTCTGAGATTTTAATTTTAAAATGAGTGAACAGTATGGCGCGGATCATTTTTATTCGATGGCAAGATCCTTGACTGCGATCTCACCTGGAGCTTGTTTGGTAAGCCAAAGATGGACGCGGGCTAACTCAGTTGATCTGAATTTTGGCGACTTACCATACAGTGGGAACTAGCTGCAGCCGAAGCCGCTTCCAGACCAATAAAAAAACAGAAAAATGAAAACAATTAATACTTTTATGAACTAACTTGCCCCCAACGTAAATAAACCCCGCCTTTAGGTAGGACCTTCAGGAAGGCATGCGATGGTTATTTTCAATGTGCGGGCACCAAAGACATCAATTAATATCATTACGTTGTGCTTGAGCACATAAGTAGCTATGTTATAATATTTTAAAAACAGAAAACCGAAAAAAAAAATATTAAAAATAACCTATTTTTAATACAGCGCCATCTATCAGGTGTTACTATAATTACATCACAAGTGATAGGTTTCAGGTCCAGTTGGTTGGTCTAGGGGTGGTTGGTCACTGAAAGCAGTTTTAGGAAGAATCTATAGATGGCAGTACCAATGCATTAATTATTGCCGTTGTACAACAAAAAATGGGACAGGGCACTAATCTTCTTTTTGCATCTTTTTATTAATGTTTCGGCACGTTTGGGTGGATTGAAAGTCCTTTGGAAATAATTTACAAACCCAGCTTATTCGACAAAAAATTAACAAATCACTAAGAAAACTTTTTCAAATTCAATATCGTTTTTTTAGATTATTATTATTACTATTAAACTTACTGGTAGAATAGTATACTTCTTAATGTAATAGATCAAGGACGACCGCTCTGGCACAGTGCTGAGCGCAGTCTTAACGTGGAAAGTCCTGGATTCAATCCCCGGCAGGGTCAATTTGGGAATTTTAAAGTTGCTGAAGTTTCTCTGGTTTCGGCCGTGGCTAGTTATCACCCTGACGACAAAGACGTACCGCCAAACGTTTTGAGTACTGGTAAGATGCCATGTAGAAACCGATTAGGGGTATGGGTTTATACCTGCCATACCCCTAAAAGGTTAGCCCGCTATTATCTTCATTAGTTTTTTCACTCCTTTATCGATGACGTTATACCTGTGAAAAAACTAATTCGGGAACGTCTAAAGCGCCGTTCAAAGCCGTGCTTAGAAGGTTTCTGCGATTTGTTTACTTTTTCTTTACTCTAAGGAAAATTAAACTAGGTAGGTATTAAAATCCATACTAATATGTACTGTTCTCTATTCTGTGCTAATATTATAAATGCTAAAGTTTGCCCGTCTGTCTGCTACGTTTCCACGGCCCGGTTCAGCCGATTTTGATGTTTAGTATCCAGGGCGTTATTGTATCCCGGGGCAGGACATAGGCTACTTTTTATCCCGGAAAGTTAAAGAGTTCCTGCGGGAATCAAAAAATCCTAAACCACGCGGACGAAGTCGCGGGCATCATCCGGTACTTCATTTTAATGGTTGACACATTTGAGGCGATCGTTGCGTTTGGGCGTTATTTATAAAAAACAAACACACTTTTGCATTCAATAATTTAGCCGGACTACCGTTTTACAGTTATAGTACATAATTATAAAATTATTCAGTCGTGTTCCAATCGAATTTACATTTCCTTTTTGCTCTTAAAATGTCACAGGTCTCCGAAAAAGTTTCGGACGAAGTTTAAAGCATTTTAAGCCAGCTGAGCCGAGGTAAGCGTGGCTTTTATTACGGATGACACGTAAATTATGTCGTTAAGCCGGAGTTTAAGCCGCTCAGCCGAGGAGTGCAAGATTAATACTTTACTCACACCCGTCCATACGAATAGTTTTATTTTATGACCACAATTTATTTTGCGGCGACTTAAGTGCTAATCCCGCTCTATACTAGGAACGCTAGCTAGAAAAGTGACGGGCTAGGTAGGTACGTTAATTTCTAGCTGTAGAGGTTTTACTGACACTCTGAATAACTTTCGGGAATGTTTGAGTAAACTTTTCATCTAAAGGACGGAATTATCAAATAATAATATAATATATAATATAAATGCGAAAGTTTGGATGGATGTTTGTTACTCAACCACGCCTGAGCGGCTGAACGGATCACGGCTGGATGAAATTTGGTACAAAGATAGATTATAATTATAGGCTGGAATTAATTATAATTATAATTAATATAATTATAATTATATATTAATTATTAATTCTAAATTAATTATAATTATAATTATATATTAATTATATGGAATTAATTATAGGCTGGAATAACACATGGGCTACTTTTTATCCCGGAAAACTAAGGAGTTCCCTCGGGAACCAAAAAACCTCGATCCACGCGGACGTAGGGCATCAGCTAAGTAAACTTCTTTTCATCAATGTTTCGGCTAAATTGGGTGGATTGAAAATCGTGTTTTTAATCCACTACAAGGTAGTCCTGGACTGCGATCTCACCTGATGGTAAGTGATGATGTAGTTTGAGATAATTAGGGGTATGGTAGTTATATTAAGCCACTATTGAACCCATATCCCTAATCGATTTCTACACGGCATCGTACCGGAACACTTAATCGCTTGGCCGTGCCGTCTTTGCCGGTAGGGTGGTCACGGCCGGAGCCTCTAACTAGGCCAGACCAGAGAACATTCAGAAATTATAAATTCCCAAACTGACCCTGCCGGGGATCGAACCCTGGACCTCTAACGATTTAAAACAACAGCAGTCATCATTGCGCTGGCGCAGGTCGTCAAAATAAAATCGTTGTGTTGAAATAATTTTCGAACCCAACTCGTAGTCGACAAAAACTAACAAATCAGTGAGTAAAAGGTATAATTCCATTGGTCTTTTATATGGGTTCGATTCCCGTCAAGGTCAATTTGGGAATTTATGATTGCAGAATTAAGCGTGGTTTTTGACGCTTATGGCGCAAGAGCTTAATATATTTTATTTTATTATTTTAATAAATTCATCAATAGAGGATTATATTTTCATGTGGTGTTATCATAAATTCATGTGAATTTATCATCACTACAGCCCATTAACGTCCCACTGCTGGGCACAGGCCTCCACTCTCATGGGAGAGATGGAATTAGAGCTTAGACCCACCACGCTGCTCCAATGCGGGTTGGCGGGCTTTAACGACTATTATCATGTTCGTGATAATAACCGGGACCGACGGCTTAACGTGCTCTCCGAGGAACGGGGGTGGAACACCGCCAACTTCCTAACTCCGGGCTAGTACTGGGAATTTCTAATCCGAAAAACCCGATACTTAATTATGGCCCGACCCGGGACTCGAACCCGGGACCTCGTCGGCCGCAGTCAAACATGCTAACCACTAGACCAACGAGGCGTGTGAATTTATACTTACTTCATATACCTCGCTACAATATAAATACACACTATATGATTATAGCGCCAATTTAACCATTTTATTTATTGCGTGATAGGCTTGACGACAATCATGCTTAGTGCAAAGCAATGATGAGGTCTAGGTTGGAACGCGCTTGCCTAGAGGATGCCTATTCACTCTTGCCTTGAAGGTACTTAAGTTATAACTGGCAGGAAACACGTGCGCTGGGAGGGTGTTCCACACCCTAGCGGTTCGTATCATAAAGTACAATTTAATAATCTAACTACATAATATAGTAGGTTTAATTCTAAAAGGTAAAATTGGGTAGGTTAATGAAAAATGGCGCGCACCAACGCAAAATGACAGTTAATCGCTCCGTCTTCCAATGACCCCTTTTTGTAAATGAATAATTAACAATATCACCAAACTAAAGGACGTGGGTTATTTCCCTTACATTTTGAGATGATAATTACATACCTAATATTAATTTAGTTTGACTACAAATTCCTAACTCCCTTTGAAGACAGTACGAAGTGCTCAATTTCCACCCATTTATGTACGTGCTTGGATAATATTGTATAATAAGAACGTTCTAAGAGTGAGGCTGAAACAAACAGAACGCGGATCGTCAGCGCGGTATGACCGAAACGTGACAAAATTCCGTTTTGCGGTAATAAACGGATTATGGCTTTACACCAGTGCATCACAGTGTACAGTGTTGCATGCTTTAATAATAATATTTTAGACATTAAACTCTACATTAGATGCTAAGAACGTCAGATTTCCCACAATCTCCAGTTGTATCATAATATGCCATATATATATATATATATATATATATATATATATATATAATATGCCATATGCATAGTAGTTGTAACTCATGGTCTATCATGTGGTACATGATAGACCATGAGTATATATGTGTGTAGGTACGTTGGTTGTAACTTGTGAGAAAAAATGGGCGCTCAGGTGTAGGAAAATTGTAAATTTGAGTTGAAATTCTTACTCTATTGTTATATTTTGAGGCGATGACTATATTGAGATATCAGTAGCTTACAGAATGTGATCGGTATGGGGAAAACGTATACTCTCCAAGTAAATATAGTGTGCTAATACTAGTTGAGCAGTTTCCGTTTTGCGTCTCGTGCGACTCAATCATCAATTTTCAAGTGTTAAGAAATTGCGTCTCCATTACGGATAAGTGATTTAAGTGAGGCAAATGGACATAATCACAGAAAGTAAAAGGCACTTCAATTTATCCACTTCTTCACTGTAATTATGAAATTGCGACTTCAAGTGTACCTGAGCTTTAAAAGTGGACCCTTTTTAATTCGTCCGTTAATTTTGAGCTCACATTTTTTGATAAAAATAAACATGAAAGTTATATTTTTGCAATTTATAATGTTACACTAAATAAATAGTTATTTAGTGTAACATTTTGATCACTATGGTGGGAGGCTTCAGCCGTGGCTAGTTACCACTCTCTTAAACACACAAAACTCAACAAATAAAAAAATGCAGACTTTATAAATTAACTAGCGGACTCGACAGACGTTGTCCTGCAGCACCATCTGCCGGGCTGATTTGTGAAACTAAATCCAGGGCGCCATCCAAACGCATACAAAAAAAATAACTCAAATCGGTTCAGCCGTTTAGGAGGAGTTCAGTGACACATACGTACACACGCCTAATCTTATTAGTTTCCAATTTTGTAAGCTACATACATATCAACATTAATTACCATTGTTTTGGGGAAAGAGCCTATGGTGTCTCGAAACACAGGTTCATGCCTAGCTCAAACACCAGTCCCAAAACTATAACTGTTTAGTTTAAGAATATGGCAAATTTGTGAATGGGAAAATAAATAAATTGATTGATTGATTGACTCTAAAGACGTGCCGTCAAGGTCCACCACGCTGGCCAAATATGGATTGGAAGATTGCACAATCCTTTAAAAATATTACGAAGAAATCTCGTTCATGCAGGTTTCCTCAGGATATTTTCCTTCAGAGTGACAGCAAGCGATGTTTAATTGCTATAACGCACGAAAGATAGTTAAGTTAGTATTCCTACCCGAGGGTCAAACCCTCGATCATTTGAAAGGGTGGCATAATTTCTAAACAACTTTTTAAACATTTGACAACCTCCCTGGCGCAGTGTTGAGCGTTGTTGTCATAAGTGCGGAGTTAAGACAACAGCGCGGGTTCGATCACCGGCAGGGTCAATTTGGGAGTTTATAATTTCTGAATTTTCCTCGGCCTGGCCTGGTGGGAGGCTTCGGCCGTGGCTAGTAGCTACCCTACCGGCAAAGACGTACCGCCAAGCGATTAAGCGTTCTGGTACGATGCCGTGTAGGAACCGATAGAGATTTAGGTTAAATATAACTGCCATGCCCCGAACGGGTTAGCCCGCTACCATTTTAGTGTGCATCATCACTTACCATCAGGTGAGATCACAGTCAAGGGCTAACTTGTAGTGGATAAAAAAAACCACTAGGCTATCACCGCTTCCATTAAATTAGTGCCTCAATATCTACTTCACGTTTTCCGCTCCAAATGTCTGAAACCTTAACGTATGTACGACAAATAGTGACCCGTACTTTGGCCTGATTCTAAAAACACCTGCGCACTAATATCCAATCTAAAATAAATTCTAAACATAATCTGGTAAGCTTCAATTTTGCCTACTGGCCGGTGAAATTGTGTCGTATCTAGGCTTGTCAGTAAAAACGACCAAGAGCTTATTACTATAGGCATTAAAGTTCATAATTTACTTCTTGCTCTAGGCCTTCGGAACCGTACAGTGTTGCAATTAATTTTGAACTTTCGTGAAAGATAGATAAACTTCAATTTTCACTGGAAACAGTTAATAAAGTTATTTTGGACCGAATTATATTTGAAATGACTGAAGCGTTTGGAGTGATATTTAAAAGGACCATAATTAATATGATGATTTCAGTAAATATTGATAGAACTATAAAGAATCTGCAGTCAGACACTCAGAGAGACACAGACAGTAAAAGAAAGAAACAGTTTCTTTACCAGTGGTATCACAGACAAAACTAGATACAAATATAACAATTTGTTTGTTGGTTTGTCCGTCAATCACACCGCAACAGAGCAACGGATCGACGTGATTTTTTGCATGGGTATATTTGAGGACCTGGAAAGTGACATAAGCTACTTTTTGCCCCAGAAAATTAAGGAATTCTTGTGAAAATCATAAAACTTATCCCACGCGGCATCCGCTAATTAATTACAATATTATTAGTGGGATTAGTGAAGCTAAGAATTCTATGCCAAAGTTTCAATGGCGTAATCAGGATTAAGCCTAGATAGATTCACTTAAAATAGACTGATAATAATGACCTAAGCTTCTTTTTGTGTAAGCTAATACTGCCATTTTCTTCACATAGAACGAGATTTCGGTATTATAATAAAGACCATTTTGGCGCAAAAGCGAAATTCATGTTCATTTAATGGGATGAGTCTTTTGAGGCTTATCTTCTATTTCTTACTAGTTAACCGCATCTTATAGTTCCATCAACTTATCTGGCCGGTTGGAAAAAATTTAAACTAATTTTTATGCCTGTTTAGTTTTTGTTTTTATTTTATTTTTCATATCTAAAGTATGCTAGCGACGCTGTCACCGGATCAGATATTAAGTTTGTGGTAGGTACTATACTGAAAAATTATTTATTTATTTCACGAAGGCCATCTTGTTCTGAAAAAATCCGGCAAGAAACTCAGATGCAGTTGCTCTTTCCATAAAAAGAAACCTTATTAATTAATCAGGAACCATAGACTTATTATAGTAGGTACTAGCTAATGCCCGCGACTTCGTCCGCGTGGATTGAGGTCCGTCCCTCTGTCAGAGCCTTATAAATTCTGAATTACCGAACGTAATTACTTCAAATTTAAATATAATATTATGTAAACCAATGGCATCCAGCCGAATATGGCTTAAAAAGTTATAAAAATCTTTATTTCAGAGGGGCTCTAATAGAAGCAAATGCGAAGTAAAATATTTTTTATAGCATTACATAGGGTTGCGGTATATCAGTTTAAAGATAATTAGAAATAGAGTCCAAAAATTATTATTTTTACGAGCATTGAACGTGGAGATTTTCTAACGTCCAAAGTTGACCTCAGAACTCTCAATTTTCTAAAAGGCTGAGCCTGAAACTTGTTCAATAATATGAATTATATCCTGTACTTGAACAACAAATACTAAAATTAGATAAATATTATAAGGAGTCGAAATTATTTAATTTTTAATGAGCTTCAGTATTTTTAACAGAACTTCACAATGATATCAATAGATGGCACTCTGTAAAAGTGTATTCGTTTGTGCTTACAAATAATAGACGTTAGCACCATCTTACGTGGAACAAAAAAATACCACGAGGTCTCAGTTCGGGGCGAACCACTAGTTAAGACCTTTTGTCTCAAGAAGAATGGTGTCGCGTGACCAACAACGTTCCACATTTTTACCCCCTACCAAAAAGTGCTCAACGCGCCTAAAGAAGTTTTCACTTAAAAAAATATTACTGAAAAATTTATTCGGTTCGTAGTTATCAATACTATACTGAATCTAAATCTAGGACATACAAGTGTCTCGCTACATCATGTTTGGACTCTAGTCGTGGCAATTTAGATTCGTTATGGGATCACCAAATAAGAATTTGCCATCAAGTGTTTTTTTAATTCACTACAAGTTAGCCCTTGACTGCGATCTCACCCGATGGTTAGTGATGATGCAGTCTAAGATTTTACCGGGCTTACCTGTTAGGGGGTGGCAGTTAAATAAAACCCATACCCTAATCGGTTTCTACACGGCATTGTACCGGAACGTTAAATCACTTGGCAGTACGTATTTTCTGATAGGGTGGTAACTAGCCCTAGCCGAAGCGTCCCACCAGGCCAGATCAGGGAAAATTCTGAAATTATAAATTCCCAAATTGACACTGCCACGTTCATACAACAGCGCTCAACACTGCGTCAATGAGGTCATCAAGGAATACTAATGGAATTTGTCAACAAGAACTTAGATTCTTATAAAAGTACTCAATTTCACTTCAAAGAAAAAAAAACTTATATTTTCCAACACAAAATCAAGCGCGTTAAAGAAGTGCGTGTCACTTTCTTACCAAATAAAGAACGTCAATGACAAAGAAGGCGTTTTTCGAGAGCACGCAGCCTTTGTTAGCCCGCTTCTTGTTATGGAGGTTCTTGTATTTCATTTTCGCGCCGAAAAGTGGGGCTTCATTGTTACGATATTACGTCCTTTGTGCTGAGGATGAATATTAAATTATTTTGTGCTTTGAACAAACTGTATACAAGCTTGAAGTATGACACAGTACCGTGAAAAAATAATGCTCCGACGCACGGCTGGAGTTTATAGGCCTATTACACTGCACTTTTTACAGGGCCCTTCGCTTATTACACAGCAATAAGGACCAAATTAGGGACCCTTTATCCCTATATCTTATTACACTACTCTGATTCAAGTGTAAGGGTCCCTGTGAAAAGTGCAGTGTAATAGGCCTATAAACTCCAGCCGTGCGTCGGAGCATTATTTTTTCACGGTACTGTGTGTGTACACCTTATAAACGAAAAAGTGTTACCATGGAAACATAAAAATAACGTAACGTAACATAACGCAGAAACTTTGATTTTAATCCCCATATATTTAGATACCCCGGGCTTATAATGAGGAAGGAAAGTGAAATGGGCTTGGTACCTATTTTACATAACATTCAGTTCTAGCAAACAAAAAATAAGGAAAAGAAGGTGTTTACAAAAAATAGGGATTTTTCCAGCTTAGTTTAACTTATACGATCTAATTTCAGAAAGGTTTGAAACTTGAAATGTTACAAATGGCTTTTTTTAGACCTCTTGAGGCATGTGAAACATAAAAAAAAGCAACGCTTTACTTCCAAGACCGCTCAGTATGCACGTACGTGAAACTTTTTAAAAATTTAAGCTCGGATACAGATGGAAAAAGTTGTTCTGCCAGAGGAAAATACGTATATTTCAAATTTAATTTTAGCATTTACCGTGACGAAAAGAGCTATAAACATGCTAGTTTTCAAGCTATTTCTAAATGGAATTTGCTGAGTTGGAATATTATCATTTGTGCTGCTAAATATCGATAAATTCGTTGAAAGAAAGATTAGGTCTATTTGTTTATTATTATTATTTAAGTGATGGATTCGCGTAGATTGAGGTTTTCCGAGATAAAAAGTAGCCTGTGTTATTCTAGACTATTATGTATCTCAATGCCAAATTTTATCCAGATCAGTTCAGCCGTTCTGGCGTGGTTGAGTAACAAACATCCATACACCAATCCATCCATCCAAAACTTTCGTATTTATAATGTAAGTAAATAGTAATTATAGGTTGAGCTGCTACATATTGCAAAATTAATCGAATGAATGATAATATTAAGGCACAGAAAGCAGAGAGAAAATAATTATATTAATAATTTAATTAGTCAAAAAATTATTTCCATAAAACCGACTTCCAAAGCCACTGAACCGCTTACTAAAGTAAAAAATAATTTTGATTTCTACACACTATGTTGAAATCGGGCGAGCCTGATGCGTAAACTTTGCTTATCTTTTTTAAATCCGCCCGACTTCAACATAGTGTGTAGAAATCAAAATTATTTTACTTTACAGTGGCTTTGGAAGTCGATTTTTTGGAAAGAATTTTTATTTTTAACTTTTTAGTGTCAGAATTGAGGATTTGGAGTCAGAATTTTTTATGGGACCACCTCGAGAGCTTCCTCTAAGGACTGAAAAAAAAACAAATCAGCCCAGAAACCACGGAGATAAAAAAAATACGTGCCGAATTGAGAACCTCCTTTTTTGTATGTCGGTAAAGAAGTTCAATTTATCAAGGATCCAATGCTGCTGAAACTTTAATGTTCGGAGTGAAAGAAAGGTAACTAAATAGGTTAAGCAAATGGCCTCTCTACTTTTGTGCAAAACCTTTTACCAAATCCATTATGTATACTACCCTGCGATCCTTTTTAAGATGACATAATATACTTTGTCACCGAGAGTTTTTTTTTATCTACTTCAAGTTATCCCTTGACTGCAATCTCACCTGATGGTAGTAATGATGTAGTCTAAGATGGTAGTGGGCTAACTTGTTAGGGGCATGGTAGTGGGCGTACCCCCTATCGCTTTCTACACAGCATCGTACCGGAATGATCAATCGCTTAGCAACACGTCTTTGCCGGTAGGGTGGTAACTAACCACGGCCGAAGCCTCTCACTAGGCCAGACCAGAGTAAACTAGTGGTTCGCCCCGAACTGAGACCTCGCGGTATCCATAAGATAGTTTTAGCTATATTATATTGTAATCAGTGGCGTGCAGTTCATAGAGGTACAAAAGCACTGCTTACCCAAATGGAAATAAGTCATATCATATTTCATCATGACACTCAGAATATTCTGACTAACTAATGCCTGCTCTAGCTGCAAACCCTGTGCACGCCACTGGTTGTACCTAATATAGTTATCTTTTAATATTACACGCAAAAGAGCTAAAGAGTTATTGGAGAAACGAATAAACTTTTACAGAGCACCATCTATTGATACTATTGATATAATTGTGATGTTCTTGTTGTTGATGTCAAAATTAAATAATTTCGATTCCTTAAAATATTTATCTACATTTAGTATTTGTTGTTCAAGTACAGGATATAATTCAAATAATTGATCAAGAGTTAGGCTCAACCTTTCAGAAAATTGAGAGTTCTGAGGTCATCTTTGGTCGTCAGAAAATCTCCACATTGAAAGCCCCCCATTTCATCCGTCAATTTTAGGGGAAAAATTAAAAAATATATATTTTTGTACTCTATTCATAATTATCTTTAAAATGATATACCACAACCCAACCCGCAACCCGCGAAGTACAACATTTTTTATAGCGCTACATACGCTATAAAAAATGTTTTACTTCGCATTCGCTTCTATGAGAGCCCCCTTGAAATGAAGATTTTTATATCTTTTTAAGCCATATACGGCTGGAGGCCATCGGTTTACATATTATATTTAAATTTAAAGTAATTACGTTAAGTAATTCAGAAGTAATAAGGCTCTGACAGACGGACGGACGGAAAAAGTGCAAATTCACTCAAATAGACTCGGAGACCTTCGCTTCGCTCGGTCAATTAATAAATTATAATTTCCCAAATTGACCCTGCCGAGGGTCTAACCCAGGATTTCTGCACGTTAGACAACAAGACAACAGTAGGAAAACCTGCGAGCACGTAAAGCTTGTGTCATAATAATAAAGCCAGCGAGGATTTCAATCTTTGATTTCAGTCTACCATCATGAGTTAGTTTTTGAAGCATTATAAATAAAAAAAATATGTCAAATTTCAAATAGTTTTTTATTTAAAATATCTAACAACATGAAAGTCCTAGGTACCATTATCTAGTTTAAGAATCTTGGAATGATCCACAATGCTATTCACAATTTATCATGTTTTGTCTCTACCACCGGTGCGGAAAGCAGTCAAAAAAAATCTGTACCAATATCTGATTATTGAAAAGAAACTACACAAGGGCGGAGTAAGAGAGAGAGTTATTTTGTGTTTTTATTCAACGAATTTCATATCGAACACTGTAACTTTTGGATAAAAACAGATCCTACCTGGGTCTCTTGTGAATCCATCAATTCAATTCGATTTACAGTCATACTTATCTCTATATACCATAGTGCTCGGGATCTAAAAGGTTGTATTTTTATTCCAACCAATGTTTTGACTGAGTCCCAGCGGATATTCAGATACCAACTACGTAACTTACCTAACAATTCTGAGTTGTATGATATTTCAAAATTTGGTTCTCAATTGAAACCCAATATTCTTTTTTATTTTATGCTCTACTTTTAGTGTTTTATTTATTTATTTATATATTTAGTACCAAACTTAAAATTTAAAGGACTTGTACAGGGGCAACATATCTCTTGAAGAGACTTTTAGTAGACTTTTTGACGATAAATCATTATTAAACAGAAGTGTAAATTTTTTGTTTTAAAAATAATTTACACCAAATATCATGCAAAATTTACTTTTTTTGTTTGATTTTTAAATGTTCTTTATCAGAATGTTTTGGGAAAATTGATTGAGTAGGATTTCTGAATTAGTAAAGAGTTTATATAAACAGGAAATTTTCCAAACTAATGTTTATTGTTAAGTAGGTCTTGTCTTATTTTTACTATAGACATCTTGTATGATCCCATATCGTACGAGGCAGTAGTTGCTCATCTCTGATAATGTAGGAAGAAGAGAGATGAGCAAAATAGGAAGGCAGCCGTAAGCAAGCAGCAGTGTACGTGTGAATAGGTCTATGTCCGTTTTAATGTTCGCTGTGTGTGAAAAGGGTCTTAGATGAAGGTACATCTACCACCAAACTTACATTAGCCAGCGAAAGAGAAAATCCACCAAACTAAGAAATGATCACGTTCACCATATAACGTGTGGGCCAGCATTAATCTCACGTGTCCACCGCGGCTCAGCTGTGGCCCCCACATAATTTCTATGTCATCTAAATAATAATTACAACTAATTAAATAGTAGTACATACACATGTTATTTGATTTTTAGAGAACAATTTCGAATAAGTTTTTCTGTCAAATCTACAAACTGTAGTTCGTAGGACATCTACTTGTAACTGTCAACCATTTTCAACGAAGGTGATTTTTCCAAAATTGGTTACTGCATGGCAGTAGCAAAGAGGAAGCTCCCTAAGCTGTAAGTTTGGTAAGTTTGATGTACCACCCACATCAAACTTACCAAACTTACATTAGCCAGCGAAAGAGAAAATCCACCAAAAGAAGAAAAGGTCACGCTCCACATATAATGTGTGGGGCAGCATTAATCTCGCGTGTCCAACTCGGCTCAGCGGCTTAAGCTGTGGCCCCCACATAATTTCCGTGTCATCTGTAATACAGCCGCAGTCTGGCTTAAAACTTTCCTATGAAATCTGGCGTTGCACTTCGAGCGCTTTCGTGTTCATAATTAATAACAAAAGAGCGGGGTCATGAATATTTAATAAGCTATTTGTTACAATATAGTACATAAATAATTATTTGGATTTAATAGTAAAAATTATTATAAATTTTTATTTCATTGAAAATTTTTATTTATAATAATATTATTATAATTTGATGTTTGTAAGTTTGGATGTTTGCTACTCCTTCACGTCGTATTGATGGATCAGATTTGTCTGAAATTTCGAATGAAGCTAGCTTATTAGTTAAATATTAACTTTTATATTATGTTTATACAAACCAGTACGTATTCTAATATTTAATGGTCAAATTAATCTACAAGTTTTATTACCTATGTTTTAACAATTATGAATACATTCGGAGTATCAAAGTAAAAAAAGATATTCAATGTGAATGTATTAATTACCCAGTTCATTTCACTACAATCGGTGTCCGATCTCCAGGTTGAAAATTTTCGTAGCATGGTTAAAGTATTTTTGCGTGGCTTTAGCAAAATTAGAGCAGTCTGGATGGTTTCCGTCGTTTGGATAATTTAAAAGAAAAAGTTTATCAGAAGCTTTACTGGATATAACAGTTTTAGAACTGTAAGTATTCAATATATTTTTGGTAAACTAGCTTGTATGCGATTTGCACGGGTGTTTTAAGCTAGAGACATTCAAAACTTCACATATATAGAAACTAGCTGATGCCCGCGACTTCCTTCGCGTGGTTTAAGTTTTTTTATTCCCGCGGGAACTCCTTAATTTTCCGGGATAAAAAGTCCAGGTCTTCAGCTATACCCAGGTTAAAAATCACGTCGATCCGTTGCCCTGTTGCGGCGTGATTGAAGGACAAACCAACAAACCAATTAACCAATAAACAAACACACTTTCACATTTATAATATTAGTAAGAAATATATCTTTCTTCTTTCTTTCTTTCTTTCTTTCTAATATTAGTATGATTGAATGATAACCTCTACATGATAGGCTACGTATAGTTAAGTACTTTTCTAGGTAAGCGTTTTCAACATACTGAACAAACTGATTTTATGCATACGGCTGATTTTATTGCGGGGTTTCCATCGCAAGCAAAGCGAAGTCCGTACCTAATTCGTATTTTTTTTCCGTACGGAAATCAAACTTTAACTCGTAGAGAATACAAGCCTACAGTATAGTACAGTATCAAACAGTAGCTGACTCTTCATGTAGCCTATGTGATGCGTAGATACGCCTGTCAATTTCTATGGCGTCGTATTGCACCGCATCGCGTGGCGTCGCTTCAGTCGCACCTAGTACAACGGGTCAGCGAGCACAAAGAGTCAAAATCAGCTCATTCAAGACAACTGTTGAGTTATCTGGTGGGAGGCTTCGGCCGTGGCTAGTTACCACCCTACTGGCAAAGACGTACCGCCAAGCGATTCAACGATCCGGTGCGAATGAATAAAAAATTACTGCCATTCCCACAACACGTTAGCCCGCTGCCCGCTGCATCACTTAACTTATGGTAAGATTGCAGTCAAGGGGTAACTTATAGTCTAGTAAAAAAAACTGCCAAAATCCTTAGTCAGTAGAAGTGATTACCTATTTTGACTACACAGCGTCCGTTCCACTTAGCCATTTTCCGCTCATTACCCTTTTGAATTCGAAGCTTATTGGTTGAGCCAACCGCTACAGTATAAAGTTAATTCATACTAATATTATATATGCGAACATGTGTCTATCTGTCTATCTACTACGCTTTCACGGCCCGACTGTTCATCCAATTTCAATGAAATTTGGTAAGGAGATAAGGTTGCTGGGGAAGGACATATTTAGACTGCTTTTTATTCCGGAAATTTAAAAAGTTCCCGCTGGAATTATACAAATCTTTATCCACGTGAACAATGTCGCGGGTATCAGCTAGTACCTACTAAAGTTACTCACCCTTTTTATACATACTATTACCGGATAAAAATCGATGAGGCAAAACGGCGCGGCGATCGTTTGCGTAAGCTTTCACAATGTTGAAGTAATAATATTTATTAAGATTCGAGTCTGTATATTATGGCAGCAAAAGGAAAACGGATTTCACTATCTTCTCTTACCCAAATGTCATCCTCACATACATTAGCACTATCTATTACGTTTCTGTATTTTTTAGTAGGGGTACGTCTAGGCGACGTCTATACTTCTATACCAACTTAATATTATAAATGCGAAAGTTTGGATGGATGGATGTATATATGGATGGATGCATGTTTCTTACTTAATCACGCCCCAACGGCTTAACGGATCTGGATGAAATTTGGCACAGAGATAGATTATAGTCTGGAGTGACACATATGCTACTTTTATACCGGAAAATTAAAAAAAGAGAGTCGTGGGCATCAACTTGTTATTAATAATAAATTGTCTCACGTTTATTTTCATTTCATTCTTGTGAAAAGACATACAGACTTACAAAAAAAACAGAAGGAAAAAAGAGGACACGGTAGTGTCCCCGCCAAGTTGAGCTTAATTCATATAATATAACACTAGTGGACGCCCGTGACTTCGTTCGCGTGGTATAAGTAATAATTCCCACAGGCACTGAAATCCGGGATAAAAAGAAGCCTATGTCACTCTCCAGGTCCTCAAAAACATGCAAAAAATCACGTCGATCCGTTGCTCTATTGTGGAGTTATTGAAAAACAAACTCTCCATTTAACGTCCGTGGGGATAGAAATTTCATAAACTGTAAAATACTTATTTCATCATTTTAAACTGGAAGCCCAAATACCAAGTTCCATGGCTATAAGTTGAAAAACGACGGACTTTCTCAAAAACCTTTAACCCCTGTGGGTGTGAAATTTGTGAAAATCGTGACACCCGCTTTTCCGCACCGTTCTTTATTTTTTACCAAAAGCCAAAATACTAAGTTTTGTATATACAACTTGAAAAATATCTTGTAAAATATTCTTTCATACAAACTTTCATCCCATATTTGAGCCCATTATTTGAGAATTTTCAAAAATCGCAAAACACGTATGTAAATAAAGAATATTTAAACCGAAAGCTCAAATACCAAGTTTTATGGATATAACTTGAAAAATGATGGACTTTGATACAAATTTTCAACCTCTATTTTACCCCTTCGGGGGTAGATTTTCGAAAAACCCTTTCTTAATGGATACCTGCTCTTCACAAAGAACACATCCTCCAAATTTCATATCTCTAGGACCAGTGGTTGTGCGTTGATATATAAGTCAGTCAGTCAGTCAGGACTTTGAATTTTATTTATATAGATAGATTATAGAACAAACATAATAATCAAATAGACGAATGTTATTGGTTCCGGTTTCTACCATTCAGGAACAATCTAGCCTCTCTAAATACTACATTATTACCTTTCACGTCATGTTTACACCTCTATACTCACCACCCTTACACAATCTAAAATAGCACTTCACACTCGCCTCACAGCACTTAAGCTGGCTATCTGCTCGATCCATGTACCTTCATACAAGCTATACATTGTTCAACTGCTACAAACGTTGAATTTCTGTGCCGTAGCACTTTACTAATTTCCACCCAAGACTTCCAACAAAGAAATATAAACCTAAACACTTAAAACTAAAGTTTATTTTAATTCAACACCTTTTCAATCTATGTGACATTTAGTGAAAAGCGTTTGAGTGTCAATCAATTATAATCGCTAAATATGTGTAAGTAAAGTTTGTTTTTACGTGCGACCAATGATGCATTACTGATGCTAATTGGCGTATAGCTATAAAGACGTGATCCACAGGCCACTAACATCAACTTTGTGTTTGAGTTCCAAACTGGCCTGTTTTTGGCGTCAACGCCTGTTACAATTAGTAACAATTACGCCTTAAATGGTACAAACGCATAGACATACTAATTAAAAAAGCGTCGGCGGTGTCACTTTTTGAGTAATCAATATAATAACAAGTTTTTAAAGTTTAGAATATCAATAACATGTTGGCCTACGAACGTCCACTGTACTAACAATTGAACATAGTTCAAACTTGGTTTCGTCAATCTAGACTTATGCTGAGATCTATAGAGGGTACTTTGGCTTGACTCAGACTTTACTTAGAGTTAAAACGAGATGGACTTAAGTGAGTAACATTAATCTGTCTCGCTTTAACCATGTCTTAAGTCTAAGCAAAGTTAAAGTTCGCTTCTCACACTTAGTGCCCAATGGTGCCCAACATAAATTATTATTATACAGAGTCAATATAAAAATACTTCAGGGCAGCTTCTCTTCATTGTATCATGCTGGAATATCTGAAAAATAACTGAAAACCTAAAAAAGTCTCTCACATGGTATAGCTGAGTGCGTAACGTCAAAAAAATCTGAAAAACGGTAGTTTTTTATAATTATTTTAAGTTATCTATAACTTTTTAAAAACCTTACTAAAGCCATCAAAAAAAATATCTTTTCACTGTACACTTTCGGCACTCATAAAGCATAGTTTTTATAGGCAGTAGTCGTCTTGTCCAACGATAGCCGGTCCACCGCGAAAGGACCACGTGTCGCGTGGAGAAATGCTTTCTTTGAGCAGACAATTAACAAAAATATTTTTTGGTATTTACTCGGAGTCAGAAAAGTAGCAGATCAAATTTATTCAATGTTTCGTATGAATACAGAGGCTAACCCTTATTAGTAGTTTAAATTAATCCTGAATCACGCAGTCTCTACTCCAAGACTTTTCAGTTCTATAACCGTTATCGCCTCTACGTCAAGCATCGCCTTTCAATGAATATTTCACACAATTAGTCCCAGAATAAATCGATAGTAATTTAAATCGGCAAACGAAACTAAACTGTTTTTTCGCACCGTTAATTAAAACTTTTATTCGTTAACCCGGAGACTTGATTACTGCCCCAATTGTTGTTTTTGCCGCAGCATTGGAAAAGTGCAGTTTTGTGGCGATTTTAAATCAAGTCATTCAATTCGTTATCATTTTTAATTGCAAAAGTTTTACAATTAATAGATAGAGAAGAGTTGAAATGCCATTTTTTAATCCTCCGGGATACGCTGCAGTAACTGGGCGAACGGTTTATCTTCATATTTTAATCACAAATAAGGAAATAACAGAAACATTTGGGTGACCTCATATAGCTCAATGGGTGGCAATTTGTGAAGCTGGTGGCGCTTTTTTTTCCTTTTTTTTCATTCAATATTTGAATGGATGTTTGTAACTCAATCACACCAGAACGATTGGATGAAATTTGGCACAGAGAAAGGTATAGGTGACTGGTATAACACATAGGTTACTTTTTATCCCGGAAAATTAAAGAGTTCCTGCGGGAGCTAAGAAAACTCAATCCACGCGGACGAAGTCGCGGGCATCAGCCAGTCCATCCATACCATACATACAAACTTTCGCATTTTTAATATTAGTTTAGATGGGTGGCGATTTGTGAAGCTGAAGAACATACAATATAATTCCATGCTGAAGAGGCAATGGTTGGTGCACGTAGTTCGAAGAACCGACAGTCATTGGGGTGCCAAGGTGTTAGAATGGCAATCTTACATCGGAAAGCGCAGCGATGGTAAATCTTCCTCTAAGTTGGGCGCGCGACATCAAATGAGTCGTGTAAGCGCCTGGATCTAGGAAGCATTTCAGTAGAAGTCTTTCGGTTGGTTCGGGTCCTACAGGGACGGTCTGCCAAGGCGACCACATTAAGAAAGGAAAAACACTTGGGACAAAAAAAAGGAAAGCAGAATAGGCTTTTTAGAGTTATACCTTCTTTAAAATCGGTTTTCATATATAAGCCCGGGGTATGAAAATGTATGGGGAGTAAAATCAAACTCTCTCCTTTACGTTACTGACTTTATGTTTCCAACATGTTTCCTCATTTATGTTTCTATGACTATGTAATGTATTTTATGAATGAATGAATATAAATTATTTAATCAATATAAACAAATGTATCAATCATACTTTCAGTAATATAAAAAGGCGTTCATTTACCCTCATTTACTAATCTATATATTTTATAATCGTTCGTGAAGAGTAAACTCCATTCGTGCGTCAGAGCTGACACAGTAACACAATTTTTTTTCTTCGTTGGAACGGCCTACACTATAATTGGACTCTTGATTGCTTTCCACTGGCTATGATGCCAAGACCACTTCCAGCCAATATCTTGCAGAAGCGACCACCCGCAGCTCCAAATCAGCTAGCCTTATTTCTTGTCTACATTATAAAGGAAACCTTTGTGCGAAATTTCCGCTTTCAAATTCCGAGGGTTTGGACTAGACGTTAATTAGTCAGTTAGGGTCTAGTCCCACTTGAGATGCACGCAATACCCGCGGCTTCGTCTGCGTGGTTTGAGGTTTTTTGGTTCCCGAGGGAACTCTTTAATTTTCCGGGATAAAATATATAATAATAATAATAATAAATTCTCTTTATTTGTAGCGTCTATGGCTCACTTTGTTAGTATAAACAAAAACTTAAAAAACTAATGTTAGTATATATAAAACAACACAAAAATTATTTTAGACAATTACTTATTACAATTCATTTATTACAATTTATTGTGGCCTCACCAACACGTGAATAATGTGTCCAAGCATTGGTGAGTCCACCTTACTCGCAAACATATTCAGGATGCGGTTGGTACTTGAGCGTAGCCTTGCCAGTAGTGATGACGCCTTCTTCCGCATTACGGCAAAGAAGTCATCAGTCCGCTCGTTCGCGAACATAGCCGACGCTGAACAAAACCGTGGCAAGCCCAACAGCATCCTGAAACCATTATTATATTGCACCCTCAGAGTGTCTATAGCCTTTTTTGAATAGTTGACCCACAGGCCTCCCGAGTAGAAGTTTTGGCAGTATGCTCTAAACAGTGTTATTTTTGCTTCTTTACTACATCGGGCAAACCTGCGGGCCAACATATTGCACCTCACTGCCAATGCCCTTCTTTCTCGCTCAATGTCAACATGATCTTTAAGGTCCTCCGTAACGTAGTGGCCCAAGTATTTATATTGCGGTACACGCGCGAGCGCAGCCCCGTTTAGCGCAATACTTGGTTCGTATTGCACCTGCTTACGGGGGGCCCTAAAGATCATGTACTGACTTTTAGACACATTGTACAATAAACCATGCCTGGTAGCATATTCCTGGCAGGTTTGAAGTAACTCCCTGATTGAACCAGCCGTTGGACCCAGCAACACCATGTCGTCGGCATAACTTATATTGTTTAGACAGACTTTGTCTATCCAACATCCGACTTTCTTGTTGCTGAGTTCCACGATCAGCCCGTTCACATACAGGCTGAAGAGCTTCGGTGAGGTCAACCCCCCCTGCCTCATCCCGCACTCCAGCCTGTATGAGTCAGAGAGCTCCTTGCCCCACCTAACATTATTTGTTTGATTTGCATACCAGAATTGCATGACTTTAAGCAACTCCTGTTGCACGCCTGCCCCCTCCATCTTTTGCCATAACATATCGTAAGAAACTAAATCAAAGGCTTTTGAGAGATCAAGGAAACAGGCGTACACAGGTGTTTTTCTGCTCGTATAATATTGTACAGTTTCTTTCAAGCTAAATATCGCAGTTTCAGTTGACAGTCCGGGACGAAAGCCGAACTGAGCATCATTGAAATCAAGTGTTTCGCTCAGCTTCCTGTCAAACAGACTGTCCAACACCTTAGCTATAATGGTAGCAAGCGAAATCGGTCTATAATTGGACTTGTCAGAGAGGTTACCCGTTTTATTTTTAGCAATAGGTAAAATGTAGCCTATGTGCTATTCCAGACTACAACCTATCTCTGTGGCAAATTTCAGCCAGATCCGTTCAGCCGTTGGGGCGTGATTGAGTAACAAACATCCGTACATCCATACATCTATACATCCATACATTCATCCAAACATTCGCATTTATAATATTAGTAAGATGAGTAGTACGGGGCCGCGTCACGCAATGCATCTCCGTGTGGACCCAGCTGCGTACAACCTCATACAAAGAATACTTGCCGCAAAGTACTGCGGCGCGCCGTGCCTCTGTAGTGGGGCTAGACCTTCAGTGAGCTGGTTGCTCATCATATCCTGAGCAGTGAGTGAAGAATTTTCTCTTTTACCGACTTCCAAAAAGTCGAAGAATCTTATTCGTCGCATTTCTTTATTTCCATGTGTTATACATATATTTCTTCGAGGTTTCTCGATACTAAAATTATTAGGTATAACACAAAAGTTATTTAAAAAAAATTAATAAACACTATATATTTTTGGAATCTACTCATCATTTTCAAGATGATGATTATATGGTTAATCTTATTTTCGTTTTTTTTTTTAATTTAATCTTTAATGCGGGACCATGGTCACCCCATCATTTTTTTTTAAATTTTTACACTAGCCTATGTCACCCGAAATAAGCTAGCTATAACAACGATACCTCATTTATCAAAATCGGCTCAGGCGTATAGATGTTATGGTGGAATATACAAACTCACATACACATACATACATGAACCCTGAAAACAATATACTCCTTTTTTCAGGCAGTCGTATAAAAATTAAGCATAGTCCATCCAAATAAATCTAAAACTACCCTCAGTTTTATCTAGTAAATTGTACCACGAATCCGTAGAGTTAATTAAAACTTATTCATTGAAAACTAGAGACTCGAGTGCTGTTCGTAACAGTTCCAAATTAGTCTTTTTACATTGTCAAGAGCAACTTTGCTGCGATTTTAAATCAAAGTGTCCATTTGAACCAGTTTTTAGAAGAATAGTGCCGACCGTTTTCCGTCGTTTATTGTTCTCTTTTAACCGTCCACGGAAATATAGGTACTATTATTTAAAGTAAGGTTTGTTCATGATGTCTGTTAGTTTATAAGTGCCACACTCTAGCCTAGAGTATATTTTTGTTCTTGCTCTTTCTTCACTTTGTTACTATGATAGTCATCGTTAGGCATCGTCAGGGTCTGCATCCGTAGTAGTCACGTAGTAAAAAAAGTTTTTTCCAAAAAACCGACTTCCAAAGTAAAAAATAATTTTGATTTCTACACACTATAATGAAATCAGGCGAGCCTGATGCGTCAACTTTGCTTATCCTTGTTATACCCGCCCGACTTTAACATAGTGTGTAGAAATCAAAATTATTTTTTACTTTACTGTGGCTTTTATTTTCAACTTTTAAGTGTCAGGGTTGAGGATTTGGAATCAGTATTTTTTATGAGACCACCTCGAGAGCTTCCTCTAACGACTGAAAAAATTTTTTTTTTTTCAAATCGGTTCAGAATCCACGGAGATATGCACCGACATACATAAAAAATACGCGCTGAATTGGGAACCTCCTCCTTTTTTAGAAGTCGGTTAAAAATCATAGATAGGATCAGCCTGGTTGTCCAGCGCCGAAATTCAGCCAGCATTCTTGCTAATATTCCACGCGTATATTGTTTTCAATAAATGTTACACAGAGTTTCAAAAAAAAACTGAACTTTAATGTTTTTAGAGATTTCGTTTTTTTTTATTTTCAAGGATTTCAAACATAATTTTCAAAGGAAAAATACACAGGAGATATTCACAAGCAAATCGACTTTCACTAATGTGCTAAACGTTGAAGTTACTGCGTTCTTTTAATTTTAACGTTCTTGTAAAAGGATTTTGTTCAATGAGTTTTTTTCAAACGAACCTGTTGGAATCAAATGGATTAGTTTATTGAGAACCTTTTTATTCGGGAATTTATAATGTTTGCCAGACACAAAAGTTTTTCTTTATGAAACACTAGCTGATGGCCGCGAGTTTGTCCCTGCGGATTGAGGTTTTTGGGTTCCCGCGGAAACTTTTTCATTTTCAGGTATATAAAGTAGCCTATGTGTTATTCCAGACTATAATCTATCTTTGTGTAATATTTTAATATTTCTAGCTCATGGTAAAATTATGATAACATGATTCTTAGCCTTTTAAAAAATCACTTGAGTAATTTTATAATATAGCCAAAGGCAACGAGGTAACTCATGGTATTGGCGTTTATTTGCGCGATTATTCTGAACCAAGATAAAAAGATATTTCAATATAAAAAAAACTAAAAGATTTATCAATTTTATAGAAATATTACTATTTTATTATTCGAACACTGTTACGCAAAAATACAAATTTATTTAAAGTAACCCGCGCGAATCCTATCACGTATCGGCGGGCGGTTGTTTTACAGTGCACGCATAAATTGCGCTTCGGGATTTATTGCTAGCAGCCGCTTAGATTAGCTCGCGGCTAAATGAAAGGACACCAACAGTAGTGGTTGCAGCCTAAATACATGCAAGATAAATTGCTTGGTGGTGATGCTTTGCCGGTAGAGTAGTAAGTAGCCACGGCTGACGCCGCCCACCACACAAGACCAGAAACTTTTTTTTAACTACTACAAGTCAGCTATTTTCTGCGATCTGACCTGATGGTAGATGATTATGTATATGGTAGCCGGCTAACCTGTTAGGGGCATGGCAGTTATATTACGCCTATACCCGGTTTCGACACGGCATCGTACTGGAACGCTAAATTGCGTGGCGGCACGTCTTTGCCGGTTGGGTGGTACGTACGCACGGCCAAAGCTGCCCATTAGACGACACCAGAAACAATTTAGAAATTATGAATTCCAGATTTATTGTATAGTAAGATTTTTATGTTTATTGTTGTTTACAGGACAAAATAAAAATATCTAATCATATAACATAAATATCTTTTTATTAAAAACATCATCTAAAACAATGCAAGTTGGCCACGCGGCTAATTTCATGGTACACAATCTGTAAACTAGACTAGATTGAAAGGCTTAAATCTAGGACTGTACCTTTCCGCAGGGAGCAAAATGAAAATGACAGAAATGAAATTAGATATGTCAGTCTAGAGATAGTGTGCAGCTAATTCAGCCACAATGTGTCCAATTTTACGGAAGTCATTATTTAATTTTACGTTACGTTACGTTTTGAGGACCTCCGTGGCGCAAAGATGAGTGATGTTGTCTTAACGTGGGAGATCCCGGGTTCGGTCCCCGACAGAGTCAATTTGGGAATTATTGGGACACAGACGTGCCGCTAAGCGATTTAGCGTTCCAGTTTGATTCCGTGTAGAAACCGATTGGAGATATTGGCTTACTTAAGCATCTACACATTGCCGTAATTGTAAATGATTTTACTTACACTTACCGTCATGTGAGATCGCAGATAAAAGGTTACTTAGATTTAATCAAATTAGTTAAATAATAATTTTTTTTTTCATTTTCATTTCATTTATTCATAATTAAAACTAGAAAAAATAATAATAAACCACGAACACAAACAGTTACATAAAATAAAACATCAAAGTTGGACTTACATCATAATTTGGCCATTTGCGTGGGTGGTAGGTCTGACTCCTAACTAGATGCCTGTGTTTAGGATATAATTCCTTATTACTGCGGGGCTCAAGGCTTATGAAATTCAACCTGATAGGTTTAACATTTAACACATATTACACAATATTTTTAAAATTCTTTCAGTTCAACCACTCACAAAACTCCAATTTATGCAAAAATATCAATATAATTTCTGTGCCTACCCTTTATTGGTGAATAAATAAATAAGATTTAAATTGTCACAGGAAAATAACTTAATTAAATATGAATAAAAAAGTTACTAAACCGGATTTATAAATTATTCAACTATAAGTAACAGTTTATTTGGAAAAGGAGGCGAAGGCTAGTATGTACAGGATCGTCAGCCAGAGAGAGGTGTACTGGCTATCACAAGCAATGAGATCTCTACATGACTCAGTGCTTGAGATACCAATTTTGGGGATGCCGTCAGATAGCATGATCCCAAAATATCACTTCCAGAGAAACTACTCGGTGGAAATTCCTGAAAGGGATAAATGGTTGAAAAACCAAATGACTTGGAAACAGGGCATCCAAAAATGGTATACCGATGGATCCAAGTCAGGCAGTGAAGTGGGCTGTGGAATCTATGGAGAGCGACCCAAGGTGCGACTGCACCGGAACCTTGGGAAATATGCCTCAATATTCCAAGCAGAGGTGTATGCCATAATTGAATGCGTGGAAACCCTACTGGAAAGCAACACTATCAACAAAACTATTTATATCCACTCGGATAGCCAAGCAGCTCTTTCAGCCCTATCCTCAGTGATTTTCAACTCGAGGCTGGTTGAAAACTGCTGGCAACTACTGAACACCTTAGCCAACGCAAATAAGGTGATCCTTCGCTGGGTCCCGGGGCATGCGGGTATTGACGGCAACGAAAGTGCCGACGAACTCGCAAAGCTAGGAGCTAGGGAGCGGCAAACTGGTCCAGAACCTGTGTGCGGCATACCTAGGAGCCTAGCCAACCTTACCCTGTTGACCTATTGTTATTATGAAACATTGATTCGCTGGCGAGATCTTCCAGGAATGAAACACTCCAAAGCGCTAGTGAAATCCTTCAATAAGAAGGCCGCCGCAGCGGCACTAGCGCTTAGTAGGAAAAATTTGTGCATACTAGCGCGGGCACTGACGGGTCATTGTGGGTTGAACAGACATATGTACAACCTAATGCTCCGAGAAACAGATGCGTGCAGGCTCTGCTCTGGGGCTGAGGAAACGCCTTTGCACCTTATCTGCTACTGCCCGGCTCTAATGCACAAACGTAACCTCCTCTTAGGGAAACACTCCGTAGACCCTGGGGAGGCTAAGAACATCCCGGCCAAAAAGCTGCTGCTGTTTCTAGCAGCAAGCAGCATTGGTCAGGAACTTTAGATAGTGGCGATCACAATAGATCGGTAACGGTCAAAGTGATACTGGGCCTCGCTACAGAGCCCTGCAAAGCCGCATCAACAAGAAGAAGAAGAACAGTGAAGTTAATACCCAAAACAAAGAGATTGACGTCTCGAGCTCTATCTGTGTGAGCCATCACGTCTGCAGAACAAAGCCCTGAGATCCAATTAAAAGCAAACAATCACGCGCCACATTTATTTGAATTAACTTGTTTGTCTAATCTCGTGGAAAGTGAAAGATTCGTTCAGTTTGGGAAGTTAATGACAACTTTATAGACAACTAGCTGATGCCCGCGACTCCATCCGGATTGGATTGGATTGAGGTGTTTTAGGGGTATGAAAGATAGCACATATTAGCAAACATACTAACCTAAGATGCAAAGAACCTAGTTTTTAGATATATTATAGTGTGATACTTGAAACGTAACTGTGTTGTATTGTTTACTTATTGTAACGTTTTTCTTTTTTGAAAAAAAGAGCAACTGCTGAGTTTCTTGCTGGCTCTTCTCAGTAAAATTATTTTTCCGAATCAATGGTAGAGTCTTAACGTATCATAAGTGACACAAGTTGTCCTATGTGAAATAAATAAATCATTTATCATTATTAGATCAAAGATAAAAGAACTTACGTATTGTATGAATGGAGAAAGACATAGTACGTGTGTGTAATTATTTTAGTTAGTGTTGAACATTTTGAACTCTTCCTTTTACCTATCTCTGGCTCCGTTAGAAAAGAGCCGCGTTTTATGAAGTTCTGTATTAATAAATATCATTGGCCGGCTCGTAATCAATCAATCAATATTTATTTATTCTATTTAGGTACACTTATTGACGTCCAAAACTTATAAAACATTGTGATGATAATCAATTAGGTACGGTATCTTTAAACTAAAGCTACGAGGGTACCAAACACGCTCTGGTCTGAGAAGAGCCCACTAACTCAGTCGGGTTTATTTATTATTAACGAGGCCGTTTTATGCCATTGGGTATGTTCATAGATATAGATAGTGTATCCAAAATAAGATATATCTATAATTTATTATATTTATATATATAATTTAGTCGGTCAGTCAGTGAATGAGTCATTAAAAATGTAAGGTGTGTATGGTTAGCGTAAGGTCAAAAGCATTTCCCCAGTATCAGCATAAACATCCGCGGCCATTGCGGGGAAAACTTCGTTAAAAACTTACCACATAATTCATGACCCAACTTTAAACAAACACGCTGGAGTGTTAAATTGTATGACACTGTCACAGACAATGGGGGAAGACAGACAAAACCCTTACCTACTAATAATAGGGATGATGACAACTCAAACAAATCAGCAACTCTTTATCAAACTTAAAAACGCTCTTGTAGTGTGGAATTTGTATGAAATTCGCGATGGCAACGTCGTCAAATTTCAACGCACTTTTAAAAAAAAATCTATATTATAAAACGGTTGATAAACTTAAAATGACCGTGGTTGTGAATTTTAGGTCTCTAAGAAGATTTAATAATGTTAGAAATAATTTATTTTTGATATAGGCATCATCCCTATTATATTCTTTATTTAAAGGTAGTACAAGCACAAAATAAGTAAGTACAATAAAAACTTAAAACGGAAATTAAAATAAAATATGAAAGATGAAGAATATTAGTCATCCCTTGGTTTCGGAACTAGCACACTGTAATAAGTATATATATTATGTTCTGTTTAAGTTTTCTGTGGGCTTGCTTCATTTTCTAGCTCCCTGTTTTCTATCTCTCTTTCCCTAAAGTCTGTGGATCTAGATTGAATTCAACAGAGTAATTTTGCAACAGAATTTGAGGTAAGCCATTTCAGTTGAAAATAAATTTCATATTTTCTGCATTAATACATAACTGCTGCTCAGGTATGCCAGTCGATCCGACCAGCACCAGTCAAAAACGTCTTTAATAAACAGATGCAAATGCTGAGATGGCTGACGTTGCATTTTGCCTCATGTTATTTTTAGAGCCAAAAGAATGATTGCTTTGTTGCTTTTTAAAATGGTGTTAAGTATGGTACAGTTTATCGGATAAAGCGATTTGGTCATGTTTGTTTTTGTCATCAAACACTATAAAGATTATGACTCAAGAACCGTTTTTGCTATAACTTTTTAGTATCTTTACATTGTAGAAACTCGGTTGATTTGGGTTCTAGAAAACAGATATAACTACCATTATACATAATCCATAATTAGGTGCTAACTGCTTACTTACTACTATGGCTAAAAGGCTAAACTAATATTATGAATGCGAAAGTTGGGATGGATGGATGTATGGATGGGTGGATGTCTGTTACTCAATCACTCCACAACGTCTAAACGGCAGATCCGATGAAAGGCACAGAAATAGATTATAGCCCGGAATAAGACATGGCTACTATTTATCCCCGAAAATGAAAGAGTTCCCACTGAAATCGAAAAACCTCAATCCACACGGACGAAGTTGCGAGCATTAGCTTGTAATACATATATAGGTGCTACCAACTGCTTACTTAATACCATCGCTAAAAAGAGTATTATTTCAATATTTTTGTGTTGTTGTTGTAATTTAGAGACGTGAAGGCCCATCATATAAATATGCCCCATCGATTATGTAAGGAAATTGTAATCGTAATCGTCTGTCAAACGTATAATTCGACCTGTTTAAGGAGGTCATAGATGCTTGCACGTCAAAACGCTTGTATGTACTCCTTAAAAAGTTCGAGTTATACGTTATGAACTGTCAAATGAAAACGATTGGCTTGACAATTGGGCCTTTGATATTTAAAAATAATACAGCTTTGATCGATGGTAGTATGGCGCAGAGATAAGATATAATAGATGCAGAGACACACGTCATCTTCTTTTTTGCATGATATAGACAGATATGGCGAGAAATACGTTTGTCACCACTGCTATTTATATCACGTGTTTTTTTTGGCAAAGGTATAATTTCGTTAACATCTTATTTCTTGCGCTGAGGTCAACATCTCGTAAATTCCACGACAGCTCAGCTCCATCCCAAAGGGAGACTTCTATCTTATTGTTGAACTTTGATTTACGGCGCTGGAAGCACGCTGAATCAAGATTATTTGGGAGGAAACATTTTTCAGCCCGCTTCAAAACACGACAGCCTTCGGATATTGTGTGAAAATAGGTTCCTGGATTGATGGATTATTAGAGGAGAGATTGTTATTATAGTGGGTGTTAAGGAGAGGGATATTATTAAAGTATTTATTACTAGCTGATGCCCTTGACTTCGTCTGCGTGGTTTGAGGTTTTTGGTTCACGCGGGAACTTTGTGATTCTCCGGGATAAAAGGAGCCTATGTGCTATTCTAGACAGTACTTCTATGCTAAACAGCCAGATCCGTTCAGCCGTTCTGGCGTGATTGCGTAACAAACATACATCCATCTATCCAAACTTTCGCATTTATAATATTACTGACTTGGCGTTTTGATCTCAAATATCTCCTCTTTGGTTAGGAATTTCAATTTCAAATTTATACAGCTATTTACTCATACTTTTGTGTTTCGAAAACCCTAATTCATTTGTTTTTTCCTCTTTTGGTTTTTTATTTGCGTCACTCAGTTTATAAAATGGAAAACTTGAAATATCGCGTTATTTACGAGTAGGAGTACCATCGTGGCACCAGTGCTGCAGAAACGGCTCGAATGATTAATGATGTGTATGGCGGCGGAGTCGCAAAAGAAAACACAGTAAGTTTTTGGTTCCACGGTTTTCGTCCTGGAAATGGCGACCTGCAGAACAAGCCTCGTGGACAGCCGGAGACCAAAGTTGACAATGAAGAATTGAAGGCTATTGTGGAAGCGGATCCATCGCAAACCAAGTCCGAGCTAGCTGCAGGCTGCGGTGTTAGTGATAAAACTGTTTGAATCCACTTGAATCCAATTCACCACAAACTGGGAAGGTGAAAAAGCTTGAAAGGTGGGTACCTCATGAATTGAGTGCAGCAAACCGACAAACGCGCGTCGATTGCTGCGTTACTTTACCCAACCGGCATAATAATGAAGAGATTTTAAATCGAATTATTACCTATGATGAAAAGTGGATCCTGAACAATAATCGGAAACGCTCATCGCAATAGCTAAACTAGACAAATCCTGCCCCAAGCGAAAATTAACTCAAAAAAATTACTAGTGAGTGTTTGGTGGACTAGTGCCGGTGTCGTTTACTACAGCTTTCTTAAATCTGGCCAGACGATTACGGCGGATGTCTATTGTCAGCAACTGCAAACCATGATGGAAAAGCTAGCTGCTAAACAACCGAAGCTGATCAATCGCTCTAGGCCACTGCTGCTTCAGGACAACGCTAGACCACACTTTACGTACCACACACGTACAAGAGACGGCTAACAAATAAGAGGAGCTTCAATTGGAATGTCTGAGACATCCACCGTACTCTCCGGACCTTGCTCCAACAGATTATTATTTTTTTCGAAATTTGGATAACTTCTTGCAAGGGTAAAAATTAAACTACGATGGGGCAGTCCAAAGCGTCTTCAAAGATTTTATTGATTCCCGTCCGAATGACTTTTTTAGTAAAGGGATCAATGAACTACCTATGAGATGGCAAAAGTGCATAGATAGCAATGGTACATACTTTGATTAACAAACGTATTATATTTAAAAAAAAATATATGTTCCTCCCTTACAAAACGCCAATTTCATATGTAAGGACCTAATAATAATCAAGATTTTACTACTAGATCGGTCTTACAGGGCCTTTTTGTTGCAAGAACTCTTACTCTTACTCTTCAAGAAATCTTATTACGATGTAAAAGACTACTTAAACGACAAGGAATTTGGCAATAATTTCCTCTATGGCTCTGATTTTTCCTTAGTTATAAGATGATTTGTGAGATGCCTATAATAAAAAATTACGCGGCTAAGTTTGTTGTAAGTAAGTGGGCTCTTCACAGATCAGGGCGCTTTTGGAACCCTCGTAGCTTTAGTTTTAAGATACTGTAACCGATTATAACCATCATGTTTTATAGGTAAGTAATTTTTAACGTCGATAAGTGTATCTACAGTGTACCTATATTGAATAAATGATATTGAGTATTGAGTTTTAAACCCAATTATCAGAGCTAAAAAACAACTTAAAAAATATACCTGGAGGCCAGAAATTAATTCACTTTTGTTGCGCACAGTACTGCAACATGTCAAAACGTCATTTCGCTTCCTTTCTAGAGATCTTAGGGGGAATAGTACCATCGCTTAAACCCGTATTATTTTAATACTGTTGACGTACGTATTTTACAATTATAATCCTTATTTTAGCGACGTCAAGGTACGTGACATGATAGTGCTTTAAGCAATGGTAGTAACCACCCTGTTCGGTCCCTTGTGTGTTTTCGCTCTACGTGTACGTTCTCATACTTATACAAGAGGTTAATAAATTTAAAAGGACCTTTTATGTGGAAAATAGTTTCCTTTTGATGGGATATCTTTGTACACTTTTACGGGTAAATTGATACCGTAAGTGGGGAGTTCCTTTGCTTTAGTACGAGTATTATAGCAAAGGATATAATTATATTATGATGGCGAGAACTTAGTGGTAATTAATAAGCTAAGCCTGCGACTTCGTCTGAGTGGGATTATGGTTTTTAAGACACTCAAACAGATTTTCAGAAAATCCATCCAAATGAAACCGGGTATATCTTCTTCTTTTTTATATATATATATAATTCTATACTGTACGTGGGTATGTCACTGAACTCCTCCTAAACAGCTCGACCGATTTGAATGAATTTTTTTGTATGCAATTGGATGGCGCCCTGGATGGTTAAGATTCACAAATCAGCCCGGCAGATGGCGCTGCAGTCGGTATCATGCAGGACAACGCCTGTCGGGTCCGCTAGTTCCTTATATATCTTCACAATAATATAAATAAAGTGTGCTTGTTGCACTGCCTCGTTGGTCTAGTGGTTAGCATGTTTGACTGCGGCCGACGAGGTCCCGGGTTCAAGTCCCGGGTCGGGCCATAATTAAGTATCGGATTTTTCTTTTAGAAATTTCCGGTGTTAGGAAGTTGGCGGTGTTATACCCACGTGCCTCGGAGAGTACGTTAAGCCGTCGGTCCCGGTTATTATCACTAACGTAATAATAGTCGTTAAAGCCCGCCAACCCGCATTGGAGCAGCGTGGTGGGTCTTAGCTCTAATTCCTTCTCTCCTATGAGAGTGGAGGTCTGTACCCAGCAGTGGGACGTTAATGGGCTGTAGTGGTGGTGGTGGTGCTGTCCTTCAATCCCGCCATAACCAAACCACGCATCGAAATATTTTTGCTTGGATATAGTTAATGTCTTGGAGAATGACTTAAGCTACTTTTTATCCCGGAAATTCAAAGAGGTCCCACGGGATTTAAAAAAAACACGTTAAAAGTCACAGGCATGATCTCTTCGTGCCATAAACTTAATTTACTCTTTGTGATCCAATGTTTTAATCAACGATTCGAGCTCAAAGAATTTTAATTTGTTGAAAACAAAAGCTTCAAAATAGGTACAATCTCTCTGCACCAGACAATGCCGACACGAAAGAATAAAATTAAACATTCAATGCTGTATCCATAATTCACGTAAACGGGCAAGTTTTTCAGCTATTTGTAGAGGCAATTCAAATTGACGGTTTTGTGCCGATCAGTTTATTATATGGCACAGTTTTAATAAGTCACATAGTTAACAATCGACTAAAAGTTTCTAATCTCATCAGTTAAACTGTGTCACGTCATATCGGCACTACTTTAAAAAGCACATGATTAAAAATTGAGAAGTTGTTTTATATGGAGACCTGCCTGATCTTGATAGCGAACGAAGGGATAAATTCAATAATTGCGTCCTTGGCTGGATAGCACATAATATAATTCCATAAAAGTGATCTAGGGATAGTACAGATTCGCTTACGTTGAATATCCTAAGACTTGAAAGCTTTGCTGATAATTCTTGGTCACTACGCAGATAAATGCTTGAAAAACAAGTTTTAAAGAGATTGCTGCCCAAATATTTGTCAACATTTTTGGTTGCAGCAACAATTGGTATTGACGTTTGTAACACCAGATGCGCCATCTGTCTCGTTTTCCTGTTTTCGATAGTGAATTTTCTGATTATTGTAATTTACCGACAATAAATAAGTTTAAGAAGATTTCCTCAAGTTTCAATAGTAGACGTTTTAATATTATGGAAAAATAAATTGCTGGGATATTTGATGCAACTTTATAGCCAGCTTATGATGGACTAGAAAAGGGAAAAAACCCTAATAGTTTGAAGTGAAGTTAAAGATCTTTTCAAGGTTCGCTTCTCTCGATTCGGATCCGTCTGGCCAACTTCAATTATTTATTGCTGGACTGTAAGGGATTGGAGTGTTTTCACTTCCCCCTTAAACAATATGCCATGGTTCAGCAAGCATACAGTCTTGCTGGTTCTACTCGGTAGGAATGGCATTCGAAATCAAAGGGTAGATCCATTTGGCGATTCAAAATAGCTTGCAGCAGATTATTAGAATATTTTTTTAGGTCTAAATGTGATAGTAAAGCCATAAATTACAACATTATTGTCTTCTGTATATATAAAAGCGAAATACCACTCACACACTAATCAGGATATCTCAGGAATATACAAAATTTAATTTTTTACAAGGTAGGTTCCATCTATAGAGTAGACATCGGCTAAGAAACGGTTTTGAGAAAATTCATCCATAAGAGGATGAAATAGCGGTTGGAAGTTCGTATGAAAGTCCTATGTTATGTCCTATGAAAATTGGCATTTAAGTTATTAGTTTTAAATAATAATTAGCTGTTTATGGAATTTTACGAAAATCGAAAATGTTTTAAGCCCCCGCCGTTGATCTTATAGCAAGATCACATTTAAAGATTTCGATTGCTAAACTGTGATTATAATGACTGCAAATGTTATGCAACTAACTCTAGGTGAATTCACTGAATCAGTTAAGTATTTCTTTTTTAATTTGCACTCTATTCAGTCGCTTTTGTTAAACTTTCAAGCAACTATTGTACGGGTGGTAGCTTGTTTTGTTCCTTTGTTTCACTTTTATTTCAATTAGCTAGTTCAGTTATATTTTACCTTTGTCGGTTTCTTTCTATGGAAGATAAATAAATAATTTCTTTAATAAAAATATATAAAAATTCCGTAGCAGAAGATCCAGAGAGCCTTACTTAACCATAATATTATAAACTAGATAATACCTGCGACTATATTCAAAATTCAAACACATACATTCAACTCTCGCACATAAATTATTAGTATAGATAAGCGTTCTATTAGCATTGGTAGGTACATGAAAATTGCATAGATCTTGAACAATGGATATCATTTAACAAACTTCGTCATGCAAAAACGTTGCAAAAAATGTACTTTGTTATGTAAAATTGGTCCGTTATGTAAACATGAACAAATTGTAACATCGATATTAACATATTCATTCATGTCTCCGTGTGTCGATGAATAGATTATAATGTCTGGATTAAGCCGACGCGTCGTTAAGTGTTATCTGAGATCTTTGATGGGGAGAAAGGACAGATTTTGAGCTAAATATTAAGACTTTACAAGGTTTTGGCGATGGTGACCTCGCTTAAAAATATTAGTTCTAATTTTAGAGGTACATAGTTATTTGATGAATCCTAGTCTTACTATTTTTGACGCGCTTTTGTCTTAACGTGGGGACCTACCTCTCGGGTTCAATGTGGGAAGGTCAATTTCGGAATTTATAATTTCTGAATTTTCTCTGTTCCGCTCTGGTGGGAGAATTCGGCTGTGGCTACTTACTACCCTACCGGTAAAGACGTCTTCGGTACACCTAGAGTATTCAAAAAGATCTGCCAATGCTTTGTTTTCTAATGCAAGGTCGCCATTTGAGCACCACTAACAATTTTCGTAGTAAAAATTCCGCGGACGCGTAAGAAGCAATTTGCTTTCTCGTTCCTAATCTGAACCGCTAGGATACGGAATGCCCTTCTGGCTTCCGTTTTCCCCTCCTCTTTTATTATAGGTACCTTCAAATCTGTGCACAAGCATCTTCTAGGCAAGCGTGCTCCACCTTAGGCTGCATCACCACATAAAAGCGGGTCTGATTGCAGCCAAGTGCTAGCCTATATATTAAAAAAAATATTCGAGTCCCATACGAGTCTGTCTTTACTTTGAACTATGTTCCCCGCCCATAAAAGTCAATATGCTTAACAACAGCGCGTGCTCCAAATATATTATTTCATTAATCGACCTCCATTGATCTGTAACAAAAGGTGTTCCAGCCAAAATTTCGTAAATTATTCGAAAAATATAACTTTTAAAAACCAAACAAAAATTCAGATCGCCTTGAGCCGATTTAAATTTTTCCTTTAAAATTAATATTTTCCTCCGAATATTGCGAAATTAGTATTAGTTGAACGCACCAAATTTACATTTAAATAAGCTCTTTGTGAGAACAAAAGGTAAAAATTTTAACTTACGGAAGTATAAAATTCCTAAAATTAATGTTCAATTTTCTTGCTTGAAATTATTATTATTTTTTTAATCATCACAGTACGTATATTGAATAATCATACTAATATTAAGTATAAATGTGAAAATGTGTTTGTTTGTTGGTTTGTCCTTCAATCACGCCGCAATGAAGCAACGGATCGACGTGATTTTTGGCATGGGTATAGTTGAGGACCTGGAGAGTGATATAACTTTTTACACCGGAAAATTAAGGAGTTGCCGCGGGAATCAAAAAAACTTAAACCACGCGGCCAGAGTCACCGGCATCAGCTAGTTATATAATATTTCTATAGTGTAGATTATTGATGACTAATCTAAATTTTACGTCTCCTGAAATGTTTTGAAAGTGTTACTGATGTAGATACAGGTGGACAGACAGCCAGACGGACTCAGTTGCACCTTAAGGGTTACTTATTACCATTTTGGTATGAGACCGTAAAAAAATCCGGAGTCACATCAAGTAAATCAAATCCTTATGCTATAAATCTTCTTTAATAATATTATAAATGCGAAAGTTTTAATGGGTTGATGGATGGATGGCTGTTTGTTACTCAATCAAGCCAGAACAGCTGAACGGATATGGATGAAATTTGGCACTGAGATACATTATAGTCTGGCATAACACATAGTCTACTTTTTATTCCGGAAAATTAAAGAATTCCAGCGGGAACTGTAAAACCTCAATCCGCGCGGCATCAGCTATTTATTATATAATGTGATAACTACTGCAAAAAATAGCAAAAGTATTCTTATTTTAATACAACAGCTGTTTTTAAGAAAAGGGCAGGTATATTTTAAGGGTGAAATAAGTTATTTTTACTCCTTTCGTGAGCGGAACTCTAGAAATGGAATAATGATTAAGGTAATTTCCTACCCGCCAAAACCAAGCCGTGAGTTTAATATAAGAAGGGCTATAAGGAATTTCATGCCCAAAACCTTTTATATATTGTGTAAACAAATGAAGGCCACGTTGGATTGATTTTTCTATGATCCAAGTAGTACGCTTTCTACCCACAGTAAAAAAAGGTTAAAGGTTGGTCTAGCGCTTAGCATGTTCGACTTCGGCCGACGAGATCGCCGGTTCGAGTCCCGGGTCGGCCATTACAAGTAGTGAGTTTTTTGACAAGAAATTTTCACAACGAGCCTGAAGTTAGGAAGTTTGCGGTGTTTCACCCCCGTGCCTCGGAGAGCACGTTAAGCCGTCGGTCCTGCGCCTGATCTCTCTGCGTTTGTGTCGGATTTTCCGTTCCATCGGGCTATGAGTAAACGAACAAAGAGTGCACCTGTGTTTTCGTACACAGCTGTGTACTATAATACGTCTCGCGCAGAAGGCTAATCTCTCTAGAGATTGGCCGCTGTGGCCGAAATTCAGTCGGGATTATTTAAAAGGTTATACCTGAATCTTGAACAGTAAGTTATTCATTAAAATACTAATTATGCTACAAAATAATGTAACAATATGTCTGGAGTCACACTGCCAACGCTTAAAGCCATATTATTTCATTATTATTGTCTTTCGTGTTTAAGAATTATAATAATCCTTATTTTAGGAACGTCAAGGTACGTGACATCAAACTGTCATTTTGAGTAATATTACTTTGGTATACCTTTTAGCGACGGCAGTTTGGCCCCTGTTTCTCAGTCTGATACTTTTTCATGCTCTTGAGTTTGACCAATTTTGACGAAATCTCGTACAGAGATAGGTTATGGAGGACATATAGGACATGCCTGAAAAGGACAAGACTAGTTTCATCCCGGAAAATAAAGAAGTACCCAAGGAATCTTCCGACCTATATCCAGGCGGTCGAAGTAGCGGGTATCATCTAGTATAATAAAATGTTTCAACCCATGAGTTGTGAAGCAACCCTTACAGATTATTGATTAATAGAGTATGTATACCATGCTGATGCCTGCGACTACTTCTCCGTGGAATAAATTTTCTTAATTCTCACGGGGACTCCTTTATTTTCCAGGACAAAAAGTAGCCTTTTTCACTCTTTAAGTCATCAGCAATTCCGTAATATATGTAAAATATGCAAAAATCACGTCGATCCGTTGCTCTATTGCGGTGTGAGTGCAGGACAATCCTACAAACCAATCCACCGTCAAGCAAAACACACTTTCGTATTTATAATGTTTTTTTTATCCAGTAGGTACAAGTTCGACCTTGACTGCGATCTCACCTGATGGTAAGCGACGATGCGGTCTAAGATGGTAGCGGGCTAACCTGTTAGGTGTATGGCAGTTATGCTAAACCTATACCCCTAATCGGTTTCTACACGGCGTTGTACCGGAACGCTACATCGCTTTGCGGCACGTCTTTGCCGGTAGGGTAGTAACTAACCACGGTGAGGTGAGATCGCCGTCGTGGCCAAGTATCTGCTATCATTATTATCTTTGTAACTTAGTCAATTATGATAGCAGAACTCCTAACGACTGGGCTATCATAACTCGACTGGTCTATGAGTTGCTTTGTAAATATTCTCGCGTTTATCTTATTACTTAGACTCTCCGATGAACTACTGAACGTTCAAAGACCCATGAAATAGGTATTCCAAAAGAAAATATTTTTTACATATTCAATAGAAACAGATGGTTTGAGATGAAACTATTACAAAAAATTACCTAATCTTATTTATTCACCTTTTTTTTATTGCGAGATAGGCTTTGGCTTGACGGCGCTTGGTCTAGGTTTGCGCGTGCTTGCCTAGAAAATGCCTATACACTCTTGCCTTGAAGATGCTTAACTTATACGTGGTAGGGAATACATGCGCTGGAAGGGTATACCTATATTTAAAGTTCTTGTTTTTTTTAGTTAAAGCCGTTTCATCAAAAAAGTTTTCTATTTTTGTTTTTTGAATGTTATTAAATATATCTATTTAGTTACCTATATTCATTCAAATTACTCATATAAGTATATATAACCGATACACGATCAGTTATTATAACTTTCTAATCTATGCTAATATTATAAATGTGAAGATTTGGATGTATGGATGTATATGAATGGATGAATATTTAAGATGAAGAGTTACTCAACCACGCTAGAACGGCTGAACGGATCAGGATGAAATTTGGCACAGAGATAGATTATAGTCGGGAATAACATATAGGCTAAAGAATTCCCGCGGGAACCAAACAACCTTAATCTATGAGTGCTACTCTACTATTTACATGGTAAATGTGGAAGCCAGAAAATTTATATTTGGTAACCTGTTAACCTATTTCCTAATGTTTCGCTAAGAGCCTCCCTCAGCAACGCCATCTACCCTCCATTAAACGTATTAACTTTGAAGGCTGCAATCGAGTCACCAATTCCCGCCCCGTGAAATTAGGTTCGTATAACGTATCACATTTCAGCCTTCAGTTGCCGTCTGATCGCGGACGCGAGCGGTCGTGAGTAGCGTGTTGAAGAACGAAATTCTGATTGAAAAAATTTCGTTTTTTAAAATTCTATAAACATTTTTAAACGTTGACGTTGTGGGTTGTGTAGTTTCTTGTGTTATGTGAATTGATATTTTGTGTTCCATAGAGTAAAGAATTGTTCAGATGTGACGTCTACGAAATGTTACTGTTGAAGTGGCAAAGTGAGACCAAATGTTACTCCAAAGGTATATAAGTTTTACGTTTTTAAGATTTAACTTTTATAGGGTTTTTTTATTTAAATTGCACGCATTAAGCCTTTGATAAAGTCGCCACTTTGCGATGCTTTTATCTTGCACTTGCGAGTAAAGTGCTTTAGGAAATTTTAATTAGGTGACTTTAAAATTCGCTGAAACTGAGGATGGGTGAGCAATGAATTTTAATCTCTACTATGAAAGGAAATTAAGAGAGCGAACTTTTCGAAAGAAAAACGACTCTGAATAGCTGCTGATTGATGTAGCTTTTATTAGTAAAGTGTTATCTGGATTTCTTCCGATAGCTCGAACCCATAGACAGATTTTGCCATCTTTATGGAAATAACTTGTGTGGATAATTTAATAGGTTACTATTTCATATTTTATTTATGATTCTTTTTAAATGGTACATAATGGGTGGGTGAGCTATTAGACAAATTTACAAGTAAAACCCCAAGTTTTCAGAGCTAGTAGTTTTAGCTGTACAGTGATATATATACATACTGGATGATGCCCACGACTTCGTCTGCGTGAATTAAGATTCCCGCGGGAACTCTTGAATTTTCCGGGATAAAAAGTAGCCTTTGTCCTTCCCCGAGATAAAACCTATCCCTGTACCAAATTTCATTGAAATCGGTTGAACAGATGGGCCGTGAAAGCGTAGCAGGCAGACAGACAAATAGAAAGACACACTTTCGTATTTATAATATTAGTATGGATGTCAGTCAGTTCATCTTGTCATATAAATAACAGATTTAAAAAAATAACAGCTGCTCTATACAATATCTACTATTTTTTTTTCCGTGGAATGAAGATATTTCCCTGTGGAAAACGTTAAGTCTCCAAACTGGAAATAAAAACAGTGAATTTTATACTTTTTTCCCCTCAATCGGGGCCATATAGCTACTAACATAAATCCATACTTTTTATTATAAACAATATAATGCCCGCGGCTTACTTCGCGTGGATTAAATTTTTTTTAGTCCCGCAGGAACATTTATTTTCCGGTATAAAAAGTAGCCTATGTCCTTCCACGGGATGTAACCTACCTCTATACCAAAATTCCTCTGAATCGGTTGAACAGATGGGCCGTGAAAGCGTAACCGATAGACACATTCGCATTTATAATATTAGTATGGATGCGAAAGTGTTTCTGTCTATCTGTTATTAAATATTTAAAATGATTCTGAGGCTCAATTATTGTATAAGCAAATCGTAATATTACTTGAACTGTTTAAGGAGTTCATAAATGCTTTTTGACATGCTGGCATCTATGAACTCTTTAAACAGGTTGAATTATCCGTTTGACAGACGATTTCAATTACGATTTATTTACACAATCGGGGGCCTAATACGAATAGTATTGTTCTTATAGTATCCAAATGGCATACAAATGATTCCCCTCTTAAACAGTATCACCTCTTGTTACCTAAGAAACGTTTCCTTACTGTTTGCTTTCCATTATCTTGTAGTGAAGTGTAGTGTTAGTGTACATTGTGATCTTGTGTTCCATATAACAATACCGTACATGGGGCGTATCTTTTATTCATGCAACGCATCTCGGTGTGAGGGATGAACGAGGGAAGAGGTCCATTGTGGAACCACTTACGTCACTATCTAAGTTTTAATTGTCTTGTAGTAATTGTAGTGTGTTGAGGTCCTCATACAATGGTTCTAGAAAAGGATAAAACAATTGTATACTTTTTACTTATTCACTGCATTCCTTAATTTTTTTTACTTATGACGACCTCGTTCGTCTAGTGGTTAGCATGATCTACTGCGACCGACGAGGTCCTGGGTTCGAGTCCCGGGTCGGGCCATAACACAAGTATTCTCAGTAATTTCCAGTACTAGCCCGGAGTTAGGAAGTTGGCGGTGTTTCACCTCCGTGCCTCGGAGAGCACGTAAAGCCCTCGGTCCTGTGTCTGACCTCTCTCCGGTTGTGTCGGATTTCCGTCCCATCGGGCTACGAGAGTAAAGGAACAGAGTGCACATGTGTATGCGCACACACTTGTGCACTGTAATATCTCCTGCGCAGATGGCTAATCTCTCTGGAGATTGGCCGCCGTGGCCGAAATTCGGTCGGGAGGATATTACTAATTTACTAGATTTTTCCCGTCTACGTTGATTTGTTCGTTATTTGTCCATCAGATATGCTATTACAGCGCCACAGATCGACGCCTTTTTTTTATTGAGTAAAAAATACCTAGGGTATGATAACGGCTATTTTTTTTAATCCTGGAAAATTCAAGAGTTCAGACAAGATTACTAAAAAGACAAATTCGACGCTGACGAAGTCTCTGGCATCAGCTTATCTTGGTCATAATATTATTATAATTAACTAGCGAATGCCCGCGACTTCTTCTGCGTTGTTTGAGTTTTTTGGTTCCCGCGGGAACTCTTTCTTGGATAAAAAGTGATAGCCTATGTGCTATTCCAGACTATAATCTATCTCTGTGCCAAATTTCAGCCAGATCCGTTCAGCTGTAGGGGCGTGATTGAGTAACAAACATCCATACATCCACACATCCATCCAAACTTTCGCATATAAGTAATTAGTAAGATGTAAAAATCAAAATGTTAGTAAATTGTATGTTTGGATGTTTGTTACTTCCTCACACCAGAGCAACTGAACTGATTTGATTGAAATTTGAAGTGGAGATAACTTATACGCTAAATCCACACGTTACGTTTTAACTCGGAAACTTAAAATGTTCTCGCGGATCGAATGCTCTCACCTTGATCTACGCGGGAGACGCAGGAATCGTCAAGTAAAGTACAAAAATGTACTTAAAAACCCCACAAGACAAATTAAAGACCAAAATAAGAAAAAGTTGCTTAAATGTACAAAACATAAAGAAACACTGTTTTTTTTGGGTAGGTATGGTTGTTTATGAGTGGCAAAATCCATATCCATACTAATATTATAAATGCGAAAGTGTGTCTATCTGTCGGTCTGCTACATTTTCACGACCCACCTATTCAACCGGTTTTAATGAAATTTGGTACGGGGATAGGTTGTATCCCGAGGAAGAACATAGGCCATTTTTTATTCCGGAAAATTAAGGTGTTCCCGTAGGAATGAAAAATCTTAATCCACGTGGAAATAAATGTTTTTCTTTCTTTCTGTCTAAATAATTACACAGTGAAATGAGCAATAGGATGGGAACAAGAGTAGCTATTAATACCTGACTTCAGTACAGCCTGTAAGACGTGGTGACGTCACAAGATGAATGGTTTCTCCGCCTACTTGAGGTTTTTATTTAAATCTGTTACTTGCCTACTTCATTTGAGTGGCTGACTTTAAAATGATTTATTTCATGCTTATTCCAATTTAATCGAAGCGGTGATAGCCTAGTGGTTAACACACCCGACCTAAGAGGTCACGGTTTCGATTTTCGGGCAAGGATCTCCAACTTTTCGAATGTGCGTTTTAAGAAATTAAACATCACTTGCTTCAAACGGTGAAGATAACATCGTGAGGAAATCTGCACGACCAGGAGTTTTCATAATGCCCTCGAAGATGTCTGCAAATTCGCACATGGCCAGCGTGGTGGACTATGGGCAAACTCTTCTCATTCTGAGAGTATCGTGCTCAGTAGTGAGCCGGCAATTGGTTGATAAGAGAGAGAAGTGTCAAAACAAAAAATAGTACAAACTATGTATAATTGACCGAGCGAAGCGAAAGTCTCTGAGTTTACTTGAGTGAATTTGCACTTGTCCATCCTAGGGTTGCCAAAAAAAATTGTCCGTCTGTCAGAGCCTTATAACTTCTGAATTACTAAACGTAATTCCTTCAAATTTAAATATAATATGAAAACCGATGGCCTCTAGCCGAATATGGCTTAAAGTTATAAAAATCCTTATTTCAGGGGGCTCTCATAGAAGCGAAGAGATCATGCTATTCAAAAATCCCAGAGGAACTTTTTGACTATCCATGACAAAAAGTAGCCTATATCCTTTTCCGACAGGCATCCTGTCTCTTTATACAGTCGTTTGAACAGATGGCCCGTAATAGCTTAGCTAACAGATACACACAAATTCTTTCAGACTTAAGCGTACTTGAAGAGACTAACTGAGAACCTTATTTTCTCAAAGTCGGATAAAAACCGGTGCAGGACTAAAAAATACATACAATGATTATATAATTGAAAAATTCCTACACATAGAAAAGAGACAAAAAACTAATGGTACAGCCAAACCTTAGACAAACACACTGGATGAGAAAGTGTTATTTCAAAACTTTCGCCGCGAAATGAAAAATAATTAAGCCCCAGGAAACACGGAATCATTCCGGTGTGTTTCAGAGAAAATGGAAAAATAATAACGCGGTTTCATTAGCGGCATAACAATATAATGGTATGATTTCGCAAAAGTATAGTATACTTTTAACCAGCTCTCTCTGAATCGTATTTCTCATTGCCGAGGTTTTTTTTATTCCAATACAATTTAGCCCTTGACTGCAATCTCACCTGATGGTTAGTGATTATGCAGTCTAAGATGAAATCCGAATAACCTGTTAGGGGTGTGGCAGTTACATAAACCCATACGCCTAGTCGGTTTCTACACGGTTTGTGACCCGTTTCGATAGAGAAAAAACTGACTGACAGACAGACAGACGGAAAAGAAGTGATCTTTTTTTCATTCATTGTAGTCTTACGCTTGACCACAATCACACTTGATGGAAAGTGATGATGCGGTCTAAGATGGGACACGCTTGCCTAGAAGATGACTCTTGATTTAAAGATACCCGGATTGTAATTGGCGGGAAACACAGTTTTTGGTAGAGTGTTCCAGATCCTGATTTGCCGACCTCCGTGGCGCAGTGTTAACGTGGTTTTGGAAATTTATAATTTCTGAATTTCCCTGGTCTGGCCTGGTGGGAGGCCTCGGCCGTGGCTAGTTACCACCCTGCCGGCAAAGACGTGCCGCCAAGCGATTTAGCGTTCCGGTACGATGCCGTGTAGAAACTAAATAGGTGTATGGGTTTAATTTAACTACCATGCCCCTAACAGGTTAGCCCGCTACCATCTTAGACTGCATCATCCCTTCCCATCAGGTGAGATCGCAGTCAAGGGCTAACTTGTAGTGGATAAATAAAAATCCTAGCCATGCGAATAAGGAATGAAAACGCAAAGCGCTTCGCACGTGTTGATGGAACGTCGACGACATAGGGGTGGAAACTCGTTCGGTGTCTTGCGGTACGGTGGTAGAAAGTTGAAGGAGTAACAAGATCGAAAAACTCCTGAGCACATACACCGAAATATATCCTATAGAATACCGATGGATCCCATAAGGATTACTTTTTTCCTCATGAAGTACGCATACGGAACCCTAAAAAGTGCCTAATGAGAAAAATCTCAGAACATAAGGATAAAAAATACAGTACCCTCTATTGTGGACACTCGCCACGAAGCCAAAATTAACTCCGAACTTTTTGGGTCGTGGCTACCGCAATATTAACAGCATGTACGTAGTTTGTACACTTTGCGGCTTAACATGTTAACATGTTTGTTTTTACACAAAACGCTACGATTGTTAGTTTTACTCACGTAACTCGCTTATATGAGTAACTTAAGAAATATAAACAGTATTTAAAGTCGCTATGCATATGCATGCAATATTAGTTATGTAAGTTACTTTGGTTCTCTGCTTACATAAAAACTTACAAGTGTAATAGTGGCCATAAGGTAAGTACTCGTAAGTGGGCAGCAAATTAATGTTATTAAACGGGTCATACTTGTAATATTGGGTAGATATTGCAGGGCTACTACCATCGCTTAAAGCAGTATTGTCTTTATTTTGTTTTGCATTATCTAGTAATATTACAAATGTGAATGTGTGTTTGTCTGTCTATCAGCAACGCTTTCACGCACCATCTGTTCAACAGATTATCTTGAAATTATTTACAGGGATACATTGTATCCCGGGGAACTGCATATGTGCTCAATATCCCAGAAAATTAATTAAAGAGTTTTACGCAAGTAAAAATACACTAATCCACGCGGACGAAGTGTTGCCTAAAATATTACATAAACCTCTTTAAAATAAATCAAAAGGGACTTGGAATGTTTGAAATGCACCAAACATCGTAACGTCTAGTAGTTACGCCTGATCCTTTCTGAATCTCTTAGACGTCCCCATAACCTTAAAAGGGGATGGTAATAAGGGAAAATAGGGCAAACGTCACGCCCTGTATTAAAAGGCCTTTGTGCTTGCTCGGCGAAAATTTAGATTTTCGTTTTTTGGTCCAACGTACGGAATGACAAAGACTGCTGTTTAGTGTAGTTATATTTTTCTCTTAGAATTTGCTTAGGTGCATTACTAACAGAAAATGTGACATTTATCTCCAGGTTGGCGTGTAAAATCTTCTTTTTGGAGATCCTCCTAGCCTCACTATAGAAGCACGGGGTGGCGCGGCACACAAACTGATACAAAGCATATGGCAATAGTACATTACATCGCGAGACCGGGAAGTACGCGTTTTCTGGTCGAGTGCTAGTTAGACTATATACGAGACCAGAAATGCTCTCCTGGTCGAGGTGTGTATAGTGCTTTTCTAAAAAATGAAACAAGTGACTTTTTTTTAAATATATTTTTTCGCGCTGTGAGTGCTGAACGCGTAATACGGTAGAGTTCCAAATTTAAACTATTTAGGCCAAAGAACATTATAACAAGTTACAAGATATTCAGGAAGAAAGATTCCAAATTCAAACTTATGATATGTAATGAAAATACATACATTCTTTAATGGCCTAGGCCGGGAAGTTTAACTTTCGAACTCATTTACAGGGTATGAAATGTGCACATTTCATATAATTTTTTAGAAAATATTTTTTGTATCAATTTGTATGGAGCTGAACCCACTTAAGCGACTTAGCACGAAGATGCACTTCCCAGAATGCAACCTTAATATTGTAATACCCCTAACAGATTAGCCCGCTACCATCTAAGACTGCATCATCATTCACAAGGTGAGGAGAAAAAAAATACAGAATTAGTGGTGTATAATTTTCACGCATTGTGCAAAAAGGCTTAATAGTTTTGAGCAGTATATACTGGGAAACAACAAAACAGTTCTACCGATCCAGAAATGGTATGAAGATATTTACAGACACAGACAAAATAAAACTTCCGTCATAACACTTCTAGTTTACGAAACTTGCTCACTACATGGGTGTAAGTTTAGCAAAGTTATTGTAGGGCTGCCAAATATGATATCATCTTTTTATACGACTGCCTGAAAAAAGGAGTATATTGTTTTCAGAGTTCATGTATGTATGTATGTATATATGTGAGTTTGAATATTCCACCATAACTTCTATACGCCTGTACCGATTTTGATAAATGAGGCATCGTTAGAATCCCTAGCTTATTTCGGGTGACATAGGCTAGTAAAATTGAGAAAAAATGATGAGGTGACCATGGTGCCGCATTAGACTAAAGTTGAAAAAATATTAATCGAAAATAAGATTAGCTATATAATCATCATCTAGAAAATGATGAGTAGATTCCAAAAATATATAACACTATAGTTGATTCACAAAAAAATATCATTTAATAAAAATGTGAGATTCTATATAACTAGATTAATTTAGATTTTAAACTTTTTAGATCGTTTTTTGGCAGGGCAGTCGTGTTTTTTCATTTTTTTAATCATGACTTGTTTATTTGCTTAGTTCTGCAAAATGCGTGAAAATACATATATTGCTATCTAGGAAACTTGTAAATCACAGCATTTCGATTTCGATTCGGCAATCTTCCTTGCACCACTTGCGCAGTGGTGAGCGCGAAAGTCTTTTAACTGGGAGGTCCCGAATTTGATTCTCAGCAAGGCCCATTAAGTAAATATAATTATTGTCTTCAGTAAGATCTGGTAGAACCCGGGTTGCTTTGGCCGTGACTAGTTCCAGTCACCACCAACAACCAATCAACGTAACCAATCTTGGGTTTATAGATTGGTTTTTTTATACACGACACCCTACCTGAACATAATCCTGCCATCAAAGACCAAGTTGCCCGATTTTTTGAAGCAAGTGATATTTAATTAAAGTAAGTCTGGTGTTTAAACTACTGAAACTGGTGTTTAAAAACTGGTGTTTATCACTGCTTCTTAGAACACCCTTATTAAAGTTCGGTACAGGTTTATTCAAAATAATGAGACATCCCCGCTACACGTGCGAATGCAATGAAACTGATCCCACATGCACGGAGTTTCCGCAACAAAGGTGCTCCGCGTAACAGGAGTAGTTTGTTCGTGCGAATAATACGCGCCAAGATTTCATATTATATGTGAAGACGTGGCGGCGCTGCAAAGTGGTATCGTGGAGATTATTTTTTTGCAGAAAGAATCAAGAATCAAGCATGAATTTATAGAATTATTGTGCCTTTTGGTGTTGAGACTCTAGAGTCGTGGGGCGAAGATGCTAGACCCATTTTTAAGGATCTATCTTCTCGTCTCACAGAGTCCACAGGTGACCGGAGGGCTGGCAGTTACCTCGGCCAACATATATGTTTGGCTATTCAGCGGGGTAACGCAGCCAGCGTTCATTACTGCGGTTTGGGTAATATTTTAAGGCCCACTTGCACGAGGACTCTTGAATTGATTTAGTTAAATATTTTAATGCTGTCCCTTTTTGACAACTACAATATGCATTTGCCAAAAAGGCATAGTATTATAAAATTTTACTAAATCTGTTTAAATATCCTTGTTTTGTTTTACTTATTCTTTACATCGTCAAAATTTTCCTTACTTCTATAAACTTTAAAAATAAGTGATGTGTCGTCAGCAAACAGTACAATATCACAGACATTGCTGGCATGGTATGGTAGATCATTTATATACACCAAAAATAGAAAAGTACTCAAGATTGAGCCTTGTGGTAAAAATAATATATTATTTAAATTTATCTAAGTATATAAAAGGAAACGGTCTATCAACGCACAGCTCAATTCACTGGACGAATCGGGCTGAAATTTGACATACTGATAGTTTTTATGACGTAAACATACCTTAAATTTTCGAAATTCAAACGGTAGCGGTAACATAGCGGTTTGAAATGTGTATGAAAATCGAACTTAACGTGAGCGTAGCTGCGGGCAAAATCTATTAAGGTATATAAATATCTTAGACTTATGATAATGAAATCATTGATAAATATGAAGTTTTTCTATTGTATTATTTTCAATTAAAAAAAAATTGTTTGGTTATTTTTTGGAAATATTTTAGTTATTGTAAACATTCATGTTGACTCTAGAATAAGAAAAATTGGCAAAAATTAATTCCAATTTTGGTCACTGGGTCAGTTAAGTTTGTGGGACTGTACGTTCAACGTACAGTCGTCCCAGTCATTAAAAACTTAAACACTAAAGTCTTTGGTCCGCACTAATGGTGAACTACGGTTCGAACGTTAAACGCAAAAGTATTTTAACTTATGGGCTATTTTAATTTCGAGCCCAATCCATTAAAACTTTAACACTGAATACCCAAGTTTGTATTTTATTATGGAACACAATAATGAGCGGAACTTCGAAGTTTTAGCCTAAGATTACTTTAAGTAAGGACGTTTATCAACTTTGCATTATAATTTATGCTTCATTTACGATATCATAATCATAGAGATCTCTTCTCAAAATGGGAAAATTCACACATCTTTTGAAAACTTTTTTATTTTTTTATGCTACTGCGATCTGACCTGCGGGCAAGCGATGATGCAGTCTCAGATGGTTGCGGACTTTTCAAATGCGTGGGGTGGGTATGTCAGTTAAATTAGTTTCTTGCCGGTTCTTCTCAGTAGAATCTTCTGTCCGAACCGGTAGTAGAGTCAATACATGACGTACCATAAGAGACACCTGTATGTCCTACATGTGATCAATAAAATTACTATGAATTGAAATAAATTGAGTATTCAGTATCATGCCATGGCACAGGCTGAAGAGGTGACCCATTAACCATACTTTTAGAATAAGTATGTACACAGTACCTACATAAGTAAACGTTAAGTAATTTAGGTTAAACCTCAGAACACATTATGTTTCTGACATATTTAACAAAACCTCAAAACTTTTAATCACAAAATTAATAATTTTATAACTTGTTAGTAGTTTATTAACTTTGTTTTATAGTAAGCTGTACTGTACTTACTTTGTCATAAAATTAATTTTGGACTTTTTGGGTCAGGTCGTAACGGGGCAAATTGGGTAGCTTGGGGCCAAATTGAGCAGCTTGGGGCAACTTTAATTTAGATTGCGTGTCAAAGTTTTGGGTGGATTGCAACTAATTTAGTTTTGTCATCTAATTACCGTACCTTTAGAAGGTAGTTTATTAAACCCTGGATAACTCAACGGATTGAGGGGTGGACTAAAATCTAAAAGGCTTAAAGCCTCGTATTCACTATAGAAACAGTGATAGCCTAGTGGTTAAGATACTCGACCTCCGGGGTTACGGGGTCGCGGGTTCGATCCCCGGGCATGCACCTCCAACGTTTCGAAGTTATATGCGTTAAAATAAATTAAATATTACTTGCTTCAAACGGTGAAGGAAACATCGTGTGGAAAACTGCATACCGGAGAGTTCTTTGTAACGTTCTCTAAGATGCGTGCAGTCTGCCAATCCGCACTTGGCCAGCGTGGTGGGCTATGGCCATATTCTGATAAAAGACTCATGCTCAATAGTGAATGGGCAAGTGTGGTGTATGTCTACACTGACACAGAAGTGGCAGTGGGCAGGCCACGCTTGTCAAAGAAGCGATGGCCGCTGGAGCCGGAAAGTTTTAGAGACCGCGTACAAGTAAGCGTAGTGTGGGGCGCCCTCCAGCACGATGGACCGACGACATTAAAAGGGTGGCGGGAAGTGGCTGGATGAGGAAGGCCGAGGACCGGGTGTGGTGGCGTTCTTTGGGAAAGCAAGCAAGCTATGTTCAGCAGTGGACGTCCGCAGGCTAAGATGATGATGATGATGATGCCTATTGCTAGACTTGTCGTGCATTGTCAGAACGAGCTATGAATGTAATAAATAAAATTGAGGATGCTAAAACGTAAAACAAGCCCCACTTGAGATGCGCGGCACGTAGCGGCAAATATTATTTGTATGAGTTTGCACGGGACCGCATCGCGCAGTGCATCTCCGTGCCGTGTCGCTTTAGTGGGCCCAAATCCATACAACCTCATACAAAGAGTACTTACTGCTACGTGCCACAGTTCTGTTGTGGGGTTAGACCTTTAGACATCAAACGCACGTTTACTGTACGTGAAAATATCAAAAATATCGTGGGGTGTAAACACACTCAAAGTTTGTATGCAAGTAACATTAAAGTTGCTTTTACACTCGTGCAAACTCCTCTTTGCAGGATTAAAATCTAAACTCAATGAAATGTTCTCGGAGGTATGTTAGTTTGAACACGTTTGTTTTTACCATTTATTTCGTTTGTGTAACGGATAACATGCGGATAACTCGGGGCTCAGTAAATTATAATCCCATCAAAAACATAAATGTAAAATGAGAGCCAAGTTCAAAATTGTGATATATATGCCTTGGTTGTTGACTTCAGCGACAAAAGAAGTGAGATCTAAATGGGTGCCAAGTTCAATGGTCAGTCCTGCAATTTATATATCCCATCAAAAACATAAATGTGAAATAAGAGCCAAATTCAAAATTGTGATATATATGCCTTGGTTGTTGACTTCAGCGACAAAAGAAGTGAGATCTAAATGGGTGCCAAGTTCAATGGTCAGTCCTGAAATTTATTTATAACAACATATAATATTTTATAACAACTTAAAATATCATTTCTTCTTATAACTTAGTATAAAATGTTGAAGACTAAGGCTTTGGCTTGGCTAGTTTTCATATACGAATTATAGCGTTCACAAGTTGTAAAGCTGTAAGTTCTTATTTTATTCTTCCGAAAATTTGGCTTGCTGGTAGAAACTGTACTTTTAGGTACCTACTTAATAATAATTCGTATATGGAAACTAGCCAAGCCAAAGCCTTAGTCTTCAACATTTTATACTAAGTTATAAGAAGAAATGATATTTTAAGTTGTTATAAAATATTATATGTTGTTATAAATAAATTTCAGGACTGACCATTGAACTTGGCACCCATTTAGATCTCACTTCTTTTGTCGCTGAAGTCAACAACCAAGGCATATATATCATAATTTTGAATTTGGCTCTCATTTCACATTTATGTTTTTGATGGGATATATAAATTGCAGGACTGACCATTGAACTTGGCACCCATTTAGATCTCACTTCTTTTGTCGCTGAAGTCAACAACCAAGGCATATATATCACAATTTTGAACTTGGCTCTCATTTTACATTTATGTTTTTGATGGGATATCATTACTTTTTGTACAGAAATTATTGAACTCAATCTCAAACTCAAAACATATTTATTCAAAATATGTACCTACAAAGTACACCTTCTGAACGTCATGCTTACAGAGCATAAGACGTGATGGTGATAATTAACTACGATATCTTAAAACTAAAGCTACGAGGGTTCCAAACGTGCCCTGGTCTGAGAAGAGCCCGCAATAAACTCCGCATTTTTTTTATTATCACCATCTCACAAATATTTGAAATTATATATATGTACTTATAATATAACATTACATAATCAGCCGTTGTAACAATTCATACCCATGCCTTGCTATCATTCAAATAATCCTTTACACTGTAATAGGACTTTTCTATTAGTTTAGTTTACGTTTTACATTAGTAGGTACTTATTATTTGGTGTAAGGTCAGTGTGTCACCCACCAGTAATTCTATTGTACGACTCATTGTACAAGATAATTAAAGACGAGAATTCTCAAGAAAAATATATAGTGTACCTAGAGTTACACTGACATTGACAGATTACATCTATGGTCAGACTACCTCTACAGCACATTTCTACATCTCATCAATTTTGATTGCAAAAGTTCAAAATCAAAAGTTTTTTGTGAAACATTGAAAACAAGCACGGTAAACAGTCGATATCACTAAAACCACTATAAACAATGAATACAAATCACAATGACTGACAGCTTGAACTGACGACTTCAAATACGTTTCTTCTTCTTTTCTGTCAATGACGTTTCGTTGCACAAAATGTATGAATACGAAGGTAAGGTTTTAATGCAACTATATTATTATTCATTATTATTGACATTAAAATAATAATTATGTGTCATTTTCAATAGTTAAGGAGTTACTACCACCGCTTAAAGCAGTATTGTTTCAAACTAACGGTTGAATGTCACGTACTTTGACGTCCTTAAAATAATGATTATAACACTACAACATAAACGTCAACAATATTAAAATAATACGGCTTTAAGCAATGGTAGCATGCCTCGTGTCAGAGTTTTGATCTATACCTTTGATCATAAAAATGACGATTTTTGTACGTTTATATCTAAATAACCATTTGAGGTGTGCTTATGAAATTTGGAACACATATGTATCTCACGGGTCTCAATATATGCGCCAAATTTGACATGTTTATGTGAAATAGTTTTTGAGTTATGAGGGGGTCAAAAGTGGCTCCAAATGGTTCGTGTAATATTACACACGGTGCTGCTCGCCAGTTTTTTTGAACTTTGGCTGGACACGCTTCCGCGTGTCTTGATTTGCTGTATTATATTGTGTTTTGAAGTTTTTGTTATGTTGAAACATTTTCCGAACCAGTCGTAGTTTTGAGCCTTGACGTATCATATTCATAGGTGACATAAGTTTTTCTACGTGAAATAAATCCATACCTGCTAATATTATAAATGCGAAAGTGTGTCTGTCTGTCTGTCTGCTACGCTTTCACGATCCATCGGTTCAACCGATTTCGATGAAATTTAGTACACGGAGTTGTCTCCCGGGAATACTTCTTTTTATCCAGGAAAATTAGAGAGTTCCCACGGGAATCAAAAAAACTTAACCAACGCGGACGAAGTCGCGGGCATCATCTAGTAATTATCAATTCATTTTACATATTTAAAATATTTCGGATTACACAATGTGATTTTCGCCAAGCGTAAGTCTATATTGGAAAAAATATGTTTCAAAACCTATTTTAGTGGGTATATTCCAATGTAAACCTCATTTCCAGTATGTTATTTGCTCCGAGTGATACGCAAACACTATCTGAAAGAGATCGCGAAGTCAATACCAGCCTAACAGGCAATCGCGACCCGGGCTTCCTTTACTTTTAATTAAAAGCGGGCGACGCGTAAAATCGGTACGCGGGCATGTTTCTAATTATTTGGAGCAGATGTTTTATACATACTAACAACACAGCTCAGCAACATACGGACAGGCTTATCAAAGCCAAAGATAATGGAATAGTGGCATCGCACCGCGAACGCACCAATAGAGTCTGTTGGGGACTTTACCTCGCAACCGGTTTGCACGCGCGGGGCGCGGGCCACTTGGTAATTAAACTAGCGGCACGCTATGATGGCCGGTTTGACGTTTGTCCGCTCATGAAGTTCCGTATTAATTGATAACGACTTTGAAGGAAATAATTGTATTACTTTATTGACGATAGTGATGTGCAGAGATTCATAAATTTTATCGAATGTAGTTTTAGGTTTAGGACTCAAAATTTATTTATTAAATGTATACAAGTGTAGAAAAATCAGTTTGCACCATTTAAGGGGTGAATGTACTTGTGAATATGAACAATTTTCACTATGTGGACAAACCTCTGAAATCGCAAAAAAATATCAATAAATTTTTAAAAATGGAATCTAATACGATCGTCACATAGGATCGCTGGCTAGCACAACTACTACCTCCGGCAAACTCGCGTCAATGCTCAATGCAAAACAAAGCAGTTTCGAATTGACGTTGCTTCGAAAAGTATAAACTGTCAGTGCAATGCGATTGTGATATAGTTTTGACCTGGCTTTGGATTTCAAATATTGATACTGCATTACTGTTGACCCTTGCTCGTTAATTTGGACTCTGTTCAAGCCCTTTGTTGTGGATTTCGTCGATATGACCGAACGTACGCAGAGAACTGTTCTAAATAGTCAGACACGTGAGTTCGTAATACGCCTTCGTAACTATTTCGATCGTGAAGCTCAAAATGGAGGGCCAATTTTACCTATAACGTCAGTGGTTGAACGCGTAGCTGATGCGCTTAATATTGGACAACGAACTGTTAGACGGATAACTAAAAAAAAATATGGCGAGACTGGCACAGAAGAAAATAAACTTCACACACCAAAAAAGAGAAAACGAGCAAAACCAGTCGTAGGCATCGATAGCTTTGATGCCGATGCTATCCGAAGACATGTTTACGGCTACTATTTACAGAAGGAGTATCCAACAAGAAAAAAGTTGGTGCATTCACTGAAGGAAGCTGGATTATTCTTCGGTGGGGAAAGTTCTTTAACGAAGATTTTGAAGACCATTGGATTTCGATACAAAAAATGTAACAAACGCAAAATATTGATGGAAAGATTTGATATAGCGATGGCAAGGTATACTTTTTTACGGCAAGTGAAAGAAATCAAAAATTGGCAAAATGTTGTGTTCTTGGATGAAACATGGCTTAATGCTAACCATACTGTAGGCCGTTCTTGGAACGATGACACAGCAGCATCTACTTCCAAAGTTCCTGTAGGAAAAGGATCGCGACTTATAATTTGTCACGCCGGAACCATCAACGGGTTTGTCGAAGGTTCTCTCATGGCTTTTGCGTCAAAAACCACTGGAGACTATCATGAAGACATGAATGGAGAAAAGTTTACTGAATGGTTTACCTCAATGTTGTGTAGCCTCCCTGAACCATCTATTATAATTATGGACAACGCCCCATACCACTCGATGCAAATTGACAAGCCACCTGCCCAATCCCAAAAGAAAGCTGATATCGTCGCATTCGTAAAAATGGCGTAGATGCAAACATGAATATGTTAAAAGCGGAATTAGTACGTCTTTTAAAAGAAAACAAACCAACCAAGATCCGATACGTCATTGACGAAATAGCATTAGAACATGGGCACAGAGTTATACGGTTACCGCCTTACCATTGTGAGTATAATGCGATTGAGTTGGTGTGGGCTCAAATTAAGGGATATGCTGCAAGACACAATACAGAACCCCCATTTACCACAAAAAAATGCTAAAATTATTAGAAGAAGCTTGTGAACATGTGACTAAAGGAGACTGGGAAAAGGTTGTGAATAGAACTGTTAAATTAATAAGGGAAGATTATGAAAGAGATGTGAAAATAGATAATATTATAGAAAACGAACATATAATTATTAATGTATGTGATGATAGCAGTGACGACAGTGAAAATAGTAGTATGGACGAATCTGATTAATTATGGCCTTTTGTGGCACCTTTTTTGGTATCTTTTGTATTCATATGTTTCTTGTGTGCATATAAAGTATGTATATTCATTTTCGTTCAAATATTCAGTTCGTTCAAATAAATTAAATAAACATATACATTTTTGTTTTATTAAACCTATTTAATCAGGTACAAAAACAAAACTTAATTGTTTTTTGTTCGAGAATAAATTGACATTCCACATCACTATTGTAATGTGTCAAACCGGCCATCATAGCGTGCCGCTAGATTAACTCACGCGGCAACTGTACACATGTCATACTTAGTCCATATGTATAATAATACTCGTGGTTCGCCCCGAACTGAGACCTCGCGATATCCATAAGGTAATTATAACTATATATTGTAATAGTTAAATTTTAACATTAGGCGCAAAAGAACTAAAGAGTTATTGGAGAAACGAATAAACTTTTACAGAGCACCATCTATTGATACTATTGTGAAGTTCTGTTAAAAATACTGAAGCTAATTAAAACTTTAGACGTCAGAAAATCTCCACTTTCAAAGCCCTCCATTTCGTCAATTTTAGGGGAAATTAAAAAAACAAAATATTTTTGGGCTGTATTAATAAAATGATATACCGCAACCCTATATAACGCTATAAAAATATTTTACTTCGCATACGCTTCTATGAGAGAAATAAAGAACCTCCTCCTGAAATAAAGATTTTTATAACTTTTTAAGCCATATTCGGCTGGATGTCATCGGTTTACATACTATATTTAAATTTGAAGTAATTACGTTCAGTAAATCAGAAGTTATAAAGCTCTGACAGACGGATGGACGGACGGACGGACGGACAAGTGCACACTCACTGAAGTAGACTCAGAGACCTTCGCTTCGTTCGGTCAATGATGGTATTTATGACCATTAAAAGAAAGTTTAATCTAATCTTCAAGACATTCTGCCATCCTTCAACGTACTATCCTTATAACAGAGTCACCTTCTTATGCGGACGGACGATCGCAAGCCCGTAGTTGGCAGCTGCTTATCATAAACGGCACAAGAACTGTGCTTTGTGGAGATTCATGCAAGATTCACTTGCCTAGGTGTGGACAACTAGGACAGCTGATGAGAAATGCTTTCGTTGGTGAGACATTATCACGACCCTGATTATAGATAAGATAATAGAGAAAATTATTTACTAAAGCTGATATATGCCATTGCTGATATTAATAACGATAACTTTAGAAAATCCTACAGATAAATTATACATCATTCTAAAGAAATATTAATTAATATTTCTAAAACCCAAAGCACCGCAAAATAAAACTGTCAAACTATGCAGGTTTTTTCTATACTCACACGGATGTCTCACTAGAAATGTGCACGCTTCCACTGGTGATATACATAGATTTTTAAATAAAATATGTTTCTTAACTGTATGATAGCTAAACTGTGATCAACATTGAGCGATTCGGCAAAGGGAATTCGGTTAAAGTATTATGTAAACAACGTTGAAAAGCAATACTTTGGGCAAATACAAACAATCAAATATTTTTATTTATACTAAGCAGTCCTCATAAAATTCATTGCTTATATATGTCACCATAAAATTGCAAAAACCATCAGATTGCAATCTAACTCTTTTTTTCTCGATAGATTGTAAACCGTCGACAGATTGTGAACCGTTCAATGTTCTGAGTGTCAGTTTTTGAAATATTGTGCAAACACAACGTTTTCACGTTTTCTTATCTCTAACTTGTAGGTTAGGTTAGGGTTCGACATAAATAACCAGGCACTTAGGTTCTATCGGGTTAATATCTACCGAAAAATAATGCATTAAATTGTAATCTTTTGACAGTTTACAATTTCGCTAGATAGATTACAATTTAACGGTTTTCACAATCTTACGGTGACATATACATTGATTGTAAATGTCACCGTAAGATTGTAAAAACCGTTAGATTATAATCTAACTCGCGAAATTCTAAACTGTCGAAAGATTAGAATTTAACGCATCATATTCCGGTAGATTGTAATCTGATAGGTATTTAAACCCGATAAAACCTAAGTGCCCGGTCTGCGGCCGGGCACTACTTGGTTATTTATATCGAACCCTAACCTAATCTACAAGAAAGAGACAAGAAAACGTAAATAAAATGAATATTTCAAAAATTGACACTCAGAACATTGAAAAGTTTACAATCTTTCGACAGTTTAGAATTTCGCGAGTTATATTATAATCTAACGGTTTTTATAATCTTACGGTGACATATATATTATGTACTTTATAGACCATGAAATAGTTGAATATTTTAATGATTACGCGGAATAATGTTAAAGTCCCTAGTCCCTTTGGCATTCAATATATCTGACTTTTCAATAAAAATCTGACGAATAAAGCAAAAATAAAATAGAATATTTTGTTTTGAGACTGTTTATATTATTTTTGCACTAGTTACGTTAGCGGCAGCCAGAAGGATCACAGAAGGAACTAAATTTAATAAAATTAAAAAAATTAAAATAATTTCAACTTAAATTATTTACAAATAATTGTGGCTGGGGCCTTCAGATAAGCATAAAAATACCTGAGTCAGAAGGCCTAGAAATTAATTTTTATATTATGACCTAATCTAAAGTCTGCGTCAATCGACTTAAATTTTGCCATGTGGCCGTAGAAATACGTAAGTTACTGTAGGTAACCCTGGAATTAATCTAGCAACACTAAATTTAAAAAATCAGCTCTGCATGGTATTCTAGTAATCTGTGGCTGTTACTATTTCAAATATTGTGTTACCTTATTCGGTGTATTTTGAGTGGAAAAATGGATTTGTCTGATTAACAAAATCGGACTTTTTGAGTGTTAGCAAACACAACCGGATAATATCTACCGTTTTACTAAATCGGATAAGTCAATTTCTGTATATTTCAGAGTATTAACTATAAGTATTCCAAGCTGTATTAAAATCTGTTCAGTAGTTTCAGCGTCATTGAAGTTGTACCAGACAGAAAGATCAAAATTAAAATGCTTTGACTTTTGCCCTGCGTATCTATACTAAAACCTTCTCCTATTAAAATTTTCTACACATAATATTATTTAATGTAAAACAGCAATTTGACTTTCCTTTCATTTGTAATGAAAGGAAAGTCAAATTGCTGTTTTATTATAAGTACCTATAAATATACTCTTTCATTCATATTAATTCATCGTTTAAATTAAGTTAGACAGTTGAATAATTGAGTTATACATAACAGTCCGTCATAATGGAAGGTGTAGGATAGGCTTAAATGGGTGCTACGCGTAGGATGAATGTTAATGAGAATTCTTGTGGTGCCATTCAAGTTACTAACTTTGTATTATGTATAATTATGTAAATCTGTATTACATTATACAGAATAATTCAGAATCCATGTCAGACTTTGTAATAAATGCCAAAATGTCTGTGATTGTCTATTATTACGTTTTCAAGACAGATTTTTAAACAATTTTGACGGAACTTGTTACAGGGACAGCTTTAATTTTGGAGACAACCTCGCTGACGTGAGCACCGTGCGTTAAAAAAATTTCGCTGCGAAAGTTCACCTGCAAAAATATATATTGGCAAATGTGGAACACCCATACATTTAAACGATTTTGACGGAACTGGCTACAGGGACAGCATTAATTTTGGAGACAACCTCGCTTAGGTGAGCACCGTGCGTTAAAAAAATTTCGCTTCGAAAGTTCACCTGCAAAAATATATTGGCAAATGTGAAATAAGATCCACGTAGCGCTGTGCATACATCACCTTCCTATACCATTGGCATAAAATACAAAGGACTTTAAAAATGCTATTTCTGAACAAAGGCGGTGTCGATCGCCTTGCAATAGAAAACTAATTTTAACGATTCCTTTTCACACTTGAAATTGCCAGGATTTTTTTTAAATTATAAATGCACTTTAAGGCGGACGTACTATCTCACTAAGACATCCTTAACATTAACTGCTCGCTTTTAATGTTTTGTACCGGCGGTGCCGCCTTGGTGTCCTAGTGAGATACAATACAATATCAGTCATTTGCGTGAATACAGGTACAGTGGGTGATACTTAATGTATGTTGACGACCTCCGTGGCGCAGTGTTGAGCGCTGTTGCCTTAACGTGCGAAGGTCCCGGGTTCGATCCCCGGCAGTGTTTGGAAATTTATAATTTCTGAATTTTCCCTGTTCTGGCCTGGTGGGAGGCTTCAGCCGTAGCTAGTTACCACCATACCGTTAGCGTTCCGGTACGATGCCGAATACCCCTATTCGGTTTCTACAGAAACCGAATAGGGGTATGGGTTTAATATAACTGCCATGCCCCTAACAGGTTAGCCCGCTACCATCTTAGACTGCATCATCACTTATCATCAGGTGAGATCGCAGTCAAGGGCTAATTTGTAGTGGTTAAAAATACAGCCATTTCTGTCATGCAAATGTTAAATTTTACATACAAGTTAAATATAAGATATCACTCTTACAATTAAGATGTATAATGTTAATTGTCCTTATCCCTAAACTAGATTAGGTTTTTAAGAAACCCCGCGGGAACTCCATGATTTTCCCAGATTAAAAGAAGCGTAGTTTAATACTTAATGTTACAATTTATAAAATTCCCGCGGGGTTTAAAAACTTAATCCACGCGGACGAAGTCGCAGGCATCACCTAAGTTATATAATGTTAGGATATGAATACTTATTATCTTACAAGATGATGCCCGCGACTTCACCCGCTAATTTCATGATTCCCGCGGGATCTTCTTAATTTTCCGGGATAAAAAGTAGCCTATGCCCTTCCCCTACAAACTATCCATAAACCGAATTTCATCAAAACCGGTTGAAGAGATAATTTTTTGATTCCCGCGGGAATCCCTGATAAATAGTAGCCTATTTAGTAAAGTAGATTTCTCGAATCCCTGATAAAAACCACCTTCCCCAGCATACAACCTATCCCTGTACCAAATTTCATCAAAATCGGTTGAACAGATGGGTCGTGAAAGCGTGACAGGCAGACAGACAGACAGTCAGATACACTTTCTCATTTATAATATTCGTATGAAAATATGGATTGCTCGCGTGAAAGCGTAGATATATCACGCATTACGAGATCATGCAGAACACCCATAGCTTTGTCACTGTAGAGTGCGACCTACTTCCTTTAAAAGGTTTTACACCGCAACCCTTTCTAAGCTCGTATAAACGCACTTAACTTTTTTTGGGCTGCCTGGCACAGTGTTGACGCTGTTGCGGATGTTATGAGCGGAAGCTTCCGGTTTTGATCCCCGGCAGTGTCAATTTGGGAATTCTGTATTATCTCTGGTCTGGAGTGGTGGGAGGCTTCGGCCGTTATTAGTCACCACATAAGCGATTCAGCGTTTCAGTTCGACATTTCTTATGTTGTGATTTATAATTACTGCCATACCCCTAACAGACTAGCCCACTATGGTCTTAGACTGCATAATAAGTATCATCAAGTGAGATCACAGTCAAGGGCTAAATTGTAACGTATAAACTCCTACGTGGGGCTGAAACAATACTTACGATCTTCGGCGCTGCAACCCTTAATGACTTGGTCTCCTTTTTTATTATTTTATGTTATAGCAGCTAAAGAAATATACATATACACTGATTATACAGCTGTCTCTACTTAGATCTTAAGATTCATTAGATATAGCCCACTGACAGACAAACAGACAGACGGATGGACTGATATCGGAGGCTTAGTAATAGGGCGGTTGACACACAGTCCGAACCATAAAAAAAAATATGGTTGCAGCAATAAGGACGTATAAAAATATAATACGTGCTCATTGCTGTAGCAATCTCCACCAGGCAAGCCCTGGTTAGAGGGTTTTTAATTATTTTGTAAGTTTAAAATAATATTTAGTTTACGTTTGAAGTTTCCGAATTTGTAATACGGAGCAGCTGTGTGCTGAAACTTACATGAGGAGCGTTTAGTTAACTTTCCTATTAAAATTATTCACTAAATTTTAAACAGCTCCGAAAATTTTTAGGGCAAAAACACACTACGGACCACCGGACAGTACATAACAAAACGTCCGCACAAAACACCCACATCGTATGGGAAACATGTTTCGTCATATCGCGCAGGTGTGTGTAGCTCCGTATAAAAGTATGAACGTATGACTGTAGTTCAACGCATAGCTTAAACCACTATAGGCGGATTGGGTTGAACATACGGATAGTTATTAAAACGTAGGCAACCGCTAAGAAAGGATTTTTGAAAATTCAACCCCTATTATTTTACCAATTATCTTCATCTTTCCGAACCGGTGGTAGAGTCTTAATGTATCATAAGTGACACAAGTTGTCCTGCATGAAATAAATAAATCATTTATCATTTAATTAAAATCAAATCAGATGTGACCGAAGCCGCAGGCACCATCTAGTTTTAATATATAAATAAAAAGCCTTTTATTTCTTCCCAAATTCTAACATTTTTGACTAGCCTATTTAAATTATACAATTCCTACTGGACCTCCTTAATTTTTGGTAAAAAAGTAGCCTATGTCACTCTCAAATTACTCAACTACACCCATGCGAAAAATCCGTTGCTCTGTTGCGGCGTGATTGAAGGTGCACTCTCTGTTCCTGTACTATCACAGAGCGATGGGACGGAAAATCCGACACGCACGGAGAGAGATCAGGCGCTGGACCGACGACTTTACGTGCTCTCCGAGGCACGGGAGTGAAACACCGCCAATTTCCTATCTCTGGGCTAGTACTGAGAATTTCTTGTTAGAAACACTCGATACTTGTTTGTTAGCCCGACGTGGGACTCGAACCCGGGACCTCAGCAGTCGAACGTGCTAGACCAACGTCATAGTCATTATAGCATATAAATTATACTCAGTGTAGTTACAGGGTGAAAAAATATTGATATTGAATTTATATAATTTGATTCAAAGGAAATATTCTTTTATTTTGGAAGACTTGAAAAAATCATATTTTTCAACCCTTCGGAATCCCTAGTTCCCAAATGACCTTTGACAGGAAAAAATTGAGCGTCCCACCTGTGGAGCGCGCTCTACACCTATATAAGCCTGTCTTTGTCCCCGCCATAGCTCTGTCCCGCTTTTCAGACTAGATGGAGTTAGTAAAATAAGTCCACATTATTTGTTTGACAGGGCCTTTCTATCTAAATTGAGATCGTTGGTTACAGTGTGTATCTTTGCAACTGTAGCTTGCGATATTCACCACACAACAGAAATCTTCCAAATAATTCTTAACGTACGCTTCACTCGGATACCCAGTGGCGTGCAGTTCATAGAGGCATAAAAGCAATGCATTTTTCATCAAAACATCTAGTAAATAGGCATTATGACTAACTTATGCCTAACCTAGCTTCAAAATCTATGCACGCCACTGCAATATACCAGAGTATCTTCAGTAGATGTTGAATCGACAATGCACGACTGGAAAGCCAATTTTACAACAAAAAAAACTATATTGATTGATATTTGAAGATTATTATTACCTATAATTTAATGGTCCTACGTTGTCAGCAGCAAAGATTTTCTCTTTTTTTTTGGGTGATAATGTTTTTGATTTTTTTTAAACTACGTCACATCACAAGGCTTACGCAGTTCCACTACCCATACTTGACATTGTAAATGTGAAAGTGTATTTGTTGATTTGCCCTTCAATCACGCCACAACAGAGCTACGAGTCAGCGGGATTATTTTTGTGGTTTTCTTATGACCTAACACTTGACATACACACCTTTACACATTTTTTACTTATCCCGGAAAATTAAGGAAATTACTGGCTTACTGACAAAACTCGCTTAGCGTGCCAGCCTATCATGGCTTTGGTATAAAATAAACAAGGCTCTAGCCTCCATCAATATTCAGAAATAATCCAACCTTATTCTCCAAATGGAATTCCGAGCTTAAGGACGGTCACATTTGCCAGAAAGGTTCTAAGCCTCGGAAATGAGGCGCAAGGAAGTCTGCCTCATTTTAATAAAATTGACAGTATAGACCAGGTGTTCAATTTCGTTCCGACTTCCGGAAATGAAATTTCCTTTTTCAGGAATTTTTATTTGTTTCTTCCACTACAAGTTAGTCCTTGACTGCGATTTTACCTGTTATGTGACGGCTGATAATGCAGTCTAAGATGGTAGCGGGCTAGGAGTTTGGCAGTTATATGAAATGAAATGATTAATTTTACGCAGGACAACTTGTGTCACTAATGAATTACTAGCTGATGCCCGCGATTTCATCCGCGCGGATTGAGCTTTTTTGGTGCCCGTGAAAACTCTTTAATTTTGCAGGATAATTGTAGCCTTTGTGTTATTCCAGACTTTAATCTATCTCTGTGCCAAATTTCAACTAAATCCGTCCCGCTGTTCTGGCGTGATTGAGTAACATACATCCATCCATCCATACTTTCGCGTTTAAAATATAAGTATAGATGTCAGTACTCTACAACAGGTATCACAGTTATACATATAAAGCCCATAATCACTTTCTACATGAACGAAATGCTAAATCACTAGGAACACATATTTTCTGGTAGGATGTTAACTACATACAGCCGAAGCCTCCCTCTAGGCTAGACCGGGAGAATTCTAAAATTATAAATTCCTAAATTTATCCAGCTGGGATCGAACCCGGGGATCTCCCACTTATAAGCTCACAGTGGTCACCACTACGCCAGGGAGGTCGTCTAGACTTGCTCATGCTTCATGTTGTCTCGATGTTAGGAGACAGTAGGATGTATCGTACCAGTTTTCAGTTCTTATGAACTTTTTCTTAATAAAATTACAAAAGTAAAGTTATATATTATGTAAGTTACGTTGGTATCTCCATAATCATAACCTGTGGCATTTAACTCCCAGTTCTGTGGACATACTGCCATTTAGGAATGTTAACCTCACGTATAGTTAAATACTTAAACTATATTATATCGTACAATAGCTGGTATATACTGCATTGTCGCATGTTGTTATTCCGAAGTAAAACAGTCTTAATTCCACAAAACATGGAAAAGACAAACACCATTAATTAATCTTTGTGGCGCAATATAGTCTGTATAAAAGTCCGGCTAGGCGTGAGTCGGCCTCGCACACGGAGGGTTCCGTATTATGTAGTTTAAATGAACGAGTGTCGGCCGACAAAAACTCATCTTTTATTGTGGTGGTAAATAAGAAGCGCAAATCGAAAAATATGTGTGGAACATCGGACACACTGCAAGATTCAGGTGGCGGACTCGCACTGCTCCATTTATGTATCATGTGCCCAAAAAACTGTTTCTGTGGAAAATATTCTAGAACACATTGCTGATAATGGGGAAGAATGCATAAGTGTCGAGCAGCATAAGCTGATAAATGAGACATGATTCAACTCTTTCAAAGATACGATATCTGCCAAAAAATTGGGAACATTTCTAGACGGGAAGTTTTGGCCTGCGGGCTTGGTATACAGACGGTATAAAGAGCGTTTCACTAATACCGCCTGTAAACATAATTGACAATTACAGTATAACGTATGAGTGATATACAAACAAGTTTACTTCGTATGGTTTCGTTTAGTTGTAAGAGTATTAAGCGTTCCATAGATTCTCTATGGACAATTTTTAAAACTGCCGATATCGTTGCACTACAGGAGACATGGCTCCTCGAGCATGTCCTGAATTTTGTAAATAAAATAGATGACGATTTTGCATCATTCTCGAAATCATCCGTGGACTCCTCAGCTGGGATATTGCGTGGACGTCCCTACGGTGGTTTGACTATTATATGGCGTAAGTCGGTTTTTAATTACGTAACCGTATGAACTGTGAGAGTAATAGATTGGCGGCTGTCAAAATTAGCTTTATTGCTCTTCAACGTTTATATGCCTGCAGATATTGACAACAATCTGACGGAGTTTACGGGTATTCTTAGTGGAATGAGCGCTATAATTGAGGAATGCGAGATCGAAAATGTATTTATGCTCGGTGACTATAACTCTACTGTAATGGACTCTAGTCCATTTATAATCAGTGATAATAGTTTTAAGAATATTTTAGATCTTGTTAATATTTTTTATAATGACATAATGACATCTGCAGCTATTAACAGTAAATGCTCTAAGTCTAAACCACTCGTAGTATATTTAAGCAAAAATTAAAATGGTGCCAAAATTGTGAAGAAGCTATTAAAATGGATATATTAGCCACTCATAGGGCTAACAAGAATTTTTTACAGTTTTGGAAATCAACCAAATCTCTAAACTGAAAAGAAAGTAAGCCAATGAATATAAATAGTGTCGAGAATAGCAGGGAGATAGCTAATATGTTTGCCAAGCATTTCACTGTAAAACCAGTGGAGGTAAAGCAGGTGCCCAACTCTCAGCCATCTTTACCATCACCCGATCCACTACAGTTTATTCCGCAGAGCTTATTTCTAACGGTTAAAAATATGAAACGTCGTAAGTCTCCAGGATGTGATGGCCTGAGCGTTGAGCACATGCTCTACGCAGGTGATCAACTATACGAGGCGCTAACAATGCTGTTTAATATTTGTATAAGACATGGTTATCTCCCTGATAACTTGCTAAATACAGTAGTCGTCCCAGTTGCCAAAAATAAGACGGGCGACTTATCTAATAGTATGGCAAACTACAGGCCCATATCATTAGGAACCATTGCAGGTAAGGTTCTTGAGAGGCTGCTGCAGCCTGAACTAGTGAAGAATGTGCATATAGGTGATGCTCAGTTTGGTTTTCGTCCCGGTCTCTTTACAGACTAGGCAATACTGGCTCTGAAACACGCTGTAAACTACTATAAAAAAATATCTGTACATGCGTGTTTCTTAGATTTGAGTCGCGCATTTGATCTCGTTAATTATAATATATTATGGAGCAAAATGCGTGACTCAAACGTTCACTCCAGTATTGTGGAGCTGATGAGATACTGGTACGAGAACCAAACGAGGTCTGTGCGGTGGGGTAGCACAGCATCTAGCGAGTTCAGCCTAGAATGTGGAGTGCGCCAGGGAGACCTAACCTCTCCGGACCTGTTTAACTTATATGTGCATGACCTGATTGAGGAGCTAAGTGGCACCGGCATCGGCTGTCATATTGACGGAGTTTGTTTCAACAAGTTGAGCTATGCTGATGACATGGTCCTACTAAGCCCCACAATAAGTGGTATTCAAAAGTTAGTAGCAATTTGTGAAAGATATGCCAAATCACATGGCTTGAAATATAATGTACGGAAGTTAGAAATGCTGATCTTTCGGGCTGATAAGGGTCCGGAGAGGGTGTCGCCAGTATTTCTAGATGGATCACCGGTTCAGGTTGTGCGGCAGTTCAGGTATCTTGGACACATGTTTTCGGAATCCCTGAACGACGACCTAGATATAGAGCGGGAGCGAAGATCACTTGCAGTTCGGTGCAACATGCTCGCGCGACGTTTAGCTCGCTGTTCTGAGGATGTTAAAGTGACATTATTCAAAGCTTATTGTATGAGTTTCTATACTTCATAACTCTGGTTAAGCTACACCAAACGATCCTTTAACATCCTCAGAGTACAGTACAATAATGTCTTCCGCATTTTATTAAAAATGCCGAGGTATTGCAGCGCGTCAGGTATGTTCGCCGACGCCGGGGTACCCGACTTCTATGCGATCATACGGAACAGGATTGCGGGTTTCTGGGAAATTGTTCGTAATTCTAATAATAGTATGATCAGTATCGTCGCTCAGGCATCCCCTGACAATGTATTTTTTAAACACTGGCTGAATGTGCACCAGACTCAGAACACTAAACTGACATAACTATACCATGTTGTAGCTTAAGTTTTAGTACTTTATTCTTATTTTTATTTTTATTCTGTATTGTTATTTATGTATTTTGTAATATGGGTCCCTATCTGAAATAAAACAATTTTTTTTATTTATTTATTATAAACAACAACTTACATCACGTTTTTTGTTTATAGACCTTCTTGTTTTGTAAAGAGACAAGGTTCTTTGTTTTTTACTAAATTCTAGTAGCCTGCGACTTCGTTTGAGTGGATAAACGTTTTTGATTCCCGCGGAAACTATTTAACTATACGAAATTGAATCAAAATAAGCTGACAGACAGACAGATTGACTTTCGCATTTATAAATTATTAGTATGGATTTTATTTTTATTATTTGTTGTTATAGATACAATGATGATACAATAATCAGACACTGTGAAAATTTCAACCGTCTCCCTGTTAAGGTTCATAAGATGCAGCCCGCTGATAGACAGACGGACTGATAGCAGACGCTTAGTTATAGTGTCCTGTTAGCTCTCTTAGGTACGGAACCCTGATTAAAAACAAAAGTTACTCTGAAAAGATCGCAGCGAAAAAATTGAAGTTTCCACGCCGGCGAAAAAGTGTGTCAAAGAGGTCACGACCCAACAAAGTTCTTTCACTTTCACATATTTTCTGCTTCAGTACGACATTGTGAGGAAAAAACGTATTTTACACATTGTCAAGTGTTTAACCTTTCGCTTATATCGCAATTAAACTTCGAGATTTGGATTTTATTACTCCACCCATCAGCACTTTTTGATATTTGGCCTTTTTGGGCTTGATAACAATCTCGACGGTTATGTACCGTATAGCTATTATGAGAGTAAGGCTGCGTTTTCAGCAGAAATAAAGGAGGTGTGTCTGAGATCCAAAAAATATGATCGTTTCATTATCACACCTGAATTATATATACTTAAGTCTGAAATTTCTATTTTGGTACAAATTTATACAACGGTGATGATTTTTGACGATCTCCGTGGTGCAGTGTTGAGCGCAGATGTTTTAACGTGCGGGATCCCAGTTTCGATCCCTGGCAGTGTCAATTTGAGAATTCATAATTTCTGAATTTTCCCTGGCCTGGCCTGGTAGGAGGCTTCAGTCGACATCATAGAAGCATAAAAGCACTGCTTGCCCTAGATGTAAAATCTCAATGCTAGTATTTAATTATGATCTGCTATTAAGCAGGTTCCTACTAAAGTAATGCATACCCTGCCATCAAACTCTGTGCACGCCACTGGTCTTGACTAGTTACCACCCTATAGGTTTAATATAACTGCTATGCCCCAGATTAGTCTGCTACCATTTTAGACTGCATCATCACTTACCATCAGGTGAGATCGCAGTCATAGGCTAACTTGTAGTGGATACTAAAATACAGGATTGCTTAGACCAAGTCTAACCTTTAAGAATTTTTATTTGTGTCAAGAAAAGCAATATTACTTGCTTTTACCAGCGGAAACCATATCGAGGAATATTCCTGAGAGATTTTCTTCATGTTCTCATAGGTGTCTACAGTTTCGCAATCAGCACTTAGCCAGCTTGGTGGACTTTCGACAAAACCGAGAAACGCTGACGTTGGCGTCCTTATGTGGTTGACATCCAATCTGCTTGTACAAAATGTTTTTGCTCGACCTTTCTGATCTGAACCACTATAGGGTGAAGAGCACCCTCCGTGTTTTGCTTGGTAACTTGGGTACCGTTTTTTTTGTATCCACTACAATTTAGCGCTTGACTGCGATCTCACCTGATGGTAAGTGATGATACAGTCTGAGATGGTAGCGGGCTAACCAGATAGGGGCACGGCAATTATATTAAACTCATACCCCTCGGTTTCTACAGGCATCGTACCGGAACGCGTAATCGCTTGGCGGCACGTTTTTGCCGGTAGGGTGGTAACTAGCCACGGCCGAAGCCTCCCACCAGGCCAGACCAGGGAAAATTCAGAAATTATAAATTCCCAAATTGACAAATTGACCCTGCCGGGGATGAACCCGGGACCTCCGCACGTTAAGACAACATTGCTACACACTGCACCACGAAGGTCGTCAAACTTGGGTACCTTCAAGGTAAAGTGTGAATAGGCATCTTCTAGGCAAGCGCGTTCCAACCTAGACCTCATCATTGCTTTGCACTAAGCATGACTGTCGTCAAGCGCAAGCCTATGTAACAATTTTAAAAAAACCCTTCTCATTCTTACTCATTAGTGTTCTAACGATAGTATAGTTGATGACGATGAAGATGGAATACTTAGAAAAAAGCTTCCAAAAGGCAAAATTACGAATAAGCTTTGCGCTTACCTTTTAAGACTTAAATAATACAAACATCAATTCCATTAAAACACTCGTGTCGTAAAGTTCTTAATTTTATTTACCCCAACATTCGTAATACCAAGCGAAGTTATTTTAAAGGTGACGCATTAATTATTTCACTCGGGTGCGTTAACAACTTACTTATGTATATAGTCAAAGAGCTGATAGAATATTTGAGGAATGTATTTGATACTTTCTTGCGTCTGGCGTCATATTAATAATTCACTCCTATCCCTAATCCCTAACACCCTGTCTCTTTTTCACTTACAGATCGTGATTACACCTCCCATTCCACTCAAGGAAAATCACTTCTAATAGAGAAGTAATTTTCTTGAGATCATAATGCGGTCTGTTTTCATGATTCTTCCGCATGCGACTATTGCGAATATAAGTTTTTGACTCGTAGATTTAATTTTAAGCTAATATACTGATAATAACTAGGGTTATATAACTTATAGCCCTAGTTATAAGAGACGAAAATAGCTTACTTAACAAGTCATTGCGAAAACAAAATGGTCAAATTCAATATCAAAGTCAATTATATTATAATTTTTGTCATTAAACCCACGCAGAACGTATTTTAGCGACGTACATTTGGTGGTACAAAGTATAACGTAAGTATAAATTTTATTATAGGTAAACAGTTACGAAAAAAGTCTTTAGAAATTCTGACGGGTTCGTTCGTAAACGACGTAAAATCGTTTGACTTGCAATTTATTAATATAAGCTTCCTTAAAAATATTTTCTAACAACTCCTGTACTACTATACAGCCTTGCTAAGAGAATTAATACGAGTATCTCAATTCCCTTTATCGGTCTCATTAGACTCCATTTGTGCTAAATTTGAATAATCCGATTAAACGCGATCAAAGACAATAACACTTTGGATAATACATGGTGGTATTAAACACCTTTAAAGCCATAAGGGTATTGATAACTTGGTTAAAATTCCTGATCCCTGGACCCTGATTGTGTGTATTTAGGTTAAAAATCGGGACACTAGAGCTTAAATTAATCTGCAGAGAATTAGGTGTGTATTGTTAAACCTATATCCTTCAAAAATATAATAAAAAATTTAATTACATTACGGCCAACTTTCTTTAAAAATATTGGCAAAATAATGACCAAGTTCTTCGCTAGACTTTTGTTATTTTCCGCTCATTCGTGGATTTTTACACCTTTAAATAAAAAAATGTTGATAAAGAAGACTATACTATTGTAGGTCCAATTTACTTGACAGAATTTTTTTTATAAATCTTGAACTAAATTGCGTATCGCGTTAAAACAAAAACAGATTTCTAATCATACATTCATGAGGTAAATATAGATAAAATAAAATTTACCAAAAACTCATTATTAACATACCTATTTTAAAAATTAAAAAAATTAAGGAAATTAAAAAAGCTATAATTTTTCAATCTGTAAATGAGAATGGGCCTAATTAATTAACCCAGCTAACAGTTAGTTCAAGACTTCGATGCTTTCGGCCTTAGAATAAAAAATATAGTGCGTTTTTAATTGATCTTTCATTTTTCGTTCACTTTTATCGAAATGGAATAAAAATAAAGCTTCTAAATTTGCGTAATATGATTTTCTGGTCAATATAAGTTACTTTCTTAGTAGGCAAAAGGTGATTTTCCTGAAAAATCAAAATAATATGGTTTATTTACATCAAAAACCAGGTGTGCCTAAAATAATTGAACGGAAAATCCAATTTTCTTTGTGAAAACGTCTTATGAAAAACAAATAAGCGCCATCTTGGAATTCTACTTTCCTTGTTTGGTTTTCATTTAACAACATTGTCGAACGGCATAATTAAGTGTGTAAGTGCAAGTGTTTCACTCACTTTATATGTATTAAAACTATAATATTATCTTCAAAATAATCGAATTGTTCTTCAACAGTCAATTCAATCGATTAAGCCGAAATTTGGTTCATGGGGAAGGAAAGGAAATAGATAACATTTTATCAAGTTAAGTTGTGTCATCGTGTTTGTCAACATAAATCTGTAAAACATACTGAAATGAAAACACGTTATGATGTTCGTTATGATACATTTTATACGTCCGTACACCGTATCCTCATGGGGTGAGATGGTTCGTGATATCGCGCACATTTAGGGGGCACTATAATGCGTCATTTCACTCGCGTATACAAACTGGTATGCGGCAAACGTGTTCTTACGTAATAAACACATTTTGTATACAAAATAATGAAATACGTCGTGTTTTCAAAGAGTTAGGGCACATTCTTATGTCTTTATTGATAAAATGAAGAATGTTCTGGATTATTAATGTAAGAATGATTGGATTTTCTTAAGGGGAAATTCACGTTCCGTGAATATTTTTATTTCATATTTTGAGTTATTAAGGCTTCTTTATTTAGCTGTTCAAATTTCTTGCAGTTTATTATTATTACTAAGAGATGAAATAGTAAAATTAATATTATTTTACTAGCTGATGCCCGCGACCTGTCCGCGAGGATTAGGGTTTTCTGATTTCCGATGCAATCTATATTTATACCAAATTTCATCTAATTTTGTTGAAAAGGTGAGCCGTTCAAGCGCAACATGCAGACAAACAGACACACTTTCGTTCTTATACTATTAGGAATGGAATTAGTATGGGTTGGTATTCACATGCCAAACCCCTATGCTTTTAATTTAGTGGGTAACGTGACGGCATAGCCTTATGTCAAGGATTGTTATGTGACTAGTGCTCCTCCTTAATTAATAGGCCATCCCACCTTGCATAATATCTCATCGCCTTTCCCGTTATATTTGAGTTAAGCTACATATTATTATCTCTGTAGTATAATTAGTTATTTGAGGAAGTCAGAATTAAAAGGTGGCATTTTAAGGGATTTATATTTGTCATTGGACTCAAAATATTGGATGGATTTAGTGATTTCTGAATAAATTTGGTTCGAAAAGTGTCATTTTCCACGATAAAAAAGCATCTCAAAAGTCTCATTTCATTCAAAAGGTGACATCAACATCACGATCAGGCTTACCCGTAAAAAGTTTTTCAATTTAAAAAAAAAGGTGTCTTCTTCTTCTTATCTTGTTGTATGGCTTTTATTAGTTCCACACCAGCACAATACACTTTGCCAATTTCAGGTTATTGATACCTATTGATCCTCACCTCCTCATATTTTAACAACTAGTCAAGTTGGCAATTTTTTAAACATCAAATCGCGCACTTAGTTTATGGTTTTGTATAAAACACTTACTTGTGACGTCATCAAAAGTCAACGCACTTTTTAACTTTAATCGATAGCTTAAAAAAAATATTTAGACTAATACTAAGATTTTAAATGCGAATGTTTGGATGGATGCATAGATGGATATTTGTTACTCAATCACGCTAGACCGGCTGAAATGATCTGGATGGGCACAGATAGAGATTATATGGAAAAACACATTTAAGCAACTGAATTAAAAAATTACGGATTGATCTGTGTGCGCCGGAATCAAACTAATTGTTATTTTGTAAAGCATAGAATGAAAATAAAAAAAAACATGTAAAAAATGGGTATGAAAAATAATATAAATCGCCAACAGGAATTTCTGCGTTATTTTTCTCATGTCATTCAGGGCCATAGAAAATATGGCCACATCTGGCAAAAGGGCCGACGCAGTAAATAAGGGACATGAAATTATATTATTATTTGGCGCGATAAATATAAATACAGCTAGAATAAAATATATAGGGCTGGATTTTGTTAGCCTGTAATATTAAGGACATAGGATTACAAAATTTGATACCCATGGATATCTATCTATACACAAAGTATTCTATGCTATGCTATATATCCATATCCATACTAATATTATAAATGCGAAAGTGTGTCTGTCTGCTACTCTTTCACGGTCCATCAGTTCAACAGATTTTGATTAAATTTGGTACAGGGATAGGTTGTATCCCGGGGAAGGACATAGGACATTTTATCACGGAAAATTCAAGAGCTCCCGCGGGAACCAAAAATTTTCTCTGCTCAACCGATTTTCACGAAATTTGGTACAGAGATAGTTTGTATCCCGCGGAAGGACATAAGCCTTTTTAAGCTCTTTTTATCCCGGGAAAGTCAAGAGTTCCCGCGAGAATCGAAAACCTTAGTCCACACGGACAAAGTCGCGGGCATCATCTATTAATATTATAAATGCGAAAGTTTGGATGGATAGATAGATGGATGGATTTTTGTCATTCAATTACACCAGAATGACTAAAAGAATTTGGATTAAATGTGGCACAGAGATAGATTATAGCCTGGAATAACACACAGAATTTTTTTTATCCCGGAAAATTAAAAGGTTACCGCGGGAATCGAAAAAGTCGCGGGCATCATCTAGTAATATTATAAATGCGAAAGTTTCGATGGATAGATAGATGGATGGATGTTTGTTATTAAATTACACCAGAACGACTAAAAGAATTTGGATTAAATTTGGCACAGAGATAGATTATAGCCTGGAATAACACACAGAATTTTTTTATCCCGGAAAATTTTCAGGTTTACCGCGGGAATCGATAAAGTCGCGGGCCTCAGCTAGTTATTATTAAGTCAAGTCAACGCCAAGCAATACGGAGAGCTACTTCGAAGTATTAAAAATGTAATTAAAATATATACAGTTACTTTTAAGTGATCTCTCTCCATCTGTACTTACTAGAGGGATAGACACAGAGTTTTTAACTCTTTTGTGTCACGTCCGATTTTTCCAGGCCAAATCCACGCGTTTTACCGTCCCACGAAAACAATATTTATAATATTTTTAGTAGATATGGTAGACTAAATTATGTGTAGATAGCAGAAATTGAGAAAACTCAGAGGGGGCCTTCCCTTTGAGTTTTCTCAATTTCTGTTGAGTTTGTTTAAAGGAATTTCTGATTTAATACAAAAAAATTCTTCTACCCAAATGAATTTGGGCTTAATTAATATTATTTATAGAATTTGTACCTACTTGTAATAAAATAAGGAAGTAATAATTATCACAATTGCACAAATATACTTATTACTATGATGAAACAACTTCTAATTAGCTGGCTATAAGGAGATAATATGATTAGTGTATTAGATTATTTCTTACATCCACAACGATAAAGAGAAAAGACCTAATTCCCTCTGGGTAATTAAACAGATGCCAAATATACAGCTTATATAATATCATACGTGTATTACGCTACGTGATTTTGCGAAATGTATTTTCTGAAGAAATATCACGTATTTTGATGTGTTTTTTGATTGAGTAATCAAAAATAAGATTTCAGATTCTAAGTGAACACTGTGCAATTTCAACATTACTTTAATTTTCCATTTTAATCACAACCACTACCACTAATACAGCTCATTAACGTCCCACTGCTGGGCACGGACCTCCACTCTCGTAGGAGAGAGGGAATTAGAGCTTAGACCCACCAAGCTGCTCCAATGCGAGTTGGCGGGCTTTTAATGACTATTATCATGTTATTGATAATAACCGGGACTGACGGCTTAACGTGCTCTCCAAAGCACGGGGTTGAAACGTCACCAACTTCCCAACTTCAGGCTAGTACCACAGAATAGGTACATGGTAGTACTGAGAATTTCTAGTCAGAAAAACCCAATATTTAATGATGACCCGACCCGGGACTCTAACCCGGGACGTCGGACGTCGGGGAATTATCACAATTGCACAAATATACTTATTACTATGATGAAACAACTTCTAATTAGCTGGCTATAAGGAGATAATATGATTGGTGTATTAGATTATTTCTTACATCCACAACGATAAAGAGAAAAGACCTAATTCCCTCTGGGTAATTAAACAGATGCCAAATATACAGCTTATATAATATCATACGTGTATTACGCTACGTGATTTTACGAAATGTATTTTCTGAAGAAATATCACGTATTTTGATGTGTTTTTTGATTGAGTAATCAAAAATAAGATTTCAGATTCTAAGTGAACACTGTGCAATTTCAACATTACTTTAATTTTCCATTTTAATCACAACCACTACCACTAATACAGCTCATTAACGTCCCACTGCTGGGCACGGACCTCCACTCTCGTAGGAGAGAGGGAATTAGAGCTTAGACCCACCAAGCTGCTCCAATGCGAGTTGGCGGGCTTTTAATGACTATTATCATGTTATTGATAATAACCGGGACTGACGGCTTAACGTGCTCTCCAAAGCACGGGGTTGAAACGTCACCAACTTCCCAACTTCAGGCTAGTACCACAGAATAGGTACATGGTAGTACTGAGAATTTCTAGTCAGAAAAACCCAATATTTAATGATGACCCGACCCGGGACTCTAACCCGGGACGTCGTCAGCCGCATTCGAAGATGCTAACCGTTAGACCAACCAGGTAGTTTTAATCACAAAAACACCCATTATTACATCAAGCTTGCCTGTGATAAGCGGTTCCCCAAACTTGACAGTTTTAAGGCCTTTAACTGGGATTACGCGATTTATTATTACTTGCGGCCACCAGGTGCGAATGACGCAGGTTGTCGGCTGTACTTTCGGGTCTCGAATCTTTTATATTTCCTTTTAGTTTTCGTTTGGGTTATGATTTATTTCAATTAGGTTTTTCCGTGCTTGGTGTTACAAATTGGAATACGATTCGGTTTTTTCAACGCGTATTTATGTAAGTACTTTAGTTACTGTTTATTAGTTTCTAAGCTGTATTATTCGTGTTTTTTGTCGAATTATCAGTTTCGGTTTGCAGGTAGGTAGTTGCCCCCTAATTTTTTTTTTACAAATCGTTTGTGAGGATGGATTGCAGATGATATTAAAAATGCGAAAGTATTTGTTTGTTGTTTAATTGGTTCGTTGGTTTGTCCTTCAATTACGCCGTAACAGAGCAACGGATCGACGTGATTTTGTGCATGTATACCCATGAAGGACCTGAAGAGTGACATAGGCTACTTTTTATCTTTAAAAAAACTTATTCCTCGCGGACGAAGTCTTGGGTATCAGCTAGTACCAAATAAACACACAGACATACTTTCCCATCTATGATTAAAAGAAAACATGAGATGGTAACCTAACAACCATAATCTTATTAAATTCAGGGGATTCACGCGGTATACCCTGTTTGCGACACTTCATTTCAAATTCTCTAGTAGCGGCAGAAAAGCGAAGTATTTTGTATTGTTAAGTTCGTCAGATGCGGATATGGATTGTCGTCTATCCGCATCGGATTTTGCTTTCAGTTTTGGTTTTAAAATTTATTGTTTGGATAAACATTTCGAAGATAATCCGTATCGTTCGGGATCCGACCGAGTGAAACATTTTTATCCTACTTTCTTTGCAAGTATCTATTTTTCTACTACTATCATTCTCTCCTTTGTTTCCTACTTCATATTCATCACCATCATCATTACTGAGCACGAGTCTCCTTTTCAGCTGTATTGGTTAGGCTTTAGTCCACCACGATGAGCAAGTGCGCATTGGTAGACTTGCACACCTTTGAGATCGTTATGGAGAATGCTCAGGCATGCACGTTTCCTTGCGTTTTTTACTTTGAAAGCGATATAATTTTGCTTTAAAAAAGAGGCAATGCCAGGGTTGAAACCCTGAAATCCTGGAAAGGAGCCGAAAGTTTTAATCTTAGTCTATTTATAATACAACTAGCGTTTGTCCGCGACTTCGTCCGCGTGGATGCAGGTTCTTAAAAAAAGACATTTGAAAAAACTGTGAAAAACATAAAATTCTTCGTTTTTCACCCAAAGCTCAAACACCAAGTTTCTCGGATATAACTTAAACCGCCTCGAAAGTTCCTTCCTTAGTACACCTCTAGGGTGCTCAAGGAATATTCTCTCGAAATTTCTAATTTATGCGTTCAGCCATTTGCTGTCATAGGTTATCTGTCAGTCACTCAGGACAAAGACTTTTATAGTTATTGATTGATTGGATACTACGAACTTGTAGCAATGTATAAGGTTTTTGTACAAAGTAAAGAAAACATTCTAGAGAAATAAAATAAAGTCATTCCCAGGAATTCATCAAAAATAATCAGAGTACAGAATATCTAACAATAGCGGAAAACAAGTTTCGACACGGCGAAATTGCAAACTGGCACAATGGGTACTCGACAAAAGCGCGAATTTGCGTAGACGGGGTTAATTGAAGAATTGCGCCGAGCGAAATTTCCGCCCCATTGTTGGTTTCATAACTTCTGATGAGATCATTATGCGGAATTATGAGAATTATATTATTATTTTATTACATTACTAGACGTTTTAATTGCGAAATATGCTTGCGCTATGCGACATTCAGGCTTTAAGCAAAGCAATGATGAGGTCTAGATTGGTGTGCGCTTGCCTAGAAGAGGCCTATTAATACTTACTTTGAAGGTACTTAAGTGATACGGGGCAAGTTACACGTTTGCTGGAAGGGCATTACGCACCTTAGCGGTTCGTATCAAACGTTTAGAAAACCGTTTCGTTCGAGCGTATTGAACATCAACCGCTTAAGGATGCCAACGCTATCGGTTTCTCGCTGTTCTGTTGTAAAACGGTGGAAAAAGAGGGACGTTTGTAAATGATGCCCGCAATTTTGTCAAAAAACATAAGCTACTTTTAATCCCGGTTAATTCCCGATAAACTTCAATTTTTTTTTAAGTTTACATTTACTCATGATAACGCTAAGAAGCTCCGAAGCTCGTTTTAGAAAATTTACCAATCTTGTTTCAGGATTAAGAGCTCTGCACATGTTTTTATTACATTCCAGTCTATACAGTCTATGACGTTATTCATAGTTGGGCTTTATTCCCGTGGGAACTATGCATTTTTCAGGGCTGAAAAAAAATAGAAAAAAAAGGTACATCAACGTTCACAAAGTCGCAGACATAACGTTAACTAGAGTACGAAATACGAGTATCGTTTAGCAGAGACTTCATTGCTGTAATGAAAACTGTAACGGGAATCGACGAATTGAATAATATTGGATACACTCTAACGATCGTCATTATTGAAGCCGTCAGCCGAATAATATTGCCTATCATTTGACATATTATTTGGCAAATGAACGAGCAACAGAAAATTACGGGTGTTTCTGTAAACAATTATAATAAATTCAGTAACTCAAACAATTCCAAAGGTTTTATTAAATTTTTGTCTACTTTACTTTAATTTTTTTTAACTGTTTAGTACGGTTCTTTAGGGCAGGGTAAAACGTAGTACCCTGGGCTGAAAAATTGTACTTACGTGACAGAATGTAATTCTATCTCTCTTTCTCTCTCTAGTATATACAGAGAGCTCAGACAGAGTATCTCTTTGTAATTTTTTTCATGATTTGTGTTACGTCTGTTCTGTTATCCCTTTGTGTCTGTTGTCGTCAAAATTATCTGGTGGACAAAATTGAAACTTATGTTTATACCTGATAAATTTTTGTTTTTATATTATTTTCAGAAGATACTAGCAATGCTGTCGCTTAAGTTAAGATAAGTGTCAGATAAGTTTGAAAGACTATAATATGTTTTTTCTTAATTACTTTCTTATTTATCGATTCTTCAAACTATGTGCCGATCGCCCGGCATAGTTTGAAGATTAATAATAAGGTTAGTTGAATGTCTGAGCTGTTTTCGGAGTTTCAAATAAGAAACAATTTGATCACGTAGAAATACCGAATAGGTATTAGGTAAAATCCACTCTTCCTAAATCGAGTTAGGAGAAGTTCAGGAAGACATAAATCTTGTATTCAAGTTGATAATTTAATTTAACCCCCTACACATATTTGCAATACAATGTAAGGCCCTAAAGTTATTATGAAGGTAACGCATAAATTATGCCACGTAAACGTGTTAACCACCTACCGTCGTTTGTATTAATAATATGTTCTTGTTATCAAAATTAACATAAGTAAATTTAAAACTTAAGTAACTAAATAAGAAATATTATGTAATCACAGTGTAGGTCTAACTAGAATTTTTAATTATTTACACAACATTTTATGACGTTTGCAGTGCTATCGGATTATTATTAAAATAACTAGCGAATGCCCGCAACTTCGTCTGCGGGGTTTAAGGTTTTTGGTTCCCGCGGGAACTCTTTAATTTTCCGGGATAAAAATTCATATGTGCTATTCCAGACTATAATCTATCTCTTTGCAAAATTTCAGCCAAATCAGTTCAGCCGTTGGGGCGTGATTGAGTAACAAACATCCATCCAAACTTTCGCATTTATAATATTAGTAAGATTATATATGTTGCACATAAAGATATCTAAATAAATAAATAGAGGTTTTTTTGTTCAAATTTAATAAATATTTTTAAATCCATAAAACATAAAAATCAAATTAGAACTATGACATACATTAAAAACTAAACATTAAAAAAATCATCCAAACCGCTGCAATGAGGCATTGTGCCCAGAACGCTGGCGGCGTTATCCCGCTGAATAGCCAAACTTATATGTTGGCCGAGGTAACTGCCAGCCTTCCGGTCACCTGTGGACTCTGTGAGAATTTAACATTAATTTGTCTATCTGTTATGTTGTGAAAAATAGCAGGAGAATGTTATTTTCATGTCTTGTTTTGAATATGGTACGTATATAATATAGTCTTTAGCAACGGTATCTTCAAAGCTGTTTGTAGTACTGTTTGATTTAATAACGCAGAAATTATTTGTGAGCCGCGAGTCTCGTGATAAGCACACGTCAGGGAATATTTCATTTTGTATCCTTTTGCCAAGGAATTGTGTTGCTAACTTGACTGTGATTTACATATCACTTACCTACTTGTTGTTACATTTTTGTGTTTTATTTAGTTGTAGGCGAAGTAATATTAAGTACTTCATCTGTTTATGCCTTCTAGTTATTACACTTGTTTTCGTCTTCAGTTTTACTTTTATACGAATAAGATAAATAGTAAAAGGTACTAGTATCCTCTCGTTGAAAATATTATTTTGAATACCTTTATTAACTAGTGGTTCTTCCCGAACTGAGACCTTGCCGTATCTATGGATACGATATGATATGGATAGTTTTAACCATATATTGTAATAGTTAACTTTAACATTTAACACGCAAAAGAGCTAAAGAGTTATTGGAGAAACGAATAAACTTTTACAGAGCGCCATCTATTAACATCATTGTGAAGTTCGGTTAAAAATACTGAAGCTCATTAAAAATTAAATAATTTCGTTCCCTTTTATTATTTATCTTATATTTAGTATAAATACGAATACGTTTTTTTTTTAATTCGTATTCGTTTCTATGAGAGCCTCCCTGAAATAAAGATTTTTATAACTTTTTAAGCCATATTCGGCTGGAGGCCATCAGTTTATATATTATATTTAAATTTGGAGTAATTACGTTCAGTGATTCAGAAGTTATGAGGCTCTGACAGACAGATGGACGGACGGACGGACGGATAGATTCACTCAAGTAGACTCAGAGACCTTCGCTTCGCTCGTTCAATAATGTTAACATGGTTTTGTAATATATTGTGATGAATAATTTCTTACTTAAGAATATTCACATGCGGAAGGACCTGGAAACCCACCGCATTATTATCCCAAGAAAGCTTCTGCCATTATATGGGTAATGGAAAGGGATTACGACCCTAAACAATGAGGAGCACGATGCAGATAATTAGAATATCTTGCATAATAGTTATAAAGAGAAAAGTTCCGACTCGCTCAATCACTTACTCAGTGACTGACTAAGTCATCCACAACTACCCCAAACCTTTAAACGAGAACTATTGTACAAAATTCTACAGTCTAAAGACTAAATAACGGTTTTTTATTACCCGAGAATCTTTAATTTTCCGGGATAAAAAGTATCATAAGTGAAGAACATATAGGCTATAACCGGAATGCCACCTACCTCTGTACCGAAATTCGTCATAATCGGATGAAAAGATGGACCGTGAAAGCGTAGCAGTGAGACAGGCAGATAGACAGACACACTTTTACATTTATAATACTACTAGCTTTGGTCGCAGCTTCGCTTATTTTCATACAAATTTTAAACCTGGGGTTGAATTTTCAAAAATCCTTTCTTAACGTATGCCTACATCATAAAAACTATATTATATGCCAAATTCCAGCCCGATAAGTACAGTGGCTTGAGCTGTGCATTGATAGATCAGTCAGTCAGTCACCTCTTTCTTTTATATATTTAGATTAGCATGGATTAAAAATTAGCACCCGTTCTATAGCCAGTTAGCTATAAGTAAGTCCCAATTTATAGCTGTACAAAAAAAGGCAAGGTTACTATCATCGCTTGAAGCAGTATTATTTTAAACTTGACGTTTTTTTTACGAACCTTTATGTCCCTAAAATAAGAATTATGATTTTGAAACAAGAGCGACAACAAGATTAAAATAATACTGCTTTAAGCGAACATAGTGAGGGGCCCTGAGAGCTCAGACACATTCTCGTATCTGCTGATTTAATAACGGCAAAATGATTTGTGCGCCGCGAGATATGATAAGAGTACGCTCCAAATATTTCATTTGTATTTTTCCCCGTTTGAATATTTGACAAGCCGCTTTTCATCCGAATATGGAAGCTTATGAGTTTAGCTGTCTATATATCACCGTAAAATTGTAAATACCGATAGATGATAATCTATCTTCGCGAGATTGTAACTGTCGAAAGATTGTGAATCGTAACATACTGCTTACAATTTAATGCATTAATTATTTTTCGGTAGATTATAATCTATTAGGTATATAAACCCGATAGAACCTAGATAGGCACTACCTGGATATTTATGTCTAACTCTAACCTAACTTAAAAGATCAAGAAGAGGAAAAACAGGAAAACGTAAATACAATAATTATTTCAAAATTTGATGCTCAGAACATTGAATGGTTCATAATCTTTCGACAGTTCACAATCTCGCGAGATATAATCTAACGGTATTTACAATTTTACGGTGACATTGTATTTATAAATATCAAGTACCATTTGACATCCCTGATGCACAGGAACTCTTTAATTTTTCAATTTTAGTGATCAAAAGTAGCATATGTCGCTCCCTAGGTCCTCAACTATGCCAGTTCAAAAAATCACGAGGATCCGTTGCTCTGCTGCAGCGTGATTGTAGGACAAACCAACAAACAAACACACTTACGCATTTAAAAATACATTAAGTTCTACTTCATTTGAAGTGTTCTTTTTCTTTGTGTGAAGCTTCACTATTATAAAGTTTTAATTAACTACAGAACACTAACTGTTAATTATCTTGTTTTGGTATCAATTGTCGTAAAGTCTCAAATAATTTCACAATCAAAATTACTTTATTGTGGAGATAAAATATATATTAAATCACTAAGGGGCCACCCAATCATTCCGACACCGAATAATCCCGATAAACATCTCCATTAATTTCCAAACCAAGAAATTAATTTGTTATTGCCGTGGAATTCAATAATTTGACATTGGAATTAATTGATACGATTCTGAATTCTAATAAAGACTTTCCCATTATTTTTTAATATATAGCCTATGGCTTGGCTGCAATCAAGTTTGCAAGTTGTGATGCAGCCTAAGGTGGAGGGCGCTTGCCTATAAGATGCCTATTCACCTCTGGAGGGGAAAACGGAAGCAGGAAGGGTATTCCATATCCTAGCGGTTCCAATTAGGAACGAGGAAGTAAATCGCTTCGTACGAGTTCGCGGAATTCGGTAAGGGTGCAGACCCTGTTAATGCTTGCGGTTCGATGATAAAGGTGACGAAGGTATCAGATCGAATTATGATCCAACAGCGCGGTTTCCACTACAAAAAAGTAATGAGCGGGAAATGGCCAAGCGGAACGTACTCTGTGTAGAAAATAAGCTTACACGTCTTACTGCCGAACTTAGAATCGCTTATCATTACTAATGGAATTATTATTAATAGATTTTGTAATAAAATCTTTGCTAAAGAGTTCCGTTATACAAACAAAAAAGCTTTGACTGTTGCCTTAATGAGCTCTTTTTGGATAGGATAGGCAGACTACGCACAACTTTAACAATACCTTAAACCTCTGAGGGATACCTATAGGTTTCTTCATGAAGTTTGAAGTGTTACAGATTAGTATTTGTTTAAAGCTTGTTCCTACAAATGGTACTGTTGAAGATTATGTAAATGTTAAAAGAGCATGGATTTGACTCGCTTCAGAAATTCTAAGGATAACGGTTACTTATGTATCTACACATTGATGTTATTGTATTTTTTTCAAAAGAGCATCAACCACCAAATTCTCTTGCTGATACTTCTTGGTAATTCCAAACCAGTAGTTGATTCACTCGACGATTCTAGAGCACTTGTCAAAGTTTACTTGAATTAAAATAAATAGTTTGAGTTTAAGAGTTAAAAAGTGGAATCGAACCCTGGAAAACATAACCGGACTCCCGAGTAGGAGGTCTTACCCACTAAGCTATAACCATTTCTGTAGTGTAAGCCGATAATAAAAAGCTATCTCAACTAGGCAAAAATATTATATCCTCTTTCTCCATGCTGCATTTTAATAAATAAGATGAGAACACCAGGTGTAGTCCCCTAATATTCGTACGGAAAAGCTTATCTTCCTACCCAAAGGTTGTCTTATGAAAAACAAATAAGCTTCGCCTTTACGCGGCACCGTGCCCCATATAATTTTCTCTGGATAACATTTTAGAATGATATTGTAAGTGTTTCTAAATTGCCTTTGTATTGGGAGCAACACCTGCTAAATGTTCAAAATGCTTATAAAGTTTGTATTTCGTTCTATGTAAAATGATGACGCTTATATTTTAAGGACAGGTGCGAGAAAAAGGAATAATCGTTATACTTGTTTAAGAATATCAAGCCATTTTTTCACGACTGCTCAAAAAAGAAGTCACATCATATACCTATTATGATTATTTTCTGTACTTCATCTTCATCATCTCTCATTCATCTCATTGCTTCTTTTCAAAATTTTGATTTTGTTTTAATTTATTGTTGTAACTATGACGTCACCCGAGGTCACTTCTAAGCAAGCGCGTCCCATTGTTAGGCCACATCATCACTGTCCATCAGGTGTGATTGTGGTCAAGCGTAAGCCTTTCTATACTAATATTATGTGAGTGAGTGGTAATTGAGCTTTATGTAGTATAATGCGAAAGTTTGGGTGGAGGTATGGATGGGTGTTTGTTACTCAATCACGCCAGAACGGCTGAACGGATCTGGATGAAATTTCGCACTGAGATTGTAGTCTGGAATAACACAATATGGGCTACTGTTTATCCCGGAAAATAAAAGAGTTCTCCTGGGAACCAAAATACATCATTCGAGGCGGACGAAGTTGCGGGCATCAGCTAGTAATAAAAAAAACTGTGGTATCAGCCAATCACATCAGTGTCGCAAATGACTCAATTTGGCAGGTATTATTCTTTTTTTTTTATCCACAACAAGTTAGCCCTTGACTGCGATCTTACCTGATGGTAAGTGATGAGGCAGTCTATGATGGTAGCGGGCTAACCTGTTAGGGGCATGGCAGATAAATTAAACCCATACCCCTATTTGGTTTCTACACAGCATCGTACCGGAACGCGTAATCGCTTGGCGGCACGTCTTTGCCGGTAGTGTGGTTACAAGCCACAGCCGAAGCCTCCCACCAGGCCAGACCAGGGAAAATTCTGAAATTATAAATTCCCAAATTGACCCTGCCGGGGATCGAACCCGGGACCTCCGCACGTTAAGACAATAGCACTACACACTGCGCCACGGAGTTCGTCAATATGCTATTCATCGTCGTACGTATGTATTCTAATATATTACATCTACTTAGCCGCTATATATCAGCTGCTGATTCAATTAGCTTAATCCCGCAATTTGATAAGGGATGGGCTTACTAGCTAAACTGTTAAATGGTCTGCAAAGGTCAACGGTTAGGCCGGTTGAATTTAAGCCAGCGTTGTACGGTGATTTGGTCAAAATATGTGGGGCTTAAATTGTAATATGGAGTTTTTGGGCGAATTTTTACTCTAATTGTTTTTACCGGAGCATGGTAAAATTCATTTTTCAAGATTTTTTGTATTGTTGGATTAAATATTTAATGAGAGGTATGAAGATGCATAAAGTTAACACCTGTTCGCTACTACTCTTCAAAATTGGTTCAGCGGTTGCTTTCATTTGTATTTATAGTACCTACCTACTATCTCTACGAATATTATAAATGCGAAAGTTTGGATGGATGGATGTTTGTTAATCAATCACGCACGGGAGTTTCCACGGGAATCAAAAACTTAATCCACGGACGAAGTCGCGGGCATCATCTACTATTAGTATTGATCACTGGCATCGATATTAAAATATTTATGCGTCAAAGTGCAAGTGGGTCGCAATAAAACGCCGCACTCCAGCCAAAGTGCCCAAAATCAGTTGAACAGCGTCTTAAAAGCGTTTTAGACAGACAAACATACTTATAATATTAGCACAGTTTTGTGATATTAGTATAGATCAGTGTGTATAGTGTCAATAATCCTTAGTTTGATGAGATAACTATAAAATAGGCATCAATATTAAAATATTTACGCGTCAAAGTGCCCCAGGGCCGCAATAAAACCCCGCACTTCGGCGAAGTGCCGAACGCTGTTCGTTCGTCACGACGAATTACAGCGCGACAGCTCGTAAAATTCACCACTGTTTTATACAATCTCAATAAATCTCGCGCTTATACCCTTTCAATACATTTGGCGATGCGAAATATTTGACAGAAAACTATCTTTTCTTATTTTCTGACTATGATTCAGCCTCCACGGAGCTATTATTTATAGTTGTTACAACTCGAACTAACCTTTATATTTTACTTTGACATAAAGACAGATAGGCTATTTAAAGGTCTAGCCGCAATATCTGTATATATACAAGAATTGTAAAGACAAGACCGCGGCGTGTGGAAATCCTTGCAAGAGGCCTATGTCCAGCAGTGGACGTCTGTCGGTTGATGATGATGATGATGATGATACAAGAATTGCATGAATAGGAAACTTTGAGAATAGCTATTGCCGTCGCGCTGCTCCTCGAATAGAATTCCATAACACCCGATAGGGACAACTGCAGCTTGGACCGATAATACCTATGAAAAAACAGTCGAATTCTTACTCTCGTATTTTTCTGTTTCATCCTCCAAAACAGAACCCATTTTCTTAAAATTATTAATTTAACGAAAAAGGCAAATCACGGAAACAAGGACACGGCACTGACACTTATAGATTTTATGGTGTAAAAATATTTTCTTCATTGTTATTACGCACGGAGAAATCAGACTACTACGATTGTATGGGGAAACCGCCCTCCCGTATCGTCTTAATATTGGTATTTCAATCTTACGGGGGAGCAGACTTACATACATTTTGCTAAGATCCTATCTCTACTCCGGGACTCTTCTTAGTTCAACATCAGTTCTGTCTTCTGACAAACAATGGAAAAGATAGCTGTTTACTAAAACCAGAATCCAGAAATCCAGAATTAAGCTTAATTCTACGAATACGAATGATGAATACGATACGATGAATACGAATTTTGGGAGCTCCCAAAATTCGTGAGTGTCATCCAATAATCCATATTAATACTAATATTATAAATGCAAAAGTGTGTGTCTGTCTGTCTATCTGTCTGTCTAATACGCTTTCATAATCCATATCTGTTCAACCGATTTTGATGAAATTTGGTACAGGGATAGGCTTTATCCCGGGGAAGGATATAGGCTACTTTTTATTCCGAAAGTTCAACAGTTGCCGCGGTTATCAAAAGCCTTAATTCACGCGGACGAAGTCGCGAGCATCGTCTAGTATTCTATTTATTATATAAAATTAGTGTTACCGCTGTGAATTCATTTGAAAACTTTCCACAAACTTGACTTTGAAAGCGCGCAATTTTGTTATATTCTGCTTTTACTGTATAGCCTCTGAGTGTGTGTGTGTGTGTGTGTGTCTGTATTTTTTGTGGAAAAAGTGTGATAAAACCACATTCGAATCGAGCTTAAATAGCTTCATCAAAAACAGTAAATTCAATAGAAACTAGCCGCCTGCCACAGGTTGTGGAAGAATTGGATTTAATTATGTATGAACCACACGTTCAGGTGCGGACGTTATATTATGCCACAATGTGGTAATTACTGTCATTTACACAGTAATCTGATATGTTAACTGCCTCGTAGGTCTTATTTTTATTATTAATCTAGTATGATAATAATACACGAAAATGGTAAAAATTTTATTACAAAAATCTGTAATTCAATGTAAAAGCCCTACCTCTATCTTAACTGCTATAATTGTCATGGTAACGGTCTGTCATTTACACGTAGTCATTTTTATGGGCGTCGACCCACTGTATGAGTTAACACTGTGGTTTTGTATATACTGTTATAATATTATGTTGAGGTTTAAATGGCCATTGCATCTCCAGAATTCGTGACGAGCTCTCATTATTTTGTGCGTAGTATTCCCTGGAAAGTGCGTGGACTATGACATCTTTAGGAGATTTTTATATTTCTAGAAGTTTTTCTTGCAAGAATTTTTTTTAGTGCCCTGAAGATTATTTTGGGTTGGTGGTTGGTATTTATAGCAATAAATATAATTATTAACTATTTATGATATACATGTTTTACAGTTACTCCAACACGTAGAAGTTGTAATTTTATTTTCATTTAATTTTTACTGATTAATATAGTTCGCCGAGAAGCTATCATCGAACGTTGTTTACATGATCCTCTACATCCAAGATTCGAGATGACCCAGATACAAAGCTTACAAAGAATAAGTTGTAATATAGCATGCAACTGAAATCGTTCTATTTTAGTGAAACTAAACATTTCATATTTTTTTCCCTCTACGCAAGAATGAAACGTGAAAACCGTTTCACTTAAAACGATTAAAAGCCATAAGCGAAGTTTTTCTCACGTTTCAACCGCTTTAAAATTTTCGCTCGGCTGAAAAATTCCGTGATGTTTTAAGCTTTTAGTCGAGTTTTGAAAAAAGTTTTATCTGTACCCTTAGTAGGACTTTGTTTGCGTTGATAGAACATGAACATCTCAACGTTATAAATTCACTGTAAAATGGACCTTAAAAGAACCTGTTTCAAAGCCGTTTCTTCAGTTTTGATTTAGATTCTTGCTCACAATATTTTTGCATGAGCACGGAATACCTATAGATGTTTGGCCGAATTCGAACTTTAAACTTGGCTATTCAGCGAGGTAAGGCAGCCAGCGTTCTGGGCACATTGCCTCATTGTAGCGGTATAAATGATATTTATTGTTTAGTTTTTAATTTAGATTTTAATGTATCTTGTATCTTTTTATTGTATAAGTTTTTAATAAGGATGACGCCTATGTCAATAAAAATAAATTTAAGAATTCTTATTTTAAAAAAATGAAATTATTAACAAATTTCAGTCATCATCATATTGTTTTGTGTGATCATCGTGAAAACATTCTCTTCTGGGTCTTTAAAGCGTCATGTATAAAACTAAAAAAGTCCAAATCCGGACATCCAAAGCGTTCCAAAGCGTTGTCTGATACGCTACCACGAATAAGCCAAAATTAATTTGGGAGCCCTAAAAAACAAAATCATGAAACTTAATTAAGGCTATCGCCTCAAAAACGCCTTCAAACATTTCGAGTGCAATGAATGTTGGATATCTGGCTTACTTAGTGCTCCCTCGGGGCCATTTCGAAAATTGCCCTAACATTGCGGCCCCAACCCGAGAGGTTACTCTGATGGCTGACCTTAATTATTCAACGAGAACGTTTCTTTTGTTAGGTTTGCATAGACGGTTATTTTAGGTAGTGGAGTAACTTTTTAACCTTATTTATTTTTTAAATATATGTCGGTGTATGTCGGTGTGGTTTTGTAAACTGATGTTGTAGGTGTACCGAACTACATGAAATCCTAAAAACTAGGGAGTTTTGATGGTGAATTCATATCGAATATCAAGTCACGTGTATTCGATTCAAACATGAGTCCCAACTCCTCAACCCTGATGATGCAGGATACAGAACTCCTTAAATATAGCAATTTAGATTTTTTTTATATTGAATTCATATTATAGGTGTCAAGCAACGACTTCATACTTAAACCCAAGTCCCAACTCTGATGCTGCACTCCTAAGCTGTGGGAATTTAGAGAACGCTAAAAAGTTAAACATAAAATTCTTTCCAAAAAACCGACTTCCAAAAAGCCACTGACTGGAAGACGGGGATAGGTTAGGATAGGTAAGTCAATATTGCAGTGAGCAACACTAGGTACCTCCTACATAGTATTACCTGAAATGTAATAGTACAGGAGGTTATAGATTAGCCTGTTCTATTTAATAAAATGGAACGCGGTTGTATTGATCGATGCTTGTGGTTAGTTAAACTGTACCTACCTATTCTGTGCTGTTAATCAACACAATTCAGTCTACATACACCAGTGGTTCGCCCCGAACTGAGACCTCGCGATATCCTTATGATAGTTTTAACTATATATTGTAATTAGTTAACTTTTAACATTAGACGCAAAAGAGCTAAAGAGTTAATGGAGAAACGAATAAACTTTTACAGAGCGCCATCTATTGACATCATTGTGAAGTTCTGTTAAAAATACTGAAGCTCATTAAAATAAAATAATTTCATTTCCTTATAATATTTATCTTATTTTACTATTTTTTGTTCAAGTACAGGATATAATTCAAATAATTGATCAAGTTTCAGGCTCAGCCTTTCAGAAAATTGAGAGTTCTGAGGTCAACTTTGGACGTTAGAAAATCTCCAATTTGAAAGCCCCCAATTTCGACAATTTTTGGGGAAAAATATTTTAAAAAATATTTTTGGACCCTATTACTAATTATCTTTAAAATGATGTACCGCAACCACATGAGTAAAGAAACGGAACAGAGGCAAAGCTTCATACAAGCGCACTACGATAGGTACACTACTACAAGCTTGAGGCGCGTGTGTGCGTGAGCACTCGGGCTACGTCACGTACGGAGAGAAACCGGTTTGAACCGGCTCGGTCAGTGCTCAAGCTAAGGGGCTGCAGTACACGTCGCGCGTCGTGTTTTCATTTAATTTAATGTTAATGTCAATAATTTAGTAATTTAAATAGTGTTTTCATGTAATTTTACTTATAAGTGTAAATATGGTTTACTGTACAGTGTGTATGAACAATAATAGAATGAATAAAAACATCATTTTTTACCTATCCCAAAGACTCTAATAAGTAGTACTAACTTGATTATAATTTATTATTTTTAATGTGTAGAGTAGATAGACCATACATATTAGATGTTATTGTGATATTCTGTAAACGCATCCATCTAATTTGACTAAACTGATACGCGCGCGGTTCGCCGGCCAGCCGTAACGTCGCCAAACTCGCGTCGAAGCTCGCTCAATCTATTTAGTTTATGTTTTCTGTACGCGTGGATTATATATAAATCAATGTTTCTCCGTTACGGTTCGTGCGCAACGTACCTTGCCCAGCTGCCAAGACTTGTCAAAATTTTATTGTGGAAAACAAAACATTTAGAATAAGTAATTTGTAAAAAAAACGAGCGAGCCTTACAGTAGGTAGTCGCATATGATGTGGCATGTGACATCTCACTTTAGTAATAAAAGTTATTATTTTTTCAATCAAAATTAAAAATATCAATGGAGAAGTTTCCTAAACATTAGAATAATTTTTTTCTTTTTTTGAGTCGCAAGATCATAAAAAAAAGATCAAATTTGATAGAAGATTTTTTTAATACCTTGAAAAATTATAAAGTTACTTATGAAAATATTTCAAAAAAATGCTTAGTATGATTTTCTAATATGATAGAAAAAAGTGTGTATGTCAGCACGAATGGAGTATAGATTAGTAAATGAGGGTAAATGTTTTATGTCTTGTGATCTTAGGGATCCTTTCCAAAGAATTTCAAAATGGCGCTGACTTTTTAAAATTTTGGTAACAGTTTCCTGTTTTGTAATCCCAGGGAACCCCAAATATCGATTTTGAACGAAATCGGTCAAATTTTTATTACTTACTTGAATTTTTTAACAATGATCTGCACTTTATTTAGACATTATTTAATCAACTGTATATATTTATTAATATAGTGTATAAAAACACTCTAAATTTAAATTAATAAATGTAAAAATACCTTAATGTTTCAATAAATATTTCTCTTACATTTTGTATTTTCTCGCTGTTGAAGTGAAAAGTTGTCGCGATAGCAAAGTTTTTTGTTTCTTGTGCCTAGGAATTCCTCACTAGACTCAGGATTCTAATTTACCTAATCCTTCCTAGCTCGAATTCTTCACTAGCTCGGGATTCAAACTAGGCAATTACAACAAAAACAAACCTTGCATCTAGTTGAACAAATAACTATTGTTTATTAAATTGTATCCTCCTGTGCCAACCCTACCAAAATAGGTATACATTTTGCTCGCTCCATAGAAGCTTTGTCTCTGTTCCGTTTCTTTACTCATGTGCCGCAACCCTATGTAACGCTATAAAAAAAAATTCACTTCGCATTCGCTTCTATGAGAGCCCCCCTGAAATAAAGATTTTTAAAACTCTTTAAGCCATATTCAGCTGGAGGCCATCGGTTTACATATTAAATTTAAATTTGAAGTAATTACGTTCAGTAATTCAGAAGTTATATGGCTCTGATAGACGGACGGACGGACGGATGGACGGACAAGTGCAAAATCACTCCAGTAGACTCAGGGACCTTCGCTTCGCTCGGTCAAACATCATAAACAACGTTCAATGGCTTAGTGATAGAACATTGCATCGCATGTAAGGTCGCATTCGCTTCCTTATATGAGTCAATCATTTTCCCTTCTATAACTTATTTTACATCTGATATAGGTACATATACTCAATTAAATAAGATAAATTCATAAAGAACGTCAGCATGGAGATGTTGGTAGAATTCTCAAGCGTTTACAAATTTCATATTATTTACAGATTAAGATAAAATAATTTCTTATATTGTATAGAAGCACGCACGGAAGCCCATCATAATGAAGGATTAATTTGCTATAATCCGCGACAACAGGAAAATCTACGTGGTACAGTGGTTCTCACCACACCACAGAAATCCCCCAAAAACTACCCTCAAGGTACGTTTCACTATCACGTGTCGTAACAAATAAATATAACATAATTTTCCGGTCGAGTCTCTAGTACTTATTATTGTTAATTTAATCTATACTAATATTCTCAATGCGAAAGTTTAGATAGATGGATGGATGTAATGGATGGTTTGTTACTCACGCTAAAATGGCTGAACGGATCTGGATGCACAGAGATAGATTATAGTCTGGAATAAATAGCACATAGGCTACTTTTTATCCCGAAAAATTAAAGAGTTCCGGCGGGAACCTAAAAACCTCAATCCACGCGGATGAAGTCGCGGACATCAGCTAGTAATATCATAAATGCGAAAGTGTGTCTGTCTGTCTAATACGTTTTCCCATCTAGTCAACCGATTTTGATAAAATTTGGTATACCTAGGTATAGTTTGTATCCCGGGGAAGGACATAGGCTATTAAGGAGTTCCCGCGGAAATCGAAAAATCATAATCCACGTGGACAAAGTCGCGAGCATCAGCTAAGTAGCATAAAATAACTTTCCGGTCGGGTCTCTAGCAAAGTTCTTTGACCTCATTTAAAAACAGCTAAAACATATTTTCATTTAATTTGTTATCTTTTTCTTAATGTATTTTAACATTTAAATGTACTTTTCGTACTGTAGTTACTATCAAGCGAGTTATATTAATATTTTAATCTTCTTTGATTGTTATTAGTATATTAAGATAGCGACAGTTTAATTTTGCATGTTGTGGTCATACCTAGAAGGTGCAATCTCAATACTTACCTAAGTCTAATTATTATAAGTTAAGACAATGATTGTTACCAGTTTTATGGCCCAAATAAAAAAAATCTATACAAATATTATAAATACGAAAGTTTGGATGGATGGATGTTTGTTAATCAATCACACCAAAACGGCTAAATGGATCTGGATGAAATTTTGCACAGATAGATAGCAAATAGCAAATAGGCTACCTTTTATCCCGAAAAATTAAAGAGTTCCCGAGGGAACCAAAATATCTCAATCCACGCGGACGAAGACGCGGGCATCATCTAGTTATAAAATAAATCTATATATTACTGAATAAGTATTTCCTATCTCCAGAGTAGCAAGCTTTAATAGGGTCGTAGTGGAAATACGTCGCGTAATTCAGACTGGGTAAATAAAGCCGGTGAATTTCGTTTATTCGTTAGAACGGCAGATTTGGCCTATATCGGTGACTCTGGTTTCACCACGAATTCCCTTATTATGAATCTTTTAGAAGGGCTCTTTGCTTGCTCTCGAAAGTTTTTCGAGTTGAATCTTGTGCGAATAAATAAGAAGTAAGTGAAAAATATGCATACATTTTTCAGTTAGATTTCGTCATCGATAAATTGGACTGCGAAAATTAATCTAAATATCCATGCTATATAGTATAATACATATACTTTAACCATACTAATATTATAAAAGTGCGAATGTGTGTCTGTCGGTTGGTCCGTCTGCCTGTCTGCTACGCTTTCACGGCCCACCTGTTCAACCGATTTTGATGGGTATAGGGATAGTTTGTGTCTCGGGGAAGGACATAGGCTTCTGTTTATTCCAGAAAATTATGAAGTTCCCGCAGGAATTGAAAAATTTGTCCACGCGGACGAAGTCGCGGGCATCATCTAGTCCTTATTAATATTATAAACGCGAAAGTTTGTATGTATGGATGGATAGATGTGTGTTACTCAATCACGCCAGAACGGCTGAACAGATTTGAATGAAATTTGGCACAGAGATTGATTATAGTCTGAAATAATACATAAACTACTTTTATCCCGGAAAATTAAAGAGTTCCCGCTGCAACCACAAAACCTAAATCCACGCGGTTGAAATCGCGGGCATCAGCTAGTTATTTTTAAATATAATTATATAAAAGTTATATATAATATAATATAAGTTATATATAAAAGAAATCCTTGGGTTATCCTTATTGATTCCGTCTATGTAAATCGGACACGCAATTGTCTACCTACACCTTTACGACCATTAACTGACGTCAATAACTATAAAAGAAGGATTTTATTAGTTTTCCGATGCTAAGTACATGTTCAATGACTGAACGAGCAAACATTTAGAACACTGCATATCAATATAAAGGGTGCAAAAGGGCGTTGCGAGCAAATAAAGCATTTGTATGTTAACTGTACCGTGTTCGATATAGCATAATAGCCGATATCATCTGGTGGAAAATGAACTGTCTTTTTATATTTCAAGATCAGTGATCCGAAAATAAATGTAAATCTTTTTTTTTCATTAGATTCGGTAGCTTCGAAAACTCGTGGGTAATTTATTGTTCGATGTGACGCTTCGGCGGTTGTTGAACTGTAAAAATGACGTCCTGACAATAAAAGCTGTGATAGTAGGAGGCTAACAGAAACAAACCAATGTGGTGGCTCACATATTATTTGTTGCCTTTTAAGTTCGTATTCATCAAAACTTTCTTAAATAAGCACTGCTTAAAAAATAGATCGAAACGAGTCTGGGTAGAAGGCTTTTTGGTTCTGTTTTCTAATTAGGTGAAATCGTGGCAAGCCTTTGTGAGCACATGAACTCGTACTTAGTATTATTACCTATTCTGTGCATTCTATTACCTATTCTGTACTGTCTTAATTTATTAGTAGATTAAAATAAACGGCTATTCCGTTAATACCACGTATTCTATGAAGACGGCACTGGCCATCAAGAAATAAGCATAAATGATTTGCAGGAAGCAAAAAGTTTTGTTTGGGCCTTTTCAATGTGTAGTACATATTTGTATCTGAAATAATAATTTAAGTTATAGTTTCTGCAAAATCTTCATACAATGATATAGCGTTTCCAATGTGTAGTAGGTATATTTTTTTCTGAAATAATTTAATTACCTTCTGTAATAATTGTAAAACATACTCAACTACACGTTCCTCTAATTTTCATTCAGCGAAAACAATTCGACTAACTCCCCTTATTATTTATCGATCCCCAGTCCTTAAAACCCCTTAGAAAGCAGTACCCCGAAAACCGGATCTTTCAAAATGCCCACATGAGGGAAGTCGCGAACAATCGCTAGTCTAACATGTTAGGTCAGTTGTTAAACTTTTGTTTATTGTATTTGGATAGCCCTTGTAGTGCCGCAGGCTATGGTAACGCAGAGTACACAAGTTTGTTACGTCCGTACCATAAATCATAATATTATTACATGCAATATGATATAACTCATCCCGTTCACCCTTTTCTGTACATAAACAATTCAATTTCTCTAGGGACTTGCGAGGATGTATTTAATAAAATTATAGCTATAAAATATGCCCCATCCCAAGCTGAGACATTGTAAGAAAATTAGTACCTATATGTAATAAATTATAATGCGTCCTGAGTTAACTTTTATACAAATTTGCACAAATTTTTTTTATCCACTACAAGTTAGCCCTTGACTGTGATCTCACCTGATGGTAAGTTATGATGCAGTCTAAGATGGTAACGGCTAACCTGGTTTTACTAAACTATGTCTTTATGTATTGCGGAGACTACCAAAGGTTAATTATACGCCAAACGGATATAAGCTTAATTTATGGTAGTTTAGGAAACGGTTGCTTTATACCTAATTTATTAGTGTGGAGTTTCATACACTATTTTATCCTAATTAATATCCCAAACTCTCATGCAAAAATGTTAGTAACATATTATTACTATTAATTTTATTGTTATAAACTTTTCTTTATTTTTGTTCAGCACTGTTGTTTAAAAATATTAGTAAATATTTTCACAGTATTTCAGCTCACTGAAGTTCACATTTTCCCGGATATTATAACTTTCGACCAACAAAAACATTTAATTAAAAAATAATTCAAAGTAAATAATATGGCAGCAGAATTTATTCTACCACTAATTTGCCTCCATGTTTGCGTGACAACGTCAAGTACGAACAATAACCAAACAGATAGGATCCGAAGCTGATGATAAAGACGAACGGCACTTGTAAATAATTGAATGATATTTTTTTTTTACGCGAAATCATTGTATATGAAAGCTATGTTTTAATTTTATTTATATTAAAGATGTTCGTGTTTAATCTATGTCTTTTAAAAATATATAAATAGTTACAATATTTGCAAATATGAATAGAAATTATACGGTTGAATTCATAAGTAGCAGAGCTAATATGAAACATTTGTCTTACTATTTTTAACCGACTTCCAAGAAAGAAAACCATATCTCCGTGGTTTCTGAACCGATGTGAATTTTTTTTTTTCAGTCGTTAGAGGAAGCTCTCGAGGTGGTCTCATTAAAAAATTCTGACCCCAAATCCTCAACCCTGACACTAAAAAGTTAAAAAATATTTTTTTTTCCAAAATACCGAATTCCAAAGCCACTGTAAAGTAAAAAATAATTTTGATTTCTACACACTATGTTGAAGTCGGGTGGGTAAAACAAGCATAAGCAAAGTTGACGCATCAGGCTCGCCTGACTTCATTGTGTGTAGAATTCAAAATTATTTTTTACTTTACAGTGGCTTTGGAAGTCGGTTTTTTGGAAAGAATTTTTATAGATTAGCAAGAGTCATGAATACAAATATTAATACCTAGTAAACACGAGCACGAAATCTGAAACTCGATGTGATAAACTTCAGAATAATCAACCGAAGCCATCAAAACAACATTTTGGGTCGGGGCTAGAATGTTCGGGGCAGTTTGTGAAATGGCCCCGGGAGTGCAATAAGATATTATGCTATTGCAAACTCAGTGCAACCGCAATAATGGTCCGGACTTCACCTCAATTATGTCTTACTAGCTGATGCCCGCGACTGTGTCCGCGTCGATTGAGGTTTTTTTTGGTTCCCGCGGGAACTCCTTTTTATCCGGGATAACAAGTAGCCTATTCCAGACTATAATCTTTCTCTGTGCCAAATTTCATCCATATTCGTGCAGCCGTTGGGGAGTGATTGAGTGGGTGGATGTTTGTTGTCCATCCATCCATACATCCATCCATCCAAACTTTCGCATTTATGATATTTGTATAGACTAGATGATGCCCTTCATTCGCGTGGATTTAGTTTTTTGTCGTCCCGTGGTCCTTCTTAGATATTCCGGGATAAAAGCGCATAAGCCTATATCGCGTAAGGGATCAAGCCCAGGGCATTATTACGCTTATAAGACTACAGTACTCACAACTCTGCCAGGGGGTTTGACTGCACCATTAATAATATTATACCTAACTAGATGATGCCCACATCTTCATCCGCGTGGATTAAGGTTTTTTATTCCCGCGGAAGTTCTTTAATTTTCCGGGATAAAAGTAGCCTATTTCCTGCCCCAGGATAAAACCTTTCCCTGTACCAAATCGATTGAACAGATGGGCCGTGAAAGCGTCGCAGACAGACAGGCATGCACACTTTCGCATTTATAATATTAAGTATGGATTTCCAAGTAGATCGCGCAGGCAAAGGAAAGACTGGTCTGCGAAATATGCCCCTGTTGTTTTTTCAAGAAGCAAGATATTTTTCTTGAGAAAATATTTTACTATTATATTGATGCGATTTATAAGAGGAGGGCGTACAGCATGCAAATGAATTTTTTTACGAGCAAGAGCATTTCAAATTAAACATTGAATTATTTTGAAGCACATGTTTCTTTTTATTCATGCTGTTTTATTGTTTTCTAGGTATTGTTATAATATTTAGTCTGATCAAAAATAATAGATTTCAAGTCATTTCAAGCACTTTGGACCGTATGGACCCTGTAGTGATTAGAAAAACATATAAAAAACTAGGTGATGCCCGCGTCTTCGTCCGCGTTGATATTTTTTTTTGATTCCAGGAGGAAGTCCTTATTTTTTCGGGACAAAAAGCCTATGTCCTTTCCCGGGATGTAACCTACCGCTATAGCAAATTTCATCAAAATCGGTTGAATAGATGGGTCGTGAAGGCATAGCAGATAGACATTCAGACAGACAGACACACTTTCGCCACTTATAATATTAGTATGGATTAGCAATAACAGCAGCTTATTCTGAATGTTATACATAAAACTAGTTTCCAATAACGACTATTTCCTATCTTACCTCATATTCTGGACCATACCAATGCCCAATAGTACAATAAGCATTTAGTATACCTATTTCAAGGAGATACTAGGGTTGCGAGTGAAATAAACATTTGTATGTAAACGGCCTTAAGCCGGGATACTAGACGTCTGAAATTGCCTATTGGAAAGCAAACCGACCACTTGGATTTCATGGTATGGAATCAATACTGCTTAAGTACATTATTTGAAGTGTACTCAGATAGTGAAGAAGAAGAAAAATAAACTACAATATATAGTTCGTTGGCATGACACCTATAATATATTATTATTGTTGGAGCCATCGATATATATGTAGGTAATACCAAATTTTTTCTATGAAAGGGCCCATCCCTTTCATAGAAAAAAATTGGTCGTCCGACTTGTGGTGCATGCTCCTCACCTGTCTTAAGTTTTTTTAAGTTAGCCTGGGTGTGGGTTCCAGTCCTAGAATAGTCCAACCCAGTACACAAAAAAGCAACCAAGATTAGTATCAGCATAGATGGAAGTTGGAACGGACAATAGGCGTTAATACCTACATAAACGTAAGGTAATAATATTATATACGGTCTAATAATATAGTTACTATATACAGTTCAACATTCTTTGTTTCACAGGGCCCGTCTATGTAAATTGAGGTCGTTGGAGCTAGAACCTTATACGCATAGCCCATAGGCTACTTTTTATCCCGGAAAATTAAAGAGTTCCTGCGGGAACCAAAAAACATTAGCTAGAGATACCATAGATACAAAGCAAGTACACACAAAGATAATGTACGTAGTTAGGATCAGCCATTATGACCTTTATGAGGTAAAGGCAATTTGCGCAATGACCCCTAAGTGTACTTATAATCCAATCTCAAATACTAAGCTGCATTAATGCTTTGAGTAATCTAAATTGTATTATTATCAAAACCATTTCTAATAATTTGGGCGAAATTCTGTTAGTGGGAGAATTACTAATTAATAGTTGTTAACATTGCTACATCTTCCTAAGGGCGCCTCCTATGAGGCTCGGACCACGGCTTAGGATGACGTTGGGACGAATGGGAGGTCGGTTGGACTAGATTAGTCCATACGCCCCGAGGCCGTGGGTTAACACCACGTCCAGGTGACGTAAGATATCGGAGTCCTCGTTTTTTCCGGTGAAGACGCTGTGTTTGGTTGGTGTTTGTATGCATAAGTAGGGAGCATTGTCGGTAGTGATTTGGTCATCGGGGTCGGTAATCACTTCACTTAGCTAGTATTTTTATGCTGATTTTTATGTTCAGTAATGTGTATGTGATTGTAAGTAAACCTAATGTTAGTAAAATAAAATAAATGACATACACACCGAATACAATTAAACTTAACTTATTTACATTAAAGCTTTTTATTAAATATTTATTAATTTGTTAGTTTTAATCGAACGGCTAATTTGCTAAAAATGAGAACAGTAATAATTCACGTTATGTTGCCGTTTAAATTTCCTATCGGTTAATATGAATTTGTCGCTCGGTTAGCATCAAGAAAAAGTTTGAGGACAAACTTCCAAACGCCACTGAATTTTTCATTTGAGCAAAAATTTGTGTGATATAGTGGAAAAAAGTTTTCCCCGCTTTCCGTTTTAACCACTACTTTCAGTTTAGTGTCTTTTTGAAGATAAACAATTTGTATGAAGCTGAAACGCTTAAATAGGATCGGACGGTTAAGGTATCATCGTTTTAGTACGCCAACAGTATTTTAGTAGATAACGGTATATTGTTGTGCCAGCGAAATTTTGATTTCCCAATTATAATATTCAAGAAGGCTATTTAAATACTGGATCGAAGCAGACGACGCTTTGTGGAAGTCCATAATAGCCAAGGAGCAAAAAGCTTAATTTGCTATAGGGGGCATCCATAAAGTACGTCGCACGTTAAAGGGGTAGAGGGCGACGAAGTGTAACATTATGTGACAAGGGGTGGGAGGTGTCCTAAGTTTCTCACAAATGACCAACTGTAATAAGGACGGGGACGGAATCAAAAAGTCATGAAATTACTCGTAGTGTGACGTACTTTATGGATGACCCCTAATCAACTCATATCTTTATGGTACAACGTGTAGTATGCGATACACCGTGCGACCATCCACCCTCAAACTTATAAACATGCAGGAAAAGAAAGCAAAGCAAATAAGCAAGAAATACCACCATACCACACCACACAAATATAGCAAAGCACTTTTTAAGAGTGCTTGCTGTAAATAAGGTTTGCTATAAATGAGGAATTTCTTGTCTCCTTTTTTATACAAAACAGAAAAGTTATAGTACCTCAAGTCTTTGACTGAGCGATTAATTTAAATTTTAATTATAAAAAGGGCTTTACATATTTACAATTCGAGACTCTACCTTTGGAAGCAATTAACCAGTAATTCTAGATTCATTTTATGGGCCCGACCACTCAAAAATTAAACATTTATTATTCAGGAACTCTGTAATAATTTCTGCCAAATTACAACCTTGAATATACGGGGAACAGGCAATTTCGCTAAAATTAGACCTCGCTCCGGACGAAAAAGGTTTTAACCGTCTAAATAGGCTACGTAAACTGCTAAAACAAGCGGAAAGAACTTCAAGGTTTACACTTTGACGACGCCGCCAAAAATATTTCAATTCAGATTATCTATTTTTGTAAAAATAATAATAAAAACTTATAATAATGTACTTTAAAATTATTAAAATAAGTATTCCCTATTTGAACCAAATTGAAATATATAGTAAAACTCACTTGCCGGCGACTTCGTTGCCTTGGATTATGATTTAGTGTATAATTTTCTTATCTTAAACCATTTATGTTAATTTAGCATTGAATATGGAGAATTACCCAATAAATGGCAGTCATAGGCCGATAGAAGTGAAAACGAATATTTAAAATAACAACACAGCACTTTTAAAATAATTAAAATATAAACCTTAAAACTAAGTCATTAAAGTTTAATTACGAATGTTATATATTTATATTTAAGACCTTTTGTCTTCGTAACAATGCGAGATATCAGTCACGGTTACACATAACTTTTATTTAAACATAACAAAGGCATTAAAGTTTAATAGGCATGATGACAGTATCCAAGAATCAATGAAATTATGAATTTATGTAATGAAATAGGATTCATGGACTATAAAAAACTTATTTATTTTTCTATTTCGAGTGAGATTGTTATTTATTTTGATAAAATAAAACTATAAAATACAGCAATCCGCTATATTGTATAAAACACCACTGAAGCGAATGACGTCACAATTGTTTTCGAGCTTTGACAATCGGCAAACAATCTCTATAAGTACAGGTGTTTTAAATGTTTATCAAGAATTTTCGTGTTTTTTTGTTTCCTTAAGATCATTTCCATAATCTAGCTTTGTTTTACCGAATCCAAAATCAAGAAATTAAAAATCGTTAGCCACGGATCAAGGATTTACCAAAGCTACTAGCTCTAATTTGCCCAGGATTGATTTGTTGATGTTGGTTGAGTATCTTGCATCAAACAAAGACTTTTGTTTAGCAGAATTTCGCAACGTCAAAACTTCCATGTAAGTACAATAATAACATAATAATATAAAGGTCCTAAACCCGTAAAATCTGCTATTTTATATATTAAGCACTTCATGGTACTTAGTTATTAGAGGTTATGTTAATTAAATGTTGTTTTTTAAAACTATACCGTATAACTTAATATGAGCGGTGATTGCCTAGTAAATATGACGTCTGCCTCCTATTCGGTGCGTCTGGGGTTCGATTCTTGGCACGCATCTAACTTTTTGTAGTTATTTGTGCTATGAGCAAAACATCATCACTACATAGTATAAAACAAAGTCGCTTCCCGCTGTCTGTCCCTATGTATGCTTAGATCTTTAAAACTACGCATCGGATTTTGATGCGGTTTTTTTAATAGATAGAATGATTCAAGAGGAAGATTTATATGGACTTTTTATCCCGGAAAATTAAGGAGTTCCTGCGGGAACGTTGCGGGCATCAGCTAGTATTAGAATAAAGCAAAAACTTACGTCAACTTATCTTCGCAGAAATAAATAGCAGAATTTAGATAAATAACTTGTTTGGAGTTAATTTTGATGTGCTATCACACTGGGGGACCGCACACGACTTACACACTTTAGAATTCATATTATTCACACAAAATATCTAAATTGTTGTACGAAGACTTATTGTTTACTTCACGCAGTACATTAGAGTACATTGGTAAAAACAATAGTGACGTCACAAACAACGCCATGACACCCGCGAGCGTTTTGGCGTGATTTTTAAAATTTAAATTTCAAATGCCAATTCTATCTACTAAACCTTATTTTTCTGCTGAAGTAAGATATTTTTTCGATATAGTAGATACTTCCGAACATAATCTGACCATTTTTCAAAATCAGTCATCATGCCTATTACGACTGTACTACTTAAGACATTTTGTCTTAAGAAGAATAGTGCCGCATGACCGAGACACCGTTCCACATTTTTACCCCCTATGTACCAAAAAGTGCTCAACGTGCCTAAAGAAGTTTTTGCTTCAACAAGAATCTAGGAAACTTACGGATAAATTGCCGTGTACTCAATTATTTTTAACGGCGCTACCCACCGTTGCATTGCGCCAGTGAACAGTATTTACAAATGTTCAAAGCCTACCCACGTTTAAGTTGAGCGCACTGCGGAATAAATTGCCGGCTGTGTCAACGCCAACTAGGGTTACTACCATCGCTTAAAGCAATATTATTATATTTCAATATGACAGTTCTATCTCACGCACCTTAACGTCCCTATATTATGAATTAAAATCCAAAAACACGAATGTCACCAATATTAAAAAAATACGGATTCAAGCGATGGTAAGAACGACGGAATCAGAAATACGTACAGGGGCATACCCCCTGCTATGCTAACTTAGTCTGTCCGGGCTGCGTTTCTACCTACTAGCCAAAATGTAGGGAACCCTTAATAAAGCAGCGTGGTGGGTCTAAGCTCTAATTCCCTCTCTCCTATAAGAGTGGAGGCCTGTACCCAGCGGTGGGACGTTCTTGTAGTGGTGGTGGTGGATTCAAATTGTTAATCTCGTTAAATTTTATCTGCAGATATTTGATTCAAACACAAAGCCGTACTCTTGCAAGGTGAACGTAAAAAATTGAATTAAACACCGTCGTAATTTTGTATTTGCATAACCTAATTGCAGTTAGCGACACGGAATGACGTCAAATTGAGAAAGTGACATAATGCAATTTGGACGTTGCATATCAGCTCTCTTCAGGATTTATGCAGGCAAAAATAGCTTATTTATTGAGAAAAGGGCGAAAATGCGACCGGTGTAGGACATTAGTTTAGTGATATAAGTGCCCAAACGAAACGACTGTGAGAACGGTGACCTCCCCGTTGCAGTGTTGAGCGCTGTTGTCTTAACGTGGGAGGTTCCGGTTCGATTTCTGGCAGGGTCAAATTGGGAAATTACAATTTCTGAATTTTCTCTGGTCTGGTCTGGTGGAAAGTTTCGGCTTCTTACCACTATACCGGCAAAGATGTACCGCCAAGCGATTTAGCGTTCGGGAACGATGCCATGTAGAAACCAACAAGGGCTATGGGTTTGATATAACTGCCATAACTCTAACAGGCTAGCCCGCTACCATCTTAGACTGCATCACTTACCATCAGGTGAGATCGCAGTCAAGGGCTAACTTCTAGTGGAATAAAAAAAAGACACAGATTTATTCACTGTACTGTATTGTGCATTGTTGATTCAACATCTAAGGCGCGGGATTTCGAGAGGTGATAGCGAAAGGTGCGCCTACGGCGCGGCGGAGTTATGGCTGCGGTGTGACCTTGGAAGTATGAATGCGGTGTCCAAGTGGCGCCTTGGACGCCACTCTGTATACCTGGCGCCCCGTCGCTTGCATACCACTACAGCCCATTAACGTCCCACTGCTGGGCACAGGCCTCCACTCTCATGAGAGAGAGGGAATTATAGCTTAGGTTGCCGAGCATTAACGACTAATATCGTGTTAGTGATAATAACCGGGACCGACGGTTTAACGTGCTCTTCGAGGCACGGGTGTGAAACACCGCCGACTTCCTAACTCTGGGCTAGTACTTAGAATTTCTAGTCAGAAAAACCCAATACTTGTTATGGTCCGACCCGAGACTCGAACCCGGGACCTCGTCGGCCGAAGTCGAACATGCCAACCACTAGATCAACGAGGCAGTTTGGATACATTTTGTATCAAATGCTAGTGGGACCGGCAGACGTTGTCCTGTCCTGAACCTAAAACCCTATTGCAGCGCCCCCTACCAGGTCCAATTATGAATATAAACCAGTCCTGGACCCACTCAAACACACACAAAAAAAAATCCATCTAAATCGGCCCAGCCATTCTCGAGTGTTAGCGAGACAAACGAATTTTTATATACAGGCCCCAAATAGTGACATCCAAAGAAAAAAATTAGATTCCTCAGATCAGAAAATACCCCGTGTATGTTCAGCGATTTTTGGGAGTTTTCAAGTTTTCGAGAGAGTTAAGAAATCTCACGGATTTCTGAGGAAGTGAGTGTTATTTTCTTTCTTTTTAATAAGTGTTTTTTCCGATCATTTTTTTTGTGAACATGCTTGCTATAAAGTGAGCTACTTTGCATAAAATACATGAATTGTCAAACTAAGACTAAAATTAGTTATCCTGTCTACGTCACTTCCGACTAATTTCAAAAACTTTTGGAGTTCCTAAGCTTTTCTTATTAGTTAAAAAATTTGGTACTTTATGGGGCATTATTGTGAGAAATCGGACTTCAAATGTGGTAAGGCGGTAATTTCTGAACTTAAAATTTGATTCTTAAAATTGAGTATTGCCTATTTTTGTAAATTTTTCAGAGTTGTAAATTTTTCAAGAGTTTCAGAGTTAGGACTAGAGTACATCTATAACTAATAATAATATTATGTAATTATCATTCGTTGGCGAGATCGCTTGGCCGAAATTCGTTCTGGAGTTCGGAGTATATTAAAAAAGGCGTTGCGTAAGCTATTCTACTTTATAAGGCAACTCTATGCCTTTAAGATTAAATCAAACTCGATTATTATTCCGACGAAGCTCTATCCTGTCCTTCATACTCCGATATTGCTGTAATAAAAGTGCTGATAAATGTTATAGTTCATATAAAAGTCTTGTTACCATCAGGCTTCGTATACTACGTCTTAAGTCTGTAACCATGAATTATTTTGTTTAATTGGTACATTTGAGAGAGTAATTGAATGTTATGAAGATCGAAACGGCTTCGTGGCATTCCACTAACTTATTGCTAACTTCTCATTGGGTAGCGTAAGCTACCCACGCACCCAAGTGGGTAGTTTTGTAGGTAGGTATGTATATATATGACGCCGGCGACTTCGCCCAAATGGATTGTGGTTTTTATATTTCTGCGGGAACTCTTTCATTTAAAACTTAAGGTGTTTTTCTCCATAGATGCTACCTATCTCTGTACCAAATTTCGTCAAAATAGGTTGAATATATTATGGGCCGTCAAAGCATAGCAAACAGACACACTTTCGTATTTGTAATATTAGCATACATTAAGCCATTGTATATTATGTTACTCTAACTCAATTTCGAGTAAATAAACATAAAATCTGGAACGAAGAAATTCAAAGAACTCAGTGAAAGTGACCGACATAGCTCTGAGGGTTAGCAAGCTGAAGTGGCAGAGGGCAGGTCATATCTGTCGCAGAACCGATGGTCTTTGGGGCAGACGTGTTTTGGAGTGGAGACGGCGTACCGGCAAGCGCAGTGTAAGACGCCCTCCAGTTCTCTGGTCCGATGACCTAAAGAAGGTGGCGGAAAGCGGGTGGATGAGGAAGGCAGAGCATCATGTTTGGTGGCGCGATCTCAAAACGGCCTATGTCCAGCAGTGAATACATGCTGATGGATGATGATGATGAACCATAATAATTTACAAAATAATACATGATTATACATACATTACAATAATTTACAAGATAATGTAATAAAGATACTATAAGATAGTCATGGCGGTTTTTATTTTAACAGAGCTTCACTTTTATGAGCTATTGGAAAGCTGAAAGGACTAGCATTATTGAATTCCACATGCCTTTTCCAAATTTCCCAAACTGTGATGATAACGGAGGCGGGCATTACTTTCAATTCTATCACTGACTTCGCATTTTTGTACACTGATATAAAAATTCAAAGATAGAAAGCAGAAATCCAAAGACTTTTTTAAAACTTAACGTAAGTAAATCTTATATACCGACAAAAAAGCAAAGAGAGCTTGATTCTTGCTTTTTAAAATCTGTTGCGACTTTTAGTAAATAAACCTGTCTCGATTCCTAGCTATTTTGTGTTTGTGTTAATAATGCTTTATAATATCCTTTTTTAATTTTTCCAAATGGAAATGGATAAATTTCTGTGTCAATAATAGCTTTATTTCTTGCCGCTTCTTTAAAGTATCTGTATACTTAAATAAAAACATAAGAAGGTAACATACGAAATAATGATTGCAGCGCAGTTTGGTGGACTATGGCATTAAACATATCTAAAAACCTTCTCAGAAACTATACATAATACATTTCTAATACAAAAAATCGCATTATAATCGGTCCAATAGGTTTGAAGGAAAGTGGAAACATAAAAGTGCACATAGAAACAAACAAACGCATAACCTCTTACGGCAAATACATATATACCATCTCCGTTCCTTCGTAGGTAAAAATTGTATTATATTAACTATTATGCGCTTGCGCATTGCGCATCTTTCATCCGTTTCTTTTTTGCAGTAGTGTTATGTGTAGTTGTAGTTCATGTTTGTTGATATTTCTGGCAAACACACTTTAAAGGACACTATTTTACATACTCGAGTTTTCAAGTATATTCCAGGTTTCGTATATAGCAACGGTTCCAGCCCCCGAACCTTACCGTCCCATTTGCCAGCGATGGCTACTTTAGGGACCTAACGATGAATAAATATCCCATTCGGCCCGTTACGCTTTTGCCCTATTTCCTTTGTCTTTCCTAAAGGACAATATGCTTTTTTCTATTCGTCAAAGGAATCTTTGATATTGTTGATTTGATTTACTGAAAGTCAGTGAAGTCATTCTTTTAAGTGCCGTAATTGCTTCGAAACTAACTTCTGACTACCGTTATCGTTAGTTTAATAACCGTAAATAGCATTATTTTGCATAAAAACTCTGAAGATACAAAGATATTGAGTGATTAAATGAAGATTACTTAATTACTTGGTAGCACGGCTTTGCTTTGATAATTGGCCAAATTTGTAACTTCCGACCAGATCAAAACTAAGTCAAATCAGAGTTATAAAAATCCAAGATCAACCCAAGATTTTCCACTGCGCACTCCACTGTGCCAGGAAGGTTTGTATGCAAATTGAACAACTTTCAGTGTGGGATACGAAACCTCACTACATCGGTTGCTTTTACAATTCAGAACCCGAGTTCCGATACGAGGGGAAATATATCGCTTGAGAGTTTTCTGCTGTTTGCTTAAATAATAAATTTCTCTCCCCGTTTCCGTCTGGATTTAGCGTTGAAGATTCTTATATTTTTCCGTTGTGAATTTCGGAACATTTCATACTAAAATAATCAAAATAAAATTTTCTTTTTAATTTATTAAAAAAACGCGTATAGAAATCTAAGCTGTCTCCATCCACCTAACTATAATAACAATTAAGTCTGACGTTATTTGTAATTAATTATTCAAGACTTTATTTATTTAATCAAGATTTAATTTCTATGAAGCAATAGCTTACATAGAATAGAATACAAAGCTTTAGTTAATAGTTTAAATTAATTAATAACTAATTATTAATTTCTTAATTTAATTAAAGCCCATAGTTAATGGCAATCATTTAACGGATCTCTTTGCCATCTCTAACAACTAATATTGGAAAGCACACGATTTGTACTTGCCCCACACGGTGGCGGTGGCGTGCATAGGGATTTTATCTAGGCTTGGCATTAACCACCCAGGTATGCATGAAATAGGAAAGTCATTTTTCAATATGTGTTAAAAATATATGGGTTGCATTCATGTAAGGCAGTGTTTTAATGGAAGGCACGACACTGCAGTCAATGGATGTACGACATCAAACAAGTCGATGGGAGATACGGCCCAAGGCCACCTGGATCCAGGCGGGCCAAGAGTTTGGCATGTGAAGGTCCCTATAAAAGATTCATGTCCATCAGTGGACGTATATCGATTGAAAATGAGGAAATCCTTGTCAATATTCAATATGTTTATTTATTCAATTTAGGTGCACAGTGTACTTATTGAGGTCCGAAACTTATAAAACACGATGGTGATAATCAATTACGGTATCTTAAGCCGAAAGTTACGTGGGTTCCAAACGTGCCCTGGGCTGAAAAGTGCCCACAATAAACTCAACCGGTTTTTTTTAAATCACCAGCTCACAAACATCGTATATTTAATAGAAGTCTAATTAACAATTAGATTAATTAGCTGATACCTGCAACAATAAAATTAATTCCCATGCTTTATTATCGTTGTGATAATTCTTTACATTGTAATAGGTTCAGTCAAGCCTGAAAAGTTAAATAAACCAAAAGCCGCAGCTGTCGAAACCAAGATAGGACTGCGATCGGTCGTTGCTTATAGTAGCTTTGAAAAGTTATAGAATTTCGCAAAAATAACCTCTATGGAACTCTATAAAAAGTGTATGTGTGTGCAATTCACACATAGCAGAAGTTAAACTTCAGAAAAGTAGCCTACAAGAGAATGAGATAAATATAACTTATATGCCATCACGTTCTCTCTTGGTGTCGCTTTTTCGTTTCATCAAATTTTCAGATTACAACGATTCTAAAGAAGTTTCATTTCAAAAATGAACCGTCATATTCTCAGTTTAGAGAGCTAATCAAAAGCCAGCAAGTGTTTAAATAACACGAGTGTATTGACTCATGAAATTAGCATTTTATACCAAATTTGATATTTTCCATCCCCTGCCAAGATGCCGCTGACGTACTGCTAAGCACCTTTTAAATTTTATATCAAGTTAACGACATAATGACTTCACCTAAGTGGCATTTACGATGATATTATTTTACGATGAGTCTTCTACGTGAGGAGGAATTGTTAATTATATTATATTTGAATTTCAGTTACATATTTTCATTATATTAGCACAAAATACTTAACAGTATCTTTTGGGATGTTATTTACATTGTCATTAGGGTTTCGTTAGAGGAAAATAAGGAACCCTTATAGGATCACTTCGTTGTCCGTCTGTATCCTGTCAACCACCTATTTCTCGGGAACGCGTGAAGGTATTGAGTTGAAATTAATATCAAATACATCGGTTAAATTCTACGGTCCCTTGGAGCTGTAAAAAAGTTAAGCTTTTAAGTCCACACAATCAAAAGTTACGGCCGTTTATACCGCATATTTTGCATAACGTCGTCGTCGTCGTTGTAAATCGATGGACGTCCACTGCTGGACATAGGTCTCCTATATAGGGTCCTCCACAAGCCACGGTCTTGCGCCGCCTGGATCCAGCGACTCCCTGCGACTCTCTCGATGTCGTCAGTCCATCGTGTGGGGGAATGCCGATTTTTGCATAACACTCGCCAAAAAAATCAAAACCTATATCAACCATTGTTTATCAGGCGCTACCCATATAGCGCCAAGTTATTTCACAGCACGTGTTGTTCTATCATGTTTATTGTTATTTACTAAAATAATTTATGATGTGTGGTGGTTCGGAACCCTTTGTGAGTATGACTCGCACGTGACCTGTTCTTTTTAGGTGTAGGATCCTCATCCTACATCCATACTCACAAAAAATATAACACCCATTCATACTTACACCAACGTTTTAACCGTTCAGTTGAAAGTGTAACTGACCGAGCAAACGAAACGCAAGTTTATTATCGACGTAGGCCTTTGTCTTAAAGTATCTACTACTTTAAATCTCTTTAATGTATCTCCCTTTCTTATTAATAGGGATAGTACAACTACTTTAATACATATAATACTTGAATACCTTTGTCTCGTACACCATCCATTCAAGTTCAGATTTAAAAAAAAGTGTAAATACATTTTTTTATATTGTTACCCCAAACAGTTGCCTCTTTGTAATAATTGATAGAAACCATCACAGTCAAGGATAAGCCTTGCCCTCGGAAAAAAGTCAGGAAAAACGTTTTATTTACGCTCCCCTACCCCCAAAAAATAAGCGTAAATATATGTAAATGGAACAGTCGTGTCCCTGAAAACGCAGCCTCTCTTTATTTCGAGTGATACCATTCGTATAATATCGGAAGACTTTCCACTGAGTCCCCGAATTGTAATGTTTCTATTCTGTAATCTAATTCCTGTCCTTTAAGGGAAAGGATTCTCTAATGCAGTCACAAAATATTATTAGGTATGTTTTGTTTTATATCGATATTTATTGTTTGACGACCTCCGTGACGCAGTGTTAAGTGCTGTTGCCTTAACGTGCGGAGGTCCCAGGTTCAATCCCCGGCAGGCTCAATTTGGGAAATTATAATTTCTGAAGTTTCACTGGTCAGGCCTGGTGAGAGGTATCGGCTGTGGTTCGGCTAGTTACCACCCTACCGGGAAAGACGTGCCGCCAAGCGATTTAGCGTACGATGACGTGTAGAAACCGATTAAGGGTATGGGTTAATTATAACTGCCATGCCCCTAACAGGTTAGCCCGTTTACATCTTAGATTGCATCTGGCGAGATCGCAAAAAAAATTATAATTGTAAAAGTTTGGATGGATGGATGTATGACAAACATCCATCCAAAAATGAATAAATAGTCTAGAAAGTCACATAGGCTAAGTACTTTTTATCCCGGAAAATTAAAGAGTTCCCACGGGAATCTAAAAACCTCAAACCATGCGGACGAAGTCGCGGACATCAGCAAGTTATTATTAAATCAATTCAAAGCCAAGCAATATGGATACCTATGAGTTACCTAAAATAATTGCATAAAATTACTTTCAAGTGATCTCTCTCATCTCTACTAGAGGGTTAGAGACAGAATTTATAACGCTTCATCTTCACGTCCGATTTTTCCATGCCAAATCCTCGCGTAGCGTCCCGCAAAGAACTAGGTCCCCAAAGTATAAATTTTACCATCAAAAAACCCTTCTAACCGGACGAAGATGCGGGCATCAGATAGTTTACCCATAATCGATCGCAGAAGTCGAAACCAAAATTGGACCGCACTGCAAATTATACAGTGAGCTAGAAAACAACGGAAAGTGCATTGTTCGACACTGATGTAAATATTTGACGAGCAACAAACAAACTGTGTTCCTATACGACTAGGTCGAGGTAACTCGTTTCGTTATTCGCGTCTGGCTTCGAAATATTGAAAATGAATCGAGGAATACATATTTGACGGTGTCTCGAGTACTGCGTTTTGCATGCATGAAAATTTCATCCCGGATTTCATTTTGATATTTTCTGATAAAATATTTGTCTTCCATTCATTTTGTCACTTTTTGTTATCCGAATGATGTTAGCTTTACTCTCTTGTTATTATTAAAATAATTCATAAAAATTCTTTCCAAAAAACCGACTTCCAAAGCCACTGTAAATAAATAATAATTTTGATTTCTACACTTTCTATTGAAGTCGGGCGAGCCTGATGCGTCAACTTTGTTTATCCTTGTTATTCCCGCCCGACTTCAACATAGTGTGTAGAAATCAAAATTATGTTTTAATTTACCGTGGCTTTAAAAGTCGGTTTTATGGAAATTTTTATTTTTAACTTTTTAGTGTCAGGATTGAGGATTTGGAGTCAGAATTTTTTATTTAGAGGGACCACCTCGAAGCTTCCTCTAAGGACTGAAAAAAAAAATTCAAATCGATTCAGAAACCACCGAGATATGGACCGACATACATTTAAAAAAAAATCGTGCCGAATTGAGATCCTCCTCCTTTTTGGAAGTCGGTTAAAAATATTGATTATCTAACTTTATGTTCTTACTTAAGAAAAACAATAAAAATTAAATTTGTTACATAAGTAACTAAACATTGATAATTATAATTTTTTTTTCTTAAAAAGCCAGCACCGAGTTTCTTGCTGGTTCTTCTCGGTAGGAATGGCATTCCGAACCATTGATAGATTCTCTTAAGTACACACTTTATCTTACTTATGTTAAATTTAGCTCTCCATTTCTCCTTTAGGCCGAAGTAATTTATTCCATCCATTTTTATTTCGCCAAAAGAAATTGTAGGTGGTAAAATTTGCGTAGTATCAATAATTTAATTTCTCAATTGATTCAAACAAAAGACATTTGCATAAAGTTTTCAATAATGCTGAAGAAAATTCCATTTTCTTTATTATATTATCCGAGATCGGTTTTATAAGGGAAATGCAGATTTAAGTGCTCACAGTAAAGAATTATTGTTTTATACTGAAGAAACGCCACAGTAGACAAATCTATGTGGTACAGTGTGTATCTTGCACTTGCAGCTTAGGGTATTCACTGCCCAGAAAGCCAGCAATTCTCACCGGCACAACACCACACCACACAAATCTTCCAATTTCATATCGCAAGCTAAAAGTGCAATGTACTCACTGTTCCAAATAGATTTGTCTACTGGTACCTTCGTTATCATGGATTTTCGCAAAGTAACGCCTGCTTCTATCCAATATACTTGTACAATACTTGTATGAATGCTTGCGTACTCCGTCCGATTCAAATACGATCAAGAATACGCAAATAACATCCGTCGAAACGGACACAGTGTAAAATCGATACCGAGTTTTTAACAGAGTGTTCTACATTTGAATTATCTTGAGTACGGATCTTATTCGGATTGGATGCAGTACGTACAGGCCCTAACTCATACAGTAAAATGGGATGGCAATCGGATACGACCGAGAGAGAACAGGCGCTTTTTTTTCGGATTGATTATGCTGCGTAAGCATACTGGCCGCTACAGCATTACTGGAAGGTTGATCGCCGAGAAATGAGCCCTAGGGCTCAAAGACTATGGGGGATGGCAACTTCTTCCAAAAGCCGCCTCCTGTTAGGCTCGGACCATGGCTTAGGATGATGCTGGGACGAATGAAATGTCGGTTGGAGATTAAACGCAGGACTCAGGCAGTGTAATGGTCTAGGTTGAAGTGCCCTTGAAGAATAATGTAACATTCGAACCGCTACGCTCGAGCGGATATCCGGAAATATGCTGAGTAGACCTCCCCCTCCAAAGAAGTGTTTACAATGTTAATCATGTTACTTGAATGTCAGCAATACAGCACTTGGCTCGGGCCCAGCGTGGACGTGGCAACGTGCCAGAATTAGTAATTATATGAATTTCCCAGCTATTTAGACAGTTATAAATTACGACGGAGTGGCACGATAATGCTCTTGTACTGAGAAATGAGGGAATAATTGTTCTTTGGGTACAGTAAAAGAATATTTTCAGTTGTCTATTAAGTGCTTAAGGTACTTAATTTCGAAATTAGTGTTGAACTAACGATGTAATTAGAAGTATTTTGTTGCTTAGTCTCCCGTCTTTCTAAAACAGATTTGAAAGAAAGAAAAACCTTTATTTGAGCACTTCTGAACAACAAAAATTAACTTAAACTAAACACTTACATATGATATCTGAAAAGTACTGTATTGTACAGCAGTGCAACAAACAGGTAAGCCACTCAGCTTGTGCTGGGACTCCGAGCCATTCAGATACGAAACCACTATAATAGCGCATATCTGAGGTACCAACCAGGTGCCAACGCAGATTTTCAGTGGCCGCCTGGCATAGAAGAATAAACTGTTAAAAGACAGAATAAAAAGGTAGGAAGAGAAAGTAGTAAATATTGTATAAATACTTAATCCTATTTAAAAGAGGTAGGTTTAGATTAATAAATTAGGCATACACACCCTTAAATATAGAAGTACGAGAAGTTTATCAACCTAATTAAACAAAATTTTCGATGTATAATAGAATAGGATAATATAATAAATAAATAAACTTTATTGTATACTTTTTATTCCATTCTTCAATTATAATTACGCACAGATTAAAAATAAAAATAAAAACATGTTTAAATAACTGTAAAAATAAAAATAAAAAACTCTGAAGGATCATAAAGCGATTAAAATTAATAAACTTGATAACTATTGCCGTAGTTTTTGTATGTTGAGAAGTTTTTTTTTAATTTTGGTTTAAAAGCGCTGGTCATCTGGAGGTTTCGTAAAGGCGGAGGAAGATCGTTCCGAGATGTTGGAACGACCTTGCAATGTATTTATGCCTTTATTATAGTATTAATGCCTTTGAATGCCGTAGATGTGTGCCTTAAGCAGCCTTAAGAATAAGATATATAGCTGCCCTAGTGTGGTGCATTGTATGGACACCATTTGCCTAGAAATGCGTGCTAGAAAATTCGTGCTTCTGGTAGACTTGAGGATAAAAATCCGACAACCATTACAAAACACCGACTTCATCTGAATCCACGGCTTACTTCACCCCAAAAGCAAGACGTTTCATTTAATTTTCCGAAAGACTTATGCGAGTCTGGTTTTTGAACCTCCATTTGTTTGAATACTAGGTACTAAAATTCTACACCAGTGGAATAAGAGGCCAAAATCTTAGCCGTTAGGTATATATATTAGGCTATCAATATTTCAATAGGCTCAATATACTCGTATATTACAATAGACCCTCTGTTATTAGGTTACTACTAAATGGAACGGAAAGCCTAATTCAATACCGTGCCAATCGATGTGAATCAATGTTTCATTTCGCTGATGAAGTTTTGGTAATAAGTAGAAATTGACTGCTATAACGACCGGACTATACTGCAATTACTTCGTAATATCATGTCGTTATTGCTACGAGTTTATTCGGATGTGAACATCATTTTGTTTTAGGCGTCGTATACTTGAACATTATGTAGATAATTTGTCACATTTTCTATAACAATTATTTTAACAAGCCGTTTGTGTTGTTGGATATCCCGTAAGAACATAAATTCTTTTCGCTATTCTATTAAAAAATAATTAATAAAAAGAAGTAAAACGATACAACAACTTGCTAACTACTGAACCACTGAGAAATATATACTTAGAAGTTATCAAAATGTTACGCAATTACATATGAGTCCTGTTTTTGTTCATGTATACTAGAGGGAGAAATACGGTGTTTAAATCTCTGGCCACAACAATGAAGCGCAAATATTATTTGTATGAGTTTGTATGGAGCTGGGCTCAATTAAGCGACGCGACGATGCACTGGGACATAATTGTACTAAGAATACTTGCCGCGACGTGCCACTCTAGCGTGGCTAGACCTTAAGGCTATTTGTCGATACAATTCTTACAGGCCAAGGACCCAGCGTTTAATCGTCCTATACAGAGCTATATTCTTAAAAACAATAAAAAAAACATGAAAATTGAGGTCAAGACACTCCTAAATAACGAAAAGGCAAATACAAGATCCGAAAATGGTACATCAGGTGAACTTTAACTAATAAATACTCAGCGATACGAAATATACAGCCATACCACGGTTCATCGGATAGAAGAATTTGATCAAATTGCAGGCATTCTCGTCACGGTACGCAATCTTTCCCCATACGTGCTCCGAATATCTCGCTACATCAAAGAAATATCTACCTTGAAGTTAGAGTGTTATAAATCAAATTCGTGTACCAGAGAACCAAGAATGCGGTATCAAAGGCCAGCTCTGAGATAAGTTGGAAGCGTCGATGTATAGCGGAGAAACATTGGCACGCGTGGAAAGTTACGAACAATTAGCGCTTGAAAATTAAATATTATCAGCAAGCTCTTTTCCATACAAATATTATTTGATGTATTTTATAGATTCGGGTTAATATGTATCATTACTTCCATACCATAATATTTAAAAATCCGAAAGTGTTTCTATCTGTCTGTCTGTCTGCTACCCTTCCACGGTCCCATTTGTTCAACCGATTTTGATGAAAATTGGAACAGAGGTAGATTGTATCCCGGAAAATTAAAGAGTTCCTGCGGGAATCAAAAATCTTAATGCAGACTCGACTGAGAATCGACTGCAGACGAAGTCGTGGGAATCATCTAGTTTGTAATATCCGCACTTTATATCAGTAGTAACTAATGCACGCCACCTTGTCCGCATGGATTGAGCTTCTTGCGTCCTAGCGGGAACTCTTTTAAAATTAAAATTAAATTTTGTGGCATAAAATAGTAGCCTAGTATTCCGGTCTATAATCTATATCTGTGCCAAATTTCATCCATATCGATTCAGCCGTTCTGGCGTGATTAAAATATTGAGAAATAGATTGCATAAAGCATAAGCTCCTTTTCCCGTGCTTAAGCTCCCGTTCTCAATTCGACTGTTGCTTCTTTTTCCGTCGTTTTCTCCGTCGATGCTTTTCTTTTTTGTTTGTATGTTACGCGATCATTCCGCCAATTATGAATCAATTTTGATGATTCTTTTTTTGTTTGGTAGATCATACTTCAACGGTAGTCCCACATGAATTTTATCGTAATTGTTTTTTGACAAAATCAATAAAAGAAAATATCTACCCAGATAATGCTTTTTACTTTTTAGTTTAAGTTGGTACTTATTTGGTTTTGAAGTCGGATTTGGTTTTAGATGAAAGCGAATAATTAATTACTAATCTAAAACAACGACCTCAATTTACATAGACGGGCCCTGTCAAACAAAGAATGTGGGCGTATTTTACTAACGCCACTAGTCTGAAAAGTAGGACAGCGCTATGGCGGGAACAAGGACAGGCTTATATAGGTGTGGAGCGTGCTCTGCAGGTCCGACGCCCAAATTTTTTTCTATGAAAGGGCCCATCTAGTACCTACATATGTATCAATGATATAAACTGTATCTTTGCTTGTTTGCATGAAGCTTGCAACTGTCTAATTAATTATACGGATGCCTCCTGGATGTCAAAGTTGAAGCTAGTAACAATTGATGCGCCGCCTTGTGACTGTAACTTAGTTAACGGCGGGCGATGAAGTGTCCGTAACTCGTAACTACTTTATAAGTTGCCCAATTCAATTTCCTTTGTATTCACACTTCTTGGAACTAGTATGTTCCATGTATTAGCTGAGTCTACCTATTTGAATGAGCGATGCGAGAACACTGCGACTTCTGTTGTGTATACCAAATTCAATAATGTTACGTGTGGGTAATCGAACAATTGCATAATAAAGTCAGTCACTATCGAGCAGCTGATCGTTTTACTGCGTTGTGACAGCGGTGGGAACATCGATTTGTGATTTTGCTCATTTTGTTTGTCTGTTGGAACGTCATAATTAGTTTCTGGCCCCCAGTTGTCCTACGCGAGTGACAGAAGCGACAGAGACGCGATACGACGCCTTAGAAAATAACACTTGTCTTCGTGACAACGTAGGCCACTGAATGGTCAGCTACTGTTTAATATTGTCGCATCGCGTCGAATCGAGTTTCGTTGTCACGTTTATCACTCACGTAAGAAAAAATACTGATACCTAGTTAATTACTTCAAATTCACAAAAGAAAAAATGTTTTCAAGCCAAGCTTATACTAAAGGAAAATGCCAGACTATGTATAGAGCTTTGCCCCACTTATTAAATTTCGTTTACAAGCACGCCGTATGTAGGATTTAATAGATTTTTTATTACTGATAACTATACATATATTTTGAAGCCTCTAACACTTGCGGTTTTTTATTAAAACTAAGTTTAAGTTGCAGTATTATTTTAGGTTATATGCATTTTTAATTGTGAAATAAGTAAAAAAAATGCTGTGTATCATTACAATGCTCTTGCCAAGAGATATTATGGCTTTAAAATGAAGTAGGATACTCAAATGCCTGCGTAGCTTGAGGTCTACCTGAAGTAATATGATACCTAGCTAATAAGCTTGTGCTATATTCTCTAACGATAGAATGGTTGACTAATTGGAAATAAAACAACTGTTAGTAATTATTGATTTATTAATCTTCATATTAAATATGTAATCAGTCACTACATAATCAAGAAATACTGCCGTGGTGCATCAATATCATTTTGATGGTAAGCCCAACATGGCAACAACATGTCTTAGGATCCTGTTTACACTCCAGTGACAATTTATGCACCTCAACGTCGTTACCCAAATCGCAAACAATGGTCATCCATGGAATATAGCGTAGCGTTGGCGAGATCGAATCAATATTATAGAAGTTCTAGCAAGTTTTTGATGAAACATTCAAAACAAGCACGGTAAACAGTCGATTTCACTGAAACCACGATTTATACAATGATCACAAATCACAATGACATTGACATCTTCAAATACGTTTGTCAATGACGTTTCATTGCACAAAATGCGTGAATGCGAAGGTAAGGTTTTAATGCAACTATTTTATTATTCATTGTTATTTACATTAAAATAATAATAATGTGTCATTTTCAATAATTAACAACACGAAATAACGAATTTAAACAAAGATCTGGAGTATGATCTAAGTAACTAATAGGAGTTTTGTTTTATTTAAAAACTTAACAACTGTAGTTTTATTTAGTCGTGTATGCGTAGAATGTAATGCAAATTGCCTCAAGAGAAATAGGAAGTGGACGAGGGACTTGAATTACTTTTTGTTTACATTTTTAAATCCGCAACTTTTTTATCAATAATTATTAAATCATACGTGGTCATAAATTCCTAAGATAATTTTAAAAAGTTTACATTTTGTGTAAATTATGAAAATTGGTGGGGCAAAATCTGGCATTCTCTTTTAATCTAGTTTCCATATTATAAACGCTAGTTAAGTGTTGATTTTTTTGATTTATCACGCTGCAATAGAGCAACTTACCGACATGATTTTTGGATACCAGAATTTGAAATAGGCTTTAAGTAATAAAAATAGTATGATTCGTGATTTTTCACGAATGCGATTCTCGCATGAGTAAAACTACAAAAAAAGAAATTCCGTAAAATGAAGGAATTTTCATTTAACTCCTGTATCGATAATAAAGCTTCCTTTAATTACAGTTACAGTACAGTGTAATATATTGTATATGTCACCGTAAAATTGTAAAAATATTGTGAACCGTTCAATGTTCTGAGTGTCAATTTTTAAAATATTCATTGTATTTACGTTTTCTTGTCTCTTTCTTGTAGGTTAGGTTAGGTTTGACATAAATAAACAGGTAGTGCCTTAGGTTTGATCGGGTTTATATATCTAATCTACCGAAAAATAATCCGTTAAATTATAATCTTTCCACAGTTTACAATATTGCTAGTTAGATTATAATCTCACAGTTTTTACAATTTTACGGTGACATATACACAGATTGTGAATCCGTGGGCTTATCTTTTAACACTGCGTCTTTTCGACACATTCGGTAACTTAGCGATACGTTGCAGCTGTTATCAACCTGATAACGAATCCCTAGATAAGATCGCTTCCTAAATCGGCCCAATCGGAAACTGAACTCGGAAATCCTAGTGAGATCCTTCTTTCACACGTATTACATTGGATTAAGATTATGCCGATAGTGGGTAGTAACAAATTCGTTTATAAATTGGACTCATCTAAGAAAGTGGGTAGTTTGAGAGTAAAAGCCCTTGAATATAAATTACCTGTGCCCTCAGTTGGTAGCCCTTACCCTCGACACCGCAAATGGTTCGATCCATCAAAATATTTTGGCTAGTCTGCTTTTGTTTTATTGAAATAATAGACTGGATAAATTTTGGCTGAGTAAATAAACAATATTTAAAACTTGAAATTGATTCGACGGTTCATTTATCCGGTTCTATTGGGCTCTGAGAGTAAGCAATTAATAAAAAGATCCTATTATATACTAGTTGAAGCCCGCGGCTTCCTCCACATGTATTAAGTTTTCTGTAATTCCCGGGGGAAATTCTAAATTTTTCAGGATAAAAAGTTTATGCCTATGTCACCAGGTCTTCAACTGTGCCCGTGCAAAAATCACGTCGATCCGTTGCTCTGCTGTAGCGTGTTTGAAAGACAAATCAACAAATAAACAAACTTGCGCGAATAAAGAAACCCTATGTTAAACTATTTGATGCCCGCGACGTCGTCCACGTGGATAAGTTTTTCGTTATTCCCGGGGGAACTCCTTAATTTTGTCAACAAGACTGTTTACAATTCAAAAGTCACTCATAAAATTGACTTACGTGAGTAAAACTTACAATTCATATAAGACCGTGGCCTAAGACCACTTAAGGGACGAGTACTTAGACATTTCAATGTTCTTAGTTCCTACTCTCGGTAAGTTAATTATTACTGTATATCACTCCAACAATGCCGAGCAAATTAGCTAAAGGAATGTGATCGATTGTATCGGTATGCGGTATCACAGGCCCGGGATAAGCCTCGGGTAAAGGCCGCCGGAATTATCTACGAGTATCGAATACAAAACTAATTTCGATTTAATCTAGGTTTATATTATAATATAGGATCGTTCCGCTGGAAATATTTGCTGGGGTTTTTGAAGAAGGAATTTGGTACAGGTATAGGTTGCAACTTGTATTCCGCAAGGAAATAAGTTACGTTTTATACTGGAAAATCGAAGAGATCCCGCGGAACGAAGTCACGAGTATCATCAAGTCCTTTACAAATAAGTTTAGTATTGCCTCATCACAAATAAAAATGAAGGTAGTTTAATTTAACGGTACTTTTATTTTACGTTTCTTTTCTACCGAAAAATTCCTCGGTAAGTGAGCCTCTTACTTCACCGATCTATCGTACATTGCCCAAGTGACTGATGGAATAGAAACTAAATCTCAGTAAAGCAAATCTTGTACGTACACAAAGTGTTCCAGGTAGAGAGCAAACTCGCCAAGACGTGTCCCCAAGCGATTAAGCGCCCGGTACGATGCTGTGTAGGAACCGATTAGTGGTGTGGGTTTAATTAAACTGCCTTGCCCCTTCTAAGTCAGTCGACCTCCATCTTAGACAGCATCGTTAATCCAACAAGTAAAATCTCAATTAGGTGTACTTTTAATTCGCCATAATCCGCTCCAAAACTATTTAATAATCAGTTTTCATTTGCCTACCATGCCTTAACCTCATAATTGGATGTATATGCATTGTCATTATCATTGCTACAGAAAGACAGAAAAAAAATCGTGACTCCTCAGATTAAATACGGGACTCGGTATCGTATAGCGCCATCTATTGGTCGATAACATATAAATTGTAGTACCTGGGTCACCGAGCTTTGCTCGGTATTTTTAATGGTGTGTAGTGTTTTTTGGAAATTATATTTAAATACAAATATCAATATTATTGTTTATTTCTTACTTTTAATTCAAATAAATGTACACATGATTCAGCGATAAATAAATTACAATACAAATTACATTTTCGAACTTACCACCTTAATAATAAAAAAAAATATATGAACTGGTTCTTTAAATAAAAAATCATTATTAATCAAAAATCTGGACTCAAACCGGGGTCTTCTAGTTTCGAGACCGCCCCATTTCCCACCTGAGTTATTAAACCTTCTAGATGTTGGCGAAAGGACATGACCAGTAATTGCCCTCCGATTCGGGACAATGCACAGGATTTCCGTTTTTACAGTAAGGTTTAAAAATTCAAAACGAAATTATTATGGATTTATTATTCCAAATAAGGTCAGGGTTCAGATGACAAAAAAAACAGTACGTTTATTGTTTAAATCTTGAGCGTCCGCTTTCCTCTTTAAGCACTACTCCATTTTGACGTTCCATTATATCCATGCCTAATAATAATCTTGTAACCCTACATGAATACCATTTAAGTACCTTAGTCATTATATTATGAATGATTTATTTTTGATCAATTAAATAGTAATGAAAAGGAAATGTATGTTTTGTTTATACCTAGTTATTTTTATTTTTTGACAAGTCTCAAACTAATTGATCGAACAAAGCATTTTGAAATACTGCGTTTAAAGGAACGCCCTTTCACATTGCATATGCCGCCATCTGTGGTCGAATAGTTAAACTGGAACGCCCTTTCACATTGCATATGCTGCCATCTGTGGTCGAATAGTTGAACTTGTTAACAAAAAATATTTTCTAGACTCACCACAATACATAGCGCCATCTAGTGTGGGAAAGCAGTTTTTGGTGAAACTTTTTTAATTTATTTTCTCAGTTTTCAGAGCCTTCAGACTCCTGAAACTTTTTTATCTGAAAACTATAAAATATAACAATTACGATAATAAAGAAATAATACTTGAAAATATTTTTTTGGACTCGCTCAACACAATAAATAGCGCCATCTAGTGTGGGAAAGCAATCTTTTGGTGAAACTTTTTTTATTCATTTTCGCAGTTTTCCGAGCCTTCAGACTCCTGAAACTTTTTTATCTGAAAACAGTGAAATATTACAATTACAATAATAAAGAAATCATTGCTGAACATTGATTTTTGACACCTAGGCAAGCTGCCATAGTTCCACCGGTCAAGTCCTTTACTTTCGTATTCTAATGATTTTGGAACAGTTTTTCATTGCCTGAAAACACGGATAAAACGACATTTTCTAAAAATGAATCCTAGCTAGATCGATTTATCGCTCCCGAAAGCCCCTGCATACTAAATTTCATGAAAATCGTTTTAGCCGTTTCCAAGATTCAGATTATATAATATATATGTATATACAAGAATTGTTCGTTTAAAGGTTATCAAGATTTTATCTCATGTGTCTTTGTTTTTGCCACTTTTTCGTTTCATCAAATTTTCAAATAACAACGATTCACAAAAAGTTATAACAAAAAAATATTTAAATGGCTCCCCAGTAAAGTTGCACAAAATGCACTTCCGTCATGTTTCTACGATCGTGACGAACTATTTTGGTGAAAGACAAAATAACGTAGAGGACTGTTCCTCTGGTAGGTCTGGTCCCTCACACTATTTACATGAGGTGTCGTACTACGCTAGTTTGCGTTTGCCTAATTCCACCACTGGTTCCACATGCTAACGAGTTTAAAGCCATTTTGGATTGGAATTCCATTGTTAGCGAATTTCAATCGCTTTCTTCTTCAATCACGACTGGGAATGAGTTTCCTCTCAGAATAAGCAGGATTTGGCCATAGTCCACCACGCTGGCCAAGGGCGGTTTAGCAGACCACTTCGTTACTTACTTCGATTTATTGTCGTCGTCTTAGGAAAGAACTTGTCGGTTGTAGAGTTTGATTTTAATTCTGCTTGCAGTTTTAATTAGCTAGGTACTTCGTTTTGGAAAATCAAAAAGGCGCAAACGTTGGTATAATATAGTGTGTGACTTATAAAAATATAATATATGTGATGATTGGGACGTCATCCGCGCAGATTGTTTTTAAAAAATCCCTTCGGAACTTCCTATTTTCCAGGAAAAAGAAGACTCGCGAAAATTGGACTTTCCACGTTTGTAAAATATATTCATGCATAAAATCACGTCAATCTGTTGTTCATTTACCGGCGCGATTGGAAGATATACCGCGAAAATTACAAGGTAACGAAGAAACAAATTTTCATAAATTATTAGTGGGGTTAATCATCTCATGATCAGACATGCATCAGCATCAAAAGACTTTTCAAACAACAAAACAAGAAGACAACTCTCATCCACAATTTGCTAGAACTGCTCAATAGAAGAATTTGAGCATACTCATTTCTCGTTAGAGTCGCGGATACACCAGTGTCAAAGTTTAAGTTGGAAACAATCGGCCCTGCTTCTGTCGCTTTTGTTACTTGTTACTCGCAAGTTGGTAACTTATACGCCTGTGTACTTAATGAACTTAGAGCTTTGTTACTCAGAACTAAAATCTTAAGTTGCAGATGTAAGTTTTCTCCAAGACTTCGTACCTATTTACATACACTAATTAAGTAGTGACAGACTAGCGTAGCCTTCGGCCCAAGTTCTGGGTTAGATACCAGGACATACACCTCTTAACTTATTGAGTTAACGGCGTAGTCTCCGTTTTCGTCAATTCTAAAATCGATATAAGTTTGTAACGCGTGGATCGAAAAATTTCAAATTAATAAATGCTTTAGTTCAATAAATTTTCAAGTATTGGATCACAGGAACATCACTTATAATAGCATTAAGGGCGGTGAAGGAAAACGTAGCGAAGAAATGCTGCATGCCTGAAAATATTTCGTTTTTGATCTTTAAGGTGTAAGAAGTCGGTCAGTTCACACTTGACTAGTGTAGTGGACTTATTTTTCTCATTCTGAGGGTAGAATCGTGCTTATTAGTGAATAAGCGGTTATGTTTGATTGCGAAGTAGCCTAATCAATCATTACAACAATCCCAATCTTTGTGATTGATTTTCAGGAATGGTATTCGTACCTACTCATAGTATTATTGTATCTTGACTGCCTCGTTGGTCTAGTGGTTAGCATGTTCGACTGTGACCGATGAGGTCCCGGGCTTGAGTTCCGAGTCGGGCCATAACAAGTTTTGGGTTTTTCTGGCAAGAAATTTTTCTTAGCCAATAAATTATTGAACACAGATTCCAAATAATAAAATAATAATATAGATTTGGGAGCCCTGTCACGCAGAAAAGGCAACATTTGATTTACTTGTTTTAACTATTTTAATTTTATAGGCGCTATTCTAATGACTTAATGCAAAATTAATTTTGTATTTTAAAGTCTACAGTTTCATAATAGTTAGATAGTTTGAGGGGTTTATTATTTTAGTATAACAACATATTCTGAAACTACAGCCATAACCTGCTGTAGTTTATTATATTATAGTAATAATCTTATAACCATAATACTTACATAATATTTAACAAAACACAGATTACCGCAAATACCAACATACCATTAATAACGGATGATATCAGAGAGTTTAATTACTATCATATATTTTACTATAATATTATTATAGTAATACTAAAGCCATTTTAAATTAACAAAAAAAACCATAGTGTGCATACAATTTATCAATTATTATTATCAACTTTTAATTAATAATTTCGCGTGTCATGTTTTGAAACTACACCTCGAACATATTTATTACTGGCGAATGCCCGTGACTTCGTCTGCGTGGTTTGAGGTTTTTTGGTTCTCGCGGGAACTCTTTAATTTTCCGGGATAAAAATAAGCCTTTGTCACTCTCCAGGTCCTCATCTATAAATCATTAATCCGTTGCTCTTTTGCGGCTTGATTGAAGGACAGATCTCTATTTAACGTTCTTGGGGATACAAATTTCAAAAAATGTGTAGCTTATGTGCTATTCCAGACTATAATCTATCTCTGTGCCAAATTGCAGCCAGATCCGTTTAGCCGTTGGGGCGTGATTGAGTAACAAACATCCATACATCCATACATCCATAGTCCATACATCCATACATCCATCCAAACTTTCGCATTTATAATATTGGTAAGATAATATAATAAGGCTACTCAGTGTTTCGAAGTCTAAAGACTTTCAATTTTTAATGCTAATAGGTATAATCAAAATAGCAATCATTTAAATGGTAAAAATATTAATTTTGTCTCAATATAATTTTTGCAGTCATTTAATAAAATTTACTCATATTCGTATTGAGACATAAAATGTACCAGAAATCCTGCCATTTTTTGATGTCTGATAACAATATCAGGAATCACGGCTGAATAGTTTCGTCTGAAACATCCCTCTCGTAAAGTTTTACGACTCATTTGACATGATTGACGTTGCAGATTGAATCCGCCGCAAAAGTTTCTTTTTTTTTGTACAGAACATAAATTTCGTTATGTTTTATGGATATCAGCTGAGCTGTTTCTATCTTTTTATTAGAAACCAGGCATCTTACATTGAACAAAGAGTTCAAAATATAGTCAACCGGTGAACATAATTTCAAGCCATGACTGCTCTGCCCAATGAATTAAAAAAAATATATAGCCAGTGTTAGTCGGGAGGATTATGATTCTAACGGTATCCCACATATTCAAATCTGTTCAGGCATTAAGAAGTTATGGTGGAATAAATAAACTCATACTATACATACTTAAATACATGAATTCTTACAATATTACACACTTTTTTTGGCGGTCGTCTAAAAAGATGTATTGTATTTCGCTATTAATTGTTTGATATTTTACGACATTTTTATATTATTCACGTCGATACACTTTTTTCTTCAAAATGTTTAATTTAGACCAGCGCTTGTTGTATAGAAATGACTAAAATAATATTTTACGTATTGCTTTTATTTTCCAATAGGAGAAAAAAAAAGATCGAACGATTTTTGAGAAACGTTTTAAAAATAAACCACTTTCTTAAAATCATTAAGTTATTCGTAAATATAGTCCCAATCCTAATTCCCTCTGATATGATCCGTATATATAAAAAACAGATATAGCATAATTCATTGCCTACGAATATCAAATTATAATATTATCTTAGGTGCTCAGCCGTTTAAAGCAATTCTCAATCAGTATTATAATTACGCTCTATTGGATTTCTGTGTTAGCATCTGACCCTCATCGGCATTACGCGATATATCGCTACACGATGAGAGTACTGAATGCTCATAAATCTGTACCCTGAGGCCTGAAGCTCAGTCTTGTAATATGGGCTTTATTAGTAATCTACAATACTCGGATAATACAATATTCAGTTGCCTCACTTAAAATCATTGTTTCTATATTTAGTACAATAATATTAAGTTTGGTTGTACGCAAATAGATATTGACATGAATGATATCAAACATTATTATTATATTATTTGGCAATAGTACAATTAAAGATAACGTTAAAAAGCCATACTAGCGGAAGCCCGCGACTTCGTTCGCGTGAAATACGTTTCGTAACTCCCTCAAGCACTCCATAAATTTCCGGGATAAAAAGAAGCCTATGTCACTCTCCAGGTCCTCATCTATACCCATGCAAAAAATCACGTCAATCCGTTGCTCTTTTGCGGCTTGATTGAAGGACAGATCTCTATTTAACGTCCTTGGGGATACAAATTTAAAAAAATTTGAAATACGTAATTCATAATATAGAAGCCCAAATACTAAGTTTAACTATAACTTGAAAAACGACGGAATTTCATACAAACTTTCAACCCCTATTTAAACCCCATTAGGGGTGGATTTTTCCAAAATTGTGACTTTATTTATTTGAAATTGAAATTTATGTGAAATTAATTTAAGGAATAAAAAAATACGACTGCCCTGCCATATTATTTTTGGAGTTCATAAGAAGCGATTTGCATATATAGCCTTTGGAATCTTACTCACATTTTTTATTAAATGATATTTTTTTGTGAAGCACTAAATATTGAACTATAGTGATATATATTTTTGGAATCTACTCATCATTTTCTAGATGATATAGTTAATCTTATTTTCAAATATTTTTTTTCAATTTTGGCCTTTAATGCGGGACCATGGTCAACCCATCAATTTTTTTAAAAATTTGACTAGCCTAGTCACCCGGTATAAGCTAGGGATTCTAACGATACCTCATTTATCAAAATCGGTTCAGGCGTACAGAAGTTACGGTGGAATATACAAACTCACATACATACATACATACATACATACATACATACATGAACCCTGAAAACAATATACTCCTTTTTTCAGGCAGTCGTATAAAAATTAAGTTCTATGGTTATAACTTGAAAATGTCTTGTAAACTATAGGACTTTCATACAAACTTTCTATCCTTATTTCAGCCCTTTGGGGGTAGAATTTTCAAAAATCCTTTCTTAGTGGATACCACGCTACCGGCATTCGTTCATTTAACAAAAGTAGTTAATTCAATTCCAATGCTCGATAAGAAATCCAAATAGATCCGGAATCCGTCCAGTTAGTCTATTGGGAAATTCTAAAGAGGAGATATAACGTTTTTATAGGCATTAATTTTATATGAACCTACTGGACAAATGTAAACTTTGTTTTACCGGATGTATTTAGTTATTTGCCCCATGGGATTCGGATATTATTTTAATAGTATGCCTCCAGTTTTCGAAGCAAAATCTAATTACAAATTGATCAAGTATTCCGATTTCTATTAATAAATACAACTACAGCCCTGCCCAGCCTGTGCCCAGCTGTGGGACATTAGTCCCACAGCTGGGCACCCGTGAGATACATATGTGCTCCAAATTTCATAAGCACACCTCAAATGGTTATTTAGATATAAACGTACAAAAATCGTCATTTTTATGCTCTACCTAGGTATAGATCAAAACTCTGACACGGGGCATACTAACATTGCTTAAAGCCGTATTATTTTAATATTGTTGACGTTTATGTTGTAGTTTTATAATCATTATTTTAAGGACGTCAAGGTACGTGACATTCAACCGTTATTTTGAAACAATACTGCTTTAAGCGGTGGTAATAACTCCGTCGTCCAGTTCCTGCGGCAACTTGCATTACATTCTACGCATAGTGCATGCACAACTAAATAAAATAAGAGTTGATAAGTAAAAAAAAACTCCGATAACATAAATCATACTACAGGTCTTTGTTTAAATTCGTTATTTGGTGTTGTTAACTATTGAAAATGACACATAATTATTATTTTAATGTAAATAATGATGAATAATAATATAGTTGCATTAAAACCTTACCTTCGTATTCATGCATTTTGTGCAAAGAAACGTCATTGACAGAAAAGAAGAAGAAACGTATTTGAAGTCGTCAGTTCAAGCTGTCAGTCATTGTGATTTGTATTCATTGTTTAGAGTGGTTTTAGTGATATCGACTGTTAACCGTGCTTGTTTTCAATGTTTCACTAAAAACTTTTGATTTTGAACTTTTGCAATCAAAATTGATGAGATGTAGAAATGTGCTGTAGAGGTAGTCTGATCATAGATGTAATCTGTCAATGTCAGTGTAACTCTAGGTACACTATATATTTTTCTTGAGAATAGGCATGATGACAGTATCCAAGAATCAATGAAATTATGAATTTATCTAATGAAATAGGATTCATGGATTATAAAAAACGTATTTATTTTTCTATTTCGAGTGAGATTGTTATTTATTTTGATAAAATAAAACTATAAAATACAGCAATCCGCCATATTGTATAAAACACCACTGAAGCGAATGACGTCACTATTGTTTTCGAGCTTTGACAATCGACCAACAACCTCTTTATGCACAGAATATGTTTTAAATGTTTATCAAGTATTTTCGTGTGTTTTTGTTTCCCAAAGATCATTTCCATAATCTAGTTTTGTTTTACCGAATCCAAAGTTAGGAAATTAAAAATCGTTAGCCATGGACATTGACGTAATAATACTACGTCAACGTCTACGTCATGGATCAAGGATTTACCAAAGCTACTAGCTCTAATTTGCCCAGGATTGATTTGTTGATGCTGGGTGAGTATCTTGCATCACACAAAGACTTTTGTTCAGCAGAATTTCCAACGTCAAAACTTACATGTAACTACAATAATAACATAATAATTTATAAGTTCTAAACCCGTAAAATCTGCTATTTTATATATTAAGCACTTCATGATAGTTATCAGAGGCTAAGTTAATGAAATATTGTTTTTTAAAACTATACCGTATAACTTAATATGAGCGGTGATTGCTGTCTATGACGTCTGCCTCCTGTTCGGGGCGTATGGGGTTCGATTCTTGGCACGCATCTCTAACTTTTTGCAGTTATTTATGTTTTAAGCATCACTACATAGTATAAAACAAAGTCGCTTCCCGCTGTCTGTCCCTATGTATGCTTAGATCTTTAAAACTTGATTTTGATGCGGTTTTTTTTAATAGATAGAGTGATTCAAGAGGAAGATTTATATGTACTTTTTATCCCGGAAAATTAAGGAGTTCCCGAAGGAACCAAAAAAACCTCAATCCACGCGGACAAAGTCGCGGGCATTAGCTAGTATTAAAATAAAGCAAAAACTTACGTCAAAGTCATCTTCGCAGAAATAAATAGTAGAATTTAGCCCTATAGCTGTAGGATCTCGCCGTGCTAGATTAAGCCACTTAGATCGCATTGTTTTTTTAAGTTTTTTAAAGTGGCGGTGAATATATAGGTAACTTGCTTGGAGTTAATTTTGATGTGTTATCACACTGGGGGACCGCACACGACTTACACACTTTAGAATTCATTTTATTCACACAAAATATCTAAATTGCTGTACGAAGACATATTGGTGCCGATTCTGTAATGTAACATCTCTAAACTAAACTAAAATGGCAGCTTTAAATCTAGTTCTGTCCCTTTCCGTAGGGAGTATTATGAAAGGGTTAGCAATATTTATAATGCTCTAATTTTAGTTTAGTTTAGAGATTGTGCACTACAAAATCAGCCCCATTTTTTACTGCACATAGTAGGTACATTGGAGTACATTGGTAAAAGCAATACGTCATCATGACGTCACAAACGACGCCATGACACCCGCGAGCGTTTTGGCGTGATTTTTAAAATTTAAATTTCAAATGCCAATTTTATCTACCAAACCTTATTTTTCTGCTGAAATAAGATATTTTTCCGAAATAGTAGACACTTCTGAACATAATCTGACCATTTTTCAAAATCAGTCATCATGCCTATTCTCGTCTATAATTATCTTGTACAATGAGTCGTACAATAGAATTACTGGTGGGTTACGCACTGACCTTACACCGAATAATAAGTACCTACTAATGTAAAACGTAAACTAAAGTAATAGAAAAGTCCTATTACAGTGTAAAGGATTATTTGAATGATAGCAAGGCATGGGTATGAATTGTTACAGCGGCTGATTATGTAATGTTATATTTTAAGTACATAAATAAAATTTCAAATATTTGTGAGATGGTGATAATAAAAAAAACACAGCTGAGTTTATTGCGGGCTCTTCTCAAACCAGGGCACGTTTGGAACCCTCGTAGCTTTAGTTTTAAGATACCGTAGTTAATTATCACCATCACGTCTTATGCTCTGTAAGCATGACGTGCAGAAGGTGTACTTTGTAGGTACATATTTTGAATAAATATGTTTTGAGTTTGAGATTGAGTTCAATAATTTCTGTACAAAAAGTAATGATATCCCATCAAAAACATAAAATATGTAAAATGAGAGCTAAGTTCAAAATTGTGATATATATGCCTTGGTTGTTGACTTCAGCGACAAAAGAAGTGAGATCTAAATGGGTGCCAAGCTCAATGGTCAGTCCTGCAATTTATTTATAACAACATATAATATTTTATAACAACTTAAAATATCATTTCTTCTTATAACTTAGTATAAAATGTTGAAGACTAAGGCTTTGGCTTGGCTAGTTTTCATATACGAATTATAGCCTTCACAAGTTGTAAAGCTGTAAGTTCTTATTTTATTCTTCCGAAAATTTGGCTTGCTGGTAGAAACTGTACTTTTAGGTACCTACTTAATAATAATTCATATATGGAAACTTGCCAAGCCAAAGCCTTAGTCTTCAATATTTTATACTAAGTTATAAGAAGAAATGATATTTCAAGTTGTTATAAAATATTATATGTTGTTATAAATAAATTTCAGGACTGACCATTGAACTTGGCACCCATTTAGATCTCACTTCTTTTGTCGCTGAAGTCAACAACCAAGGCATATATATCACAATTTTGAACTTGGCTCTCATTTTACATTTCTGTTTTTGATGGGATAAACCTTTACAAATACTTTTGAATCGTCAAGTGAATCTACCACCGAGAAGAACCAGCAAGAAACTCGGTGGTTGCTCTTTTTAAATAATTCATTAATTACAATTAATAAATCAATGTGTTCATAAGTAGCCGCTTCCTTATAGCATTGTTGTCCTTAGCCTTATCATTGTTATTGACCAAGCGAGGCGAGGTCTCCGAATCTACTTCGGTGAATTTTTAGTTGTCCGTCCCAGTACCTAAAAAAAATACAAATTCATGGCCTTAGAAAAAACGCAAATAAATGACCTTCAGCTGAGTAATTAATACTGCTTGGGATCAAGTATAATATTTAAAAATAATATAGATCTTCAGCGCACGCGTATAAAAAACAATCATATCTGCCTATTTTTTCCGTGTAAAAACAATTTCAGAAAATTTTATAATGATGTTGAGCGACTGCATGTTACCACCGAAATGACTTGTCCAAGATTGGGCCTTGAACATGAACCAAGATGATTTTAATACACGTGAATAGAGATCCCAAAATATGGCTTAAACAATAATTTACACATTTTTAGAGAACCCCAGTTTGGAGAAAAATATTATTTTATTTTGTGGATTTTTTAGATCTTGACCTGAATCTTAACAACAGTAAAAAAAAAAAACTTGATTAACTTCGTCACTTAATGTCGTAGGGAGACTGTCAAATGTCACTGTCAGTTTTGTTTATTACTTTTATTATTGTTGTTTATTTAGCGATTGATTCAACTAATCAACTATTATTTATTAATCTTCTAATGTTGTATGCACTATATAGTGGAAAATGGGTAGTTTATCGAAATGGAATATTAATAATCACAACTAATACGCTTAACCCAAGAACATATGGCAAAGGATAGATGGTTATCGAGAGCCCTGGAGGAGGCCTATACCCATGGGCAAACTGAATAAATAAAACAGTGTATTTACTTGTGTCATAATTTATTTAATTTAATCTATTTTATTAAAATATAATTAACAACAATTTGTGTGTATACCATGTAATATTATTATTATAATGCTCAGTAATAATATAAGCGCAAACATGAATTTGTATCAGGCTGGTCTTCTGCTAGGTAAACATTGGTCAGTAATATCTTGTAGGAACTAATAAAATACACTAGGGGTAGGATAGACAAGACTGCTTGGTGTTGGTGTGGGGTAGTTCGGTTTATCAAACGTTTCTTTTAAGACAATACACCATAAAGTACACATTTCCGCACCACCTATGAGGTAGTGTACTTGACGCGTTTTTTTTTTACGTGGTATCCCCAGTAGGCCTAATCCACGCTAATCAAATCAGCAAAAAAGTTAGCAAATAATCAAGCAAGCTAAGCAACCAATTTTGTTTCTCAATAAAACACTTTATTAACCATTTAAGTCATTTTCATTTTCTATGTCTTCCCTTACTAATATGTTATCAAGAAACTGTGCAGGTGGAAAAATATTATTTTGGTGCCGAGCCCATCCAAGATACCAAATAATAGTCATCACATGAGCACAGCTTCCAACAGTTCTCTTCCCAATTATGCAACTGCAATAATAACCACAAATCTGGTCTTGCCAACCAGTTCTTGCAACTTGCAACAAAATATATATGTAATATATCTTGTTGCTTTGATGACGTGACCTAATTCTGCATCTGATCAAAGCTGTGTCATGTGATGATAATATGGCTGGGATATTTGTTATTGTTACATCATTGCTGACTTCTACAATAAAGGAACCATTTTCTCGAATATGTTCCCCGTAATAGGATCTAGCTTGTTTTATTTGGTATATTCCTAAGCTAAACAAAATCAAATCTGGCATTTCCATTATGGGGAACATATCGAGGTGTGGTATTTCTGCATCAATTTGTAAAAAACTAGCTCGGCGCCTATTTAACTGATGCTGAATTACATGGTCTGCTAAATGATTTGGCATGGTCATTCTTTGATGGGCTCTTTCCAATATAGATTGGGCATCAGCAGGGCGAGCATGGGCAGGGGACAAAAATTATATCCCCCGATTATGTCCACTGACAAGAGATAAAATTATTTTGTCCCTTTGCTAGAGCATGGCAACAGGGGAAAGGAGAAGTATATCCCTGTTTGACATTAAAAGTGGATAAACTTCCCCCGGCTAGAGCATGGGGGCAAGGGAAAGAGATAAAATTGTCCTTTTTTGACATTTGAAAGGGACAATTTTATCCTCGGTCATTGGAGGTGGGTATAAGCTTATTTTCATACCATTAAATTACAAAAAAGATGTCTCGAGCCTACTGGAACCTCATTTTTGCATCAGAAATAGAAAAACAAGAAAGAAAATTACATCGGCGATCAATACGTCTAATAACTATCAATAATAAATGGTCTACAATAAATGTTGAACTGGTAAGGCCAATTAAAGTTAATCAAAAAACCTAAATAATCAAGTTTTGTATTTTAAAAAAAAATGTGCTATAATTATATACTTCCTTTTCCGCTCATAATAAGCGTAAAGCTTGTTCTAGAAATAGGTACGACAATAGTCTACTGAGACCTGCAAGACTATTGTCATTCTGATTATAAAGCCTACAATCATTAACCATTGAGCTATTGTTGGTTACTTCATGATTGAATATTACAGGCTGTGGATTTTGACTGCCTCATCATTAACATCAAGGCAAGATACCCAGGACAAGTCAGTTCATCTTTAAGCTAAAGAGTTAAAACTCCAAAGTTAAAGCTGAACTGAAATGCCTGTATGTAAATCGGGCAATACTATCTTTTAGGTATGATATTTCAAATTAATTTTTAAACTTAGATTTCTTTAGCAAACCTTGAGGCCAGTTCTGTTTTACACCATATCTAAATTTAAATGACAGTTCTATTTAAGTGGCTATCACTTTCATATTATATTTATTTTCCCTGCGAAATTGTGCAGCAATAGATTTAATGCTGTCATTTTAATTCAGAGATGGTGTTAAGCAGAATTGCCCACAATATCTAGCGGGATAATTTACATAACTTAAGGAATACATAAAAACACACTGATAATCATAAAATTGTTTATTGGAATCCTACACATAGTTTGCCTGTTGTGCAGATTACAATTTTTTGGTAAAAATGTGCTGTTTGCCAAACATTATTAATTAATTTTGAATATTGCAGAATTCCAATGGAACAGCCCATGGATAACAGCTATGATGTAACATGAAGTGAACAATCCTCTCATCACATCTTCTGCGGATCAAACCAGGCTGCTGATAATTTCCCGACAAAAAAGAGACAAATTAATCAATTCATATTTCAACTAAAATATATTTGTACCTTTTCAACCTTTGTAATTTATTTTTCAAATACAACACAATATTAAAACAAAATGAGTACACACATTAGCCTGGCTAATCATTGATTTTTCTGGCCTAATGCTGATGTACTATGGGTACTATGGAGGACTCGTTCTTAGATTAAGCACTTTGGTGTTAATTTCCGAAACAGTGGGGACAGTCTCCGCTTTGTCTTTCCAAGTCTGCAAATAAAAATATAATAATTACTTTCTCGCCGATAAAATTAGTATATATCATTTTATTTTGTGCACCTACTGACTAAAAGTATAAAATTGTAATATTTTGTGATCTTACCTGCTTCCACTGTTCGACAGTCCTGTCTGGCCCATGATCTTTTATGATATCTTTATGTTTATGCCACTGGGAGTCCGCCCTTTTTGCCCCTTACAGTTCTGTAACTCACCACAGTGGCTAGGTGGTCGTATATCGACATGAATTCGACCAACATATTTATTTGTTTTTTGTTGCTTCTTGATCTGAATGAAAAGGATAAAAGTTGAATAAGGCAATAAAAATAGACGCACACGTTTTAAAATAGTATCAATAATAGGTAAACAGAAAGATTTGTCAAGTTAATTAGTTCACTTTACATTTCGCTTTCCTAAGGAAAACAATAGTTACTTTATAACATTTTAAGGGGTACGGATAGTATCTATTTACTTTTTGGCGGCACTTATGTTCGCTTTCGCTCCTTTTAAGTACAATAAATTATAAATTTAAACCAAGTAAAACCGGTGAATCCGAATACTTCGTTTTGCCGAAACGAAAATAATTAATTGTCAAAATCACAAGCAAAGACAAAAACACAGACTTATGATAAAAATAATGACTCTTTGACACAGAGTTGACATGAATTTTGAAGGATTGTGGCATTTTACATCTTACTTCCATAATTTTCTTATAATGGCAACAATTGCGGGGACAAGTCTTTCCCTTATTTTATCCACCGTGAATATTATTTCCACCGCTATGCCCATGCTCTACGGGTGGATAAAACTGAGGGAGGAGATAAAAATTTTATCCTTTCCCCGTGGATAAAATCTTCCGGCCCATGCTCGCCCTGCAGGGGCGGTTGGTCAAAACAGGATGAAAACTATTTATAATTGCTCCTGCAATTTTGAAATCATCTATGAGGTTTTTCGACCCAATATTAAAATATTTATTTCTAAATATTTTCCAGTCCCGTTTAAAACGACCGTTAACAACTTCCACTACCCACCTACACAGAGTCACAAGCCGAGATTTATTTGCCTTATCAGTTGAGAGCTGGGTTTCCCCTACACCAAGGGTCTCAGGTTTATGTACCACATAACCCAATGAATTTAATAAACTGATGGAGTCTCGAAATCCACGGTCCAACAAAAACACATCATTTTCTCTAAAATATTCTCTTAGAGGAGAATTTACGTCAAATAATTGTTTCATAATTACAGCATCAGACGTTGTTGCAGCATATGGTCCAAAAATGTCGATTATATAGCCATCTGTGGCTACCAACAAAAATGGTTTCACAAGATTTGTATACTTGTGTAAACTATATGACTTTTTTTGAAACAAATAGTTTGAAGATTTTTGCATATAAATATATGTTCCATCAAAAATAATAATGGGATTATTTTGAGGTGTCCCGAAAAGGCCCTGTGGTATCAAAAGATTCCTACTGGACAAGTTCTCCCTTAATATGTGATTAATACCTAGATGTAAGGGCACATAATGCTCCTTCATGCAGTTGCGTGCCTTTTTTATATACATGCATGTTAGAGACTTGGACAAGCAAACTAATGAGGCAATCCGTCTAAAGGGTTCCCCAGTTCTCAACTTTAATAAGTACAACCCTAAAGCAGTTTTTGGTTTTTTGCACCATGCTCCAGCGAATTGATTGATACAGGTAAGTATGGTAAAGAAATTCAATACAGTTAAGCCCGTCCAATATTTAAAAACATGGTCGTTCATGTTTTCTGCGTTTTCAAAATCTATATTTTGCATTGTTTGTTTTCTTAACAAATCCAGCATTTCCTTGACGTGATTCACACTGAAATCAGTCATAAATACAAAATCATTTAAAATCTCCCAATTGTATGTAGCTATATGTTCTTCGCACACCCTAGCATTGGGTGTGACATATAATTTTTGATGTATCAATATTGTTTTTTTTATAAATGCAGGTAATCTCAATCTTTCTGAGTTACCACACTCTGGAACAAAACAATGGTTAGATGTATCTGAAGTTCGCTGGTAACCATCCAAATTGATATTTCTCTGCTCATTCTGGTTCAGCCTGACAATATCCAGTTCTGAGCTAAGGGCACTGACAGGCTCAGAGCTAGGAGCACTGACAAGTTCAGTCATAGGACTAGATCCCCTTTCAACATCTTGGGTACTTGTTTGTGCCACTAATTGCTGAACTTGGCGATGCGCGCTTTGCCAGCAGGCATTACAGGCTCGAGCATTTGCAGGAATCTGAAATGGAATTTATGTTTAATCTTGATATTAAAGTAAAGAAAATGTTATAGTCATTATGAACAAAATGATCACATTATAAAAATAAAAAAGCACTTTAGAATTAATCCACAAATAAAACTGATCACAGATTTACCCAGAGGGAGAAACATTATAGAGTACATGATTAGCATCTTACTAATATTATAAATGCGAAAGTTTGGATGCATGTATGGATATATGGATGTTTGTTAAAAAAAACCTCAATCTGCGCAGACAAAGTCTCGGAATTAAACTTCTAGTTCATTCACTATCATGGACTTCCGCAAAGTAACGCCTGCTTCTATTCAATAAAGTCTCGGGAATTCGCTAGTAGTATATATATATAAATATACCTGACGGGAGTTGATGTTGGCCATAATTTGAGCTCTTTCAGGATGACCCTCTAGTAAAAGGCGTGAGCGTCTGCCTGATCGTCTATGGATGGACATCCCACAAGAAATGCAAACTGCTTCATGACCAAATTGTTGCCCACCAATGTTACCCTCATTCCTGTTGTTTAATTCAACCAAAACAAGGTTTATGCATTCTTGGCAAATTCGGTCTTCATCAGTTACCTAAAAACAAAATAATAATAAAAACGAGAAACATAATTTATTGTTTTATTAGGTCTTTAAGGTATTGCTTAAACTTAAACCAGTTCTTTTTAAAGTCTGTTTCAACCCCTTTTTAAGGTCCAACACTGAGCACAGGTCTGCTCTCAGAATAAGATGGATTTAACCATAGCCCACTACACTGGCCTATTGCGGGTTGGCAGGCTTCACACAACTTTGATGTTTCCTCGTGATGCTTTCTTTCACCTCTAAGCAAGTGATATTTAGTTGCCACAAGCAACTACAACCACATAAAGCAAGTCTGAACTACTGGGCTATCACTGCTTTTTAAAGAACATACTTTAAAAACAAAACTAGTGAACGCATCCTAAACACCTAATAATAAATAAATATATTACCTCATGTGCAATCCATTCTTCAATTATTCTAACTATATCAGGACTCATGCTTACAGCTTTATAAATATACTGCTGATTTGCAGGTATAATTATACTACAGTTAATACAATGAGTCATATCTGAGTAATCTGAAAAGGAAATGAATATTCATGAATGCAGGCTGACAGTCGTGAACTATAAATAGAAGTTGACAAGCAAAAGCCTCATTTTTATATAAACTAATATTATGTTAAACACTACTATTTGCTTTCCACACCATGTAAAACACACAAAAACCAGTAGTTCACATGACAGCAGTAATGCCTTCTGGCTTCCGTGTTTACTGTTGGTGGTGGCCCACTCCCAGTGTACCTACAAAGGATCATTTTCACACATTTGAAGTGTAATTGGGCAGCCCCATCAGAACCTTAAAGGTTGTAAGCAGTTTGCATAAAGTCATGCCACAGACTGCAAATATAAATAAACTCTAAATAGGGACTTCTATATTCCCATGATATATGCGCAAAACTGGAAGCAATCATGTTAGCCTCTACTAGAATCATTCTATATCAATCTACTAGATTTATTCGTCACTTTTGATTAATTTTGTGTTCAGACGTTTCAATTCGAAGAAAGGTGCTGATATTATGTTATTCCACGTAAAAAAATATGAATGGTACTTACATTATTAGACCAATTGGAGTGTAAAATAAACAATTCGTTGCGATAAGTTTTTCACTGAAAAGTTGCGGTTCACTGAAAAATTAAAATCTTAAGCCAAAACAAACACGGGTACACTTATCAATCGTGAATGGACGCAAGACAAGTATAACGGCGTATTTTGAATTTTTGAATTTTGGCAGTTCTAAATGACATTAAAGTGACAGTAACAGGTGCCAGATTTAGATTTAGGTTATATTAAAAAAAAACGTGTTGCCATTACCAAAATTATTATATTAAGTATTGCCAAAATATCTCCTACAAACAATATTTTTCAAAATTATTTTAAAAAAAAACGGGGTTTTCTAAAATTATTTTATAAATGCCGTTTAATGTTATATTTTTTTCTCTTTCACGTGATGGCAGTTTGGTTCTGGTTCATTGACGAAAACCACCCTCCATACTGAACTGGGACATGTCCTTTGAGGCGATTATTTAAACTGCTAGGACGCGAGGTTTTTGGAACAAAATATCACTTACTAGCTGACGGCTGCGACTTTTAAGTTTTAAGTTTTTTGATTCTCGCGGGTAATTCTTAATTTTCCGAGATTAAAAGTAGCCTATGTCATTCTCCATGTCCTCAACTATAGCCATGCCAAACATCAGGTCGATCCGTTGTGCGCTGAGGCGTGATAGAAGGACAAACCAAAAAGCAATAATACGACTAATCGTACTGCGAGAATCTTCCACCTGAACCGCCACGCGTGGGCCGCTAACTCACGCTAACATACGGGCCGAAGGATTGCGCTAGCTATATTTCGAATTAAATTATGATTATTTTTAGTTTAACAGTTTAATTATAATTATGAGTGTTTTGAAAAATTATAAATAAATAAATAAAAAAATGAATAAATAAATAAAATCTTAATCTAAGTAAATAGTATTAATATTATAAAACGCGAAAGTTTGGATGGATCAATCACGCCAGAGCGGCTGAATGGATCTGCATGAAATTTGGCACAGAGATTACTTATAACCTAGATTATCAGATGGCTACATGTTATCCCGTACAATTAAAGAGTCCCGAGTTCCCGCGGGAACCTCAAAATCTCAACCCCGCAGACGAAGTCGCGGGCATCAGGTAGTCATTAAAATAGTTTACAGAATACCTTCTTATACAATAGGTACTTTAAGCCTGGACTCACTCATCAACTTCTAGACCAAAGCCTTGAATCTAGAAACCAGAATGAGACTTTTTTTTCTTTTTTAAAATTTCAGCTAAATTTCAGTTCTCTAGTTGGCGCGTGCCCTTTACAAAAATATATGGAGTAAAATTTCCACGAGAGCATGATGCTAGTGATTTGATTTCCTATGATTTTCCCGCTGCAAAAAGCCTAGGTACATATAGCGGCTAAAACTAATAAGTAATAACCTTAATGCCGATTTTAAAAACTTATAACCTACATGCAAGCTTCCAACCCCAATTTTACACTCTTGGGTGTATTTTCGTGAATTTGCTTACACAGGCTATTATTATATAATACTAATAACCTACATCCCGATTTTCAAGCCTCTAACTTCAAACACAAAGAAGTTTCATACAAACTTACAGCCCCCATTTCACCCTCTTTGGGGTAAATTTTCGTAAAATTGATTATACAGGTTAATAAGATTTACAACTAATAACCTAAATCCCGATTTTCAAGTCGTAATAATTAAGATTTTATCATTGTTATTGACAGCATTTCTATTATTGTAGCGAGACGCAAATAAATTCCAAGTGTAATTATTGACTATCACATGTCATCCAAAGCACTAATTGGATTCCACGAATGATTCCGATGCTAGAGCAAATTAACCTGGCACACGTGTATAATGGAACCGGGCGGCGCGGCTCATATTAAAGAGCTTAAATACACGATAGTATTATTAACACGCAATTCGAGTTTTATAGTGCAATTGTGCACTCTCATAAAAACTGGATTGAGTATGTGAAAATAATGAAACGAATATCAGCCCTCCTTAGTATGAAAGTCGTGAATTTCACATTGCGTACTCTATTGATGTGATAGGCTGACGTTATTAGTAGTTCGTGATTTATGAGCGGCAAATAGGTTTTTACATACGAGTCAACTAATGTCAGCTCGATGACGCCAGTCGAGGGCTGACCATCATCACGAGTATGTAGAAACCTTAACGCACGGGCGTTAAGGTTTCTACATACTCGTGAATCGCGATGACACAATATTTTTCAATACATTTGTGAGAAAACTTGAAAATAAAAGTCGAGTAGGTAGGCACTAGGTACTCACTAGAAAATGGTTTTTCACGCCCATACTTATTTCGAGATTTTTGACGGCTATTATAAGCGCGGTTTTTTTCTCAGATCTAAAATACGAGCACAGATTAAAGATTTAGTATAGACTACGGCGCGTTGTTGTAATTGCGTTTTTTAAAATTAGATTCATGGCTCAAGGTTCTAGTTCTTATCTCCCAGCCTGGACTATTCAGCCTTTACTTTTTTGATTTATAAAACTAAAAACAATTTTAATTAATGATATTAAATACAATTTTTTATTTTATGAATTATTTATGTTGTTTTTCTTTTTCTTTCATCAATTCACATCTAAATGTTATTGTTTTTTAGGTTTTCTACATACAAAGCCAATATCATTATGAACCTTCTTGCAAGAAAACTTTTTATTTAGAAGTAACGTGGACTTACAAAAATTAAAAAAAACTGCAAATTTACTGCACGAGGGTAGTAAATATTATTTACTGCACGCGGGCAGTAAATTTAACTTGCAAGCCGTGTTTACTGCCCCTGTAAGTACATTTTTCGAGCAAGTGTATTGAAAAGTATTTTTGCTGCAATGTTGAGAAGTAACAGATATTCTAGGTGATTATTTCACCGCATAATCTAGTTACCGGCTCTACACTGTAGCTGTCATACTGCGATAATAATGGGTTGTATGTAGCATGTCTGACGAGTTACCGCACCTCACCGGCAAAGACTTACCGCCAAGCAATTTATAGCATTCAGGTACGATGCCGTGTAAAAACCGATTTGGAGGTATGGGTTTAATATAACTGCCATACCCCCAACAGGATAGCCCGCTACCAACTCAGGCTGCATCATCACTTAAATCAGGTGATATTGCAGTCAAGGGCTAACTTGTAGTGGCCTGGACAAAACATAATTATTGCTTATTCTATGGTGTCAAGTTCTATATACCACCTGCGATACATCCGAGGTATTTTCCCGATACATGCCTCGCACCCGAGACGAATGAGTGTCGATGCCTTTAACTTAATTTTCTGCTCTTAATGAAAACGCTATTGCCTTTGTATCTACCTAGTTTTTAAATAATACAATTTCGTATCCATACTTACTAATATTATAAATGCGAAAGTGTGTCTGTCTGCCCGTCTGTCCGTCTGTCTGTCTGTCTACTGCGCTTTCACTGCCCATCTGTTCAACCGATTTTGATGGAATTTTGTACAAAGGTAGGTTGTATTCCGGGGATGGACATAGACTAATTTTTACCCCGGAAAATTATGGACTTCCCGCGGGAATCGAAAAAGAACCTAGTCTACGCAGACGAAGTCGCGGGCATCATCTAATTTCATTATAATTAAGAATGTATTCAAGAAGGATAATACACTACACTAGAAATTTATCGAAATAGCATTTGATTATTTTTTAATTACGAGAATATTTATCATAATGATTCGCTTTCATCTAAAACAAAAACCGACTTCAAAACTATATCTACCTAGTAACTACCAACTTAAACTCAAATAAAAAGTAAAAAGCATTATCTGGGTGTATATGTTTCATTTAACCTGCATTGAAAATGCAGAAATAAGACAATTTCAGACGAATGCGTTATTCAGCGGGTAGTGCAGAAAGTGATGGTTTTCTACCCGCTGAATGACGTAGCAGCTCTCCTTTCAATCCTGCCAGTGTAACTTGTGTTTATTTCAATCCTTTTAAATTATCATTTTACCAATCAACTAAACTGACAGATATCATATTTGTAAACAACAACCTAGCAACTAAAATAAATAAGAAATACAACTTTAATAAAACTTGCACTTTTAATGCAGGATAAATGAAAAATAGTGTGTGCGCCACGGGACGAAAAACGATTTCAGATTTCGGGTGATGCCAGCCCTCGCTTCGCTCGGGCAGGCAGGTAGCTTCATCCTCGTCTGAAATCGTCTTGTTTCACCCCTAAGTACACAATATACTACTGCTTTTACCCGACTGCGGATCGCACAGGGTTATGTGTTCATCAGTCTATATAATATGTTTGTTTGTTCCTTGCAGGACAGCTACAGCCTAAACGTGTGGACCGATTTTGATGATTCTTGCACTAGATTATGCGGAGTATATTATCATTAGAGTGTCACTGTGGAAGCTGAATTTGAGAAATACAAAATGGTGCCCTCTAGAAGCCATAATGTAACAAATTAAAAAAATAAAGTCAATAGACTATAGCAAGTGGGGTATCAATGAATAGGTCTTGCAAAATCATACTTAGGTTCCCTTAACCATTTTCTCATTTTAATGGTCATTTAGGATTTACGAGGTTTCAAAGGTTCATTTTTAGTGTATTCCTTTGTATCGCACTATAGACAAAACGGCTGAACCGATTTTGATAATACTTGCGCCACTAGATTTATTTTAATCTACCGAGTGTCAGTACGGAGGCAAAATTTGAGAAAAATAAAATGGCGTCCACTAGAAGCCAATTAATAAATGAAAGTCGATACTCGATAGGTTATAGGCAAGTGGGGTATCGTTAGATAGGTCTTTTAAATTCACACCTAGGTTCCATAGACCATTTTTCCGTTTAAATGGTAATTTAGGATTTACGAGGTTTCAAAGGAAACGTTTAAAGTTGCTACTCATATCATCTTTATCTATCAAACTAGGTGGATTATCTCAAAAGCCACTCAACTGATTTAAAAAATTATATCACTTATAGAAGGCTACATTATTAAATAAAATAGGCTATTTTATTTCCAAAAAAATTAGAGATCCTTACGAAAATTGCAATAACGTGAGTTAAGTCGGAAAAAAATCATCTCATCTGAGAGCTTACGTGGCGTGCGCTGCCTAAATCGTTAAAGTTACACGACAACAATGTATGGTGGAAATGTTCCTCTCAAAAAGTTCAAAATAAAAGCCCGCGATAGCATATTATAACTATCTTTTAAGGTTGACTCACAATATCCATTTTTATGGTTGAAAATTTGGTCTAATTCAGTGCTTTACTTGCGAAGGTGTTTTACCAACATAGTATTAATCGTTAATTCCTTATCAAAAATAATATCTTACTCACCTCAAGTATATAATTAAGACAAAAATTGTCCTTTACACCATTCAATTTAGGTGAAAATCTTATGAGAAATTATAGAAATAAAGTTTATAATGCAACAGAAAACTTCAGGCGGATAAACGTCTTTTACAAATATTACTCGCGGGAGGCGGGTACATATAATCTGCCAAAAACATTACATAATTGGCGGAATGATCGCGTAACATACATACAAAAAAGAAATTCTTACAGTCGAATTGAGAACCTCCTCCTTTTTTGAAATGGTTAAAAATAGCATTCGATTAAATTTATAGATCATTGATTAGTGATTAAACGAACTGACAAAGTGAAGTTCTATCATAATTATATGAGTCGCTTCATTTGAAGATATAATTTATGCACAATAGTTTTACGAATTATAATTTTAACCAAAAGTGCTAATTGGAATTCGGAACACAATTAAAACCTAAGACCAATGAGCACTGCCTCCAAAATCGATTAGTATGATTCGATGACTATCTAGCGCAAATAATTTTAGACTATAATTAACTATTGTTCATCATTCACAGTACTAATTGGATTCTGTAGATAATTCCATTACTAACATAAATTAGTTCGGCTTGGATACATCGTAAATTTCAGTTCGGATGAAATTTGTTTACTTTAATAAACAAATTTTATCCAAACTAATGAAAGCGGCAAGCGGCGGAAGTATGCCTTTAACATTGAACAGTTTACAATCTTTCGACAGTTTGCAATTACGCGAGTTAGATTATAAACTAACGGTTTTTACAATCTTACGGTGACATATACATCTGATAGTTGAGCGGTCGTACGACGTCACATGTCTTTGATCCAGTATAGATCAAAACTCTGACACGGGGCATAGGTACTACCATTGCTTGAAGCCGTATTATTTTAATATTGTTGACGTTTATGTTGTAGTGTTATAATCATTATTTTAAGGACGTCAAAGTACGTGACATTCAACCGTTATTTTGAAACAATACTGCTTTAAGCGGTGGTAGTAACTCCTTAACTATTGAAAATGACACATAATTATTATTTTAATGTAAATAATAATGCACAATAATATAGTTGCATTAAAACCTTACCTTCGTATTCATACATTTTGTGCAACGAAACGTCATTGACAGAAAAGAAGAAGAAACTTATTTGAAGTCGTCAGTTCAAGCTGTCAGTCATTGTGATTTGTATTCATTGTTTATAGTGGTTTTAGTGATATCGACTGTTGACCGTGCTTGTTTTCAATGTTTCACAAAAAACTTTTGATTTTGAACTTTTGCAATCAAAATTGATGAGATGTAGAAATGTGCTGTAGAGGTAGTCTGACCATAGATGTAATCTGTCAATGTCAGTGTAACTCTAGGTATACTATATATTTTTCTTGAGAATTCTCGTCTTTAATTATCTTGTACAATGAGTCGTACAATAGAATTACTGGTGGGTGACACACTGACCTTACACCGAATAATAAGTACCTACTAATGTAAAACGTAAACTAAACTAATAGAAAAGTCCTATTACAGTGTAAAGGATTACTTGAATGATAGCAAGGCATGGGTATGAATTGTTACAGCGGCTGATTATGTAATGTTATATTATAAGTACATATATATAATTTCAAATATTTGTGAGATGGTGATAATTAAAAAAAAGCGGAGTTTATTGCGGGCTCTTCTCAGACCAGGGCACGTTTGGAACCCTCGTAGCTTTAGTTTTAAGATTTCGTAGTTAATTATCACCATCACGTCTTATGCTCTGTAAGCATGACGTTCAGAAGGTGTACTTTGTAGGTACATATTTTGAATAAATATGTTTTGAGTTTGAGATTGAGTTCAATAATTTCTGTACAAAAAGTAATGATATCCCATCAAAAACATAAATGTAAAATGAGAGCCAAGTTCAAAATTGTGATATATATGCCTTGGTTGTTGACTTCAGCGACAAAAGAAGTGAGATCTAAATGGGTGCCAAGTTCAATGGTCAGTCCTGAAATTTATTTATAACAACATATAATATTTTATAACAACTTAAAATATCATTTCTTCTTATAACTTAGTATAAAATGTTGAAGACTAAGGCTTTGGCTTGGCTAGTTTCCATATACGAATTATTATTAAGTAGGTACCTAAAAGTACAGTTTCTAGCAGCAAGCCAAATTTTCGGAAGAATAAAATAAGAACTTACAGCTTTACAACTTGTGAACGCTAGAATTCGTATATGAAAACTAGCCAAGCCAAAGCCTTAGTCTTCAACATTTTATGCTAAGTTTTAAGAAGAAATGATATTTTAAGTTGTTATAAAATATTATATGTTGTTATAAATAAATTTCAGGACTGACCATTGAACTTGGCACCCATTTAGATCTCACTTCTTTTGTCGCTGAAGTCAACAACCAAGGCATATATTATATCACAATTTTGAACTTGGCTCTCATTTTACATTTATGTTTTTGATGGGATAGAGTATACAAATTTTTGTGGAAAACTATAGAACTGTAAAAATATTGAATTAATTGAAAAATCGATAGTAATATGTTTATTTTGATATTGCTGCTAAATTAATATAACTTTCTCATGATAATTATATAAAAATTAAAGTAATGTTAAATACACACACTAATACTATTTAGTGTAATTGTGTAAGCTTTTAAAATATAGCATAGGTTATAATGAAATATATTTTTATTCAACGTTTCTAATACGGAATGCCATTCCAGCGTCCATATTTTTTACCGCGAGTAAATATAATTTAAGTACATTCAAGGCAAGAGTGAATTGTCGTCTTCAAGGCAAGTGCGCTCGAATTTTTCTCCAACTTAGCTCTCTTCACTACTTTCCATTGGCATAAGTGTTGTCAAGCCCTTTAATATTTCATCCGAGTCTTTAATATTTAATTTAGAATTTAAAAATAAATAATTTTTCGTCAACTCTCCAGTATTTGATACATTTTAAAGCACGCTTATTTCATATACGCTCAAACGTTAATAGTCTTGCAATCTATATAATTTTTACAGAAACAGTGGCGCTGATTCTGTTGTGCACAATCTCAAAACTAAACTAAAATGACAGCATTGAAATACTCCCTGCGGAAAGGGACCGAACTAGATTTAAAGCTGTAATTTAGTTAAGTTTAGATTGTGATAAACGGAATTAGCCACAATGTGTGAGAAAGAGTATCTTAGCTTAGTACAGCTGTATTTTTACTTATTTTCGGGTAATGGATCAAAATTGCCTCAATAATTGCGGTATAAAAGCTATTTTGAAAGTGGATAAATTTAAAAATCCCGTGAGAACAACTCTACCATTTCCCTCTAAAAACTGTTCTTAGTTGATTCTTAAATAACGTTTCATATATTAAGAGTCTAATAAAAAAATAAGCACCCCAAGCCATCGTAATGTAAGGTTTTCATTACGCAAATAAAATGAATTCTTTTATTAATTCTTTGAATCTTCCCGACTGAAAAGCATTTCAAGTACACCTACTATATTTGCAATAGAATTTTTTATCTTCACATTTTCTCTTGTAAGTAAATTTATTCATCCTGTTTTTAATATCGCAAATTAGTTTCACAAGAAAGAAGCCGATGCTGTTTTATTAATTTTAAGTTAAATATTAAAGAAATAGCTTTTAGTGCAGACAAACATTTTCTTAATATTTTCAATAATATAATTTTTTATACTAATATCTTAATAATTATCTAGAGAATATCATTTCTTATCTTATTTGTCATTTTATAATTCCTTCTTGTGATCAAAATTTTAGAATGCAATGAATTTTTTAGCGCTTACTTAAAAAGGTCTTTAAACTGATATTATTGCTATTTCTTTGTTCTAGACGCGGAAAATACTATGATCTATTTTAAGCATGATAAATCTTGCACGTTGAGGTATATAATAGCTATCACGCTAACTAATCTCTTTCTATAGTTAAAGTTGTTATACCAACTTAGATATTTTACATTCTTTATGCTTACGTAAATTTCAAAATTGTTTAAATTAATTTACATGTTGAGGTAAAATATGTTGAAACTTCACTGAAATAAGTCTACGCTGGACTTTAAAGTTTCTTTTTCATAATATGGGAAAGTTTGCAGAGAGAGCCGAGTTCATTACTTTTTAAATTATGGTTTAATTTATAAACAACGATCACCAATTATATTTCTTCATTAAGTAGAACTAGAACTTCAGAACTAGACTGACTTGCTAACCAATAAAAAATATCCTTGAAGATTTATCAATTTTATATTTTATCCTTGAATATTTTGATGACCTTAGGTATATATTCAGTGGTGTGTACAGCGATCGTTGTTTAAGTGACCAGCTCCAGATTTTAAAGTCTGCAGTGACAATATGAAAATTTCTATTTTTTTTCTGCTCTGGACTAGTGGGAGGCTTCGGCAATGACCAGTTATCTACTGACACAGCCGTGCCTCCAAGTGACTGAATGCCATACCCTATTCAAGTTAGCCTGCTTTCAGCATCATTTAACAAAATATTTTTTTTCTAAACAAACTAGAACATAACTACTACTGCATTTAGCATGTTCTTGTTTCTGTCTCTTCGTTTGACTACACTTTCGTTTTTTTAATAAAAGTTTATGCAGGGACTATTGTGTTCTTTTTACTCATCCAAACTTATCAAAAATGTTATAACTCAAACTGTTATAAATTCTCTACTATCTACCATACAATCATATTTTCAAAATGTAGGTACATATTTTGACTGGAAATTTAACATAACTTTCACGTTAAACAAATAAAACATAACAATAACACAACCCAAAAATAAAATGCAATTTATTTTTGTTTCAGATCCAACTCGAAACATTTGAAGCCTGCAATGGACGAGTCTAGTGATAAATTCAAAACAAAAATGATAACATGACGAAATATGTTTCCGGCCGGACAGTTTCATAAAACTCGGACTAAAAACGAGGCGATGCGTCAAAATGATGAAAGTAAAAATAATAGAAAAACCAAATCATGTACTAACAAACTTGTACGTTTGAATCTATACTATTTTCTGGTGATTATTTTTCTATCACTAAATGGAGCTAATTCCAACACAACAAACATGAATCATCACAGTAATAAAGCCAGTGTTAATAGTAAACTAAATTTTAATAAACTAAATATCAATAGTTTACAAAAAGATGCGCCGAATGAAGATTACGATGAAAATGAAGATATAAATTCCGGTGAAAAATATACAAATGTCAATTTTGATAAAAATCCTTATTACAATGAAGAGTTCCCTCATGGTACTAACTTTTATAATCATGAAAGGAATGGGTACAGTGACTATGGTGATTACAAGAGATATTATTTGAATCCTTCAAACCCAATTCCAAAGTCTAATGTTAAGTTTAGAATAAGTAGTAGGATAGTGCAGACTAAATATGGGAAATTACAGGGGATAGTGTTGGCTATGGATGAACACAGATATTTAAGTCCGCTCGAAGTTTTTTTAGGTGTTCCGTATGCTACTCCTCCAGTTGGATCGAACAGGTGAGACACTTATAATATTATATCTATAATTATCGAGTTCATCCAAAGGAATATATTTTATTCACAATACGAGCACTGCCATGCTTTGTCCAGGATTGCCTCAGGTAATTTAAGCAGTTTTTACTTGAGTAAAACTGGCGCTGCTCTAATAAATACGAAGTTCACTTAGAATAACGATCCTTTGACCGAAAAAAAATTAGTCTTAAATTGAGATAGGAACTACACTTAAACTGCTCGACGCGCTGTCCCATCTCACGACTTTCCCTAATGAAGCATCACCGACCATGTGTTTGCATGGAAAATGAGATATTACGAAGATCATATTTTATACATAATCTATTAGGTTACGTCTAAAACGAGTTCAAATAATTTTCAATTTTGTAGAAAATAAGACAGAGTATGTTTTTATGTTGTTTTAGATTCAGCCCAACCCGAACCCCTTCACCCTGGGACGGTGTTCGGGTCTCTGACCTACCGGGGCCATCCTGTCCTCAGAAATTGTTGGATCTGGACGACGAGCGGAATTTACTAGAAAGAATGCCTAAAGGCAGATTAGATTACTTAAAAAGACTGATGCCTTATCTTAAGAATCAAAGCGAAGATTGTCTTTACTTGAATATATTTGCTCCTTTGCAAAGTAAGTATGCAGTTATTTCTGAAGTTTTAAATCCAAACTCAAACTCAAAAAAAAAATCATTAAGACACGTCATATTGTGTCACATATGGTACGTATTGTCACTTGACTATACCGTGGATTTGGAATGGGATTCTTCTGAGAAGGGCCCACAAAAAACTCAGTATTTACTACTTTCCATAAAAAAAATGTTACAAATTAAGATACCTACTATATTTATTGTTAATGTTAGGAACTAACTTGTGGGCAGGAGTCGACAACTTTTCACGACAAAATTTAGAATTCACATGGTTGATTAAGTGGAATAGTTAGTTATTCATTCATGCAGGAAAACAAGTTATTCGAATTGGAATACCTAAAGCACCAAAAATAATTCCACTCGGTACTAGGATATCATATTTGATGTCAAGTCATCCAAGCGAATTGACAGTTACTTCAAGTTTTGTGCCCATCAGACCTTCGATTATTATTTGAGCACGCAATATGGATGACGTAATCCATGATGTCAAACGCGCTAACATGAAGGATTGAGTTGTCTGCGAGATGGAGCCTGTAAATCATGAAGCCGTAGAAGGCGAGTAATGGGATACTGAATTATAGTCTGAAATTAGATCCTATAATACTGCTTTAAAACCACTGTACAATAGTCATTTTAGACAATAAGGAGGACTTTCAAGTATGCAAGCTCCGTTGCTATGTTTTTTTCAACGTTAAAAAAAGGGACGTTTGGTTTCGTCAAATGGGCAAAACTCTGAAAAAATAAAAATATTTACTTATAAATTTACTAGTAGATAATTCCCGCGACTTCCTCCGCCTGGATTAAGGTTTTTACCCGCGGGAACTTTTCAATTTTCGGGGACAAAAAAATCTATATCCTTCGCCAGGATGCAACCTCTACACCAAATTTCATCAAGATACCGATTTTGATGCAATAATGGACTGTTAAAGCGTATTAGACGAACAGATCATAGACGGGCAGACAGACATACTTTCGAATTTATAATATCAGTACGGATGGATTATCAACTATTCGTAAAACGTTATTATAGACAAGTACTAAGTACTTCGAGGCCTGTATCGAAACAGAATTTCCCGAATTCCATAATATGGCCCCTGGAAATGCTACGGATTGTGGGTATAACAACAGAAACACATAATAGTACCTTCCAAACCACAACGTTTCCTGTCACAAAGGGACTTTGCAACACGTCCGATACCTTTGTTATGGTACACAAAGTGTTAATACAATGCTGTTCTGTAGATTTATTGAATAAGGGTTCGGAAATGGTGCATTTTTGTTTGTCAGAAACCTAATAAATTTCATTGTTGCTATGCTTTTCGAATAGAGAATATAAAGGTAAAAATTTTAAAATAAATTCTATACACAATTATTACCATAATCATAATCATAGCCTTTATTGCTGAATAAATATTTTACAATAATATGTTGTTTTTTTATTTACCAAAGGGGATTGAACCGATCTGGCATAGCGGCCTGCCGCCATTTTGATTTTTTTTCAAAATCGCGGCGCACGATGAAAGTGGTATGTATGGATAGAGGACACATAGACGAACAAATAATGTCAAGTAACATAGTACCCCAAAGTGTCACGTTCCCAAGATAATTGGAGATAAAGATAGACATATGAGGGCAACGACAATCATTAAAAATAGACTTATTACGTGTCTACAGGTGTTAGATTGTATCCAAATATCCCAATATATCCCAGATTGTTGTTTTTGTTTTGTTTTGTTGTTATCGTTCCCAGGTTGATTATTATTATTACTGTTTATTAGAAGAGAGTAGGTACATTACTTACTACTAGGACTACGAGAAAACTACTACTATAATAAATTATTTATCTACTAAAGCGCATCATAGTGAAACGCAGTCGACATGTCGCGTTGGTCGCATATCACTTAGCTTGAAAACATTTTTTAAGTGGGTAAGTATTGCAGCTAGTTAGATATGTAGTACCTACTTGTACCAAAAAATAACAACTGTAGTAAACATTATTGTACTGCCTAACTACTGGTTAAAAATAAAACAAAAGGCATGTGATTGATGTTAAGAATCATTTATTTATTGCTGTAAGTACAATCACGGAATAAGGAATAATACTAACGTACAGAAACGGCACTAAAAAGAATTATAATATATCTAACACGTATCATGCATATTTGCATCGAGTGGGCTATGAGGTTGCTTTAAATCAAAATGTTGTGTGTTGAAATCACGATAAAACAAATGTCATCACGATAAAGATCATGTCAATCACAATATAGAATATATCGTCGCAGGAAAGGCAAATTTACTGAAGCTCCAAATGACCATTTCGAGAAAAAGCCGTTTTAAGTTTTTTTTTTCGTTTTTAATTCATAACTTTTTTCCCAGCACACGAATTTCGATGACGTCAAGGTAAACTTTTATTAATTTGTCATTTTCTATGTCCAGAAGTACAAACCATAATAATTGGACTGCTGGTTTGTGATATAGTGGCGCTTAAGTAAAAATGACTTCAATTTACAGTAAAGCAAAATTTCTTAACCGCCATTTGATTCAAATATTTATAGCAATCAAAATTACTTATAACTCTTACGTATATAAATTGGAAAACGACAAATTTTCTGGAACTATAACAATAATGTAATGTTCGTAATCTTAAATTACTGAAAGAACTTTTACAAGTTTGGTTTCATCATGTTAAAACAACTTAAAAAGTGATCGGCTCATTATGTTGAATCACTAAAAATCCTTAAAGGTAGGTTATTGTTTTAGTTATTTCGAGTAAAAAGACGTAAGAGATAATTACTTTTGTCTAATCACACCTTTAAAACTACTTATAACTTCAGTTAATACACAATAAGAGCTACTTAAATACTGTAGTGCCAAAATTAAAGTTACTTGAACCATAAATAATAACGTTTACTCCATTACTAATGTGTAAGAGCAAAGTCTAATTGCTTATGATTATGAAAATTCCTATCTTTTTTTTAACAATCTTACGTAAATTAGTAGGGCATTGAGATGGGCTTGAGCTGTCCTGCCTCCTCTGATAAGAGCTCAGCTCTTAAATTGGATAGATAGCTGGGCAAAGGTCTCCTATTTGAGTTAAGAGGGAAATAAACTCGCCGCCATATTTAGCGGAACATAAAAAAAAGGTCCATAATTAAAAAAATATGGTTTTATTTTAAAATCTACTTACTACACTTCTTTTGTTATTTAAAGTTTCATTTGTTTTACTTAAAATGAGATCACATTATGAACAGATTTTGCGAGTAAAGGCTATTTGTGAAAAATGGTACATTCTTGAACTTTTCATGTAACCGGGAAAAGTGAAATTTAATATTAAAACAAGTGAAATTAATTTAACGAATTAAAAAATACGACTGCCCTGCCATATTATTTTTGGAGTTTACCTCCATATGAAGCGATTTGCATAGCCTTTGGAATCTTATTCGCATTTTTTATTAAATGATATTTTTTCGTGAATCACTAAATATTGATCTATAGTATTACATATTTTTGGAATCTACTCATCATTTTCTAGATGATGATTAAATAGTTAATCTTATTTTCGAATATTTTTTTTCAATTTTGGTCTTTAATGCGGGACCATGGTCACCCCATAAATTTTTTTAAAAAATTTACTAGCCTATGTCACCCGGAATAAGCTAGGGATTCTACCGATACCTCATTTATCAAAATCGGTTCAGGCGTATAGAAGTCATGGTGGAATATACAAACTCACATACATACATACATACATACATACATACATACATACATACATGAACCCTGAAAACAATATACTCCTTTTTTCAGGCAGTCGTATAATAACAATTAATTAAATTAGAAAAATGGTGATTAATATCGCGTATTTCCTCCACGTGCTCTTATTAAAGTTTCTACCCGTCTAGGCATACTGAGGATGATGTTATCGATGGTCTCCTGGGATAGTCTCCGCCATTCCTCAACTACGGCGATTCGCAGTTCTCCCAAAATCTTCACCGATATATGGGGCAAACGGTACGACATTTTCTTCTAAAATTTCTCTGATATAGCGGTCTGCAGTCAGACTCCCTCTGTCAATCACTACCAAGTCTGTACGAACTCTCAAACAAATGCCCGCCCAAAGCATTTTCCACCACCGTATGCAACTGTAGTTTCAAAATTTGTCTGAATGTATCGTTCTCCTTTGCGTCTTTATATTCTTTGCCTGCCGTCAATTTGATTTAAGAGAATTCTGTACTCATCACTAAACAATACCTTACTCCATTGGTCCGCGTTCCAAAGTCGATGTTCCTGAGCAAAAGTTAACCTGTTTCTACGATGATTTACCTCGAGCCTTGGAGCCTTGGCGGGCACAAATGAACCCAAACCAGCTTCTTCGAGCCTTCTTCGTACCGTACGCTCACTTACAGTTACACCCCGCACTGCTTCTAACTCATGTCGGGCTTGGACGGCCGTCAAACGAGGGTTCCTACGTACACGAAGCCGAATGAAACGATCATCCCTACTCGAAGTGCGTCTTTTTCTGCCTTGTCCTGCTCTTCTCACATGAGTACCGGTCTCCCTGAACCGTTGGATACTGCGATGGATCGTTGAAACTGGTCGACGAAGATCTCTGGATATCACTCTGTAGGTTTGACCATTTCTTCGCATTTCGAGTGCCCTGGCAATCTCCGTTGGGGCTATGTCAGGCATAATTCAGTCATCAACTCCAGAAAGATACGCGATTAAAAAAAACTAACAACAAGTGAAATTAATTTAACGAATCAAAAAATACGACTGCCCTGCCATATTATTTTTGGAGTTTACCTCCATAAGAAGCGATTTGCATATATAGCCTTTGGAATCTTATTCACATTTTTTATTAAATCATATTTTTATGTGAATCACTAAATATTGAACTATAGTGTTTTATATTTTTGGAATGTATTCATCATTTTCTAGACGATGATTATATATTTAATCTTATTTTGGAATTATTTTTTTTCAATTTTGGTCTTTAATGCGGGACCATGGTCACCCCATAAATTTTTTAAAAAAATTTACTAGCCTATGTCACCCGGAATAAGCTAGGGATTCTACCGATACTTACCTCATTTATCAAAATCGGTTCAGGCGTATAGAAGTTATGGTGGAATATACAAACTCACATATATACATTCATACATACATACATATATACATGAACCCTGAAAACAATATACTCCTTTTTTCAGGCAGTCGTATAAAAAAAAGTATTTCAATGAAATTTTAAATCAAACTCAGAAGGAAGAAATACTCGAAGTTCGCTCCAGCTAAGGTGTATTTGAATAAAATTAAAACAATTGCGTAAAATGTGATGTTCAGTTGTTTTCTTAATTTGAAAATATTTCTTTTTAAATTAAATGACGTATAAACCAGCCAGCAACCTTATATGATACTGATATCAAACCTTTTTTTATGTTCCGCTAAATATGCCGGCGAGTTTATTACTTCATAGTAAAGATACTGAAAGTCAAAAACTTGCTCAATAACAGTAAGGCAAAATTACTTATACGCCACTTCCTGCATAAAAATGGAAAGACTAATATTCTGATAAGCCTTACTTATTATAAATACTTCAATTCAAAATTACTTATACCAACTTTTATGTTTGTTTCGAGTAGTTCAAAAATGCTTATAAAATATTAGCTTTTAAATTGCCGGATGCCAAATTTACTTAAAATTTACTTGTAATTTATTGCAGGAAAACAAAATTACTCAGGTGACAGGCACGAATAAAATGCCAAAAAAGTGTCGTTTAAGGACTCTGGCTGATGAAAAATCCCCTTTTTTTCCATTTACTGAAACGCCAAAAGAGTGCTCGTATCGCTATGGGACCCAGACTGATCGACGCAGAAAAAAACGCTGATTCCGAATATCTATATAACTCAATATGCCTATTTTGGCGCTTCAGTAATTCTGCCTTTCTTGCGACGATATGTGCTTGTTTTAATTCACCTAATACAAGATTAATTATTATCATCGTCTGCATCCCTAATTACATAATCCAAAAACTCGGCAGGAGATCGAATATGGGTTTCTTGATGCCGAGCCCAAGCCATGTACCATATAATGCACATAACATGGGCACAGCATCCGAGGGTTCGCATTCCCACAAGACAGTTACAGTAGTGTCCAATGATTTTATTTCTGCCATGTATACTATTATCCAGCAAGATGTAAACGAAATATATGCGGGTGGTTTGATGTCGCGAATGTATTTTAGCTCTTGCGAGCCAAAGATTGAGAGCTACAATGCCGAATTGGGTAAGATTTTAATCAATTTCTAAATCTTCATACACTTCGATGAAAAATGTACCATTCTCTTTAACGTGCTCACCGTAATAACTTCTCGCTTGCTCTACTTGGTAAGGTCATATGGATATAATTAATAAATCATCGTATGAAAGTTTTGGGAAGTGTTCAAAGCCGTGGTTAGCATCTATAGCTTGAAAAGCTGCTCTGCGTTGGTTGAAATTGTTTTGTATCACCAACTCTGATAAAAGGTTTGGAGCGTCATATTTTAAATATATTTCGTTTATTATTTAATTTACGAGTCGGTTGTCTACCAACCGTTTTCCAAACGCGTTTAACAAAGCACAAGCTATTTTTATTTCCTGTTTTAGATGCGGTGCGGCTATATTGACATACTGGGACCTCAGTTGACGAAATTGGTTTTTTAAACGACCATTGATTGTTTCCACTACCCAACGACACAACGTCACTTTGCGAGATTCGTTCGCCTGTTGGGTAGTAAGCTGACGTTGGTCGTCGTCTTTTGTAAGTGGCAGGTAGGTTTTATACCCAACCTCGTTCATTTTCTCGACTACATCACGAAATCCTCGATCCAGAATAAAAATAACTTTGTTTTCGAAGAACCAATGGAAAGGGTTATCTTCATCCTCGCTTATTAATTCCTCCATAATAGTGGCATCGGATTTGGTGGCCGCATAAGGCCCAAACGCTTCAATTATATATCCATCAGGACTTATTATTAAGAACATCTTTAAGAGATTTCTGTACTTGTGGGAACTGTATGATAGCCTTTGGAACCTGTAGTTTGAGCTTTTTTGAATATAAAAATAAGTGCCGTCACAAATACTTATCAACTGATCACAGTTAGGTTCCGCAAATAATATATGTGGGATTCTTAAAATTCGCTCACGAAGTTGATCTCTATATAAGAATGCGCAATCTGGTCCATAAATATGGTCAAAGCCCAAGTGTTTTGTAACAAATTCTAAAATAAGACAGTTTCGTGTCTTTTTCATAACTCTGCTTATAAATTGTGGAGATACATGAAAGACGCTTGCTAGTCTCTCATTGGAATCACCAGTGTGCAGTTTGCACATTACAGTTGCTAGGGCTCTTTTAGGTTTCTTAAAAGCGTGTGTTAAGGAAGGGGTTTCTTCTAAAACAGTTAAAAAGTTCTCCTTAGTAAACCCAATATAATAATTAAAAATAGTGTCATCGATAGTCTCTAATCTATCAAAATTCAAATATTTTAAGTCCTTTTTTTGTAACATCTTTAACATATCTGCTATTTGTGCACTATTAAAAGTATCTATTGTTGGACGACCGTATACCGCCAAATCGAGCCACAAAGCTCTCGAATGCTCTTAACAAACCCGTACTCCATGCGGAATGTATATATTTTGTTTAGACAAAATATTTGTTCTTAACATCAAGTCAACATCCTGTGCAAATTCTGTCTGTGATTGCACTCTGCTATAATACAGTTCATCGAACTAAAAGATAAACGCAAGAAACCTGGTACAGACATCAGAGGCACATTTGGCATCTGTGGCATTTCTTCTGCTTGCTCTGGAACAATATTATCTTCCTCGAGAGGAATATCTTCAACAGGCTCTTGGGGAGTAACTCTTAGTGGATCACTCCGCAATTCTGATGATTGAGTGGATGAGGGTTCAAGCACATCATCAGTAGCTGCTCGCTGTGATGCTAAAGCAGCTTCCTCTTCCTCTTGAGCTCTTATTTGTGTTGACACAAAACGATCAGCACGTTACAAACATGGTCTGCATATTCTGTCCTGCACTGTTATCTGAAAAAATACAAAAGACATGACTATAATAGCGAAACAATACTACGTCATTATTTGGACGTCAATAAGCATTTATGTCACGTAACTTCAAATGAAGATAAATCCATTATACCGAATTTACTTTTGTCCTTAAATAAATATTACCTACTGGACACAGGGTCATAAAATCCATCATAGGTATAATGGATTAACCCAAATTCTACAAAAGCGTTCTTTTCTTTGTTATAATTGTCTAACATGTGTTTGTCTCGACTATTGTCGAGTTGACTTTTATTATGTTCTTTTTTCTAATCTCCATTTAACAAAAACTCGCAATAAATCTAATTTTCGGTAAGTAGAGCTTACACTCTATTATTTTTTGTGCAGCTCATATAGTTTTACTTTTTACATTCAGTATTTTAATGTATCAGTCAGAGAGATTTGATACACAACTATTAGAACCCAATCCCATACGATTTAACTGTGCACCTCGCGCTGTGACGCAACTCTGATGATACTATTTGCAAAAAAGTTAATGTCGTAAAAATATTGTTCATCTATGTATTTATTTAGTACATTGTTGTATGGACAAAAATGTATACCTAAGGAAAGTAGGGTTAATAGTTATGTAGTTATAGTATTATGTACTGACCTTCCGATTGTCAGACAGATGACGAGCGTATTCAATGTTGTTTTGATGATCAGCTATGTAGTCTCCAGTTAACAAATAAGACTGTATGGGTCGCTGATATCTTCGCCGCGGTCTACGAACAGTGCTCACTCCACAAAAAAAGCACTGTCTTGCACCAATATGACTTGTCATTTTGGTCAAAATAACTACCTAACTACTTACAGAGTCAATGGTATAACAACACAGTCAACAGAATATAACAACAGAGTCAACAATAACAAGTAATATAATGAAAAACACGGCAAAGAAACAAACAAACGAACTCTCGTACAAAACGCCTGCGCACATTGGGAGTCAAAGTGGCAACTGGCAAACTGAATAATGAATACTGATGATGCCTTTCACTTTTTTACCCTGGAGTCCCTGCCCGGCTAGGAAAACATTATATTTTTGTCTCACTCGCACTCGTTGCACGTATTTTTTCCTGTGCTTGTCTACCGGCAAGACAATGGAAGACAAGCCGTGTCATAACAAAAAGTACGGCGGGAGCGGGATAGAGCTGTTGACTATTCATTTGTATTATTTTGCGTACAATCCAACCACCCAACCCATTATGTGTGTCATCGTTCTAATTATTATTAGGTATAGCGATCTTTAGTTCCACATATCTCTGCAACGAGCAATTAAATAATCTAAGTCTGCAACGACATTATTTTATTGTTCATTTCATAATGCAGCGGGATGAAAGACATTAAGACAAGCCAACACGCGCGCGCGAGATACTTTGACATAATATAGCGATTCATTGCGATGCGATGTGATTTAGTAGGCAAATAATTAATTGTAGTAGTAGTTTTCTCGTGCTCCGAGTAGTATGTAATGTACCTACTCTCTTCTAATAAACAGTGATAATAATAATCAATCTGGGATATATTGGGATATTTGGATACAATCTAACACCTGTAGACACGTAATAAGTCTATTTTTAATGATTGTCGTTGTCCTCACATGTCTATCTTTACCTCCAAATATCTCAGTAACGTGACACTTTGGGGTACTATGTTACTTGACATTATTTGTTCGTCTATGTGTCCTCTATCCATACATACTATTTTCATTGTGCGCCGCGATTTTGAAAAAAAATCAAAATGGCGGCAGGTCGCTATGCCAGCTTCCATACAAAAAGATTCAAACCCCTTTATTACTGAACATCAGCTTGCGTTGCGACATAGGCCTACTCCAGAGCCTTTCAGAGCTTCCTCTCCTGTGTTGTGCAGCGCCATGTAGCACCAGCCACCACTCTTAGTTCATCTTCCTATCTTTTCCTTTGCCTTCCTTTACACCTTTTCCCAAAAAAAATAAGGTGGGAAGTATTACCATACTAAGTTTCAAACTTGTAGCTTGTAGAGACGTTTGGGGAACATAGTCGAACTAGCGATGGATGTTATTATTGCCCCAAGTTGCTTAATTAGTGGCCTCGCAACGCAAAGCGCAGCGTTAAGAGATACTGAACTGGCGTTTAAGAGTCCCTGGTTATAAGCCACACTGGATTGTTTCTTTATTTTCTGTGACGATCCTCGCAAGAGACCCCAATCCAGCTGTAATGTCTATCAGTTGAAAAAACAATGTGGACGTCTGTTATCTTCATGATATATATTTTTTGACGGCTTCCCGTCTTGACACTCTTTTGCTATGAGAAATAATCGGTCATAAAACATAAAATTGCTATCGAAAAATTGAAGGGTTATCAACTAACCCGAGATATTATGAGGAAATCAGTAGAAGATCTTTGCTCAGTCGTGGGACAGCACATACTAATTTAGCTTTAGGTTAATCTAGATATCTTTAGCTGTTTTTAAAAAATTAATTTTGTTTCAGTGGATGAAACTAAATTAGCACTGCCAGTATTGGTGTACATACACGGTGACAGCTACTCGCTGAGTTCAGGCAACCCGTACGACGGCGCTGTATTGGCGAGCTATACTGACCTCATTGTCGTTACCTTGAACTACAGGCTAGGAGTCCTAGGTAAGACTTAGTCTAGTCATGCTTTATTTTAAAAGACGATTGTTGGCTTTAATTCATTCCGCAGGGATTCAGCTGTAATAAATTCTGGGATATTTGATTTTACGCCACATAAAGAAATTCGGAGGCTTGGGTAAGTAGAACTCTATACATTTCTTTTTATTTCGCTACAAGTTAGCCCTTGACTGCGATCTCACCTGGTAGTAAGTAATGATGCACTCTAAGATGGTAGCTGGCTAACCTGTTGGGGTATAGCAGTTATAATAAACCCGTAACCCTTTTCGGTTTCTATAAGACATCGTATTGGAAAGCTAAATCCGGAAGACTCGCACCATTGAAACCATTATGGAGAACTGACAGGATTACAGATTCCCTCACGATAAGTAAAGTAAGTTAGATTACTTGCTTAAAGTGCACATTAATTTGAAAAGTTAGAGATGCCATATGCCTATAAATTCCAACCCTGATCCCCCGGCATGGAGGGCCTAAGTAACCTTATGGCTATCACCACATGATAACCACCATATCAACTTAAATTTAGCAAGCAGTAAAAAATATTAGTAGGAATAATTAAGATAAGAATTAAAATAGGTGCTCGTAATCAAAAAGGCCTCTTTAATTTTGCTAATCTCATTCTCCCATCCATTATTTTGAGCGACTGTAATAACTGTATTATTAAACTGCCAAGTGTCAAGCCCCATTAAATAAATGTCCAAATTTGTCAAGCAAAGCGGAATAAACTCGCGGCTCGCTGTAAAATATTCCCAATTGGTCTAATTAAGATAATTTCCTGGCAAACGTACAAATTCATTAGTCGTTCCGGGACGTGTTGTAAACTTATTGGCAAAGGCGACATTTTATTTTCGCAAAACGTACTTAACTAAATATTTTTTTTTAATTTTCTCGTTAGTAAAGTTACTAACTATGCTGCCACCTGATTCGCTTGAGTGGAGTATAAAACGGCGACCTAACCTAAGTTTCCTCTTTCTCGCAAATTATAAATCAACTAGCGACCCGCCCCGGCTTCGCACGGGTGCAATTCTGATACTAAATAGCCCCCCGGCCGGTACCGCTGCAACCGCTATGTCACTGCATTTTAAATAGTGACGTAACTACAATAGTTAGACACATGGTCTCGCGAAGTTTTTTGTAGATATTGATATATTCTATAATATTGTCGAACATTTTTTTGTCCTATCATTAATACTCTTCGCAGCGTATGCGATGAAAGACATTTTATGGCTAATTTTTTTACACCTTCGGTTGGTTTTAATAGGAATTTCTAAAAATTTCTATAGTAATCTAGTACTAAATATAGCCTATGTTACTCAGTGATAATGTAGCTTTCTAATGAAAAAAGAATTATTAAAATCGGTCCAGTACTTTTTGAGTTTATTCGTTACATACAAAAAGCTTAGATCCACTACGCTGCTCCAATGCGGGTTAGCGGCCTTTAACGACTATTATCATGTTAGTGATAATAACCGGGACCGACGGCTTAACGTGCTCTCCGAGGCACGGGGATGAACTTCCTAACTCCGGGAAGACTGAGAATTCTAGTCAGAAAAACTCAATACCTGATTAAAGGCCGACCCGGGACTCGAACCCGGGACCTGGTCGGCCGCAGTCAAACATGCTAACCACTGGACCAACGAGGCAGTTATATGTCTATTAAGTTTCTTTTCATTTAATTTTCATATTTACTAACCACGCTGTCACCGGGTCATAAATATGTGGGACGTTATAGATCATTATTTACTCACAATATATTAGGTACATTAATTGAATGAAGACATTATTTTTTATTGGAATTGTATTTATATGAGTAAAGCTGCGGGCAAAAGCTAATTGATACTCTTTAAAGCTAGAGTTTTCGCTATTAATTAGTTTTGAACTCAAAAACAAATATTTAGCTGAGAAATACAAAAACCAAGATATGTCGTTCACCAAGAAAAAAATTGTAATATTTTAATAAGAAATTGATGACTTCGCACTTTCCATATTCTAGGGAACGGGTGTCGATGTTTTCAGAAGTTTGGTTTGGGTGGTGTAAATTATGAGGTTAGGGGGTAAATTTTTTCACTTGGCAATACTGCGTCGATATTCCATTTTGTATTCGGCCCGAGTACGCGTTGAGAGGAAATATGACTTGGGCTGTTTTATTATGTATGGGGTTCAGATATTAAATTAGATAAGAAGTTACCATTGTGCATTTTCTATGTGATCTTTGGGGACAGTAGTATTATATTATTTGTGTTTACCACAGACTTGGAAGATTATTGGTATGTAAGGGTATATTCACATGATAGAAGCTGAGTACAATACTGTTATGGACAACAGACACACTTGGACAAAACGTCCGTCTATATCCGTCCGTCCGACCATTTAATATGAGTAAAAGGTATCCTGCCATGCATATCTGTTCAGATCCATAAAATTTGTCCGCAAGGCAAAAAAATTACTTATGTGTTTTTTTGGTCTCACAGTGCTTTTCATTTATTCATCATTAGGTGATTCCCGCGACTTCGTCAGCGTGGATTAAGCTTTTTTTGATTACCACAGTAACTCTTTAATGTTCCAGGATAAAAAGTATATGTCCTTCCCCGGGATGTAAATTATCTCTGTACCAAATTTCATCAAATTCGGTTCAGTAATTGGACCGTGAAAGCGTAGCAGACAGACACACTTTCGAATTTAAAATATTATTATGGAAGTATGAATTTTTTTATGCTGCTATAAACTAGTCCTTGACTGCGAGTTCACCTGGTTATATTATAGTGACGATTCAGTCAAAGATAGGTAAATAAAATAGGTAAATAAAACAGAAAAAAATGATTCACTTAACCTTTCAGCAGACGCTAAAATACTTAGTCCAGCTTGCATAAGGCCGTTAAATTTGTATAATTTAAATTGTTTATACCCATTCTTTTCATATCGATCCTGAAATAAACTTATCAAAAAGTGGCAGCATCAAAAAAATTAAGTACAATATTTTAAAGTTAATAATTAATTCGGGTAAAGGCCTCCCCAACAGATCCATGCTTGAGTTCCAAAAATATCTCTAAAAATCTGTATGTACCTACAATGTGAGATCCTTGGCCTCAATAGAAATATATTTACAACTAAATTATGCCTCATAAAAAATGCAAATTTTGATATATTAGGGATAGGTACATATTATCATCGGTAAAATCGTACACGTTATCGACGTGGATACGTTTGCTTTCCAATTTCAACCCTATTTGCATTTATAATGCGCTTGGATAACTTGTTCAGACGACTCGAGAGGTGCTTTAAGAATCCGTTGCAAATTGAAATTCAATTTAAAAACGAAAATTAAATATCGACATGTGAAGAGTTTTTATAGAATTCTCGTAATATAAAACTTAATGTGTTTTCTTTAACGATGTTAAGCAAATTTTAAATGTTACGAATATGTTGATTTAGCCTGACTTGAATATCCACTAATCGTGTAGTACAAGTGATAATTAATTTAAAAGATTAAAAGTTATACTGACTTCAAGCCATATCTTGAAAAAAACCTACTGCACCGATTTTAACGATACTTGCACTGTTCCCTAAGTTGCAGTAAAATTAAGCCAATAGAAAATCCGTATGGTCACAATCCGTTAATTAGTTTTGGAAAAATTCACTGACAAACATACATTGAAACATATACCTATAAAATTTGGTGTATTTGGTTGGAAGACCTAATAAATTATCATCATACTGTTATTATAAATGCGAAAGTGTGTTTGTTTATTGGTTTATTGGTTTGTTGATTTGTTGGTGCGTCCTTCAATCATACTGCAACGTAGCAACGGATCGATGTGATGCAGTTCAAGTGCACTCCTTACCCAATTGGAAATACGTCAATGTTCATTTTCATTATATCAGTCAGTAAATAAGTATTCTGACTAACTAATGCCTACCCTAGCTTCAAGCCCTGTGCACGCCACTGTTGGTATCGGTAGAAAGTAAAGTAGAGGACGTGGAGAGTGACATTGGCTACTTTTTATCCTAGAAAATTAAGGAGTTCCTGCGGGAATTAAAAAACTTAAACCACGCGAACGAAGTCGCGGGCATCAGCTTCTATGTGAATATATTGCAGTTCCAATAATATTTAACGTGTCAAATTGATAACCCAATTAATCTAAGTCTTGAGTCTACCTACCACCCTAAAATCATCAAGTTCAATCCGCTAACTGCATTCTCAGAATGAAAAGTATTCAGGCCATAGTAAATCACGCTGGCTAAGTGAAGATTAGCAGACCTTTTGATAACATTATTGGAGAACTCTCAGACATGCAGGTTTCCTCACATTGCTTTATTCACATCTGTAATAGCGAGTGTTTTTTGATTGCTTAGAATTAGTATAGCACCGATAAGTCAAAGGTACTTGCTGGGGATGTTTTAAGTAATCCCGGCTAGGGGCCGAAATCTTAACCACTAGGCTAAGATTTCGGCCATTTGGATTCTTTCGGATTTTCAACGCCTTTAAACATCCACAAACTTGTCTGGCCCGGTGGCCAAAATTGAAACTATAGTACGCACCTGAGTTAAATGCAGAGCTTAGGAATGTGCTAGTGCTGTGACCTTATTACTGACAGTCATATCGATAAATTACAAAAACAAGCAGTGGTTGTAGCAATATTTTAAATGTTTTTAAAATATTGCTTGAAACACAATAATAAAGTCCAAAATTTACTTCATTAAATAAGTAAAGAAAATAAAATCATTCGGACAAGTAGGGACGATTGTTTTAGTCAGATAAAAGTCTTTTATAGTTGTTGTCTGTGAATTAAACTACGATTAAAATCATCTTATTTACGAAGAACGAAGAGGTAAGGACCTTTTCGTTCTTCATAAGCTTCTTTAGCTTCTTCTTGTATACAAATAATTTTCTTTTTGATACTCCGGTATATCGACTCAGTCTGCCGTTAAAGGCAAGGTCGACCATAGAGTATGTATGCATTTCGTAGGAAATTTCGACATAAACGGTTTCGATACTTTAGAGCTCGAAATTCGTCAATGAGATGATTTAAGAATTTTATCTAGGAATAGTAAACATTAACGGTCCCTCCACTGTTCAATCGCGAAATCATTTATCTTAAATCATTTCATGAAATAATCAAGTATATCATTAAAACGTCATAGTTTTCTTCAAGAATGATCACCAAATTAATTGATTATATTATGATCAAACGTCTAATGTTGGGTGTCCATAAAAATGTAGAAGTAAAAACGATGGGCTACACTAGAAGACTCGCTTCGTCGCCCCTTCATTCAGCTTCACCTCGCTTCATTCAGGACCTCCTTCGCGAGCTACTGGGTTCACACTTTACAAAAACACTCTAGAGGTAGGGTAAACAAGACTACGTTGAGTCGGCTAATACTGATTCGGTTTTGGGACAGTCCACCACCGCCACCACTGACACCAATACCACCATCAACTCAACCTATTTTCTCATTTCTATCGAATGACCGCTAGACAAAAATTTCCGTACTCGTATTATCCGTATCCGTTTACTCCGTATTATCTAGAAAATGGTTCGGATTATAGCGAATTAAACTTCTAGTTCATTCACTATCATGAACTTCTGCAAAGTAACGCCTGCTTCTATTCAATATCTAGAAAATGTCAACTTAAATAACCTAGGTAGTATGAGTAAGAAAACAATTATTCCAACTCTAACGGGGAGGGAACCCGTCACCTCAGGCCCCGACTGCATCCAACTCGGGTGCGTACTATTATTTGTTTTTGATTTTACTTTATTATACGACTGCCTGAAAAAAGGAGTATATTGTTTTCAGGGTTCATGTATGTATGTATGTATGTATGTATGTATGTACGTATGTATGTATGTTTGTATAAATGTATGTATGTATGTATGTATGTATGTACGTATGTATGTATGTATGTATGTATGTATGTGAGTTTGTATATTCCACCTTAACTTCTATACGCCTGAACCGATTTTGAAAATGAGGTATCGTTAGAATCCCTAGCTTATTCCGGGTGACATAGGCTAGTAATTTTTTTTTTTAAATTGATGGGGTGATTTTTGGTCTTTAATGCAGGACCATGGGTCCTGCATTAAAGACCAAAATTGAAAAAAAAAATCGAAACTAAGATTAACTATATAATCATCATCTAGAAAATGATGAGTAGATTCCAAAAATATATAACACTATAGTTCAATATTTAGTGATTCACAAAAAAATATCATTTAATAAAAATGTGAATAAGATTCCAAAGACTATATAATATATGCAAATCGCTTCTTAAGGAGGTAAACTCCAAAAATAATATGGCAGGGCAGTCTTTCATTTTTTAATTCGTTAAATTATTTTTCTAAAAAATGATATGAAATGTGCACATTTCATACCCTGTAAATGAGTTCGAAAGTTAAATTTCCCGGCCTAGGCCAGTAAAGAATGTATGTATTTTCATTACATATTATCATAAGTTTGAATTTGGAATCTTTCTTCCTGAACATCATGTAACTTGTTATAATGTTCTTTGGCTTAAATAGTTTAAACATGGAACTCTACCGTATTACGCGTTCAGCACTCACAGCGCAAAAAAATATATTTAAAAAAAAGTCGCTTGTTTAATTTTTTAGAAAAGCACTATACACACCTCGACCGGGAGAGCATTTCTGGTCTCGTATTGCCGTATAACTAACACTCGACCAGAAAACGCGTACTTCCCGGTCTCGCGATGTAATGTACTATTTCATATACACTAGCGACGCTGTCAACCGGGTCAGATAAGTTTGTCGGACTATATAATTACCCAATGCCTTAAACTATAGAATTTCCATTTATGGCAGGTTTCCTCAACGCGAATCCATCTCCACACCTGAAAGCTAGGGTTGCTAACTACGGGTTAATGGATCAGATAGCGGCGCTGCATTGGGTGCAGCAAAACATTGCTTTATTCGGCGGTGACCCTTCAAATATCACCCTTATGGGACACGGCTCTGGGGCAGCTTGTATCAACTTCCTGATGATATCACCGACCGTTATGCCAGGTACGTCTCTCTCTCTGCGTCGTGTTCCTCATTACTGAGGGTCGTGACCCCTTTCCATTAATCACATAATGGTAGAATATTTTGTTGGCATAATAATGCGATGGGTTTCCACGTTCTTACCTATTACTATCAGATATTATTGATAATAACCGGGACTGACAGCTTAACGTGCTCTCCAAGACAAGGAGGAAACGAAAAGGCCAAATTTGAACGTCAAAATTAGGTCACCCATCCTTAATTGACTTGGGTCAACGTTTCTTAACAATCGCAATCGACTGTTAAGGGTTGTCACAGCTAGGCCACTCGTCCCTCAAGGTATGTACGAGCTCTTAAACGTTATCATAGTGAGTGCCTGCTCCACAGGAAAGGAATACTGTCTTCTGGAATCCACTGAAAAAATTAATGAAATGAATATAAAGTCGAAATTTCAAGTTTCTAAGTCCATTGATCTAGTAATTGAATAGCAAGACAGGACAAATCTTTTATATATTTTGTCGATGCTAAACTTTAAAAGAATCGTATAATTATTCAGGGTAGTTACTATAATATTATAAACGCGAAAGTTTGGATGGATGGATGGGTGTTTGTTACTCAATCACGCCTGACCGGCTGAACGGATCTGGATGAAATTTGGCACAGGGATAGATTATAGTCTGGAATAACACATAGATTACTTTTTATCCCTTTAAATTAAAGACTTCCCGCGGGAACGGGAAAACCTCAATCCATGCGGATGAAGTCGCAGGCATAAGCTATTCTTTTTTATATTTTGTCGATGCTAAACTTAAAAAAGAATATACCTAATAATTTAGGGTTGTAGTAAATAATTGGATAAGAAAAGGCAAGATTTCATAACTTGATTAGGTAAGAGTAGCTTGAGCACTCCACATGTTTTGGTTAATGTATTATTCTTGTTCAAATGTAATGTAACAAGATTAATTAACTTTAGTAGATTGCGAATCTGTACGTTATTAGTTTCTGTACATGAACGAGATCGAATCTCATTAATTATAATTAATATGATTACGTATGTAGTTGAACTACCACAATTTAATGAATAACCTAAGTCATACATTATGTAACTAAAATAAACAAATATTATACACTAGTTTTTTTTTTTTTAATCTTTAATTTTCTGGCTATACACTAGATGATTCCCAAGAGTTCATGCACGTGGACTAAGTTTTTCGATTCCCGCAGGAGCTTCTTGATTTTCCGGGATAAAAAAATGGCCTATGTTTTTGAAATATAAAAAATCCCTATGAAAAACAATCCCTGTACCAAATTTCATCAAAATCGGTGGTATAGGTGGGCCGTGAAAGCGTAGCAGACAGATAGATCGACAGACAGATAGAAACACTTTAGACACATATTTATAATATTAGTATGGATTAATATTATAGTAAAATCAAATATTAAACGAAGTATAAAATAAAATTAAAATAAACTCTTATATACCTACTAACGAAAAAAAGTGTGTGTGTGCAATTCACACATGGCAGAAGTGAAACTTCAGAAAAGTAGCCTACGAGATAATGAGATACATATAACTTGTATTCTGTCTCATCCTCTCGCAGGCTAAATCCTATTATGAATATGTTTGTCTCTTTTTGGTGTCGCATTTTCATTTCGTTTTCCGTTTCATCGAATTTTCAAATCACAACGATTCTAAAGATTTGTGAATCATGACATATTAAGAAATCAATTCATCATTTTAACCCATTGCCGGCTCACTGCTGAGCACGTGTCTCATCTTATAAAGAGAAGGGTGTAACCATAGTTCACAACGCTGACCAAGTGCAGATTGGGTGAAAAGTCAGAGGTGCGTTCCCAGATGGTTCCCGGGGATCGAACAATTGACCGCCCGAAAAGAAGCCTGGGTTTCTAAACATACAGTGTTTTGTAGTGACTTCCAATGAAAAATCTATGTATTTTAATAAATTACTGTAATTTAGAGATTTACATTGAAACAAGATTAAAATATTTTAATCTAGATTCTTACTGTTTGTAATGTATGTGACTACTTACGTGAAACGGTTCATTGGTCTAAGCTTCGAATATTATATTATTTAATTTTTAAAATAAACATGGTGAAAATGAAATAAACACCATATTTATTTTAAAAATTAAATAATATGATTTAGCTGTTGTTTTTAGCTGTTACGCAAAAAAGTACTCATATGAAAAAGCAAATTACAAGTTAGTACCGGAATTTCACAATGTAATTTTGAAAAACAAGAGATATTTGTTTGCAGGTCTTTTTCACCGCGCCATACTATTATCAGGATCGGCTTTAAGTTCTTGGGCAATAGTTGACGACCCTGTCTACTATTCACTAAAACTGGCGAAACACATGAACTGCACAATACCAGAGGACCTCGCAAAAGACCACGAAGTCATAGTAGATTGTCTTCGGGACGCAACAATAGAAGAACTTTTATCAATAGACATATCACCACCGAACTTTTTAACTGCCTTTGGACCGTCAGTAGATGGAGTAGTTATCAAAACAGATTTTGCTAAAGACTTTTTGACTGTACACTCGAGTTCAGATTTCCCCAGTTTCGGACCTTTGAATAATATGAACCAGAATAACTTTCATATAAAACGAAGCGATAGTGGGAGACGATTGTTTCAAAATAAGTACGATTTGCTATTCGGTGTGGTGACATGTGAAGCCCTGTGGAAGTTCTCGGCGCATGATGTTCAGAACGGAATTGAACCGGAGAAAAGAGATCGAATGCTAAGGTTAGTTGTAGAAATTCGGACGTCAACATTAAATTTATTTCTGGCTAAAACGTAACTCGGAGTTGATGTATACCAATTTTTTTTGCGCCTCGACAAGTAAGCCCTTGACCGGACTTGGTAGCGGCCTAACCTGTTTAGGGGTATGGCAGTTATATTAAGCCCATATTACCCCTAGTTGGTTACTACACGGCATCGTACCGGAACGCTAAATCGCTCGGCGTTACGTCTTTGCCGGTTTGATGGTAACTAGCCACGGCTGAAGCAGGCCTAACCAGACCAGACCAGAGTAAGTTCAGAAATTATATATTCCCTAATGGACTCTGCCGGGAATCGAACCCAGGACCTCCCACTTTAAGACTCAACACTACCGCGAAGAGTTCTGTGAATTTATGTTAAATTCCAAAAGTTATTTTCAATAATTCTTAGATACCTAACAATTAACAGTATAAATCTTTTCTTTATTTCTTATTTTTCTTATCCGAAATGTGTTAAATACAGTGTGATAAACATAATTCATATTTCATCGGATCTCGTAAACCTAAAGGATAATAAAACAATGGGAGGGCGATTGTTCGTAAGATAATTCTGGGGATAGTGCTTGCGTGTGACATAAAATTGCTGATCCAAATAAGCGATATATTATTTCCTGTTTTTATCTTGCGAAATATTTTGTGGCAATTGTAATTATTGTACTGTCAGCCAGTTAACTTTCTTTCTTTCTGCCACTTTTTTTTTATCCTCTACAAGCTAGCCCTTGACTGCGATCTCACCTGATGGTAAGTGATGATGCAGTCTAAGATGGTAGCGGGCTAACCTGTTAGGGGCATGGCAGTTATATTAAACCCACTTCCAGGCAGGCAGGCAGGTTTCTGCACTACCTTCCTTCCAACCTTCAGTTGGAGGTCTGTTGTACGTGAATTGCCCCTCCGCGCCGGAGTTTTCACTCCAGCCATCGTTCCAGAAGCCTAAAAGACCGCCCAGGTTGTATAGGGTTTTCGTATTAAGGTTGGGGATCCGAGGGGTCGTACGCGTTGGTGACGCCCGTGCATTCTAGCAACACGTGCGACAATTAACGTTGGCGTAAAGCTCTACCAGCAAGAAGTACCTAGTTGCCACAATTCAACATCTGCTATTATCATACCGATATTTTTCTAAGTCAATGCCAACATATATACTATAATTTACCATAATCCAAATTAAAACGAAATGTTTAAGTGTAGATAGCAGATTAGCCAAAAAGTACTGTATTAGAATTTAAAATATTATACAAAAGATATATATATCTTTTGTAAAATGTATCTTGTATAAATGAGTTACATATTATTATATATTACATATGCAAAAGATGGTTACTGCATTATTGCCTGAAATAAATTATCAAAAAATAATGGCAACTTTTGTTTCAGAACCTACGTGAGAAATTCCTATACGTATCATCTGAGTGAAATATTTTACACCATAGTCAACGAGTACACCGACTGGGAAAGAACGGTAGAGGTTTGTTTGGTCATACTTAGTTTTAAGCCAATAACTCTTTCTAATATTGTTAATTAAGAGTTTACCCTATTGCCAATAGAATCTCTTCACAAAAGTGACTAACTACCTAGATTTTTCCAAATCTTCTCTAGGTCATGATATTCTCATACTAAGGTTTGTGTGAATGATAGTTTTAAGGATATTAGATTTAGATATCCGCACGTATATTTTATTTTCACACGTGTTTAGAAATACAACCATTTATTTTTTTGCTTTTAGAAAAGCTCAATAGAACATTTTCACAAAATAATGAAATTAATTATTATTTAACCAACCCATTACCATCTCCCCTCATAATGAGGAGAGATGGTGATGATGAGAGAGAACGATTGGACATAATCCACCACGCTGGCCAAATCAAACCGCAGACATCTCTAAAACATCTGAGTTTAATTTATCATGTCGCGTAATTTTTTCACCAGCCTCGCAACAGAATTGATTCAATTTATTATCACTTCTAAGTTTATATTGGGCCCGATCTCTATCTAGGCGCCAGGTGGTGAATGGCCGTTATTTATTAAAGCTATCAACATTAATCCGCTGCCAGTCGGACGTGAAGCAACTTGAGATCGGTTTTACTTAGATCGGTTTAGTTGATACGGTGATGGCACGGTGATGGGTGAAGTAATTGGAAATAAGGAATTAGGTTTTTGATAGAATGCGACTTTAGTATAGGCCAGAGTATAATTGCGAGCCGTAAAATAGAACTTTGTTCATAAGCGCTGGTATTGTAATAAATTATTCGAAAGCGTGTCTGTTTGAGACCTCTTTATCGCCCATCCGCTTAATTGACCAGGTAACGAGAAAGAAATATTGCATCCCCAAGACGAATTTTTAGATTTCGGATTTTGTCCCGAATAAAACCAAAGAATTCACACGGGAATCACAAACTAAGGGCCACTTGCACAAGTACATTTAAACTAATTTAGTTAAATTTTGTAATGCTATCCCTTTTTAGCAAATGAGTATTGTTAGTTGCCAAAAAGGGACAGCATTAATATATTTAACTAAATCAATTTAAAAGTCCTTGTGCAAGTGGGCCTAAGTCCCACAAAGCCGGTCAATGTGTTTTATTTAAACACATTGACCTGACCTTTTCATGTCAATCTCGGAATGAAATTATCAATAATTAAAAAAATTAAAAAACACGACTGCCCTGCCAAAAAACGAACTAAAAAAAATCTAAATTAATCTAGTTAAATTAGAATCTTATTCACATTTTTATTAAATGATAACTTTTTAGCCCGCCAACCCGCATTGGAGCAGCGTGGTGGGTCTAAGCTCTAATTCCTTCTCTCCTACTAGAGTGGAGGCCTGTGCCCAGCAGTGGGGCGTTAATGGGCTGTAGTGGTGATATTTTTTGTGAATCACTGGATATTGAACTATAGTGTTATATATTTTTGGAATCTACTTATCATTTTCTAAATGATGATTATATGGATAATCTTATTTGGTTTTTTTTCAAACTTAGTTTTTAATGCGCGACCATGGGCACCCAATCAATTTTTTTTTTAATTTTACTAGCCTGTCACCCGGAATAAGCTAGGAATTCTAACGATACCTCATTCGTCAAAATCGGTTCAGGCGTATAGAAGTTATGGTGGAATATACAAACTCACATACATACTTACATACATACATACATGAACCCTGAAAACAATATACTCCTTTTTTCAGGCAGACGTATAAAAAGGGACAGCATCACAGAAAACTAAACCACTCTATCTGGTGTTGTGCAAGTCGGCCTAAGTATTTGTAAGCCCTAAAAACTACAAATGCATGGTCAAATTCTGAACAAAAAAAATGGCAGTCATAGTGACTGCCGATAGAAGTGAAAACGATTTTTTTTAAATAAGAAAATATTTAAATAGAAACCTTAACACTAATGCTTTAAAGTTTTATATCGAATGTAGTTTATTTATATTTAAGACCTTTTGTTTTCGTAACAATGCGAGCATGTCGGCGACATGCATCTCGATGACGCCGCGAATCCACATTTTTATCCCATACCAAAAAGTGCTCAATGCGACTAAAGAAGTTTACACTTCAAAAACATTTGGATTCACACCATAATTTTCCAAATCCTTCTATTAAAACAAGCTTACTTATTCCAGAACCCAATAAACACAAGGGACGCAACCGTGTCCGCTTTATCCGACGCCCAGTACGTGGCCCCACTGATGCAAAGCGGGGATTTGCTGAGTGGGGGGTCAAAGCTTACGGCTACGGACGAGGACGCGCCCGGGAGACCCACTAAAACGTTCTTTTACGTGTTTGACTATCAGACCAGAGATGGGTTTTATCCGCAGGTAAATTGAATGAGTGTTTTTAAGGATCCGTATTCTCGCCCGCTCTACCGCGCACTCGATCAATTTTGGAATCTGCAGGTATACCGCACAGTAAGACCGTTAGCTGCACTCACACATAGACGGCATAGGCCGGTAAAGATACTTTGGTACTTTGCGTAGTCAAGTTCATACTCTTTTCAAATGTTAATAATTTTTTATAATCGTTATTACTTTATTATTATTTTATTTTAAGAATTGTTTATTTGACATATTACTATATTATATACTTTTATAAAATATACTTACACACGGGTATATGTAAGACTAAAAACTAGATATTCCTACATGTTTTTTTCAGGCACTTGTATAATAATAACAGTATTGTCTGCAATCACTGCGATAACTCTTGAAGTATCGTGATTGCAGACTTGCAAAAATTAGACACTGTCTAAGGACGGTGCTAAAACGAGCGACATGTAGAGGAGATTATACATATCAGGGAAACGAACAGTAGAGATGGGGCGTATATACTGTAACAGGTTTCAAAACTATGTTTCACCCAAGACGTATGAGTATCGAGTCTCTCGTCTACGTACGAAAGCGTTTCGAGTATTTGAAGTATTTACTAGGAAATCGTGAGGTGCTTGCAAAAACCAAATGAAAATCAACCTTATTACTGAACGGTTAAGACAGTCTTTAAATCCACTGAACAACTGTGAACTCGTAATACTCCTATGTCACGAACACGCAAGACGCGTTCGAGGAACTCTTGTTTACTTTATATTTACTTATCATAAAAATTTATGATTTTTTAAGTTTAAAAACCTAGGCTATCTGACTGTTACCAATAATTAAGGTACATGTTTATTGACCAAGTTTTACTACATGGGTCACTAGAGTAATTAGGCTATCTCAAAACACCATTGTTATTTTGAAAACAACTCACAGATAAGCGATTGGTATTGTGTCTTACGCAGGTGTAGTTAGCACGTGCAAAGGATTAGTCATAAATAATATCACAGACACGCGGACCCTCTCAAGTATCAGGATATGTAAATGTTACCATACTCCACGCGGACTATGCCATTGCATCAATTTAGGTAGATCCAAGACCACTAAAAGTCAAAAAAACTTCCAGTTGGTCAACAAAACATAATGCTTTAAATAAAAATTTTATGACCATTGCCCTTACCCACAGTAAGTTTGAATAAGAATTTTAACACAATATATTATTTATATTGTGTTAAAATATGTCGTGCAAAACATACCTTATGCTGTTTATGATAAGGTACAAATTAAATTGTAATCATGATTAGTTAAAAGATATAATTATAACCTTACCCTGTTTTCAATTCGTAAATTGACCACTGTTAGGTTATTTCCAGAATTTGCAATTTCCGAATATTGTCTGGTCTGGTCTAGTTGAAGGTTTCGGCCGTGGCTATTTATCACCCTATTGGCAAAGATGTGCCGCTAAGGTATTTAGCATTCCAGTACGATATCATGTAGAAACCGATAGGGCTTATGGGCGATATATAAAACAAGTAAAATACTCCAATCCAATTACAAAACAAGGGTCTAAATGTTATTTTCACTGATCCCACTGTCAAAGTCCTAGAGATGCCAAGGTCCTAAAAAAAAAAACACTAAATTTTTATGGTTTTGTTGGAAGCAGTTGAGCAGAGCAGAGTACCTCAATGATCGCAAGTGACTAGAAAAGTGACAGTTAATGGTTTGTGGGATTTATAGAATGTAAAAATATAGACATCCCTACCATTTGCAATTTATTTCTCTTTGAAATACCATTGTAATTTTGATAAACAACGTTCAAGTATTCGATATATCAGTCTACTTGTGTTTTATACAGATGCAATCTTCACGTGCATAGGATTAGGTCATAAATAAGCGACCTTTTCAAGAATCAGGTAATATAAAATACCATATTTCACGCGGGCCATGCTATTGGATCAGTTTAGGTAACAGGGATCTTTTACCTAAATTGATCCAATTGCAAGTAAAGGTCAATAAACCTCCATTTGATTTCAGTTACAAAATGTCGTACAAACTCATCTTGTTTACCACAAACGAAACAATATTCAATATAAATAAAAACTTTATGACCGTTGAGCTTTTTACTCAAAGTAAATTTGAAAAAGAAATTATATTGTATTAAAATATGTATTGCAATATAAACCATAAGCAGCTTAGGATAAAGTACAAATTAAATTGTATTCATGATGAGCTTCTTCGTTTTAGAATTTCAATTTTTTTAATTTTTTTTTAATAAGGATAAGAATAAGATTAATTAATATTTTATGACTTATAATATTGTTTGGATTTTTTATCGAAAGGCAGTACTACGCGTTACTATTGTCGAAAGATAAAATAATAAATAAAATGTATGCTAACAATGAAACTATTTTATAATAGGTACCTTTTATTGACCCGTGATAAGTAGTATTGTTTACGATCAATTTGTGAATTAGAATTTCTGTATATTATCCGGTCTGGGGAACCGTGAGGGCTTCGGTCGTGGCTAATTATTACCACCCTATCGCCAAAGACGTTGAGCGCTCCGGCACGATGCCGCGTAGAATATAAATAATCACTTACCATCAGGTGAGATCGCAGTCAAGGGCTAACTAAGCTTGTAGAGGATAAAAATAAATTTCAATATAAGTAATGCTATGAAAACGGTATCTGCCTAAATCTCTCAGCAACAACGTATGCCATGTTGAGTTTAGTAATTACAATTTCAAAGAAGATATAATATTTCAGAAAAGTAAGTTCAAAACCCATACAAATATTACGTATATGTCGGCGACATTTCAAGTTTTCCATCATTATTGAAATCCGTAGATCATAACAAACATTTATTTTTATCGCAATGATAATTATTTACATAATAATTTTTAAAATTACGATAATAAAAATTAAGTTGAAGCAAAACGTTTAGCCATTTTTGTTATCGATATAAAAGTAGGTTTGCCGCCAAAAATGCAGTTAAACAAAAGACTAGATGCTCTGATTGGTCAATATTAGCATATCCTCTATTCAGTAACCAGCAATCGCGCCATAGTTTTATATGTATTGGCGCCAAATTCAAATACAGTTTACGAACTTATCGTTAGTGTAAAATATTGATATTGACCAATTTTATTTAATCAGTAAATTCGCCAAACTTTTAAGAAATACAGGTTATTGTGACGCGTAAATTTTGATAAATCGTGCACATTGATTTGATTTTTTTATTAACTTGTAACGGAGCTAAGGGTCCAGGATATGGCTGGTCGCGTAGCTCCGTGTGTCTAGGTAGGGAGGCCCTCACAAATTAAACGCGATTCATAGAAACACACACTTAACAAACCTTTATTCACGGTTTCACAGAAAGTACTTAAGTCTAAGCGATCTTCCTATACCTTAACTACACGGTCCGAGGTCCTGAGGGGACCTGCGGGGCGCGGGGCGTCACCGGCTGACGCACGCGGTACGCGGACACAGAGGGTGTCCGCGACGAGAGGGGGCGAAGGGGAAGGGGAGACGGAAAGATGGGTCGTCCGTGGCCGAAGCGGCGGAGCGACCGATCTCGCCTGCGTTCACCAGTTACCACTGCCACTCATCTGCCCGGTACCCCCAAGCCGACGTGCTGTGACAGCGGTCGCTGGCGAACTGTGAGTGAACGCAGGCCGGATGCCTTATATAGGCAGTGGCGGGAGAGGTGCGCGGCGGCGGGGTTTTGCACACGGCACGATGGCGCGATTTCGAATGTTCTGGATTATCCATTGTTCGTGCGTGAGTCATCGCCGTGCTGAGCTGCGTCATATCCTCCTCCCACGAGAGAAGATTTTTACCTGTAAAAATCACCGTATCAATAGGCTTACAGAAATGTTAAAACCCCCATTCCCCATTTTTCACTCAAGTTAACCCCTTTTTAGTTTGTCTTTCTCTCGTTACAGCAATTTTTTGTTAGTTTTCCTAGCAGTCCGCATTGGCTGCAGAAAATGACTTGTTTATTTCGACATTCCCGAGATGTGTGGTTCCTTTTGCCACATTTCCAACAGCAGGATTCCGGGTCGTATTGCGGAGTTATTGGTTTTCTGTCTGTTTTGTGTTCTTCGTTCTTCCAATTTTCCGGTTTTCGCCATGATTTTTCTTTATGGCTCTCTTTAGATTGGACAGTCGGTTTGTGGGACGTATCTTTGTTTCGGTCCCTGTTTATTTTTTCGTAATCGCCTGCCAGTTGTATGAGTTCTGGTACCGTATTAAAATCCTTCCTTTTCATAGTATTGGTAGTTATATCTCATATTATTGTATATTCTATCTAACTGTTCTTCTTTCGTTAATTTTTTGTATCTTCTCATTAGTGTTTGGATTTCTGTTAGGTATGACACGAAGTTTTCCCTGGCGTATTGACGTCTGTTTATAATGGATTCTAGTAGCTTTTTCTCATAATCTCTTGGATAATAGAACAGCTTGAAATTCTCCGTGAAATCTTCCCATGTCTTCCATTCATGTCTGTAATTTCTGTACCACAGTGATGCTGTTCCGGTGAGGCATATGAATTGAATTTGAATTTTCCAGCGGGATATGGCTTTATCGAATTCTTTTATGTCTTTTTCGCTACCCATGCTGCCGTCTTGGCTCAATTCGTCTTCAGTTTTTACTATGAGTGATAGCTGTTTGCGTAATTCCTCGACAGTGCTTCCCGGTGAAACTTCTATTTTCCTATTTTCGAGTTCCTCAATTAATTTTTGCTTACTAAGTGTATATATCCAGGACGTAGGCATTTTTCTTTACTTATCCGTAACTGATTGTTAATTATTTATTTACGGGTTATACGGTATTTATTTCCAATTTTACGGTTTGATCTAGTTATTTATGATTTGTTAATCGCGGTCGGTACGGTACGGATTCTATTTAAATAGTTACACGGTTCCCCTTGTTTTTCCGAAACTGATTGTTAATTATTTATTTACGGGTTAAACGGTATTTATTTCCAATTTTACGGTTTCCTCTAGTTATTTATGATTTGTTAATCGCGGTCGGTACGGTACGGATTATATTTAACTTGTTACACGGTTCCTCTTGTTTTTCCCCTTATGAAGGCTGTTGTGTTTATGTGTGTATATGTGTTCTACTTCTTTTTTTTTGTCGGATATTCGCCCTTTTTAATCGACCCGGATACCCCCAAGCCGACTGTGAAAGAGCTTGTATCCGTTTGTTTTGATCTTATCCTTTCTTTTTTCTATAGTTTTTCCGCTCCCGGTCGGATATTCGTCCTTTCAGTCTGCCCGGTACCCCCAAGCCGACTTTTTGAAAGAACTTGTATCCGTTCGTTAGAATAAAATATAACGTGCGGGTGTTGTGAGGTATGAGTTTCCCTAACCTAGTACGGACGGACGGAAATTTTAAAGGACGCGACGCGAACGGACGGACGGACGGACGGATTTTCGCGACGCGAACCCGGAATGGGTTTTTTACGTTGGGCGCCAATGTAACGGAGCTAAGGGTCCAGGATATGGCTGGTCGCGTAGCTCCGTGTGTCTAGGTAGGGAGGCCCTCACAAATTAAACGCGATTTATAGAAACACACACTTAACAAACCTTTATTCACGGTTTCACAGAAAGTACTTAAGTCTAAGCGATCTTCCTATACCTTAACTACACGGTCCGAGGTCCTGAGGGGACCTGCGGGGCGCGGGGCGTCACCGGCTGACGCACGCGGTACGCGGACACAGAGGGTGTCCGCGACGAGAGGGGGCGAAGGGGAAGGGGAGACGGAAAGATGGGTCGTCCGTGGCCGAAGCGGCGGAGCGACCGATCTCGCCTGCGTTCACCAGTTACCACTGCCACTCATCTGCCCGGTACCCCCAAGCCGACGTGCTGTGACAGCGGTCGCTGGCGAACTGTGAGTGAACGCAGGCCGGATGCCTTATATAGGCAGTGGCGGGAGAGGTGCGCGGCGGCGGGGTTTTGCACACGGCACGATGGCGCGATTTCGAATGTTCTGGATTATCCATTGTTCGTGCGTGAGTCATCGCCGTGCTGAGCTGCGTCATAAACTAATTTTGTATGGAACTTATAAAAACGAATCGCAACAGTCCAATTTTAAGAGTGTGTTTATCATATTAGTATTTTTTATAAGTCATTTATAATAATTTTTCGTGGATTTATATGGGTCAAAAGTGTCACCCAAAAGAGTAATAAGAATGGTAAACGTCTTCTGCTAGACTGAGAATTTCACTATTATATTTCAATAAAATTAATTTTTTTTTTGCAACAGTCTACTAGGGAGGGGTTAATCTTTAATTTCTTAATTTTCTTTTTGTCATAATTCTAATATCTCATGCACAAAGCCGGTCAAAAGTTCATAACCAATCGATTTACGGGGATACGGATTCTTAAGGTCAGGAAGAATGTTTCTTCTACTTTTTGCGTTGTTTCTGGAAAACTTGTACTCAATTGTCTTTATATCTACTTATTCTTTATTTTTATCTATCCACCTTTGATAAAGCTGCAAGTTTTCTCAAAAAACTAGTATCAAATACCCAATTTTTATTACGTACGACCTTATTAATCAATTACATTTTTGCTATTATTTAGTTTTTGGATTGTTGAAGATCAAAGGTTTTATGTAAGAGTGGCGTTGACTAATTCGTTCCTATCGGCTTTAAGGTTTTATCTACACTAAAATTATTGCACTAACCACACAAAACTGTTGAAAAATGGACGTAACACTACAAACTACCAAAATTTTACTGATGATGAACTACCAAAATGACCAATCAATTACCAATACCAACGTTGTCAATTTTCAAGAATTTTATGGCAATAATTTGCTCTAATGGTAGTTCCTCTATGATGATTTGTGAGATGGTGATAATGAAAAAAAACCCGGCTGAGTTTGTTGTGGGCTCTTCTCAGACCGGGGCGCGTTTGGAACCCTCGTAGCTTTAGTTTTAAGATACCGTAACTAATTATCACCATCATGTTTAATATGTAAGTAATGGACGACAATATGTGTAACTATAGTGTACCTAAGTTGAATAAATGATTGATTGATTGGTCTTTTTGCGCTGTGGGTCAAGCGCTGTGGTCTCACAAGTGGTTCGATACCGGCAGGGAATTGGGAATTTAAAATTTCTGAATTTTCTCTGGGCCGGTCTGGAAGAAGGCCTAATTGCGTGGCAAGTTACCACCCTATTGTCAAAGGTGTGCCGCTAAACGATTTAGCGTCCAACATAACATCCGATTCGAGGTATAATCCTAGTAGGTAACCTATAAACCTCGATTAAAACTAACCAGTTGTAGGGCACAAAAAATTAAATTTCGTCGTAAAACCTTATTAAATTACACAAATGAAAGTTTATTTTCTTAATAATAAGGTGGGGAAACATGCAAATGGGGAGTTGTTTTCAAGTTACGAGATAATTATGATCTTGAAGCGGCGTTTAGCGTCGCACGGTGGTGCTGTAGAATTCCTTAATTGACTGTTAACTTTTAATATCTCATAATAGAGCTGGCTGGGCGTAACTTAATATTTTGTTTCGCACAATTTAGCGATAGATGGCGTCAGGTGTCAGTTAAACAGCACTGTCATCTTGTTTTACGAAAATTGCCTGGTTGTAACCGTTGATATTATAATACTACTGATGATGGCCGCGACTTCGTCCACGTGGATTAAGATTTTTTGATTCCCGCGCTAACTCTTTAATTTTTCGGGATAAAAAGCCTATGTCCTTCCCCGGGACACAAACTACAACTTCATCAAAATCGGTTAAATAGATGGGCCATGAAAGCGTAGTAGACAGACAGACAGACAGACACACTTTCGCATTTATAACATTAGTATGGATTATTAAGGTGATACATTAATTCCTCCCAGTCATCTGGCGATGTCGTCAGAACATCGCAGCATCTGTCAAAATTCTGACAATCTAGAACAAAGCATACAACTTGGAGGTGCATACGAAGGTGTAGGTGTGGAGCTTAGTCTACAATTTGTATGGGCGTTGGTTCACTGTAGGTATATTGTAGTTACGCAGTGTTATCATAATGGCTGTTACTAAAATTATACAGTCCCTTTAGAAAAGTAAATTAATACCCCGATTCAGTTTGCAGTGTGTTGTTTCTATGCATCATACTGGAACGCTAAATGGCAGTTATTTCTCATCATACCTATTCGAAAAACGAATATTGGCTTCAGAGGATAGAGGGAGCAAAATGTAATTTTTAGAACCATGGGACTTTTATTTTCTCTTTTCTGATTAGTCCGCGTTCCTGCTTCTGATTGGTGCTTAAATGTATAGGTAATGTCCATACATAGTACGTTGATACTCTTAGCTTTTTCTCATACGTAATGATGAAAAATAGTGTGTGTCACTCGGGGCCAAATTTTTTGCTCTCGGGTGGCGTATATTGAATTCTTCGCTACGCTCAGGATTCTACTTTAGAATCCCTCGCTACGCTCGGGATTCTACTATAGAATTCTTCACTTCGCTCTGAATTCAAAATAGCGCCCTCGGGAAACAAAAATTTTCTTTGGCCCCATATAACACAAATAACTATTCCGGTAGCAACGGCCGAAGTCTCACGCCAAACTGACCGGAAACAGTATACAAATTTGAAATTATTTCTGCCGGAAATCGAACCCGAACACAGGAGCTTTTGCAAATTAAACCAGTGCGCCAGAGTGATCGTTAGTTATATAAGTTTAAGTGAAAAGGGAATTTTCAGGTAAAAATAATAACACGAAAGCCTAGTTAATTTCTACGAGTAATTATAAATAAAAATATTATGAAAGAGCGTGTAAAAATATGACCTTAAAACCTCATTAAAATAGCGCCAACTTTTAATAACATAGCACCGTGTAATGGCAAAACTTAATTAGTGTCGAAACGGATGCTTGCTCCTAAAATACTTTAACATAAAAGATACTTGAGCTGATTATATCAAACTCGGCTTGGATGTGTAGTTTTACCTTTTGGGTTACATTTTTAAAAATTCCAAGTACAATTCTTGCAATTCACGAGTACGCGTGGTTTAGACTGGTCTTATCTGTATTACATTTTGTATATACGGGTAAATGTGTGCATATAAAAAAATCTAATTTACTTATACTAAACTTGAACTCGTTTAAATTAAAAAAAAATTATTAGGCTTATTGCTTGAATAGATAATTTTAAGCTATAAGACTGACGTGAGTTACATTAAAATCTAAAATAAAAACTTTTTGTTCGTCATTCTTACTAAACAGGTATATTTAAATATGTGTTTCGCGTTCGGATTTTACCTACTTCGCACTGCGATTGCGGTGAGCGTCATACATTATTCTATATAGCACAAAATATTCGCGCGAATATAATTCCTACTGCACCGCGTGAAAGTGTGTGGGTATACTATTGTAACTACAAGTTAGCCCTTGACTGCGATCTCACCTGATGTTAAGTGATGATGCAGTCTAAGATGGTAGCTAGCTAACCCGTTAGGGGCATGGCAGTAACATTAAACCTATACCCCTAATCGGTTTCTACACACCATCGTACTGGAACGATAAATCGCTTGGCGGCACGTCCTTGCCGGTAGAGTGGTAACTAGCCACGGCCGAAGCCTCCCACCAGGCCAGCCCAGAGAAAATCCAGAAATTATTAATTCCCAAAATGACCCTACCGGGGATAGAACCCGGGACCTCCCACTTTCAAACAACAACGTTCAACACTGCACCAGGGAGGTCGTCAAACCTTCTCCGCACTGCGAATGCTGTGAGCGTCATACAATTCCATATAGCATAAAATATTCGCGCGATTTTTTTTATATTTAAAAATAAATAAATCACACCAGTGTTTTTCTCAGTGCGGACGTATCCAAAATTCGCATTTTCCTTTCAAGAGAATGGGAGCAGTCCACGGTGAAGAGCTTCCATACATGTTCGGCGCGCCGCTAGTGGACGGATTCGGCCATTTCCCCGAAAACTACACGAAGTTCGAGACGGCATTGTCCGAGTCCATAATGCTCTCCGTGGCTAACTTTGCGAAGACCGGGTGAGTAAACACGCTTAATCATAGCACTTGTTTGTGTTTGCCCAAATGTTTGCTGTCAATTTTTGTTTTGGGTTAATATTATAATATTACTAGCGAATGCCCGCTATTTCGTCTGCGTGGTTTGATGTTTTTGATTCCCGCTGGAACTCTTTAATTTTCAGGGATAAAAAGTAGCCGATAGTCAGGGATAGTAGTAGTAGTAGTAGTAGTAGTAGTAGTAGTAGTAGTGCTGTTCCAGACTATAATCTATCTCTGTGCCAAATTTCAGCCAGATCCGTTCAGCCGTTGGGGCGTGATTGAGTAACAAACATCCATACATCCATACATCCATCCAAACTTTCGCATTTATAATATTAGCAAGATATATTGGAGGTTATTTTGAGGTTGATGTTCATGGATCGAGAATATAACTTTAACATGGCGTAAGTATAAAATATGTCCATCCAGTGGGTCGACATCCATGCAATATAAATTACTGTGACAATTAGGCGTCAGGCACGAAATTAGCGACAGCGGAGGGATGCGGCAATGGGGCAATGGCAACGTAATCAAATGTATGACTTTTTATGGGGATGAAACCGATGAGAGCGGGGCGGGGCGATGCAGCGATGAACGGGCGATGTCCGGGCGATGGGCGGCATAGAAGCGAATGCTAATTTAATGCCCGTACATTTATTGTAGCACCTAGAGGTACGGAATCTCTCTCAACGTATGGTAGAGATTAACTACTCTATCACACCCTTCAAATTATTGTTTCAATGTGCGTAGTCACGCCGCTAGTCGAGCAACAAATCCTTGGATTTATTTTTATTCGACGGCCATCTCTGCACTCACACATGCGTTGTGAGTCTTGGTTGCGCGTTGTAAATACTTTCATACTTTTGAATCTTGGAGGATTATCCTCTATATTATAGAAGTATGATATATGATGATGTATTTAACATTAGATTGACTAAATTTTTTATCAAAAATTATGCCAATTTCCCTCGTCACGTCCCTATTGCCACACAGCGTTGCTGTGTCTAGACGCCTCCGTTGAACGACTAATAGGAAAGATCGTATATATCAAGTCTGTGCTTTTAACATGTCTCGTGTTTCGTGTTACGGCTTTTATTGAGTCTACGGCTTTTAGTGCTCTCAGGTCTTGAGAGGAGATATTTATCTTATATAGCTAAAGTGGAAAGTAATGTACGCAGCTAATCATGTACTAAATATTATGAAATCGCAGTCAAATGTTAATTTGTATCTGGTCTAGCTCACAACAGAGATTTCTTTGTATGAGGTTGCATGAAACTGGGCCCACGACTTAACTCATACAAATAATATTTTCCGCTACGTACCGCGCCGCTCCGTGCATCTCAATTGATTAATATTGTTGTCTAACAAGTGTCTGAGGTCTCCTTTTGATGCCAAGATACTTGAATACCTTTGTCTCGCCCACAATCTAAATTCAGGGTAGATAGTTTGAATATTGTTACCCCAAACAGTTGCCTCCTTATCATAATTGATAGAAACCTTGCCTTGCCTTCGGATAAAAGTCAATAAAAACCTTTTATTTACGCTCCCCAAAAAATAAGACTGCTTCGTTGGTCTAGTGGTTAGCATGTCTGACTGCGGCCGACGAGGTCCTGAGTTCAAGTCCCGGGTCGGACCATTATTAAGTATCGGGTTTTTCTGACTAGAAATTCTTAGTACTAGTCCGGAGTTAGGAAGTTGACGGTGTTTCACCTCCGTGCCTTGGAGAGCACGAGCAAGCTGGTCATTATCACACACATGATAATAGTCTTTAAGCCCGCTAATCCGCAATGGTCTAAGCTCTAATTCCAACTCTCATATGAGAGTGGAGGCCTGTGCCCAGCTGTAGGACATTGATGGGCTATAGTGGTAGTGGTAAAAAATAATCGTTAATATAATGGTAATAAATGGAGAGGGGGATAGAGAGTGTATGGATAATTATGTTACCATTTGTCCACAGCAATCCAAACGACCCGGCGCGTCAGGAGGCCTTTCTCCCGGCCTCGAGGGAGAGGAACAAGTTTCGCGGCGTGAACTGGGAGGAGTACGACTCGACGCACCAGAAGTACCTCGAAATAGGTCAGTACCCTCGAAAGGGGTAGAGAACTACGGACAGAGGCTTTAACTACCTCCTTGGGGTCGTACTGCGAACGCTTAAAGCCATATTGCTTCATTATGGTTGACTTTCGTGTTGGAGAATTAAAATCCTTATTTTAGGAACGTCAAGGTACGTGACATCAAACTGTCATTTTGAGTAATATTGCTTAGGTATTGCTATAAGTGTTGGCAGTATTCCGGCAGTGCTATTCACCACCCTGCCAGCAAGTGCCACATAGCGATTTAACGTTCCAGTGGGATGGTGCGTACAAACCGAATATTATGGTTATAGATTCAATAAAACTAGATTAAATACCCCCTCCAAGCTAGTTTCTGAACACCATAATAAGATCGCTGTCAAAGAGTTCAGATTATATGATTAAAATAAGACTCTTTCCTCTCCTGACCTCGAGGAAAAGGAACTAGATCCACGGCGTCAAAATGGGAGGACGACGAACGCGCCAGGGGGGTTATCAACAGCAGTATTATTTCAATATGGTTAACGCTCTTGTTTCAGAAATATAATCCTTATTTTAGGGACGTCAAGGTCCGCCATTTAAACCTGTCATTTAATAATAATGCTGCTATAAGCAATGGCGGTACGCCTCTAGAAATAGGTCAGTGCACTCGAAAGGGTATGAAAAGATGTCGTGCCGTAGAAAAATACTTTCCTGTAGAGACACGATTTAGTAATCATGCAGTGGGGCCAGCGAACTAGGTGAATAGGAGGCTATGTTACGCTTTGGAAACCAATTTATATGGCATAAATATAAATGAAGCGATTCTCGAGCGTAGTACTGCAAAGAAGTCGGACAGTAAATATCAGACGAAAAAAGAATAGCTGTAAGTAGATATGCCAAGGATAAGGACACTTAGCAGCTTATCAGTACTTGTTTGAATAACTCTAAAACTTTGATAACTTCGTAACCAAAAGCTTTAAAGTTTAATTTTCTTTTGTAAAGAATTTTATGTAGCGTAGTTTAAGTTTAAAATCACGTAATTGAAACTCTTTGCTTGAGCGTGCAGGAAAATATTATGAAATTCAAACGTATTTCAAAATTACTCGCGATGACCCAGCAAGTGATATTAGTTATGTTAGTTTAATTAATGTTATGTAAAAAAACTGTATAATTGCTAAACGTTGATGATACTATAGTAGAGGGGTCGTGCCTTATCGTGCAAATGTTCGAGAAGACTGAATAAATCTGCATTTTATTGATAACAGGCTTCCCAATGGTATCAGATGACATGAAAGTGGGGTAGTGTGAAATAGGGGTTAGTTTTGCTTATCGAGGCAGGAACTAAAGGCTTGGAAATAGACAACACGTGACGGCGACATATATAATGCTAGAAGTCATTTTAAAAGAAACTTAAAATTAATCCACGCGGCCGAAGTTCTTTAGTCATATCCTCCTGTGCGAATTTTTGCGGTGGGAAACCTTTCAAACAATCAATCAATTCTTCTTTTTTTAACTTATTTAGTACCAAAAAGTTGTAAAATAAGAAGAAATGCGTACATAGTGGGCAAAGAAGCACTTATCTCTATAAGAGATCTCTACCAGTGACCCTTGGCAGTGAGAAAGGTCGTGGAAGAAGAATAGGTACAACAAGATATGAGATAGAATGAAACAAGATATTTATATATCATAAACTTACATAAACACACAAAACATACATACTAAATAATAAAAATAAATAATACATAAATATATATGCATAAATAAATACATACCAACATACATAGGATATATTAAATAATTAAATTCTTGTATGTTTCGTCCAAGATCATATAATTTACTTGTGAATACAATATATTTTATAGGTGGAACTAATTTAAAAGTGCTCCAGCTGTTCTACCAGTGTGGAGTACAGATACTTATTTTGAGTTTATACAAGTCAAAATTAAAAAACATAAAAAACACGACTGCCCTGCCAAAAACGAACTAAAAAGTTAAAAATCTAAATTAATCCTATTTAGTGTCATATTTTTTTGGAATCTACTCATCATTTTCTAGATGATGATTATTATAGTATATATTATTATAGTTAATCTTATTTTCGATTTTTTTAACTTTAACTTTAGTGTTTAATGCTTCATGGTTATCTCATCATTTTTTTTAAAACTTCATTACCCTTTGTCACCCAAAATAAGCTAAGGATTCTAGCAAGGATTTCTGATTCTAGGGACACCTCATTTAGCGAAATCGGTTCAGGCGTTTAGAAGTGATGGTGGAATATATAAACTCACATACATACATACATACATGAACCCTGAAAACGATATATCCTCTTTTCAGGCAGTCGTATAAATATTGAAATTATTAACGGATTTATAATGGAGACTAGCTATCTATTACTAGAATCTACAATGTTCTCCGGGACAGGAACGGCTCTGTACCAAATTTCGTCAAAATTGGTTGAACATATGGCCGTGAAAGCGTAGCAAACAGACGAATACACTTTTTTTTGCATGTATAATATTAGTGCGCATTCTTAAGAATAGCTTTTAAATGAGTACTTTAACATCGGCAACACGCTGTCCTGATTTCAAAGGCAGTAATGTACGTTTCTATTACTATAGTATATACTTTACTTAGTTTCCGTGGGTAAAAATCTGACTCAGGAAAATAGCATTTTTCCTCAACATATCATCTTTTAATATCGTTCCATGTGTACTGACCTATTTTTTCGAACCCTACCGTCAAAGCTGTACCCACTATGCGATTAAAGGTTGGGACAGACAAAACGCGACGGCAACTACATGGCAAGATATCACAATGAAAGCTTGCATATACATTTGTAAATAATTTATAATAACTATACGCAGACAAAGTCACGGACATCACTTACGTGTACTCAGACTAAGGATTTATGTGTATAAATTTGATATTTAGCATACCTAACTTATCTCGACAGGTCGGTAGTAATTTCTATGCAAAGTAATTTTTCAGAAAGGCTCCAGCATTAAAATGTAAATTTATTTTCAGCAGCAAAATGCTGACTGTCTTTTAAAAATATTACACAAACCCTTGAAATTTATTCTTTTGTTCGGTCAAAAGTATGTAAAAACGGGCGAAATAAAATACAAAGTCCGCATTATAAACTCACACCCCAGTAACCTACCCCTTTTGGGAGACGGTATACTGTAAACACTCCATTACGTTTAATTCCATTGTTATAGACCAAATTTTATAGACAGAGACACATACTTAATAATTTATTGATACAAAGAAAGACAAATATTTAGACATAATTTCGCATTTATATTGTTTGTATGGATACACACGTTAAATAACATTCTCGAAGTATGAAATTGCTGTTTCAAAACAATTTCCAAACAATTTCACCAAAAGAATAAATAAAAAAATTACCGTTTCTTTTTTCTAACAGGCATGAAACCACGAATGAAGAACCACTTCAGAGCACACCAACTATCAGTCTGGCTACGCCTCGTGCCCGAGCTGCACAGAGCGGGGATGGAAGACGTCGCCGCGCGACACAACCTGTTTAGAAACCACAATGAGCAAGACCTTTACGAAGGCATCGTCAGACCGGATCCTTTAGCACGGAATACCGATAATGATCCGATAAGGCGGAACGGTACCGCCTACTCCGAAACAGCACTAACCACCGTTGATTCGATACTGGCTACGTGCGCAACGATCATACCCACCAGAGATTTACAGACTCTCAATAATACGGATAACACTCTAGCCAATTTAGAAGCCGCAGGCTATGCGGCGTATTCAACAGCTTTAAGCGTAACGATCGCTATTGGATGCTCCCTACTTATCCTAAACGTCCTTATATTCGCAGGCGTGTACTACCAAAGAGACAAGTCTCGGTCTAGAGGAAAACAGCAACGGTTCAACGAAAAGCACTTTGAAACAATATCAGGCAAACACTCGCATTATCATATCGACCCGACCATCGCCCCGAGTTTAGTTGTGGACATCGAACGGCAAAATAGAAAGAAAATTATGGCCGATACGAGCATGACTAATTTGAACTTTAAAGGCCCGTTGGACGGTACAAAATCGCCTAGCCCGACGCTGAGTATAGATAATATGATGTTGCCAAGTAAATTGGGCAGTCGTAATAGCAGTTTCAGGTTGCCAAATGCTAGCTATCCCCAAGTGGGCTGTTACGCAACGTTGCCCAAGAATTTGAACCAATTTAGTAATTCGCCGCCTATGCACGATTTGAGACAGAAGTATCCCCCGAATGGTTCTGCCGATTCACCTGGGAGGGAGGATAGTTCTAGAGCTCCTCACGCGACTCTAAGACGAGGCAAATCCCTCCATCCTTCTAACCTTCCTCAGGCCGCAATTGATGAAATGAGAGTGTGACGTTGAAACTAATTAAACTTATCAAAAGTATTGAAATCGTGAAGTGTAAATAAATGTATGAGAATGTGTTTTAGGGATGAACGTTATTGATCCTTTCAGTCGCAGTATAATACTGTTTTTAAATAAATTATCAAATGTATTTCTTGCTTGCATTTTTATTTCTTACTCTGAGTAAAAAAGAGAGGCAAAATATTTTATGTTTAAGGTCTACACTAAAAATAATATGTTTGTCATACAAACACAGGCACAAACTATAACGGTTGAAAAACTTTCGCTCACTGTAATAAATAATATGGCCCCAGTTTAGTAATGGGTCATGAAATAACATGTTTAAGTGGTCATAACAAAATATCACGTCCTAAAAACAGGAGGCGAGAAATTCACGCACCAGTGAACCTGTCTCTCCAGACTTTGTTTTGAAACTTGCTGAGTTACTTTTCATCATGCCACAAACAGAAAGGTAATGAAAATTCTTAAGAGAAAGAAATTCAAAGTACGGCTAGTTAACTAGCTAATTCAAAGTAAGCGGCATTCTGAACCTGTGGTAGATTCTCTTGACTATTCAAAAGTACTTGTAAAAGTTACCTTGAATAAAAGTTGAGGCTTCGGTCATGGCTAGTTACCACCCTGCCCGCGGCAAAGATGTACCACCAAGCAATTAAGCGACCCTGTCGTGTAGAAACCAATTAGGAGTAAGTATGGGTTTTATATAACCCCTAACAGGAGAGCCCGCAACCATCTTAGACTGTATTAGATAGAAGCAGGCGTTACTTTTCGGAAGTCCATCATAATGAATTAATTCAGAAATTTAATTCAAACCAGAAATTTAATTCGCTAAAATCAGCGACAACAGAAAAATCTATGTGGTACAGTGGTTCTCACTACACCACAGAAATCCCCCAAAAACTACCCTCAACGTACGTTTCACTCCGATAACGGAGCATCTTCGTTATCCAATTCGTTATGATGCTCCGTTATTGGAGTGAAACGATTATAGCGAATTAAATTTCTGGTTCCTTCATCTTAGACTGCACTTACCATCAGGCGAGATTTTATTCAAGGTCTATCTTGTAGTGGATTTTTAAAAAGACAGCTGAATCTCTACTCTGAACTCTCTGTAGCTTCGTTTTAGCTAGCTCGAAAAACTACACAATTGAAGCATTTCACAAAGATTTGTGAAAACGGTCTTGTACGATTTGCGCAAAAAGGGACCTTTTGCGCAAATCATACTTGTTGGCCTAGACCACCGGGGATACAGCGGTTAAACATGCATTTTGCTTGAAATGCGTGCGACCCACGATAAACAAGGCCGTAAATATTGCACTGAGAGCCTGCGACCGTAGAACCTATACAATACAATATCCTTTATTTGTATGAATACAATTACACAGGGTGATACTTATAATATTATGATCAAATGTAATCAGCCATTTCTGGCATGCAATTGTTAAATTTTACAATCAGGTCAGTAAGTTAAAATTGAGTTAATCGTATTATATAACGATATTTCATCGTCTACTCCAGTGTTTCCCAATTAGTGGTACGCATACCCCCAGGGGTACGTGGAGTTGCATCAAGGGGTACGTGCAGCTATCAGTAAAAACAAGAACAATTTCCAAAATATTATTTTATTACGATCATCATCGTAAAAGCACGGAGCACCGAGCACTATGACCGACCGTGCGCTATCCGCCTATCCCGCGCCTCCCGCATCTCGCGTCATGCGGCTGCCCCCGCCACCTGTCACCCGTTTGCAATGAAACTGGGTAAACAATCCTTTCGCGAACCATTCCGTCGACCACCTACCCATATCTGATCAAGAGGCATTAATAGACATCTCATGCAACAGCAGACTCAAGAGTTGTTTTGCAGAGCAATCACTGGGTGACTTATGGGTTAATTTAAAAGCTATTTATCATATCAGCGAATCAGCAATAAAATATTTACTGCCATTTTGCACAACCTACCTTTGCGAAAGCGGATTTTCGGCCATGACGAACTTAAAAACTAAACATCGTCACAGACTTCAACTTGAAGACGATTTAAGACTGAAGCTGACTGAAGGACAACCAGATTTTCAAGAGCTGTGCAAAGAAAAACGTGCACATTTGTCACATTAGCGTCTTCGCCAATACATCATGTTATTTTGATTTTCACTATTATACTTTAATTTGAAAATAATAAGTAAATGTTATTTAAACTGACTTATTTATGTCGAACCCTAACCTAACCTAAAGAAAGACACAAGAATACGTAAATACAATGAATATTTCAAAAATTGGCACTCAGAACATTGAATGGTTCACAATCTTTCGACAGTTTACAATTTCGCGAGTTAGATTATAATCTAACGGTCTTTACAATCTTACGGTGACATATACACGGGCAAGCTCTAAGTTTTCCATTGACAGGTTTGTAAAAATTCGCTTGCATCTCCGAAGTAAGTATGATTTGCACAAATAGGGCAAATCATACATGATGGCATGGACACCCGGGGACAACGCTTTTACCTACATTCTGCTTGAAATGCTTGCAGCCCGCTATAAACAAGGCTGTGAATAGCCTGAGAGACCATCATAAAACGTACGATGTAATAATTTAATCTTATTTTTTAAATTTTTAGATTTTGTAAATTTTTTCTTCTTTGGAAAGGTTATTCTATTTGGTTGTGTACTGTACGTGTGTAGTTATGGTATCAATCCTTGTTATTAACCTACTATTCTTATAGTATAATAACAGACCTAATTTAAAACTGTTACTACAACAGAGGCCTAGCAGTCGAGGACTCTTGGTTCGTAACCTTTGTTCGGATTCAAGAGTACACAATATGGCAAAGTGATGTCAAACTAAACTATCGAGGTAAGCACAAGTTTATCGATACCGATATAAGTCGTAAACTGCGATTGGCGTCAGCTTTTATGTTTGCGATAAAACTATTTATGGGGTTGTGAGCTTGTACTATTCCCATAACCTAAACTCTAGTAGCCGTATGTTTACATATAACACGCGTAAAGGGAACAGTTTTTGCTTGAAAAATGTGGGTATGAAGAGACCTACAAGAAATTTATAATAATACTAGATGCTGCCCGTGACTTCGTCGATATCAGTATGGGTATTGCTTTACGTACCTACAATATCGTCTTCATCTATCATCATTTCAACACATTGCTGGCTTACTACTGAGCACAAGTCTCCTCTCATACTGAGAAGAGTTTGATCATAGTTCACTCTGGTCAACTGAAAATTGGCAAACATCACACAACATGGCTTTGAGAATATTATAAACTCTTATAAGCATGCAGATTTCCTCGCGATGTTTTCCTTCGCCGTTTACAAAGCAAGCGATATTTAATTACTTAAATCTCACCTAAATTACCCAACTGCATTTCAGTTTCTTGAGCGATTTTTAAAACTGAAATCTAAGCGGATTAAAATAATGCCAAAACTTTTTGAAAATAATCTTCAAAATATACTCGTATTTTCGAAATCACTAAATCTATTCAATAATTTAGTATTTCCAATAATCAAAACACAGCAAGGAAAGCAAGCCTTCAGTTTATCATACTAATCTGCGGGATTCCTCAACTTTAAGTTCGTGATATTTTTCATAATCTTCTATTTAAATAAAAGCGAAATACCACTCACTGACTCACTCACTCACTATATGATCTAATCACGATATCTCAGGAACTAAAAGCATACAGACTTGAAATTTAGAAGGTAGGTTTCTTCTATGGTGTAGACATTAGCTAAGAAACGGTATTGAGAATTTTTTCCCCTTAAGGGATTGAAATGGGGGTTGGAAGTTTGTATGAAAGTCCTTTGTTTTTGTAGTTAGATAAATGAAAATTGGCTAATAAGTTATTTGTTTTATATAATAAAAACCTATACAAGCAATTTTACGAAAATCCACCCCAAAAGGGGTGAAATGGGGATTGGAACTTTTATGTTACCATATAAAAGATTTATGATTTTGAAGTATAGACATGAAAATCTGCATTAAAGTTTATTAGTTTTAAATAATAAAATAGGATAGGCATGCAGTGGGAAAAATTAATAATCTCATAGGGAATCAGCAATTATACGCGGACGAAGTCGCGGGCGACCTCTAGTCAATTTATATTATAATGTACTACCTAACATGTTACAATTTTTCTGTACCTACTATCGATATCAACATTAGCGACAACAACAACTGAGAAACGAAATGTCTAACATAATCTCCATAGCGAGGATAGCAAGCCTTTAGTTTATCATACCGACGTGCGGGATTCCACGATACAAAGGTCGCGACATTATGATGCCAGTGTACTTGTTATTGCTGCTCGTAGCACTTTGAATGATATGGGATTTAGGGATAATGTGACATGCATTAAGAAAATGGAGTCTGCTGTCACGGAATAAATAATAATTCTGAGATAGGATAACTGTAAGCTTGGCGTATTTGTTTGATGTAGGTACTCCCACGTATTCTTTTCACTGCCTCTTTGGTCTAATGGTCGACATTAGTGTACGACCGATGGTTGATTTCTTCTGGCCGAAGCCGAAGCTGAGTTAGGTTGACGCGAAGCCGAAGGTTTAATAACCCTAAAAACTCAGTTTAAGTAAAAGGTGGATAAAACAATGTTTATTTTTAAAGTTTGAATGAACTTTTCTTAAATACAATAAATAAGACATCAAAACTCACAAAATAATAACAATTATTTTTTTGATACATAATATGTTATATTTCGGCGGTTTCTAGAAAAGTTGAACTTGAACCACAACCCAAAATGGACCAAATTTTTGGCGAAACAGAAGGTTTGGCCGAAAGTGATATTTTTGGCATATTTGAGTGCGGATGAGGATTCAATTCAGGGGTCAACACAACCACTATTACAATTCAACACTAGGTTATTCTAATTAGAAATTCTCAGTACGTGGCCGGAGTTAGGAAGTAAACGGTGTTTCGCCTCCGTGCCTCGCAACTCTCATCCATCAGAATATTTATACAGAAAATAATTACTGTTATTCTTGACTTCATATTATTCATGTGCACAGGGTAGGTAGGCAAGTTCTTGAAAAGTGGGGGTAACAATGCTTTTTCAGTTCACTGGTTCTTTTTATTTCTAACAAGATAGGTTAGGTTAGTAGACTAAATTAAAAACAATGTTACAGATAGATAACTGTGCAAAGTATTTTTTTTATTGCTGAATACCAATGTGTCTGAGTTTTCTGTCGTATTCTTCATTACTGAGGGCTGTGACCCCTTCCCATTAACCACATAATGGTAGGAGTTTTCTTGTCATAATAATGCGGTGGGTTCCCACGTCCTTCCGCATACGACACAACTAAGAGTATTAAAGGTTTTTGTATCGGTTATTATCAGATGTTAGTGATAATAACCGATATAAGGGACCGACGGCTGAACGTGCTCTCCGAGGAACGGAGGAACCGAAAAGGCCAAATTTGAACTGATTCGGTCACACATGCAGTTACCGACTTGGGTCAACGTTGCTTAACAATGACAATCAACTGATATGTGTTGTCACAACAAGGCCACTCGTCCCTCCGGTGCGGCAACTTTGGAGGCAGGCAAGTAACAAACAAAATAATATTTATAACATATATGTGGCATAATTTGTCAATATGGTCCCATAACGTCAAATACACCCTTCCTGAAGAATCGTTACGACAAACGATATATTATAGCTTATGCTTCTAACGTGTTTATTTAAGTGCCTGATTTAAATAAATCCATCCGTATAAAAGCGAAAGTATGTCTGCCTGGCTGCTACGCTTTTACGATCCATCTGTTCAACCGATTCTGGTGTTTAGTATAGAAATCCCGGATAATGACTAAGATTGCTTTTTATTCCGGAAAATTAAAAGTTCCCGCGGGAATCAAAAACTTTAATCCAAGTGAACGAAGTCGAGGTCATCATGTATAAAATAAACAAGTGCCACTTCTATACATTTTCTTAACTCTGTGGAAACTACGCTCGTCGGAAAAGTTTCTATCCTCGGCAAGCACTTTTTAATGGAGGATAAATCTTTGTTCCTGTACAGTGTACGTCCTTGTAAAGTAGACGGCATAATAGTTTACGCAGGAAATATTAAAATGAATTGAGATGTACGTTTCATAGTGGCATTAAGGTCTAGCCCCACTTGAGATGCATGGAGCGATGCGGCTGCGTCACGCAGTAGGTACATCTTTTTGCTACTGTACTATCCACCACCATCACTACAGCCCATTAACGTCCCACTACTGGGCACAGGCCTCCACTCTCATAGGAGAGAGGGAAATTAGAGCTTAGACCCGCCATGCTGCTCCAATGTGGGTTTAACGACTATTATCATGTTAGTGATAATAACCGGGACCGACGGCTCAATGTACTCTCCGAGGCACGGGGGTGAACACCGCCAACTTCCTAACTAGGCAACAACTACGTTTCATAGTGGCATTAAGATTAGCCCCACTTGAGATGCACGGAGCGACGCGGCATTATTTGTATGAGTGTCTCCGTGCTACTGTACTAAATATTACTAATTCTGTGATCCTACGTAGGTTAAGCAGGCCCAGCTACTACCTCAAACAAAGAATACTTGCCGCTACGTGCCGCATCGTACCGCGTCTCTGTAGTGGGGCTGGACCTCTAGAAGGGTAGTTAAAATTGTAACGTCGAGCTATGAGTGCACTCAAATTAGAGCCAAACATACTTAGATATACTCCTATTACCGTAAAATATTTATTTATGTATTTTCGTTCATTCGTTCTTGCATCTTCAATTTGATTTTGCGTCAGTATTGGTTTAATTTAACTGTCATAGCCGTAACCAGTTAGTCCGCTTTCATTTTAGGCTGTATTGTCACTTACCACCATGTGAAATTGCAGCCACGGGCTAAGCTGAGGTGGATAAAAAAAATCAGTCACCATTGATAGTTTATTCTTAACGCCCGTCACCCGCGTAACCTCTGGTTTTTTTCGTGTGAACTCTCTATTTTTCAGGAATAAAAATAAGCCCGTTTTCGTCTTCAAATTCGTCAAAATTAGTACGTTAAGTAGATGACGACCTCCGTGGCGCAGTGTTGAGCGCTGATGTCTTAACGTGCGGAGGTAACAGGTTAGCCCGCTACCATGTTAGACTGCATCTTCACTTATCACCAGGTGAGATCGCAGTCAAGGGCTACGGATACGGACGATACGGACGGTTGTAGCGGATAAAAAAAAAATGAGCCGTCAAATGTTCACAGATAGACATACTTTACATACATAAAGACATACTTTACATACTTTACATACATAATGACATACATAATATTAGCATGGCCATACAATTTATAAGGCATAAATCACGGGCGAATGGTGGTACAGATATTGGAAATGAATTAACCCCGGTCGAATAATATACTAATGTGATCAGAAACAGTGATGTCTAGATGTAGATACGATATTGCGCTTTCCATTACGTAATGTTTTGCGAAGTAGTTCCCGGGCTCAAGGCCAATCCCCGTCCCTTCCCCGTAGGGTGCTATTTGCTTATGCTGAGTAAATAAGCATAGGAATTAAGGCATATATTGTTTATACTAGTGGTTCGCCCCGAACTGAGACCTCGAGTTATCCATTCACTGCACCGTATGCATTAAAACGCGCTGAATCTAATGACGTCAATCGTCATCCGCTTGCGTGGATGGGATACGTATACCAACAGTATTTTACTAAAATGCAGCTCGTTCGGTGAGCGGGTGTTACGTAGCATACGATTTCATACTAACAAAATTATAAAATGTGATGACTAAGACGGGGTGCTTGCGCCTTTTGCGGCGAACATGTCTAGATGCGGCTCATGTTTACGTTCATAGACATCAGTACTATCTGTTGATTTATAATATTAGTATGATATCCATACTAATATTATAAATGCGAAAGTGTGTCTGTCTGTCTGATACGCTTTCACGGCCTATCCGTTCAACGGATTTTGATGAAATTTAGTACAGAAATACTTTGTATACTACTATAGTTTATATATGCTACTTTTTATTCCGGAAAATTAAGGAGTTCCCGCGGGAATTAAAAAACTTAATCCACGCGAACGAAGTCGCGGGCATCATCTAGAATGATTATAGCTAATACAATAAACAATAAATCTCAAAACCCACAATCAGGAGTGTTATAGCAATCAAACACCGTAAACCTTTCATATGGATGGATGGATATATGGATTGATGGACGTTTGTTACTCAAATTTGGCACTGAGATAGATTATAGATATAGTCTAGAATAACAAATTGGATACTTTTATCTCGGAATATAAAAATGTTCCCACAAGAACCAAAAAACCTCAATCCACGCGGCCGAAGTCGCGGGAATCAGCTAGTAACAATTACAACAAACAATGAATCTCAAAACCCACAATCAGTAATGTTATCGCAATCAAACACCACGTAAATCTCTGAAAGTTCACCGTAAACCTTTCAAATGGACTGAAGAAATAGAACATTGGGTGAAATGGGGATTGATTCTCGCAGTTTTACACATTGAAAGCCTTTTATCTACGTCGGAACGAAAATCCTTCTAAGGTAAGTATTATTTAATTATTATGATTATATTATCCACTACAAGTTAGCCCTTGACTGCGATCTCACCTGATGGCAAGTGATGATGCAGTCTAAGATGGTAGCGGGCTAACCTGTTAGGGGCATGGCAGTCATATACACATACCCATAATCGGTTTCTACACGGCATCGTACCAGAACGCTAAATAGCTCGGTGGCATGTCTTTACCGGTAGGGGGGTAAGTTGCCATGGCCGAAACCTCCCACCAGGCCAGACTAGAGAAAATTCAGGAATTATAAATTTCCAAAACCTGCCGGGCATCGAACCCGGGACCTCCGCATGTTAAGGCAACGGCGCTCAACACTGCGCCACGGAGGTCGTCAAATTAATAAAATTTAAATATTATAACATCAAAAATATCAGAATAAAACTATGAAATACATTAAAATCTAAATTAAAACTAAACAATAAGAATGTCATCCAAACCGCTACAATGAGGCAGTGTGCCCAGAAGGCCGCTGGTCGTTTTACCCTTCGAAATAGCCAAAGTTATATGTTGGCCGAGGTTCATAGTTCCTTAGTTAAGATAATTTGTGAAATGGTGATAATGAAAAAAAAAAACCCGACCGAGTATGTTGTGGGCTCTTCTCAGACAGGGCGCGTTTGGAACCCTCGTAGCTTTAGTTTTAAGTTACCATTACTGATTATCACCATTATATTTTTTAAATACCTAAATTTAATACACATTATTTGAGTTTGAATTTGAGGTAACTGCCAGCCTTCCGGTCACCTGAGGACTCTGTGAGACAAAAAGATAGATCCTTAAAAAAGGATCTAGCATCTTTGCCCCACAATCCCAGGGTTTCAACACCAATAGGCACAAAAATTAAAAAGGTAAGTATTTATGTGTTTTGAATAATTGGGTATTTAACTATTTACTTACTAGTCAAATAAAAATTGTTTATTGTTTAATAGAGAATTTCCCAAAAGTCGTAATAACCACGTTCCCTCTTACTTTTATCTTGAATAACAATTTTAAGTAAAAAAGTGGGTTAAACTAGATGACATCACAATCCAGTATTTCATACAAACTCTCATACTAAGCGCGCGTTTTAACGTTTGAAAAAAGTTGCTGATTTGACTAGTTGTCAAATTATGTAGTTTCCATGGGATTTTTCAAATCCTAAGTCGCATGCATCATCTATCTATAATTCAATCAATCAATCAAAGCATTTATTCAATTTAGGTACACTGTAGGCATACTGACGTCCATTACTTACTTATAAAACACTAGCAGACTTCCCAGCGATTTCATTCGCGTGAAATAAGTTTTTAAATTCCCACGGGAACTCCCTTATTTTTCGGTATAATAACCTATGACACTCACAAATAATGAGGCTTTCTGATTACCAGAATTGTCAAAATCGGTTCAGTAGATCCAGAGATTACCCCCTACAACTTTATAAACTTTACCTCTTTATAATATTATTAGTATTCTATGATAGTGATAATTAGTTACGGTATCTTAAAACTTTTGCTACGAGGGTTTATTTTAATTAAATTAAATAGCTCTGTCATAAATAGGCCACCTTAAATAATCGGATTAGGTCCTTACCCACTATCAGTATCAGAACCCTAGTTGAATATTCGATAGAGCTATATTTTATTCAAGCATACCTATTATCTCGCTTCAATATTCACGCAGCGCTAATGCTCGCTAGGGCTGCAAAGTTTACTTTACAAAAGTTGCTGTCTGGGATTTTCATTGAAAATTTTAATAACAGGTGAAGTCAAGTTTTAAAATTAAGTCTTTAAAGTTCTTTAAGACACGGCTTGTCTGGAGGAGATTAATTTGAGTAATAAGACCGCCCAAGCGCATATTTGTTTTCTATATTTTGTTTATACTAGAAGTTTAATTCCCTTTAATCCGCCACAATAGGCTAATCTATGTGGTACCTACAGTGTGTATCTTACAGTTATTGCAATATTCACCACACCACACAAATCTTCAAAATTATTCTTAACGTACGTTTCACTCTGAAACCGGAGCCACTTCAGAAGCTATTGACTCGACAATGAACGATTGTAAAGTAGTAATAATATAGTTGCAAGTTTTGTGTGGCAATAAAAAATGTATGCATAAATCTAGTGTTGTTAAGTGCAGTCTATTTAACCGCGATTACTATGGCATTTTTGAATCATAAGAGTCAAGAAGAAGTCAAGTAATAATGCTGCTGCTTTGTAAGCTGAAACTCAGGTTTACTGTCCCTTGGAGCTGTGAAAAACTCAAACTTCTAAGCAAACGCAATCAAAAGATACAGCCGTTTATGCTGCAAATTTTCGACACTCGCAAGGGAATCAAAATCTACAGGGTACTTCCCGTGAATTCAGAATCTTGAAATTTGGTACAAAGCAACGTCTTATAGCACAGATAACGGAAAATTGCGAAAAGCATAAATTTTTAGTTACATCATTTATAAGTATTTTTAATAATTTTAAACTTACTATAGGTTTGTACAGAACCCTCAGTGCGTGAGTCCTACTTGCATTTGGCCGGTTTTTTCTATAGACTAGCGCTTGGCTGCAATCAGACTTATTGAACGTAGTGACCTTGCCTAAAAGATGCCTGTTCACTCTTGATTTGAAGATAGCAATATTATAAGCGGATGGAAAAACGGAAGCCGGAAGGGCGTTCCATATCCTAGTGGTTCGAATTAGAAACGAGGTATCAAATCGCTTCGTTCGCGACGGTTGGATTTCAACTATATATTATAGGGATGCAGACCCTGATGATGCCTTGCGGTACGATAATAGTAAGGTAAAGAGGGAACAAAACCAAAAAGTTCTTGGGCACACTCTCCGAAATATATCCTGTAGAATACCGACAGACAAATACTGTGTATTTATTTCGAACAACTCAGCGTACTAAAGTCATGCAGTGCAAGAGGTATCCTATTCAAGTAAAATCTATTATCCAACTACAATATTCATTCACCGCTAATGCTCGCCAGGGATATAAAGTTTGCTGCACAAAACTTGCCGGCCGGGGTTCTCATTCAAAATTAAAAGAACCGCTGAACTGAGTAAAGTATTGTTATACGTACCAGCTAAACCCCGTTTCACAAAATACGATGCGATGAACGGTAAACGTAGTGTACATATTTTGCAGACAAGTCGTGCTTAGCGTGAGTTTCTTACGTGTACCTATACTAATATAATAAAAAAAAAAATAAAAAAAAATGAAAAACGTTTATTTTCCAAAAACAACTTATAACAATTTTTCCTTATATCCAATGGTACCCACACTAGGTAATCCTGTATCGTGGGTACCTATGTCGCATTAACAAATAAAGATTTACAGAAGTTAATTGTCGCTCGGTATTTTAACAGCATTTTTGTTGCATTTTTTAAAAGTAACATAATTTCTAATATTAACAATGAACAATGATGAGTGCCCTTAAGTTAAATGTAAGAAAAGTTTTTCCGTTGCGTCGTAATTCAATGAAGCGAGCCATGGTAAAATTTTAGCTTTTGCTTATTTTACGGAACAGTGCTTAATGTCGCATGCGCTAACTACTTTATTGTAAATAAATGATTCTACGTAGGGACTAAATCGTCTTGCAAAACAGGATTTAATTTTGGGTATAGGAATCTTAAATACACGTCGTTTTAGTAAAACGTTGTATTCTTTTGAAGAAATTACTGACCGATGTACTTTAAGAGCTAGTTTTAAGATATATAATTGACGCACCGTAAGGACTTTGCATTCCTGATAAAGTCGGTCTGTGGGATACTTGAACGGTTTTTTTAGCATGGTTTTAATTACTGAGCGTTGAGCTCGTTCAAGCTGAATGATATGTGTTTTCGCTTTTTTCCCAAGAAGTTATACAGTAAGTGATAAGAGACTGACAGAGGGCAAAGTATACGAACCGTAAGGTTGCTGGTGATGCTGAATGCCGAAGAAGTTTTATAATGTTTATAATTTTGCGTACGCGACCTGAAAGAGAGTTTATGTGTGCTTTAAAGTTTAAATTTTGATCGATTAGGATGCCCAAATATTTTACAACATCAGTTTTGGTCAGCGCCACACAGTTACATTGGTTTCGGTCATATTCACAGGTATGCAAATTCAATTTTAATGTTGGGCTAGGGGCAGAAATAGCCGTTTTATGAAAACAAATGTAGTTTGTTTTTAATGAGTTAAGCGTAAGGAGATTATGACGCAGCCATGCGGATACACGTCTCATTCCTAATTCAGCCTTACTAAACACCTCTGGCCAGGTAGATCCTTCATAAATGATTGCTGTGTCATCTGCATAACAAACTATTTCGCCATCAACATTAGTATGTATGTCGTTTATATACATAATAAACAGTGAAGGTTCAAGAATAAATACGAAAGTTGGGCTAGATGGACGTTTGTTTGATAGGTTTGATAGGGTAGAGGTCTGGAATAGTACATAGGCTACTTTGGATCCACGTGGGCGAAGACACGGGCATCAGCTAGTGTATATTAATAGAATCTATTGGTACACAAAATACGACATACTACATTCCTGCATAAAACATACCAATAAAATTTCACAATCATTGTGAGCTGGCATATCTCTCCCTGGTTCCGTCAGCATTAATTGTTATAGATTGACAAAATATGTGTTGAGTATTTAAATTATTGCAAACAGTTAAATTATTAACTAAAGTAAGTATAGCTAATTATTAAATAAACTTTTCAAAACTTGAATACACAACGAATATCTTTTAATTAAAACTTAAATAAATAATTTCACGTGATATCGAAGGAAATCGTTCGCGTTAGCGGTCGCGTAGTAATCCGTTATCAAAGTTTTATATAGGTACATTAGCGATAATGCAATCTGAATACAATATCTACGTATAATATTACTACGTCAATAATAATATGTTTATTATTTGCCTACATTTGCTAGTTAATTTCATTTTGTTTGTTGAAATGATTTTTGTTCATCAAATTGTACTTTAGAAACATTTCAAGCACCTTCATTCGTGGAACAGACTTGCATTTTTTACCGTTCAAGCAAATATCATCTTAAAATCTATTCTAATAAAGACTAAATTCGATTTAATCATAAAAGTTATGTATGCAAAGTACTCAGAATGCAGAGCATTGTGATTAGTGGTAGTAAGCTATCCTAGATCTTGCAGCTATTACTAATAAGGGCTAATTTCTTGCGAAATGTTGGTCAAATGGGCATTTTCACGGGATTTATCAAGAAAGATTCTGTTAGTTTCAAACTTTGTTTAATATAAACTTGTAACATAATCTTAATATTATATTGACTTGGCAGGTACGTAATATATTATTTATGCACTAATTACGAAAAAACCTATTGACGACCTCCATGGCACGGTGTGTAGCGCTGTTGTCTTAACGTGTGGAAGTTCCGGGTTCGATCCCCGGTAGGGTCAATTTGGGAATTTATAATTTCTGAATTTTCCTTGGTCTGGCCTAGTTACCACCCTTTGAAAAAAGTCATTTAAGTGCAATAGTAACATAAAATTAATATTAAAAGGCTGTAGCGGTATATTTCAGAGGCATTGATGTAGAATTTTAGAGTACTCATTCTATAGTCTAGGCCATTGAGGTACTAAAATTCTACATCAATAGTCTAGGCAATAAAACTAGTTGACCCCAACAATAATTCCTCAGACGACGAAACTTTACAGTATGATAAAGTATCATGAGTTAAACGTATTTTATAAATATCCAATAAAAAATCAGACAGGAAGTAAGATTTTTTTATGCTATACCCAATTGTAAAAGCAGGAAGGTACATTTTCGCGTAAAAGCAGTTTAGTTTTGATAATAAAATCGGTTTAAATATCGATTTTCTGCATGGTTATTTCGTTTGATATTTATTTTGGTTTTGAGTTAATCATCCAATACTAAAACCCAGCCAAATTTCATCGACTGAGGATTTAATGCGGGGGGTCTCCATGCAACGGACCGCCCCGTTGCCTAGACTACTATTTCCATGTTTGTAGGCATTGCTTTATAGACGTGACGACAAGTGATTTAGCGTTCCGGTACTATGCTTTATCGAAGCCCATTACAGGTATGTGTTTAATATGACTACCAGACCTTTGTAGTCATGTCATGACATCAATCATGGGGCTTGTCGTGGAATTAAAAATAAACTGTACATCAGCGCTCACCATAGCATTACCTCAACAAATCTTGGAATCGATGCATGAATTTCCTGTGAATAGATTACGTTGCCATTACGTAATGTTTTCCGGATAGTTTCCCCAAGGTCGACTTCCGAGGCGACCCTTCTAAATTGACGCGATTCCTCCCTAAGCGAAAGGCGCAATAAAGTCTTCATAAAACTGGGCAAGAATTTGGGTGGGCGGGGCCTCCATAAAATGTGGCTGTAGCTATGCATGTTAGAAGACTTCACCTAATTTATTTTGCTTTATTAGTTGAAATTGTGGTGCGCATTACCATATATGCGATAATAGCCTTTAGGTTAAGACTTCGGCCTCACTGGGCGCGGTTTTGACCCTCGTGGTACCTTTAACTTTTCGGAGTTAATTGCATTTTCATCAAATATAGCCATGGTCCTCCACGCTGGCCAAGTTTGGATTGGCAGCTTCACACACCTTCTAAAACATTATGAAGAACTCTCGGGCACTCAGGATTCCTCGCGATGTTTTCCTTTGCCGTTTGAAGCAAGTGATATTTAATTTATTTAAAGGCACTTATAGTACTCTGAAAAGATAAGGTTACACTTATTGAGGTGTGTGCCCGGGCTCCGGGGATTGAAGTCGCGACCCCGTAGAGGAGGTCGGGTTACCAAACCACTAGGCTATGACCGTTTCTTTCTTCGGGTAAGAAATTGTATACAATCTAATTAGCTATATATTGTTTTGTTCAAAGATAAGACAAAATTCAAGGCTGTACATTTTTCACGCAAACTTCCTCATTGAATTATTTCGACAGAGCAATTTTCAAGCCGAGGAAGATGGAATTATTTTCTTCTGATCATTATGATTGTGAAATTTTGAGTTGTCCTTTTATTTTTATGATTCGGAATAACCAGGTATTTTTCGTTTTATTATCCCTTTCAGCCATCAATTTCTCAAACATTGAAAGAACCCGGGTATTTAATCATTAATGTTTCTGCCAGATTAGACCGACCCTATCAAAAAAAAATCAAATTCTTTTTTTTTTCAAAAAATATCATAAAAACGGGCGATAATCGTGGACAGGCCACTGAAAACTTTTCCGTATCGAATTTTCCAATTTTCCAGCAATTTTCACGTCGATTGCTTTTCGGTAACCCTTAGATAGACTTTTAGGTACGAGTATGAATGGATATGGAACGAGGTAGTGGATTATGAAAAGTGAGGGCTGGAGAGCTGAGGCATAAAACTTGCATACAATGGAAAACTTATAATGATGCGCTTGAACTTCTAATGATCGAATACTTGATTGTAAACTGCAGATGTAACGCTCTCACCTTCTATTATAGTCAATGGGGTTTGAAACACCGCCATCTTTTTTTTAATCCACTACAAGTTATCCCTTGACTGCGATCTCACCTGATGGTATGTGATGATGCAGTCTAAAATGGTAGCGGGCTAACCTGTTAGGGGCATGGCAGTTATATTAAACCCATACCCCTATTCGATTTCTACGCGGCATCGTACTGGAACGCTAAGGCGCTTGACGGCACGTTTTTGCCGGTAGGGTGGTAACTAGCCACGGCCGAAGCCTCCCACCAGGCCAGACCAGGGAAAATTCTGAAATTATAAATTCCCTTTACCCTGCCGGGAATCGAACCCGGGACCTCCGCACGTTAAGGCAATAGCGCTACACACTGCGCCACGGAGGCCGTCAACTTCCTTACTTTGAGCTAGTACTGAGGATTTCTTGTCGTAAAAACCAAATACCTAATTTTGATCTAACCAGGAATCGGACCCAGGACCTGCCCCCCTATTATTGAAATACTTAACTACGTAAAAATGTGTACATCAGGGTTGCCTGACTGGATATGCTGCAACTTTTCATAGTGTAACCATTATTGTAACACATATTCAGTCAAATAAATTTATTCTATTCTCCATCTCAATGGCTATCAAAAATGAAAGCCACTAACATATTAATATATTTTTTCAATGCACTTGCTGGAAAAATGCACTTACAGAGGCAGTAAACAGGGCTTGTAAGTTAAAGGACATTGACCAAATTCGCCTAAGAATCAAAATGTGTTTGAAATATACAGTAATTCATAGCTTATTTTTTAACCTTTAATTCAAATATTAGAATTCAACGGACACTTCAAATTAATTACAAAATAAATAAATGGGTATTAAATTGATTATTATACATTTCCGTCTCTCGATTATTAACGACAGATCAATAGCTTACAGGTTAAAATAATATGCAATACCATCGCTTGAGCGCTTGATTCGTATCGTAAGAAACAAGATAAAAGCATCTTAAAGTGCTGTGCGCTAGTATTTTGAATCTCGCAACGCCATCTATTGAAAGTACAATAATGAAATATATCTAGCGCCATCTGTAATGTTTTTGATGAACTACGGCGAATCTTTTCTTATCTACATACAGTTTACAGCTCTATTACAATTGGATAAAAATGATTTGCGATTGATTATGAAAGTTGAAATAACCTCAAAATTGAAAATATATGTGGTAATAAGTCATTTCTTAGCAAGTGTCCGTTGTTTTAACCTGCTCTCAAGTATAAAAAGGTATTTATTTGAACGAATGTTCTATGACTGTTGGTTCTTAGGCGAACTTTGTATGGGGACGGAACAATGTCCATTACTGCCCGCGTGCAGTAAATATTTACTGCCCTCGTGCAGTAAATTTGCAGATTTTTTTAATTTTTGTTAGTCCACGTTACTTCTAAATAAAAAGTTTTCTTGCAAGAAGGTTCATATTGATATTGACTTTGTTGTAGAAAACCTAAAAAATAATGACATTTAGATGTGAATTGATGAAATTAATGCATAAAATAAAAAAAATGTATTTAATATAATTAATTAAATTTGTTTTAAGTTTTATAAACCCAAAATAGTAAAGGCTGAATAGTCCAAGCTGGAAGCTAAGAACTAGAACCTAGAGACATGAATCGAATTAAAAAAACGCAATTACAACAACGCGCCGTAGCGCGCGCTATTTTTAAAAGAGTCGTTGAATTTTTCTTATGAATTATCAATAAATATTTATTTGGCAGAATGGCAGATGTGATGTGGAGTCATAAAATTGAATCAACACTTAGGTGTTTTAAATCTGAGAAAAAAACCCAGCTTATAATTGCCGCCAAAAATCTCGAAATAAGTATGGGCGTGAAAAACCATTTTCTAGTGAGTACCTACCTACTCGACTTTTATTTTCGAGTTTTCTCACAAATGTATTGAAAAATATTGTGTGATACACGGGCGTTAAGGTTTCTACATCCTCGTGACGACGGTCAGCCCTCGACTGGCGTCATCGGGCTGACATTAGTCAACTCGTATGTAAAAACCTATTTACCGCTCTTATATCACAAACTACTACTAATCCATTGAATGTTTGCTATGAATTAGTGTTATTTTTATACGACTGCCTGAAAAAAGGAGTATATTATTTTCAGGGTTCATGTATGTATGTATGTATGCATGTATGTATGTATGCGAGTTTGTATATTCCACAATAACTTCTATGCGCCTGAACCGATTTTGATAAATCAGGTATCATTAGAATCCCTAGCTTATTCCGGGTGACATAGGTTAGTAAAATTAAAAAAAATGATGGGGTGACCATGGTCCCGCATTAAAGACTAAAGTTGCAAAATCAAAAGCAAAAAATCGTAAATAAGATCTAAATAATCATCATCTAGAAAATGATGATTAGATTCCAAAAATATATAACACTATAGCTCAACATCCAGTGATTCACAAAAAATATCCTTTCATAAAAATGTAAATAAGATTCTAATTTAACTAGATTAATTTAGATTATTAACTATTTAGTGCGTTTTTTTCGGCAAGGCAGTCGTGTTTTTTAAATTATGACTTGTTATTTCATAGCGAATCTTTAATTGATACGAAATATAAGTCAGTGGCTTTCATTTTATGATAGCTACTGAGTTAAAGAATAGGGCTTGGTTATCCGCAATCACCACTTGACTACCAGTTTCATACATATTGAGATATCGAGAGGTAGTAATAATTCTAACAGACTCGTAAAAGCACCATAGAAGGGAACCGACTATTTAAAAACAGAACCAAGTTTGAAGAGTAGGTATTCACTTTCAAAGCAACAATTACTGGCAACTGACAAACGCTTCCGTTTTAGCAGAGGGAAGCATGACAGGACATCACTGCTTTGTGTGTATGTTGCAGTTAATAGCCAAAATGCCTACACATCTAGGACTTCCTAGGTGATTCTCTCTCTACACCTTTCTTCACATATTTCTTCCTCTTAAAGTTTCCCACTACATAGGTACTATATCGTTTCACCCGCTTAACCCGGTCTTGAGTAATCAAATCATTGATTACTCAAGATCAAGCTTACATCAAAATTTAAGCAGCAAATAGGCTGTCCTAGGTGTGCCGGTAATTCAGCTTTTAACTACACCATGAACACTGTAGAGCCTGTCTGTCCCGGTGAAAGACGCATTTCCTTGTCTGAGTAGTGACTAGTGAGTATCGGATGCAGGTACCATTTTATCTCCACAGCAACAAGGGTTGTAAGTTTAGAATTCTAGTGTACCTATAGTTTGCCCGTTGCGGCTTCGCACGGGTCTTACTTTATATTATATATGTATTTAAAATAATATTTGGGTATAAGTCAAATAACTTATGTTTTAGTGAGTATTAAATAGAGGATCTCCTAAAAGACGTTATATCCACGTCCCTTAGTTTTATTTTGAATAACCATTTTAAACTATCGATTAAAGTAAAAAAAGTGCGTCGAACTTTGAAGACGTCACAACTTAGTATTTTAAACAAAAATCCACACTAAATGCGCGTTTCGACGTTTGGAAAAAAGTTACTGATTTGACTAGTTGTCAAACAACAAATTACTTATGTTTTATAGAGCATGGTTCAAAATCTACCTTTTGATTTGCTGTTCCCCGTTCAGGAGTCCTACCCGCAATCTCTGTACTATTCTTCAGATGTTTTTATTATTTACTTGAAACCAACCTTACAGTATTAATCTTTGTACAGGAAAAAGAAAGTGTTAAAATTTGACCGAGTCATGGAGTGAAATCGAAAAAAAACAAGTGCTAAGTTGTATTCAAATCCGTCCAGTAGTTTCGACGTGAGTTCCGAACAGACAAACATTAAAAAAAATGTGTGCTCTATCTATATCCATACTAATATTCTAAACGCTAAAGTGTGTCTCTCTGTCTGCTACGTTTTAACGTCCCTCTTTTCAACCGATTTTGTCGAAATTTCGTACAGAGATAGATTGCATCCCGGGGAAGAAGGGAAAGGGACAGGGAAATCAAAGATTTTCCGCGGGAATTTAAAATCGTAATCCACGCGGACGAAGCTGCGAGCATCATTTAATAAATAATAAAGCTTCCTCCATTCAAAAAATATTCAATGTACAGAATTCGTCCAGTTACAGTTTTATTATAAGTAAGTTTATGTATGTTGTACGTATTTTCATCGGATCCCTTATCTCATAATTTATTCTGGTAAATAATTCATTTATTATTTACAGGCTGACCCGCGCCGGTTTCGGGTTAGTAAACCTGATAAAGCTTCTTCTACACCCATACTTATATGATAAATGCGAAAGTGTGTCTGTCTGTCCGTCTATCCGCAACGCATTCACGGCTCACATTTTCAACCGATTTTGATGAAATTTGGTACAGAGATAGGCTGCATTCCGAGGAAGAACATAAGTTACTTTTTATATCGCAAAATTAAGGAGTTCCCTCGGGTATCAAAAACATTCGTCCGTTTACCAAAAAGTAAAAGGCCTTTAGGTGACAATGGGGCCAATTCTGTATATCACGATCTCTAAACTAAAATAACAGCTTCATATCTAGTGGTAGCCCTTTCCGCAGAGAGAATTATGAAACGGTTAAAAATATAAATAGAACTGTCATTTTTGTTTAGTTTAGAAATGGTGTATAGTCCCACAAACATATCTGACCCGGTGACAGCGTCTTTTGACGTTTGACGGGCTGTACAAAAGAAATAGAGTTATGACAACTAAGTTAAAGAGCAAATAATTTTTGTAGATGGACCATTCTGGGTCATTAGGTTACTAGGTACCCAACGAATTTCCGCGAACGCAGAGAATGTTGTTATTATGCCTGTCAAACAGTTTTTCCTCTTTCCTCATTTCATAATAATAATAATAAAAATAGATTAAGGGTAAAAAATGTTTAGGAATTTCTTAGTATTTAAAAATGATTCTTTAATAATCAGAGGACAGAACAGGGGTTTGCCATAAACAATGTGAGGTCGGAGGGCTCGTTCGTCTACATGAATGGGTATCCCACAGGGCTCGATCTTGGGTCGTTTTCTATTTTTAGTATATTTAAATGATTTGCCATACCATGTCAACAATGTTTGTGATATTATATTGTTTGCTGATGACACATTCCTTAGTTTTAAGCTGATAGAGGTAAGGACAATTTTGACGATGTAAACAATGCAATATCACACGTATCACACTAATTTACTGTCAATAATTTGTTACTGAATGCAAAGAAAACCAATTGCTTAGAGTTTGTTTTACCTAATGTAAAGAATATCGATAAATCAATAATGTTAAATGGGGAAAAACTAAGAATGGAGAACTCCACAGTTTTCTTGGGGGTGGCTTTGGATAGTAAGCTTCAATGGGGCGCTCATACTAGCGGGAAAACTTAGCTCGGCTGCTTTTGCTGTCAGGAAAATTAGATAGTTTACCGATATTGAAACGGCTAGACTTGTCTACTTTGCCTACTTTCACAGTGTCATGTCATTTTAATGTGGGGGCAGAGCAGCTGATATCAAACAATTTTTATATTACAGAAAAGAACCATTCATTCTATTTATAAACTCGGATCACGGGAATCACTTAGTGAAAAATTTAAAGAGATTGGTATACTTACGGTGCCTTCACAATACATTTACAATAATAGTCTTTGTCAGGCGGAACATTAATCTTTATAAGCAAATAAAAATAAGTGATACTCACAATCGATGTCCTAGAAACCGCCATAAACTTGTAACAGCGTCATATCGCGTGTGCAAGGTGCAGAAATCCTTGGTGGGGTCGAGTGTACGCTTTTATAACATGGTTCCCAAAGAGTTTCTAGATTTGCCATTACATACATTTAAAGACAGTACTAAACAGCATCTGTTAAGTCGAGGATATTACACATGACAAAGTTGCATGAAAGCAACCGGCCTCGCATCCAGTGACCCACAAGTCAGTGTAACGTAATAAAAATAAAATTTGACTATCTGAAAAGCATACCACACATCTAAACTCTAACCCTTTCGTATTTAGAAAGTTAAAATAAGCGCCTGAAAAGTTTACTCATCGATCCAGTTGCCCACTTGGGTTAATATTGCAAACTGAAGTGACCGATATGTTCTGAGGGGTTAATACCATCGCCTAAAGTAGTATTATTTCATAATAACGGCTTTATGTCACGTACCTTGATGCCCCTAAAATAAGGATTATAATTCTAAAACACGAAAGTCGACAATATTAAAATGATAATGCTTTCAGCGATGGTAGTATGCTCCCTGTAACAACTAGTCCTTACTACTCGCCTGTCCGTTGCAAAATACTAAAAGTCATTATTATGGGGTGAAACACTGAACTTTCAGTGGTAGTGTATGTACTCGCATTAGAATAATGACCAGAGCACTTTAAGCTGTCGATCTCTGTCGACGTGGAAATATGGCCCTCGTTAAGCCATTTGCACGGATCTAATGTGGCCACTCTGCACTGCACATTCACTGCAGTCGCTATCATCATCATCAAGCCACGTTACGGGTCACTTTACATGACAACAGATGGCGTTATTAATTCTACGACGAATACATGATGGAGACCGAACCATAGGCTTAATAAACATTCTTACCCTGAGGTCCAAAATTAGTACCTGCCTATGTTGAAAAGCCTGCATCACGATTACGAATATTTTTCTGAATTGCACGATATATTATAAAGAACTTCCAACTTCTAACAGTTGGACCAGCTGGGTCAACGAGCTTATCTGTCGCTCGGAGGAAGATCTTCCCATTGTTATAATCGAGTTCACACGTGGCTCCCGCGCACCATCGCCGGACCACTACTGAGCAAGGAGGCTTTTCTTGTATTCGTAGTCCATTAGAACTTAGGCCATTAGAATTTGGAGAAAATTATGCAAACACAAAGAACTCTTAGGCAAACAGGTTTTCTCTTGATTGTATTCTTCGCCTCTAAAAGCGCCAAACTTTGAAGTCAGGAATTGCCGTTGGCACAGTATGGTTCCTGGAGTAAGGGAGTCATTGCTTAACGGTAAGTGCGGTGTACAACAACCTACAATTAATTCCACTGGGTCGATGGCATTAAGATTATGGCGGAAAGAAAGTGGATGAATGACGTGGAATAATGAATGATAATTAATATTTTATAACCTAAGAATAAGAGCATAAGGCGAATTGACCTTCTTAATAATTCATAAACCTTAATTAATTATGTTTAATTTGTGTTACAATATATAGTATAGTTTATAATATAGTATGTAAACAATATTAACTGTTGTCGACATAGCACCTACCTTAAGAACTAACTGAAATTCATCTTCCATTTGTTAAATTAATAGTTCAAAATCACACTATACTCGTATAAACGAACTTGGAAATCAGTTTGCCAATAATATTATTATGACTTTCAGTTAACCAGTAATAGTTAGTAGACATTCAATTTTGTTCCTATCGGACGTTTGCGTAAAACAATAATAATTCATTAAAGATGTCTTTTCATTTATTTATCCAAATCAAAATAATTTAACTTAACATAAAATATATTTTAATTTAAAATATTAACAACTAGACTATGCCCGCGACTTTGTCCGCGTGGTTTAAGGTTTTTGATTCCCGCGGGAACTCCTTAATTTTCTGGAATAAAACCTAAGTACCTGTCTAAACATAAGACTGTACTAAATTTCTGTGGTGTATTTTACCAAAGATAGGCTGGGAAAGCATAGCAGACAGACAGGCAGACAAACTTTCGCATTTATAATATTATCGTTAAAAGTGAATATTACTTCAAGAACTTATAATATCGTAGCCTTTAGTTTTTTTTAACCTCATTAATTTTTTTGTAGCACCGTCTTCATTATTTATGAGTCTAATAATTCAAACCTAATCCTTTTAAGGTACGCAACCCTCGCTGCGCGAGTCCAACTCGAACTTGGCCGGTCTTTTTTTATATATATTTTTAATAGCGAATGCCCGTGATTTCGTCCAAGGTGCGTGGTTTGAGGTTTTTTGGTTCCCGCGGGAACTCTTTAATTTTCCGGGTAAAAAGGTAGCCTATGACTACCTTTTTATCGATTCCAGACTATAATCTATCTCTGTGCCAAATTTCAGCCAGATCCGTTCAGCCGTTGGGGCGTAATTGAGTAACAAACATCCATACATCCAGACATCCATACATCCATCCAAACTTTCGCAGTTATAATACTAGTATCGATATACCTTTTTTATATTTGAGATACATTTAAAAGCCAGAAGCAACAAATCCTTTTTACGATTGCAATGTACAACGTAGGTACATGTAACCGTACAAGCATTAGAATAATGCTTCCTTGGCAAGCACTTTGAGCCGGCGTCGCTGAGATATAACTATGCTCGTTAAGTCGTTTGGTGGCAAATGTGGCTACTTCACTGCCAGACACAAAGCGAAATGTATAGCCATTAAATTTTCATAATATACAGTGTGAGTTATTATGGGAAGATTTGCGCGCAAAACTAATCTTCGCGTTGGGCAGATAAAATTGATGTAAAGAAATAACCTACAAGGAATGCATACTAATATTATAGATGCAAAAGTGTGTAAAAATCATATAACCATGTAAAGGATTACTTAAATGACAAGGAAGCTTGGCAATGATTTGATCTAATGGCTCTGATAGTTCCTTAGTTAAAATGATTTGTGAAATGGTAATAATGAAAAAAAAAACCCGGCTGAGTTTGTTGTGGGCTCTTCTCAGACCAGGGCGCGTTAGGAACCCTTGTAGGTTTAGTTGAAGATACCGTTGCTGATTATCGCCATTATATTTTATAAATATCTGGACTTCAATAAGTATAGTATACCTACCTACTTGAGTTTGTCTGTCTGCCTGTATATCTGTCTGTCTGATTCGCTTTCATGGCCCATCTTCCCAACAGATTTTGACGAAATTGGTGCAGGGATAGATTGTATCCCAGGGATGGATAAAGGCTTTTTATTTTGAAAAATTAAAGAGAAAATCAAAAACATTAATCCACTCGTACGAAGTCGCGGGCATCATCTAGTAAATAATAATTTAAACAGTAATTTATAAACAAGTCTTTTGGTATCGTTGGACACCCCGTAAGAACAGTTGCTTTGGCTATTCTATTTTTTTTTTTAAACCGGGGTATAAAGTAGCCGTTGTATTATTCCAGACTATAATCAGCTATCCATGTGTTACATTTCATCCAGATCCGTTTAGCCGTTCCTGCGCGATTGAGTGACAAACATCCATCCAACTATTTACTATCCATCCATACAAACTTTTGCACTTATAATATTAAGTAATTGTTGACATAGCAAAGTTAACAGTATCTGGTTTATCAAAATCTACTAAATATTGTAACAAACTGGTAGAGTCAAAACAGGACGTAACATAAAAGGCACTTGTATGCCCTACATGGAAGAAATGAATTGAGTATTGAGTATTAACAATTACTAGGGAACAGAAAAATACCTATACACATAAAAAGATAAACTACTAAATCAGATAAAAAAATCAGTTCATCATTCCCAATAAACGTTAACTCACCTCACCTGTAAAATCGACGCCTCCGTAAACCTATTTTCACGTCTTTTTCAGTTCACTCCAGCGAATCGTTAGATCCGCACTATTTTGGTGGGAAAATACTGTAATGGCGTCTGGAACGGTCGTTCCGAATTTACAGCAGCAACAGAGCTTACAAGCTTCGATAAAGTAGAACCACTTTATTCGATTAACTTATGACAACGTAGTTTTTTATCGCCCTGACAAGTTACTGGTATTGAGTTAGGTTATTGTTTTATTGTTTTTATTATTATGGGCTAATGCTGCTAAAATTAATTCTGTTTTTTTGCTGCAGAAGAGGGCTGTTTGGGCCATATATAATATGGGACCAAGAGTATCAGTAATAGATAAATTAAAATAAATCAATATAATGACAGTGCACACAGCACAACCAATAAAATATATTTGAAAATTTAGTATTCTTGCATTTCAACTTTATGCAAATAATTGTTCTTATTCTTATTCAAGAACAAAACACACATTGATAAATTCAATTCAAATTCAAAGTGATTACCATAATGTCAATATTAGAAATAAATATAAACTTGTAATGCCTGCTGCTAGGCTTAGTAAAAAAAGCAATTAATTTGTTGGAATATGTCCGCTTCTACAATAAGCTCCCGGAAGACATGTTGAAGATGTCTCCGAATAATTTTAAAGTTAATGTAAAACGTAAACTCATTAAAAATCCTGTGACCATGTAAAGGATTACTTAAATGACAAAGAAGCTTGGCAATGATTTTATCTAATGGCTGTGATAGTTCCTTAGCTATGATGATTTGTAAAATAGTGATAATGAAAAAAAAACCCGGCTGAGTTTGTTGTGGGCTCTTCTCAGACCAGGGCGCATTTGGAACCCTCGTAGCTTTAGTTTTAAGATAGCGTTACTGATTATCACCATTATATTTTACAAATAACTGGATGTCAATAAGTGTAGTGTACCTACCTAAATTGAATAAACATTAACTGAATTGAATTGAATTTTTTTCAAGCTTTTATTTAAGTTGCTATTTGTGTTATCGGCAACCGATTGAGCTGAAATTTCGCAAACACGTGTAGTATAGATGACATCATTCTAAATCCAATATGGCGGACTCCCAAAAATGGCGGACTAGTTATTTTTTATGCGCCCCCATGATATGGGTATCAATTAAAAGGGGTTTGCTGAGAAGAATAAGAAAAATAAAATGACGTCACACTATATTCAATATGGCGGACATTTATGAAGCTTGTTTTCAAACTAAAGCCACCTAATTTGTAAGATTCAACGGTTGGTCCAACGATCCCAAGGCATAGCACGAGATAATATCTTTGTATTGTTGCGGTCGAGCCATATCAGCTGCTCCCTCAAATCTTATTAAAAAGCTATTTGGTGGCTACAGTTAAAAAATCGTACACTGGCTTAACAATCGTGCATTGTTGAGTCAACATCATCTGAGGATGCTCCGGTGTCGGAGTGAAACATACGTTGAAAATAATTTTGAAGATTTGCTGGCTTATTGGACGGTGAATTTCGCAAGTGTAATACTGTATTTAAATCTATAACCACACTATGGCTCTATGTCGCGTACTATCTGAGTTATTGAGTATTCTGTGGTTATTTAATCATGTAGTCTATGGTTATTGTGCGAGTCGCCATTTTTTAAAATATTTAGATTAGAACGTGGCCTGCTGTAGAAGGGATACTATTGAATATTTTTAAAACTGAGATTTATTTGATTTATTATTGTTCTTTTTAACTATTAGAAAGATTATAAAAGTGATACTACATTGTAAATTCATAAGAAATTCATAAATATTGATTATCGAGAGTAACTTGTAAAAAACCTACCAGCTATTAATAATAATGTCAGAAATCAGAATAAACAGTTTGATTTTGTAATTGTAACCTTATGATTTCATTTTAATTGACCCTTTCTGAGATGCCGTATCACATAGATTTGTCTGCTTTGGCGGATTATAGCGAATTAAGCTTCTTTGTTCCTCGATTATCATGGACTTCCGCAAAGTAACGCAATGTCATTGGATAGAACCAATAATAAAAAATTATAAAAAATTGGCAGTCATATGACTGCCGATAGAATTGAAAACAAATTTATATTTTTTCTAATGAAAAAAAATGTTAATATAAATATTTTAAATATAAACCTTATTACTAAGTCATTAAAACTTAATTACGAATGTACTATATTTATATTTAAGACCTTTTGTCTTCGTAACAACGCGAGGTGTCGCCCGCGGCTACACAGCACTTATTAATATAAACCTTAAAACTGAGGCATTAAAGTTTAATTAGGAATGTACTACTTATGACTTTTTGTCTTAAGAAGAATGGTGTCGATCTCGCGTATTCCACATTTTTAACCCCTAACAAAAAGTGCACAACGCGCCTCAAGAAATTTTCACGTTAAAAATTTGCTCTTGCTAATAGCCGTAAATCAAACTGTATGAAATGCCAAACAGGGTCAGTGACCCAATTGCAGTTTTCCAGTAAACAAGCGCTAGAACATTATTTTTTTTAAGAGCGCCCTACTTTCTGTAGTGTATCACTGTGCTGTTATCGAGGTGAGGTGATTGAAAGAAAAATCAATAGGTTCTGCGAATGGGTATTTTTTTATCCTACCAGTCTCAATCCATACTTTTATTAACTGTTAAAGAAAAGAGTTCTTTGTTCGTTTTGTATTTACTTTTTATTTATAATATTGTCAATTACATTATATGTCACTTGTTGTCTCTTACTGAAAATAATATGAATATGGTTGAACAATAAATAATTATTTATAATTAAAATGTGTTTATAAAGAATCACTCCAAGGCCTCACTTCAACATGGTAGCAGAGCGAATGGAATTGCGTGAAATGAATATATTGAAATGGTAAGAGATGTAAAAATAAGATTTATGTAGGTAAGATATTGAAAAAACAATTGAAAGAGGCGAAAAAAATTTGATAAAAATGGATAATAATAAAGACGATTTTAAAATACCTACATTTAACGGTGATAATTATGAGTTATGGAGATTCAGAATAAAATTATTTTTGAATCTAAAAAATTGCGAAGAGGCCGTTTTAAACGAAGAAGTGAAACCGGAAATAGATGTAAAAGCTAAAAATTACATAGTAAATAGTATTAGCAATTCACAACTTAATATTATAATATCAGAGAATACGGCATATAAAATGTTAAAGAAATTAGATGATATGTATTTAATGACAGGATGTGCAAACAAACTATTATTAAAAAGAAAATTACTTGATACAAAATTTAAGGAAGGAGATCCTGTTGAATTTTTCCAAATATTTGAAAAACTAATAAACGGATTAAAAACTGCCGGAGAAATAATCACAGAAGAAGACAGACTCAATTACCTATTGCTAACTTTACCCGAAAATTTTTCTCATATAGTTAATATTGTGGATGCACTGCCCAAATCAAGTCAAACCGTCGAAAACGTAAAATCAAAATTAATATTAGAATACAAGAAAAATTAATAATGAATTTTTACAATTATCATGGATATTACTCACAAGGTCAATATCAACGTGGACAATATAATACAAGAAGGTCAAATTATGCACCAAGAGGAAGAACAATACACAAGAGGACATAATAACTATGCAACTGGAGAATAGTCAAGAGGACATAATAACTATGAAACTGGAGAATACACGAGAGGACAATACTATCCAATCCATATATGTACATCGAGGTAGAGAATTTAGAAACTTTCGAGGATGATATTATAATAGAGGAGTTAGAAATGAAAACAAAGGTGCTTTTATAGTAGAAGTAATGAATTCAGCGAATGAGTCAGAAGCGACAATGGATACGATATGGCTGCTAGACAGCGGTCGTACTCACCACATTACTAACGATGATAAACTATTTTGTGAGTATGAAACATTAGACAATCCAGTAAATATTAAAGTAGGAGATGGATTTGCTTTAAAGTCAGAAAAAATAGGTAAAATAATTATTCATTCTAAGGTTAATAACAATGTATGTCAAATTAAAATTGAAAATGTTTATTATGTACCAAATATGAAAAGAAATCTTTTAAGCGTCTCATGTATTGTTAATAAAGGAAATATGATAAAATTTCAAAATCAGGTAGCACTCATATTTAATTCGCAACATACATTAATAGCTGTAGCTAAGAAGAACAATAGATTGTATAAACTCGAAAGTCGGGTTATAGTTAATGATAGAAATGTATATAATGTATATGAACAGCTTACATCAATGAAAGAAAAAGAGAAAGGGCATCGAATATTAGGTCACGTTAATTTTGCTAAATTAAAAACTATGTGTAGGTATAAACTGTTAGATGGATTACCGGAAAAACTAAATGAAAATTATATTCAATGCGAAATTTGTTTACAAAATAAAATGACGAATTTACCTTTTGAAAACAATCGAAGAAGGGCAACAGAAATATTAGAAATTATACATACTGATGTAAACGGTCCGATTACTCCAGTAGGTTATATTGATTAAAGATTTTTTGTAACATTTATAGACAACTATAGCAGATATGCAGTTGTATGTGTGATCAAGAATAAAAGCGATGTATTTGATTGCTTCAGAACGTATGCGAATGCACTTCAAAATCAGACAGGGAAGCGAATAAAGGAAATTAGGTGCGATAATGGTTCTGAATACCTAAATAGAGATTTTTATGAATTTGCTAAACAAAATGGAATTTATCTTAAACCAGGACCACCCTATACTCATCAATTAAATGGAGTTGCTGAAAGATATAATAGAACAGTAATGGATCGAGCTAGATGTTTGATGACGGAAGGAAATTTGGACAAAAAGTATTGGCCTGAATGCGTATTAACTGCTACATATCTAAGTAATAGAATTCTTACAAATACAGTAGAGAAAAAGAGTCCTTTTGAAATATTTTTTAGGAGGAAACCAGATGTAAATTTTTTTAAAGTTTATGGTAGTAAATGCTTCGTGAAAATACCTGAAGAAAAAAGAACGTCAAAGTTGAATCCAAAAGGAATGAAAGGTACTTTAGTAGGTTATACGGATACCGGGTATAAAATTCTAATAGAAAATAAAATAGTTATAAGTCGTCATGTAATCTTTATAGACCCTGAAGCAGAAGTAGTAAGGTTTCGAATGTCAGATGAAGAAGAGAAATGTGAAGAAAACAGAATTAATGAAGAAATTAATAAAAATGAATTAAAGAATAATGAAAATAATGAATTAAAAGAAAGGTTTGATAGTGAAAGTGAAGAATTTTATGACACTATTGAAGATGAAGGAGATATAAGAAACAAACTTAGAGTTGAGGAGTGAGTGGACAAAGCCGTCCAAAAGGAGAAATAAAATTACCAAAAAGATTTGATGATCACGTTGTTTATGTGAATGTCTGTAATGCTACTATACCTGAAACTTACGAAGAAGCTATAAACAGTCTAGAATCAAATAAGTGGAAGAAAGCGATGGATGACGAGATAAATAGCTTATAACAAAATGAAACATGGGAAATTGTTGATGAACCAATAGATAAAAATGTAATTGAAGTTAAATGGATATTTAGAATAAAATCGAATGGAATATATAATGCACGTGTTGTGGCGAGAGGTTTTCAACAAATTTATGATGAAAATGAAGAAATATATTCACCTGTGGCTAGAATGATAACAAGGAAAATTTTAATGTCGATTACGTGTGTTAGAGGTTGGCATATAGAGAGTATGGATGTAGAAACAGCTTTTTTAAATGGAGTAATTCAATCTGAAGTTTATATTAATCCTCCAGATGGTTATTAAATTGGAGATAATAAAGTTTGTAAGCTAAGAAAAGCTTTGTATGGATTGAGAGAGAGTCCGAGAGATTGGTATGAATGTTATAATGAATTTATGATGATTATTAATTTTAAAAGATCAAACTATGATTATTGTTTGTACACAGGATGTATTAGTAATGAAAAAGTTTATATTTGTATAAATGTGGATGATATTTTAATTTGTGCAGAAACAGAGAATACAATTAAACAGGTTAAGCAAATGCTCAGTAATAGATTTCGGATGAAGGATTTAGGAAAAGTAACACAATATTTAGGGATTGATATTGATTATAAACCGGAACTAAAGAAAGTGACTTTAAGTCAAAGCAAGTATATAGAAAGTTTGGCAGAAAAATATAAAGTAAAAGATTCTAAGAAATATGAAACACCAATGGAACAGAATATATCTATTGATTCAGGAGAAATAAGTAATGATAACCTGAAATACAGAAATTTGATTGGAGCTCTTTTATACATAGCAAGTGGAACGCACCCAGATATTTCATATAGTGTAAACTACCTAAGCCGTTTCCAAAATATGTATGATGAAACACATTACAAATATGCATTTCGAGTTTTGAAATATTTATATTACACTCGTGATTTGAAGCTAAACTATAATTCAGAATATGATGAATGTGTAGATGCTTTTGCTGATGCCGACTGGGCAGCTGATAAAAACGATCGCAAATCAACGACTGGAATCATTTTAAGAGTATACAATAATCCAGTAATGTGGAAAACACAGAAACAGAAAATTGTCTCACGCGCATCAACGCACGCGGAATATTATGCATTGGCTGATTGTGTTACAGAGGTTTTACCAGTTAAAGGAATACTTCATGATTTAGATATTGATGTTAAAAATCCAATTAAGATATATGAAGATAATAGTGGTGCTATAGCTCTTTCTAAAAATGGTAAATTTTGTAAAAATTCTAAACATATTGATGTAAGTTATCACTTTATAACCGATTACGAAAAAAAAAGTGTTGTATGTGGTACACAGGTTAATACTGCTGATCAACTAGCTGATATTTTAACTAAGGCTTTAGGTAAAAATAAATTCCAAAACTTAAGATATTTAATTAATGTTTGCTGAATAAAGAATTGGAAGTTTTATTTTATTATGTATAATTTAATTAAAATATGAATGTTATAGAAATACAAAACTCAAGGAGGTGTGATATAGAAAAGAGTTGTTTGTTCGTTTTGTATTTAATTTTTATTTATAATATTGTGAATTACAATAAATGTCACTTGCTGTCTCTTACTGAAAATAATATGAATATGGTTGAACAATAAATAATTATTTATAATTAAAATGTGTTTATAAAGAATCACTCCAAGGCCTCACTTCAACATTAACAAGTGAAATTAATTTAACGAATTAAAAAATACGACTGCCCTGCCATATTATTTTTGGAGTTTACCTCCATAAGAAGCGATTTGCATATGTCACCGTAAGATTGTAAAAACCGTTAGATTATAATATAACTCGCGAAATTCTAAACTGTCGAAAGATTAGAATTTAACGCATTATTTTCCGGTAGATTGTAATCTGATAGGTATTTAAACCCGGTAAAACCTACTACACTACTTGATTATTTATGTCGAACCCTAACCTAACCTACAAGAAAGAGACAAGAAAACGTTAATAAAATGAATATGTCAAAAAATTACATTCAGAACATTGAACAGTTTACAATCTTTCGACAGTTTAGAATTTCGCGAGTTAGATTATAATCTAACGGTTTTTACAATCTTACGGTGACACATATATAGCCTTTGGAATCATATTCACATTTTTATATTAAATGATAGTTTTTGTGAATCACTAAATATTGAACTATAGTGTTATATATTTTTGGAATCTACTCATCATTTTCTAGATGATGACTAAAAAGTTAAGACCATGGTCACCCCATCAATTTTTTATAAAAATTTACTAGCCTATGTCACCCGGAATAAGCTAGGGATTCTAACGATACCTCATATATCAAAATCGGTTCAGGCGTATAGAAGTTATGGTGGAATATACAAACTCACATACATACATACATACATACATATTATATACATACATACATACATACATACATACATACATACATACATACATACATACATACATACATACATACATACATACATACATGAACCCTGAAAACAATATACTCCTTTTTTCAGGCAGTCGTATAAAAAACTAGATGATGCCCACAACGTCGCGTGTTTTGAGGTTTATTGGTTCCCGCGGGAACTCTTGAATTTTCCGGGATAAAAAGTACCCTTTTTAAAATTGGTTGAGTAGATGAGCCGTGAAAGCGTAGCAGACAGACAAATAGACACACATTTGCATTTATAATATTAGTGTGGATGAGAAAGTGGGTCTTTTGTCTGGTCAGGGCTTATCTTTTCAATTCGTTTTTATGTTTTTCAACATTAAAATGTTTCACATACGAGTACAAAGTTTCTCAAAAGATTTCTATCACCTTTGAAGTAGGGATACTCTATTTCCCCGTATTTTCAAAATTTCAACATTTCTATCTAACGTTAACAGATCTGGACAAAACCTCTTACAATTATTTTAAAGTCCGCCGGTATCGTATTGGCGCGACGCCAGATCATGGATCCACTTTTCATCATTGATATTAGAGAGATACGTGCTTTGACTCCGAAAAGTTTTGTCTTTACAAATCCACTCCAAATTGAACGTCAGGAAAATAAGTTATCGAATGATATCTTATTAGTTTCCTTCTATATATTTTAGTCACAGTATTTGGTATATGAAATGTTGTTGTTGCTTAAACTATTAGGATGTAAGTTTTTCAAACAAACCTGGGCTATTTTGATGTTACAGAGTTACGTCTTTTGACTCCAAAAAGTTTGGTCTTCACAAATCCACTCCAAATTAAACGCCAGGAAAATAAGTTTTCGAATGATATCGTATTATTTGGCTTTTATATTTTGGTAGCATATATGTGTTTCGTTTGAGTTTTGATTTTAATTTTAAGGAAAGCTTCCGCTTGATATTCAATGCGTTCTAACGTTTTACCAGCTACATGAGCTAAAATATACTATGGAATGTCGTGAACTTGTTGTCCTATGTTTTGTCCACGTAAGCGTCTGGACTTTCTGTCCAGGATTGTCATTGCCGAGCGTAGAGTGCTTTACCGTCCTTCTCGACCTTAGACCACCATGTAACTGGGGCTACCACTGTCTATCAATCCCACCAATAGCAACTTGTAAATATATGATGAAAAGAAAAATTAGAGAACAGAATTGGCGATGGGCTGGTCAAAAAACAAGATTCGCAAATAAACTAACAATATCACGGATTGGTGCCCACGGGATGGAAAACGGAAAAGAGGACTGCAACATCTCAGATGATGATGAAATTAAGTCGTAGCAGGGACTATGCGGCAGAGAAAGGCCATAGGAAGGGAAAAGCCTATGTCAGAAGACATACTGGGGATTGAGAACGGTTACTGACAGATGCTTAACAGTTATTATGTAACAGTTACTGTGTAAATAAATGTTTATGTAAAAATGCTTTATTTATTTATATATAAAATATAAAGGTGGTGGCCAGGCACTCATAGGACTGTGTTGAAAGCGTTAAACCGGAATAACTCCCCAGAGAGTAGAGACGGCAATCTTTGTTAAGGGTGCTCTTTTGCTGTAGTTCAAAGACGTGATAAAGTCTTATGGTTATGGCGCTCTTAGGGGAACGAAATTGATTATTATTCGGTTGAAGTATCATGTTATTATGCTAATCTAAAAAAGATAATATTTAACTCAGTTAAACACTCATATGACTTTAAAACCTAATCTAATCTAAATAAATAATAATTTATTTAAATAATATCTGTCTTTATTTTCTAACCATCTTAATCTTTGTTTATCTTTAAGGACGATAAACAGTGATTTGATAAAAATCAGTCAGTGCTGGAGTCAAATGGTAGATAATAAAGTTTTAAATTGAATTATAAATAATTTATTGATTGATTGAAGAAAGAGGGTTTTTTTTCAGACCAGGGGTGCCCTAAGAACCTATACCTCGTCGAAGTCGTTCCGATAGACGTTAAATGCCGGACATAGGTCAAAAAGGAACCATCTTTCTCCTTTTGAAACAATATTTTTATCTTAGTTCGAATTTTATATATAAAAATTAAACAAAAATTCTTTCAATCTTATCTTATCTTTTTGATATCAACACGGACTTTAACTTATCTTCTATATATATAAAACACAAAAAAAAACTATTTATGTCCGCTAGAGACTTTGAAAACATCTAACCCATGTGCCTCAAACCGATTTTACTAGAAAGGCAATAATGCGAAGATAGTTTTTTTCTTCTTTCTTAGCATAGCAGCACACGCAGGGTATTCGCTAGTTACTAATAGAAATTAAAAAAATTGACAAAAAAATATTGGCCTTATGAAGACTTCACGCGACGGGTCACAGATCAATAAATAAATTACCATTGTATTTATTTATTTGAGACCACTTTCTTTTAAATATACCTGTGATATTAAGTATAAATAATTGATTGATATTAAATAGGTATTAATTCCCGAAGGATTTTCCTGTATTCTGTTTCAAAGTGTTTCACAGCCCCATCCATCAATCAATGACAGCTATGGTGAGAAGATCCGATTGGAAATTAATACCCGAGCATTTCCTCGCGAAATCAGGATAACAATAACTTTCAATCAAGATAGCGGAATCGTTCAGCCAAGGGGATCTCATAGATATTACTAGCTGATGCTCGCGATGCTTCGTCCGCGTGGATTGAGCTTTTTTAGGTTCCCGCTGTAAATCTTCAATTTTCTGGGATAAAAATGGAAGCATTATTATTGTTTGTCATTATATCTCTTGGAACAGGAAGTATAATATCAGTCAATTTGATTCATTCGATTTAATCTGCGGATACGGATGCCATATTGAAAATAGTTACTATGAATACGAGTGTTTTGACGATGGTAATTCATTCTCCTACAGGCAGACTCAGCGATAATTGAATACTTTTGTGTTTAGATCGCAATTTGGTCTAGAGCTTAACGATAACAATCGTGGCTAGACCAAATGAATATTGTCTTTAAGTTTGGCTAACTTTTATTTTATAACATTAAATCTCTCGTGAAACCGCTACACGTTGTGACCATTCACTCGTGCAAGTTCCAAATAAGAGTACAAATATATTAAAAGTGTTTATAAATACGTACTTCTGGATTGTCCCTTACAAAAAGTAGCCTATATGTTCCAGATTATAATCTATCTCTTGTGCCAAATATGATCTAGATCTGTTAAGCCGTTCTGGCGTGATTGTGTAACAAACATCCATCCATCCAAACTTTCGAATTTATATTAGTTTATTTGAGTCGTTCAGATTGTACTTTCTAAAATAATCTACCCATAATGTAAATCTAATCATCTATTAATATTATAAATGCGAAAGTTTATTGGTTTATCCTTCATACATGCCGCAACGGCGCAGCGGATTCGTCATTAACTCCGATTGGTATACACCGTCAAAATGATAATATGGAAAACATATTATTTGGTATTCTTTCCACGGGCATGGAAATAAGACCAAAGTAATATTTTTGTCTATAAATGTTATGTAATGGAAAAATAATAATAATATTTGAAATGGCTTACGAGTATATTGTATATTCGTTGCAATATTAATTGTAGTTAAATCTGTATCTAATCTAATTTAATACCGCAGCATTCGAATTAATTTACGTCAGACCAGCTTACGAATACGCCACTAACGTTTTGTTTTGCTGCATGAATAGAATATTTAATATTTCGGCTCCGTTGTTTTGCGAATACTGAATCTGTAATGAACAAGTCACAGATCATTATGTAATTGAAATATTATATGTAGCGTAGCGTTTTAATTAGTGTAAGTGTAGTGGCCTGGTAAGAGGCTGGCAAAGACGTGCCGCCAAGCGATTTAGCTTTCCGGTACGATGCCGTGTAGAAACCGAATAGTGATATGGGTTTAATATAACTGCCATGCCCCTAAAAGGTTAGCCCGCTACCATCTTAGACTGCATCATCATTTACCATCAGGTGAGATCGCAGTCAAGGGCTAACTTGTGTATATAAAAAAAGGCGTCACCAGAAGGTATTTGCGTATTTAGTGAATTAGTTCGTTAAGTTGTGCCACTGCTTAAATCCATACTTCGCCTCGTTCATGATTTAATCGTATATAGGTATAATCGTATATGATCAGAATATAGGTACCTATATTCGAACGAATACTAGACTTGTGACTTGGTATGCGTAGATTTAAGTTTTTGAAGTTCCACGCGATTTCTGTCTTTGCTCCTTTACTATAATAGATCTATGGGATGAAACAATCGACGCGACCAGAGAGATATCAGGCGCAGAATCGAAGGCTTCGTGCTCTCCGAGGCACGGGGGTAAAACACCGCCAACTCCTCACTCCATACTTGTACTTAACCACGGCCTGACCCGGGAATCGAATGTGGGTCCTCGTCGGCCCCAATGGAACATGCCAACCACTAGACTATTATATTATAATGTGTGGTGTAGTGTTGTGCCTGTGCGAATTGCTGGGTGGTGGGTGTCACATGCTGCAGGTGAAAGACACGTACTGTACCACACAGATTTGTCTACTGTAGCGGATTATAGCGAATTAAACTTCTAGTTCATTCACTATCATGGACTTCCGCAAAGTAACGCCTGCTTCTATTCAATACTAGACTATTATGTTAGTATTCTGCATTCAAAAAAAGAAGATAACATAAAAAGGATTAAATTAAACCACACCCAACAATCCTCCGAAATAACAATGGAATCTCTGTATCCTTTTCTAATTCTTGAAAAACTTCGGAGAACCTCTCAATTCTCAAACAATGGTAATGTAAAAAGTATATTGAGGCAAAAAGGAAGCGGCGGTGTCTCGCGATCGTGAGGATTCCGCCATTCAAAGATTTTCAGTTCACAAACTTCATTGACGATTCATTGATTGTTTTTTTAGCAAGATAAGGTATTGTAGTAGGTTAAGTTATGCTCCGTGGAAAATACGTGTTATTTTAATATTCAATATTTAGTGATGACAATTTACACACACGTGCTTTATGTATTCCTTACATATAGGTATATTATATATATATATATATATATATATATATATGATATATATATATTCAAACTCAGGTTGTATGTTTACTTCGCCGTCGTCGCCATCTTGGTTGGAATCCAATTCATGCTCACTTATTTCCAAGAAGTATTCAGTCGCAGAACAGTCTTCCTTTTCTATTAATTTATTTAAATATTCTTCTATTTCATCAGGTCTTTAAAACCTTCTGGTAGACATTTTCTATGAAATCAAGTTAACAAAAAGGTAAATAAATAATAATAACATGATGAAAAAAACGCTTACGTATTTAGTCGCTACCGGGTCCAGCAGACCCATACACACCTTTTACGTCTATAACAATCACACGCAACGTGCTAACTAACGACAAAAAATGTTATCCACTGTGTTATACTATCGTTGAAAGGTACTAAGAGCGGCAACGTCGCAAATGTCAAAATTTAAAAGTTATTGAACATTATACGAAGGACTGGGTCCGTTGGACCCAGTAGCGAGTCTATAAGTGTTAAGGTTTTTGATTACTGCAGGAACTTTGAATAAATTTTAGCCTGTGTTTTTTCGTCCAGTCCAATCCAAATTTCAGTAAAATCAGTTCAGTTGTTTTGGCGTGAAGAAGAAACAAACACCAAAATCTACAAAAATCAAAACTTTCACATTAAAACCAATAAAAATATTAATTAGAGGTAACTATAGTAAACAAGATAATATATACGAATACGAAAAACAAAATGGCTTCGGTCCGTCTTTGCCGGTATGGTGGTAAATAACAGCCGAAGCTAACCACCAGGCCAGGCCAGAGAAAATTCAGATTGAACTTGCCGGGGATTGAGCCCGGGATCTCCCACTATAAGACTACAGTGTTCACGACTGCGCTAGGGAGGTCAAAACAGCTCATGACGGGTAGGTAGTGGAAATAAAGATTTACGAGTACGACGGCTACATCATGGAAGCTAAAAACCGAGTTTGAAGCAGTACTTATCCTAAAAGCAACAATTAAGAGCGAGCTCTTGACAGTGAGTAAAGGGGACGAGGATTTAAGAGGTCTATTAATGCAGAGATCGTCTGATTTTAGAAGGATTTCAAATTCAAATAGTTTTTAGTAAATTAGGGCGCGTAAACTTTTGCGTACGTGTGCGTGTCTTTCGGAGCGGTCAGTTGTACGCGCAATCACGTGCACGCATATATTTACACGTATACACATGTATACAGATAGGACTTTAACACTACCATGAGCCACGCGCACTCGTGAATTGCAAGAACTTTACCTACAGTTCGCGCACGAGTTGGCCATAGTACATCACGCTGGGAAGTGCAAATTGGTAGACTTTATACATCTATAAAAACGTTAAGAAGAACTCTCAGACAAGCAGGTGTTATCACGATTTTATACTTCATCGTTAAAGCAAATGGCATTTAATTTGTAACGACCTCTCTGGCGCAGTGGTGAACGCTGTTGTATTGAAAATGAAAAAATTAGGAGTTTCCTAGTCCGCTATTATCCGCCACACACAAGACTTGACAACAAGAAAGATTGACTTTACAATCGTGAATTGTCGAGTCAACATCTCCTGAAGATGCTCCGGTATCGGAGTGAAAAGTACGTTGAGAGTAGTTTGGAAGATTTATGTGGTGTGGTGAATATCGCGGGGTACAAATGCACGATACGCACTATACTTACCACATAGATTTGCCTACTGTAGCGGATAATAGCCAATTAAACTTCTAGTTTTTCATTATCATGGACTTCCGCCAAGTAACGTCTGCTTCTATCCAACGCTGATGTCTTTTCGTGGGAGGTCCAGGGTACGATCCGCGGTAGGGTCAATTTAGGAATTTACATCTGAGATTGCAAAAAAAATATGTTTTAAACAAAGCTCATAATAATTTGCAACTCCCCCAGTACGCTTGCAGCATCTGAAGTCGGGAAGAAATCTCTAAACGCCGTGAAGAAGCACGACGCTCCGGTGCCTCGGACCTATTTGTTTTAACTAAGGTATGGACACACCTACGATTTGCTTACGCGTCATCAGAAAATTCTCTGGGACGAACAAGAGTTTCCTCCTGTATGTATTTTATTTTTTTCTTATCTGTGTAGGCTAGCTTGACGCATTATAAGGCTTAGTAAAGTATTTTATGTAGAATAAATTTAAGTGTTTTCAAATTCGTCTTACAGGTGTCATAACCAGTGTCCAGCACAGGGACTGGACGTGGGTCTCTTGCAAGAATTCCCACATGCCATGAGATCTTGCGTCGCCTAGAACCAACTACTCCTAGCTACTCATTTGTCCACCGAGTCAATTGACGTGGCCATAATCCAAACTAATCCATACTTACTAATAAGACGTGTCTATCTGCCTATCTGATAGTATTATTTGTCTATCTGCTTCTTTTTTACAGCCCAACTTTTCAACCACTTTTGACGGAATTTGGTATTAGGTTTAGTAGCATGTCGAGGAAAGAGGAGGAAAGACATTATTAAAAGGAAATTACATAGTACTTTGTCATCATAATAAATTAATTATTATGGTATGGATTGCCAAGTGCCAATTGCAACCAATAACAATTTTGCTAGTTTATAGTTAGAATTATTGCATTATTTGGCTTTCCAAAAGATTACTACTAACAATATCAATGTTAATCGCCTCAATTATTATCATCATCATCAAATCACTACAGCCTTGGGTGGGATGTGGTTTGGTCAAGCAAACTCCATCGGAGGCGATCATTAGCAGCATCCTAATCTCTCTAACACCGTACTCCCGAAATTCTCATGTCCTTTTTCACTCCGTTATTCCACCGGTCTTCCTCGGCCTCTACGGCGCTCTAGTTTACTGTCCAGCAATTTTTGAAGTGAAGACTTCTTAAGCACGTTGAACACGTTTTGGTAGGTGGTAAAAACATCGAAACGCGAGACCGACACCGTTCTTCATAAGACAAAAGTTCTTAAGTAGTCTGGTCAAATTAGACTAAAAAATAGGGGTGAGGTTATAAAAATTCCGACTTGGCTGAAAATTGGTAGGATTGTTCAATACACTATAATAAAGGAAATGTGAAAAGTCCTCATTGATCCGGCACGTGCAAAAAAAATTACTCGGGGTCAAAGACGACAAAGACAAAAAAAAAACGGGTTTTTCACGATTTACAGCAAAACTGTAAGTTTTATCATTAAATTAGCTCAGAAAAAAATTGTAGATCAGATCTATAAAAAAATGCCAAAATACTTTTTTTCCTAAGAGCCACCGTTTTTGAGATATAACGATTCAAAAAGTTGAAAGAGTTGTAATCATCGTAAGGTTTATATTAATAAGTGCTGCGGAACCGAGATCGACACCTCAAAGTTACAAAGACAAAAGTTCTTAAATATAAATACAGTACATTCGTAATTAAACTTTAATGCCTTAGTTTATAATTGAAATATTTTTATTATAATTTTTTTTATTATAAAAAAAATATTTAAATATTCGTTTTCACTTCTATCGAAATCTCTCTCTCGAGCTCTTGTATCATATATGTGTTGCACATGTCCTGCACATCGCCTTCGTGACAATCTAATGTTTTCAAGACATTCTTTAAAAAGTCCGTAGAGTTCTTCAAATAAAGAGATAAGGCTACTTAAGGGGTTAAGAAGGCCGAATGACCTTGACGAAACGCAGACCAGCGGGACTTTTGCCGACGGTAATGCCGTATAGCGGCCACGCCCGGAACTACGCAAACTAGGCCAAAGACTATAGACTGCAGAGGGAACAAGTGCTATTTTATGGGATAATGCCTATATTTATGTTTGCGCATAAATATCATAGGTCACAAATACGTAAACTTTCTTTAATACGTACCTTTAGCTTTACCTTGAAATCTTGCCATGAAATGTTCGATATCGTATCCGATACTAAATATTGTTTGCGCTTGTAGTAGGCACAGATTTAGGTATAGGTACAAGTAATATTTCGTATTGGATCAATGCTAAAATGTAGGTAGTTCAAGTTAGTGTTGCAGAACTATCGATAGTTGACATCAAGCTAAAAGTTTTGAAACGTGCTACCTCCACCGAGGGATGAGTGGGGTACAGGGAGAGGAGATAGAGAATCAGGTACTAACTGCTAACAATAAACCCCACTTGCCGGAGCTGCGTAGTTTTTTTGTGAGTTTACTCCTTTAAAATCAATTTTCATATGTATGAGCCTGTAGTATGAAAATTTATGTGCAGTACTACGTCATGCGCAGCTCTCAGCACAGAGTCACTTAAAAAAAAGTCAGCGCCATTTTGAAATTCTTTGTTAAATAACCGATTTCGTTCAAAATTGATATTTACGGCTTTCTGGGATCAGAAAACAGGAAACTGTTACCAAAATTTAAAAAAGTCGGTGCCATTTTGAACTTCTTTGTTAATTGACCGATTTCGTTCAAAATCGATATTTACGGCTTTCAGCACGGCTAGCATGCGCACTACGAGTAAAATTATGTCTACCCGTTATCTCTCTCTGCCTACCGAAGCTATCATGGTTACTTGTCTCGTTACGTCAAAAGTAGAGATAAAAGTACCTAATATTTCTAATCTGTGGTATTTTTCTCTACGAGCCTTTACATGTCAACTACTTTTTTCTTGTAATATACTGCATTTTGTGCATGTTAGGGTAAATTAAAAATTTGCCGGCAACGACAATATCTCTCTCTCGTCGCGAGATAATCTCGTTGTGCGCATCCTAGACCTACTGGGATCACAAAACAGGAAACTGTTACCAAAATTTAACAAAGTTAGCGCCATTTTGAAATTCATGTTGTTATTATGTTTCCATGACTATGTAATGTATTTTGATGAATATAAAATATATGGTAATTAATATATGATGATAGCCACGGAGTTAGAGAATAGGAGTGCAGGTGTTCCCAGCTTGTTATCACGAATTTCGATTCCATATTATGATATTATCGATAAGGTTGTCTGGAAGAGATGGCTGGTTAGCGATAAGACCGCCTTATTGTACCTACATTTTAAGTTTTCATGTTTATTCTTTTTCTTTTGTGTTTTTTGTGGTGTACAATAAAGAATATACATACATACATACGTAAATATTATACACGCTGAAATTATAATGCTTGCTTTTCCGCAGTCGCAGACAAAATGATTTTGTCTCGGTAGCATAATCGATTTACTAAAACAAAAGTTGTTAGAATTCAAAAATGGCACATTTACATCTGAGAAAGACAGACAGAAAGACACACTTACGCATACATTATAATTATTATTAGTATGTATTTTAGTTATTAGTAGCATTAATATTATTAGTAAGTAATTTTGCATTAAAAATATTATAATCTATTCAGTCGGGTCGGAGGAAAAAATCAAAAAGTTATTTATTCAAATTAAAGCTTATTAGCTTTAAAAACAATCAAAATTTAAGTAGCGGGTGCAGGTAGGTTGTTCCTCATCAAAATCATCTTGATTTGAATTTTTACAATCACTTGTCACTACAGAACCTTATTTAGTCTTTGCACCTACTTTGCACACTTAAAAAAATAAATTCTTAAAAAAATATATTTACACCTACTAATTTACAGATAAATACTGAACTAAGTATTTCTAAAATTTTAAATATGTACAAATGAGTATTAACCCTTCAAAATCGAAAATTAACTTTAAAAAATTCGCTCCGACACCGACGTGCAGTCCACCTTCGACAATGTCCCGAAACGGACTGCCGAAGGGCTCGCGGGTGTTTACAGGGCGACGGAGCAGCCACGTTCTCAATAATATACTTAAATTTCGGGGGAAAATTACTTTACACGAATGTTATAGGGAGTAAAAATAAAACTCGCCGTTAAAAATATTGTAATTTTGAAGACCTATTTTTGTGTGCAAGAACTAATTAAAAAGCTTGTGCCGTTTTGCAGAACATTTTCAAAGTATGACAAAAGTAGATACTCTTTGGGGATTTTTTTCTGAAAGAGGGTTTGAAATAAGTAAACATTTTTTACAGTAGAAATGTTTATTAAGCCTATATCTTCCGTTACATATTTTTTCTTTACGGATTCAACTATCAGTTATTAAGACAATTTGACTTAAACATCCTAATACTGAGGCAGTTTGTCATCTCTTAAGGCCTTAATTAAAAATACAGAACAGAAAATAAGCCCATTGTGCTCCCAGCCTATCGCGCTGTATCTGGCGGCCAGCCAGGCAGACCTCATAATTTCACGCTATGTTCTAGCGGGGTTATTGTGGTTTTTACCACACTGAGCTCAATTTTATGAGGGTTTTTAACTACTTTCTTAAACTGTTGAATAATAATTAACTAGTTAGCCTTAAAGATGAATAACAAACATTTTCAACTCTCTTAAATTTATACCTCGTCTATAATCCATACTAATATTAGAAATGCAAAGGTGTGTCTGTCACAACCCATCCGTTTTACTGATTTTGATAAATTTGGTATGGACAAAGCTTTTGTATCCTGTTGACGGATAAAGGCTACCTTTTAATCCGGAAAATTATAATATTTTTAATAGTGGGCATCGGTAAATAATATAAGACATATAATAATTGAAATTGTATGTCTGAAGTTATTGTCATAATATTATGGAATTAAATCAAATCTATGAAACTAGGAGTAATTATTTCAGATCCTAAAACAACACAAACTTGACAAGACATAACAGACCTGTTATTTCATATAGTTAGGTTTCCTGTGTAAATATGAGCGGATAGAATCCAACAGGAACAGTGAATTTTAGAGTAAATACTAACTGTATGTGATTTAAGCTAGAATACATTACAAGGAATTCGAATGCTGCAACTAAATTATATATCTTGCTACGAGTAATGCCTGCGACTTCGTCCGCATAAACGTAGCGCTCACCACAGCGCTAGGGAGGTCGTCAAAAGTATTATTCTATACTAAATATCTATTATTATAATTGCGAAAGTTTGGCTGGATAGATGAATGGATGGATATTTGTTACTCAATCACGCGAGAACGGCTGAACGGACTGAATAAAATTTGGCACAGAGATAGATTACAGTCTGGAATTACACATAGACCAATTTTTAGCCCGGAAAATTGAAGAGTTCCCACGAGAACCAAAAATCTCAATCCACGCGGATGAAGTCGCGGGCATCAGCGACTTTTTAACATGTAAGAAACGTCCTTGTACTTCCGTTCAAGATTCAGGATTACTTTTGAATTATGCCAATAAAAGAGATACTTCAGAAATTCATGGTTTTCTCCTTTCTCATGGTCATAAAACTCCCTCAAACAAGTCACAAGTAAAACAATTTGTTTTTCCTTTTGATATTTATTTTTTACTCTCTGTTTATTTCGTTCTATCTCCAGAGAAATGGTTTATTTATTCAAATCGCAAGTGAGTCATTTGTCAGTCGACATATTATTATTAAATACGTAGAGGAATGTTCTCTGTAACCAAAATATTATGTTTGTTTTGTCTATAATATTATATTATTGTGTTTACAGGTATGAGGTAAAAGTAAAACATACTTTATTTTACATATAGAAATAAAAAGGCAAAAACAATCATAGTAATGGATACAGCACAACAGACGGCCTTATCGCTTAAATAGCGATCTCTTCCAGGCAACCATAAGGCAAAGGTAACTTTTAACACAAAACCGGGAGGGGTGTACGGGCACATATTAATAAATAAATATTATATAGGTACATAAAAACGCAGATATGTACAATTCAAAAAATATATAGTTATATAAATAGTAATATAAATATTTAGTTTTGAAGATAGGTTTTTGTTTTGATGAATATTTTATTTGAAAGTAAAAGTTAAGATCGGGGAAGCGGTTTTGAAAATTCAACCCTTGGGCTTCTAAGGGCGTAAAAATAATAGGGGCATTAAAATCCGATTGCTCTCTCTCTCTGCGTCGTATTCCTCTTTGCTGAGGGTTGTGACCCCTTTCGGTTAATCACATAATTGCAGGGGTTTTCTTGGGATAATAATGCGGTGGGTTCCTAGGACCTTATACGACGCACATAAATATTATTATCAAAATCCAATGTTTAAAAGTAATTTTATATAATTAACTGGAACTCAATTATATTAATTTTTTAACGTCATTCATAAAAAATCTTAGGAAAACACTTTGGGTTTACAACATTCGTCTAAGCCATTTTTGAGAAGTATCATACCGTTTGCCCCTTAGTGCGAAGGAGGAAACGAAAAGGCCAAATTCGGACTACAAAATTCCGCCACCCATCCAGTTGGGTCAACGTTGCTCAACAATTGCAATCGACTGATATGCGTCGTCGCAACTAGGCTACTCATCCCTCGGATAAAACCTAGTACAAAATAAACTTGTATGCAATAAGTTGAACGGACCGATATACCTACGTTTCAACGACGAAAACGCAGCGAACCATTTGCTTGATTTTCTTGTGAATTTTTGTATAGTTTTTGTTTAGTTTTGTAGGATTCAAACCTTGGGCGCCCCAAATAAGAGTCCTTTTTTGTGGTTAGCGAGTAGTAATTATTAGTTACAGAGAATATTAAATAACTTTCTCCGGAAGGTTCGAGATATTATGTTTGTTTAGGATCTTCGGTAACTTCATAATACCTAAATTTAATAATTTTTATTATAGGCATTACAACAATGCGGACATAAAAACCCATATTTCAAAGGAAACTAAAAGGATCGTTTCAGATAAGTATGATTGTATTTTAATATTTTACTGGATGTATTTTATTTCCGCGGGAACTCCTTAATTTTCCGTTACAAAAATTATCGTATGTCCCCCCGAGATACAACCTATGTTTGTATAAAATTTCATCAAAATCGGTTTAAGCGTAAAGGACAGGCGGACAGACAGACACACTTTCGCATTACTGATATTATTATGGATTGCAGGATAGGCTTGCGCTTGACGACAAATATGCCTATAGAAAGCAATAATTAGGTCTAGGTTAGAGCGCGCTTACTTAGAAGATGCCTTTTCACTCTCGCCATGTCTTCAAGGTACTTAAGTGAACGTATGTGAACACTGTATGTGAACGGGCTGATCGTGGAACTCAGCAACAAGCAAGTCGGATGTTGGATAGACAAAGTCTGTCTAAACAATATAAGTTATGCCGACGACATGGTGTTGCTGGGTCCAACGGCTGGTTCAATCAGGGAGTTACTACAAACCTGCCAGGAATATGCTACCAGGCATGGTTTATTGTACAATGTGTCTAAAAGTCAGTACATGATCTTTAGGGCCCCCCGTAAGCAGGTGCAATACGAACCAAGTATTGCGCTAAACGGGGTTGCGCTCGCGCGTGTACCGCAATATAAATACTTGGGCCACTACGTTACGGAGGACCTTAAAGATCATGTTGACATTGAGCGAGAAAGAAGGGCATTGGCAGTGAGGTGCAATATGTTGGCCCGCAGGTTTGCCCGATGTAGTAAAGAAGCAAAAATAACACTGTTTAGAGCATACTGCCAAAACTTCTACTCGGGAGGCCTGTGGGTCAACTATTCGAAAAAGGCTATAGACACTCTGAGGGTGCAATATAATAATGGTTTCAGGATGCTGTTGGGCTTGCCACGGTTTTGTTCAGCGTCGGCTATGTTCGCGAACGAGCGGACTGATGACTTCTTTGCCGTAATGCGGAAGAAGGCGTCATCACTACTGGCAAGGCTACGCTCAAGTACCAACCGCATCCTGAATATGTTTGCGAGTAAGGTGCCACCAATGCTTGGACACATTATTCACGTGTTGGTGAGGCCACAATAAATTGTAATAAATGAATTTTTAAAATTTGTAAAAATTGTAATATGTAATTGTCTAAAATAATTTTTGTGTCGTTTTATATATACTAACATTAGTTTTTTTTTTTTAAAGTTTTTGTTTATACTAACAAAGTGAGCCATAGATGCTACAAATAAAGAGAATTTATTATTATTATTATTATCATTAAGTTATACCTACCACAGAATAGGTAATATTATAGGCAAGAAACACAGATGCCGGAAGAGAACCAAACGCCAATCCCTTTTAATGCGGACGTTGGCGCAAACGTTTTGGTCTTGCTATGGCCCGACCCGGGAGTCGAATCCGGGACCTCGTCGGCCGTAGTCGAACATGCTAACCACTAGACCAACGAGGCAGGTATCTTCTGAACTATTGACATTGTAGCGGTTACCATTCTGTAAACTAGATGGCGCTAATTGTATCTATATCACAATCGAATGAAATGAAAACTTATGAGACACACCCTGCATCGAGTTAAAGCGACTTAGACATAATGGACGGACGACGGACGTTAGGAAAACCTAACTGGGGGGCGTACTGGCTAGTTGCCAAGGATCGCTCGTGAGATGATCTATCATACTTTTGAGAACATAAACAGGAAGGCATTACCCGTATGACTTTGTGAAACATAATACAATTGAGAAGTTCCTACTTGCTAATTTGTTGAAATTTTTTCGACGAAGAATACTCATCGATTTTATTTATTGTCTATCGCTCAAAAGATGGTCTAAAAAGTCTTTAAAAATAAAAACATTCACTCGTAGCCCTTGTGATTGCATCGGAATAAAGCGAGTAAAACAAAAGGCGACATTTCTTTCCGCTCAGACGGAGTTCAGTCTCGTCTAACAAAAGAAAACTAAATGAAACAGTGCATACCATCTACGACGTACTCATTAGGAGAGTTCGTACTTTGATCACGTTATTCTCTTTACCAGGGGAAAAAGTGGGTGATTTTTATTCAGAATCACAATCAGAAAATATTTATTTATTTACTAGCTGATGCCTGCAACTTTGTCCTCGTGGATTGAGTTGTTTTTGCTCCCACGGGAACTGTTTAATTTTCCGGGATAAAAAGTAGCACATATGTTATTCCAGACTATAATGTATCTCTGTACCAAATTTCATCATCAGTTTGGCGTGATAGCGTAACAAACATTCATCCATCCATCCAAACTTTTTATAATATTAGTAAAAATGATGGACATGCAGGTTTTCTCATGATGTTTTCCTCAAAACAAGTAATTTTTTTTAATTTTCTTAAAACATAACGTAGATTACACACATCAAAGATTAGTGTTGGAAAATAGTAAAGAAGCTCGAAAGATTTTAGAACTGCAATATGGCACCCGGAAAATATCCCGAATTTATGATCAGCACTCTGAGACATTTAATTCAGCCGGAATTTTATGGCTGAATAAATTTCCTCCCACCCTCTGGGATCTATAGCGGCCGTAAATTGAACAGATTCATGCGGTATTAGTTCGGAGAAATTTTCAATTGGATGTTTTCGATTCTTAGGAGCGTTATACAAAGGTGGACAATACAATGCCCATTGTAACTGTCTATGAAAAGTAAATTCCTAGAAGCAAGTTTAAAAAGTATTTTATTTACCTCTACAACTAGCTATAGCCAAGAATAAAGTACATGTACGTGCCTTACCGTTTAAGATACCTTTTATTCTTTAAAGAATTCATCGTAGTCTAGGTGTTCAATCTTCTCTCTCCGGTCTTGTCGGGTTTTCGATCCCATCGGGCTATGGGAGTGAAGGAACACACAGTGCACCTGTGTATGCGCACACACTTGTAATATCTCACGCGCAGATGGCTAAAGATGGAGATAGGCCGCCGTGGCCGAAATTCGGTCGGGAGGACATATTATTATAGTCTATGATGGCAGCGGACTAAACTTTTAGGAGTATGGCAGATAATATATTAAACCCGTACTCCTATAGAATTTGCTTCTACAAGCCATTGTATCGTAGCGCTAAATTACTTGGCAGCACGTCTTTGCCGGTGAGGTGGTAACAAGCTACGGTCAAAGCCTCCCTGCCTGCCTGCCAAGAAAGGAGAAACTGACTGTCATAATAATTTTGAAAGTCCGGCTCAAACTGTTAACAAAGGGACTGGACTAGAAACTTGAATTTTGAATCTCTTACTGAGAGAAAACTTACAAATTCCATAGAGATCCCCGTAACAAAAATCGACTATGCACTACAAACATTATAGTTTGCACTACAAACACTATAGTTTGTAGTGCAAAGTCGATTACAACAAACGTGTTATCTCCTTATGGAGATAACACCTAATATAATTATTTATTATCTAAGTTTATTGAACAATTAGTAATCATGCTTATTAGCCTTCAATATTCTATCTAATGTTTTATTTACTACATATCTGCAGATTTTTAAGAACCTATTTCTAATTTTAGTATTCATAATAATTTCAGATATAAACTTTCTTTGAAATATTATAATTATTGTAAAATTTTCGGCGTTGTTGAATATTTGGGCAATCCAAAGTAATAGAAGCGCAAGCCTAACAGTGCAGCACGGAATTTAAATAAATAAAAATTTATATTTGAAAAATATCTTCACGCCTGATCTGCTATTGGAAATTCCTCATTCGGACCAAATTTTTCACGTGCCGGACGCTAAAAAAGTTAATCGCTAAAAAAAAACCCTATAAAAGTAACGTTTAAAAATTGCACCGCCAGTTTTTATAAAATTGCTTCTCTGTCACGAATTTTAATACATTACAGTCCATTTGTGTTGAATAATCCGAGCATAATAATTCTATAGCTCTGGGATTGAATGCCCATGCTATTTTGCGCCTTTGGTAGCGTTAAAATTTCGAAAGGCTAAATACAATAACTTCGACATTTCAAAATAAATTGTTTTTTTGGTGTTCAATCTGAATTCTTCATTATCATCATAATCAAAAATAAATATATTAAATGCAAAAGTATGTCTATTTGTCGGCTACGCTTTAACGGTCCATATTTTCAACCGATTTTGATGATATTTGCTAAAGGGGTAGGTTACATCCTGGGGAAGGACATATACTACTTTTTATCCGGGAATATTTTTAAGTCCCCCGGGCATTAAAAATAAACTTAATCAACGCGGACGAAGTCACAGGCATCATGTAGTATTATAATAAAATCGTGATAAATCATCCCATTTATTCAGAATGAGAAGAGTTTAGTCCTATTTATTCGGAATGAGAAGGGGCCCTAGTCCACCAAGCTGGCCAAATTCGGATTCTGCCAATCTTCACACACCTTCGAGAACATTATGAAGAACTCTCGGGTATACAGGTTTCCTCACGATGTTTTCGTTCACTATCTGAAATTTGTGATATTAATTTTCATAAAGCGCACATAACATAGAAAAGTTAGAGGTTAGAAAGAGAAGAGAACTTAGAAACGCACCCGGAGATAGAACGCGCGACCCCGTCTAGAAGGTCGGGTGTCTAAAACCACTAGGCTATCACCTAATCTAGACTTTTAAGTTTCAATAGAAGACTAAAAGATTGCATTCCACAGTAAGAAGAAGCGAGCGAATAAAATTATCGTACAGTTCATGAAATATTTTAGTATGTATTCCCAGCTGTGGGACTGCATTAAATCATTCTCCTCCAAAGATATTGGAATAATATTTTTGCTTAATGGGCCATAAAACGATCTGAAACCGGACGCTAGTTCGAACCCAGATGTTATTGAATGTTAAGGCTGTTAAGGCCAACTCTGATTTTATATGTAGGGTTCTGTATACAACATCTCCATAGGAACGTAGTCCCGGTTTTTACTAGCAGTAGGTTTTTGTCGATAATTGTAACAGGATAATTTTATTATCTCAGGAAATCGAAAATTGCAGACGAAGTCGCGGGTGACCGCTAGCGTTTTCTGTACCTCTAATTAACTAGCCGGGGGCGTTGGAAAAGATGCGTGAATGTTTATTAAGATCATACCTCACAAAATGAATTAGCCAAGGGGCCTATTACGAAAAAGCTGTATCAATCATAATTGTAATAACAATGGTCGTAAAGGGCTGAATTTATTTGACATTTGAATTTAAAATGCATTTCGGCTAATAATGAGAGTGTCAATCAATGTCATTGCAATTGTCGCTCTGTAGCCGAATGAGTTAACTACATCCGTAGCCTGAATTTTGTGATTAACTCATAGTCAAAATTAAAGTTCCAAATACTTCAAGGCAAGTGTGAATAGGCATCTTCTAGGCAAGCGCGCTCCAACCTAGATCCCATCATCATCTTTTCATTGAATGATTGTTGTCTAAACGAAATTCTGCAATTAAAAAGAAACTTAATTACCAGCTACGTGAATTATGTTTTGTCTTATATAATCACAACATTAACATAATTTACATTAAAAAGGAACTTTCTGTACCACTCGCGGTTACTGCATTACTTAGTGTCATAAAACGGATTTAATTACTTACAAAATATTTTCTCCGTTTAGGATTTATTAGCTCCATGCATCAATCTGCCAATTTAAAGTCTACTTTATTTCTCGACTAGTAAAGTTTGAAATTAAATTAAAAAAAACTTCTTGCAACTCTTTCAGTAAGTAAAATAATGGGAAGCCATTAAAAGTTTTGCTTGTGCAATATGTAAGGATATAGTTGTAACGTTGGGAAAGTGAATATTATCATTGTATTGGCTCGAGTGGTTGTAGGACGACTTTTCATTGTGTTTTTTTAACTTGTCTTTTGTTCCTGTACGGAAGTCTTCTGGGATCTGTTCTATGCAAAAACCAAATTCGATATGGAATATTTACCAACAAACCGTTGCCTAGCGACCAGTACCATATTAGCCCGCTAGCATATTAGACACCATCACTTCCCACCAGGTGAGATCGCTTTTTACGGGCTAACTTGTAGTGGATAAAAAAGTATCTAAAAAGGCTTTGTCCTGAGTGTCTGACAGACAACCCACAGCCCAAACGGCTGAACGTAGAAAATTGAAAATTTGAGAGAATACTCCTTGAGCACCCTAGAGGTTTTTTTATCCGCTACAAGTTAGCCCTTGACTGCGATCTCACCTGATGGTAAGTGATGATGCAGTCTATGATGGTAGCGGGCTAACCTGTTAGGGGCATGGCAGTTATATTAAACCCATACCCCTGTTCGGTTTCTACACGGCATCGTACCGGAACGCTAAATCGCTTGGCGGCAAGTCTTTGCCGGTAGGGTGGTAACTAGCCACGGCCGAAGCCTCCCACCAGGCCAGACCAGGGAAAATTCAGAAATTATATATTCCCAAATTGACCCTGCCGGGGATCGAACCCGGGGCCTCCGCATGTTAAGACAACAGCGCTACACACTGCGCCACGGAGGTCGTCAAAAGGTGTACTAAGGAAGGAATCTTTGTGATTCCACCCCCAAGGAGGTTAAATAGGCGGTTCAAGTTATATCCATGAAACTTAGTATATGTGCTTTCCGTGAAAAATTAAGAATTTAATGTTGTTCTCAGTTTTTTAAATTTTATTTTTTTAAGAACCTATTTCCACGCGTACAAACTCTTGGGCAAACGCTCGTTACTAATATTTTGATCTGTATAAACCGTTGAGCTAAAAACAACCGATACTAAAAGTTCAATTGGTCGGAAACAGCTAAGTGTTTTTAACTTGGAGTCTGCGTTCGAAACACACAAGAAAATCTCTACTGAAACAATGACGCTTAACGATCGGCTTGTGGTTACGAGCAAAAGCAACAACTTTGTTGCTCTAGGGCATACATTCCTAAAGTTCTGTAGTGCGTACCCTACACTTTGCTCATGTTGGAAATGTGGATAGAACCACAGCGTAAGAATTAAATTCAAAGTTCAAATGATTTTTATTCAAATAAACTTTTACAAGTGCTTTTGAATCGTCGAGTGAATCTACCACTGGTTAGGAATAACATTCCTACCGAGAAGAACCAGCAAGAAACTCGATAATAAAATAATAATTTAATATTATCGTTACAGTTAATTGACGCCCATACTTTTGATAACTTTTAACATAAGTAAACGAGGCCGTGAATTGCTATTTCGGCCGATTCTCGTATAGTAATTTTCTCTAATTTGTAAAAAAATTGCAAGGGGCCAGGGCCCCCTAGCCTATAAGGTAGGCCCTAGGTTATTAACAAGGCTAAAAGTCATTCAGTGGGGTACAGAGTTACCACGCGCACCGCCCGTGTATGGAGGCCATTCCTCGAGGCCCGTGCTGCTGTGTGACGTAACTTAACTCAATCTAAAACCTTGTGCTGTATGAAAATAATCTGATCTCTTATTTGAGTATTAACGGCCATAAAAGAGCCACGCCGTAAAGTTCCATGTACGCAGCGATTCTTTGAAATCATGAAGCAATTTCGGAGCAAAAAATCTATAATTACAAATTCCATTGAACATGAAGCCATCTATTTATAACTTAGATTTTCCCGTAGCCCGCAATTCTATATTATATCATCTCGTCGGTAATGTAAGCTTACTAATAAGAACAGGGTAACTAGATGATACCCACGACTTCATCCGCGTGAATTAAGGTTTTTGATTCCCGCGGGAACTCTTGAATTTCCCGGGATAGAGAGTAGCCTATGTCCTTCCCCGGGATACAACCTATCCCTGTACCAAATTTCATCAAAATTTGTTGAACAGGTGACAGACAGACAGACAGACACACTTTCGCATTCATAATACTAATAAGTATGGATATGAAAGGACAAGATTTATTAATTGATTGTTTGTTTGTCTGTAATGGATAAACTCAAAAACTACATAAAGCATTTTAAAAATTCATTCTCTTATAGAAAGCTACATTATCAGCAAGTAAACATGGGCTGTAATTAATTTTCAAAAATATAAGATATCCCTACTAAAATTGCAATAATGCAAATGAAGTCGGAAAAATGTTCTTATCTGAGAGCTTCCGTGGCGTGCGCTGCGTAAAGTTTATTTCCGTGTAGAAACTGATTAGGGTATCAGTTACGGGTATGGAATTAATATAACGGCTTACCTTTAACAGTTTAGCCCGCTACCTCAAGGGCTAACTTGTACTGGAATAAAAAAAAACTTTGAACTTACGAATAAAAGATAGCAGTATCAGTCGTATAATGCCAAGTCTGCTAGTCTTTTATTACAACTCCATTGGCCTGCCTATTTCAGACAATGTAGACCGAGAAATAAAAAAATCAGTCTACTTAACGTGCACAAAGGTCGGTTGCTTTTAAATCCGCGATTTATTGCTAACAATAGGTTATAAAGGTGGTTTCACACCGGTGAGGCGAGACGTGGGTATGCTGGGCGGGAATTGAAATTTCGTAGGACCTTTCACATCGGCGATGCGAGGCTACAAGTGAATGGGATGGAGATAATTGAAAGCACCGTGACTCCGATGGCCAGCCGTCGTAAAATTTGTGAAAACAAATATTTCAATTCTCGCGTCGCAAATCCCCGCGGATTCAGACATTTCACATAAAAGGTAGACGGGACGAGAAATTGAAGTTTGGCCACACTTTAACTCCCGCCTCGCCAAGTCTCGCCTCGCCGGTCTGAAACCACCTTAACATCCGCCACTGAAAGGGTGCTTCTACAAAAGAACCACTAGCAGTCCATTATAGAAAATATGGTAACGCATTTCCTTAATACATTGGGCATTAAGGATGGTTTATTCTTCGCGGTTTTCTATGCTTTCTTTTTTTTTCTTTGAGAAGTTTTTTGAGGGAGAAAATGTTTTAGCATCCTGTAGAAGCCTTTTTAGGGTTCCGTACTGCTGTGCCTGTGTGAATTGCTGGGTGACGGTGTGGCATGCTGCAGGTGAAAGACACGCACTGTACCACATAGATTTTTCTACTGTGGCGGATTATAGCGAATTAAACTTCAATTCCATTCATTATCATGGATTTCCGCAAAGTAACGCCTGTTTCTATTCAAGCCCGAATGAATTTAAGTCTTTTGTGGGCTCATCTCAGACCAGGGTGCGTTTGCAACTCTAGTTTTAAGATACCGTGGTTAATTATCACCATTACGCCTTATACTTTGTAAACGTAACGTTTAGAAGGTGTACTGTGTAGGTACTAATTTTTAATAAATATACTTTGAGTTTAAGTTTGCAGATGAAAAACCGATTGCTTTCATTCAACTTATAGTCATCAAGAGGTTATTCACTGATTCGTTCTTGCTTTGTAGTAAGACTGAAGATGCTAAACCGATGAGAGTAGAAGAGATAGCTATTCACGAGTTCACCCTAAGGTAGGTACCTATAGTACGCGTGCGAGTTGAATGCAGAGCTTTGTATGTGCCACCATACATTAGCTCTGCATTTAACTCGCGCGTGAACTGTATTTTTAAGAATTTACTTTAACCTACTTCATACCTGTGAGGGTTCAAATAATGTCTAATAATAATATGATCTTAATGAAAATAAACAGAATTCTGGATAAACAACTCTCATACTCAGAAGTCTCGGCAAAAGTTCATTACTTTGAAACGTTCCCATGTATACTTTTCAACTTCAAATATTCCGTTGTTTTCCTTATGAGAATTTGGAAAATAACTTAACCACGTTTGTTTTTTCATCATTAACTGCGAAAAATAATGTTAAATGAAGTGAAGACTCGATGGTATTGAAACTAATGTAATGTTGATATATTATAATGAAAATGAATTTTTAGTAGTACAGTTTACATGATTGTTTTTTTTTGCTATATACAATACATTAATTTAGTTTCGATTTATAATTATGTTGCTTGCCAAAATTGGCAAACTGTAGGTGCCTTAATATTTTCTTTAACTAAGACCTTTAGTAACACAGCTTATGCTGAAAAAAATAAAAAAAATTAGTATAGATGAAATGGTTTGGCTGGTGGTAAAAAAAAAAGGAAGGGTCTTCCGTCCCCTGCCTGCGGCTGCTCGTCAAAATCAAAGCAGAATTGAAGCTCAAAGGTTCCTTTAAGCCATCTAGCTACAAAGGTAAAATTTAATTAGCTGTTTTTATGCGGCGTATAATAAAATTTGTCATGAATTCTCGTGGAGTTATTCTATGGCTAAATGCAATCTAAGATGAATTGGCTAGATATAGATATTTAATTTAAAGTTCATACAACTAAACGTGGGCATAAAACGGGCATATTTTTGCGAACAAATACGCCGCCACCCACAATGTAATTTATCGAAATCCTGAAATATCACACTAACACATGAGTTAAAGATTACTTTTAAATCCATCTGATAATAAACGAATAATAAATTGGAACGATACCACAAAAGGACTCACGGGTATTTCAGCTATCTTCTCGCACACACTTTTCTTTATCATATCATAACCGAACTGACTCTCCTTCCAACACATCCTCCTCCCCGCATCGTCTATCTTGACCTTGTCCCCACTACAACGTCGCTATCTTGTTAAAATGCCCACGTTCGATTGCCATAGGTCCAATCATGCAGGTCTACCAACTCTTGATAAAATAATAATGCAATACCAACATGATATCAGTTTTGCCATTCAATAAATAATAAATAAATGCCAGTCGAAAAACGATCAGGACAAAATGTAGCCGGAAAATTCCTGTGCATGTTTTTTTGTTAATTTAAATTAAGGAAAGATTTTATAAAGATAAACTGAGCCCACGACATTATTTTATTAAATTTTGTCTGACGATATCAGCCACAAACATTTTGTTTTTTCAATTTTGCGAATCTGTTGCGTTATCACGCTTAAACTGCTGGATGGAATTGAATGAAACTTGGAATACTTATAGTTTAAGCTCTGCGCTAACATATAATATGATATTTTTGATCTCTACAACCAATATTGGGTTCTTTCGTGATAGGGAGTGAAAATTCTTGTCGCAAATAATAGCAAATTAATTGCGATCAATGTAACATAGCTTAATAGTAATCGAACCCGTGAAAAGTCAGGATTGGTCAGCTAGTCATCTCTCTAATATTATAAGAACTAATATTTTAATACAATATTTAAAAAGGCTTTTAGACTTTGCCACTGGATAGGTGGACTTTATTCTCAGCTTTCATGCGACAGACTTTGACATGTTTTTTTCAATAAAACGGCAAGTACAATATTGAATAGACAAAGCCATGGCATCTTTCTTAGCCATAGAACACAAATTAGCTCTTATAGCTTAGTAATTCAATTACTTAGCGCGGAGGAAAATAAGACAATCTTTTTAACAACGCTGCTTTAAACACAATGATTTGGTATTTTAGGCACAAAACAAAATAAGTAAGACTAAAATAAGGTTAAACCTGAGCATTCCAACCTTTAAAATATTTAAATGCATCAATTTATTTAATTAATCTGGAGCACATAAGAAAATGGCACAAGGCACATCACATACATCTCATATTTATTTTAAAACTATTTCTAATTCGATCTATTTACAATCGGGCATAGTTGACTCAACATCTCCTGAAGATGCTCCGTTGTACCACATAGATTTGTCTGCATTGGTGAATAACAGTGAATTAAGCTTCTAGTTCATTCATTATCATGGACTTACGCAAAGTAACGCCTGCTTCTATCAAATAAAAAAAATGGCAGTCATAGGGACTGCCGATAGAAGTGAAAAGTAATTTTTTTTTACTTTTTTTTTTATTTTAATTAAAATTATTAAAATGTAATAAACCCACTAAAGCAGTAACGTTTAATTTCGAATGGAGTAAATTTATATGTTCGCGAGCATGTCGGTCACGCAAATCTACATTTTTACCCCGTACCAAAAAGTGCTCAACGCGCCTGAAGAAGTTTTCACTTCAATAATAATATTGCATATATTATGTCACTTTACATAAGTTTAGAGACTGCTTACATCCAAATTAGCATACTCAAGTAAAGTTAAGATATTTACCTACAAATTCCTCTAATCCAGTGTAAACAGAAGTTCAAAATCGCGTCCTTTGAACAACTTAATTACTTTCATTATTAATAATGCCCAACATTGTAGCAGTTTACAAATCCTTAGCTTATTACATTTGACAAACAACCGCAATAACTTTGATGAGCTCCCGAATTGGTGCTACAAAGTTTTAAGCCGCGGCCTGGGGGCTACTACAATCGCTTAAAGCAGTATTATTTATAAATGATGAGTTTTATGTCACGTACCTTATCGGCCTTAAAATAGGGATTATTATTCTAAAACACAAAAGTCAACAATATTTAAACAGTACGGATTAAAGCGATGGTAGTATGCCCTCAGAATTGTGAAACTATTTCCGTTAACATCTTACTAAATTACCACTTAACTTGGGAATAAACGGGGTAACATGATATTGTTAAAGAAGGATAAATTACGTATTGTAATGCTTAAACCGGAATCTCCTTCACTATCACTAAGTATTCATTAACCTTACACTAATTCTGTGAAAGTGTGTCTGTCTATCTGTCCGTTTACCATACTTTCTCGGCCCTTTTGATGAAATCTATACTAATATTATAAAGAGGTAAAGTTTGTGAGTTTGTGACGTTGGGGGTAATCTCTGGATCTACTGAACTGATTTTAAAAATTCTGGTACCAATAGAAAGCCACATTATTTGTGAGTGTCATAGGCTATATTATATCCTGAAAAAGTAGGGAGTTCCCATGGGAACTTAAAAAAATTATTTCACGTTTCACTTGTTTCACGAAGTCGCGGCCAAGTCTGCTAGTTTAGTATAAAGATAGGTTGCATCCCTAGGAAGAAAATAGGCTGCTTTTTGGTTCATAAAATTAAGGAGTTCCCTCAAATTTAATCCACGCTGACGAAATCGTTGGTATTATCTAGTATTAATATAAATTAAAGCCACCACGTTCTTGTTCGTTCGGGCAGATTTAAGTAAATACTGTACATATTTTCTGACACGGTTTTCACCAACGAAAATCGAACGAGGAGTTATATCTTAGAAGGCTATATAAACTATGCAAGTTATGCAAGTGTGTTTGTCTGCCTATGTTCTGACCAACGGCCCATCTTTTCAACCGATTTTGATGAAATCTTACTAATATTATAAATGCGAAAGTGTGTTTGTTTGTTGGTTCGACTTCAATCATGTCGCAACAGAGCAACGGATCTACGTGTTTTATTTTTATTTGAGGATTAGGAGAGTGGGCATTGGGATGTCAATGAGATGTCAATGAAAAAATTTTGCTCGCTTCAATATTTTTATTTATAAATATTGGGCTCGGTATTTTGGATTATTATTGGCATCAAATTGGCGCTTATAAGTGAAATACCCCGTGGTATTATTTTCATTGTGTTTTGAAATGCGATATTAACAGTAGTTTTTGTTTCAGAGCGAGGCCTTGCCACGCGGTGTCGCGGTTTCCAGGGGCCTCAGCGGGCAGTCGCCTGCTCTGCAGGCCTCCTGGTTGCCGTTGCCGAGGCTTCGCGCGCTTATAGACGCTATTGTGTAGTGTTTTAGTTTTTTTTTTCTTTCTTTTGTTGTGTTGTGAAGTATGATCCCTAGTGCTTCTCAAGTTGAGTACATAGAATGCCCACACTGTAGCGATGACAGGCTGTTTAAAGGTCGTAAAGGCCTTAATATACATATCGCACGATGTCACGGACCACCAGCAAGGCCTTTAACTTGCCCAAATTTCATGTGCGATCAAACGCAATCAGGAAGTCAAAACCAGGTACCCTTCGAAATTTTATTATCCAAGTATAGTCAAAATATTCCTTTAATAAAACGCATTCCGCGAGGGGCGAGGATATCATTGGCTAGATCCTTATCACATACAATCCAAAATGTCTTATCAAATTCACTTTTGGCTTGGCAAAATCTTTTTTTGTTTTCATATAAACATTTTTCAGTAAATAAATCAGAAAGCGGGTCGTTATGTTCAAAATTTAAAAAAAATTGTTCGGTTGATCGCGTTTTCCAAATTCCTGACTGCTCATTTCGAACACAAAATTACAATTTGAAAAAAATTGTGGAAAACAAGGTTATGGATGAGGATCTTAAAAACGCAGCCCGCATTTTGTTTTCTAATGATACGCTGGCTCCATTTAATGATGAAACGCTAGAAGCCTTACGTGACAAGCATCCTTTACCAAATCCCGACTCTTTACTTCCAGACTCACCTTCAAACGTTTCATTTTTACAGATAAAGGATGAAGAAACTTACGCTGCGATAATGTCATTCTCCAGTGGCTCTGCTAAACAACCCACAACACCTAAAGGATCTTGTGGGTGTTACTGCTGGGGACGCCGGCAAGGCGCTTCTGAGTGACATTACCAGACTTTGTAATTTTATGTTATCTGGCGAGGTAAATTCTTCCTTTTTGCCATTCCTTTACGGCGCGAGGCTCTGTGCTTTTAATAATGAGGACGGTGGGATCCGGCCCATTGCTGTTGGCCGCACTTTTCGCCGTTTGGCATCAAAACTAGCGTGTAGACACATAGTTTCGACCCTAAAGGATAAATTCCAACCCATTCAAGTTGGATTTGGCAGTAAAGGTGGTTGTGAGGCAGCGGTGCATTCAGCTCGTACTTTCTTATCGAATGGCGAGGTTGAGGTACTGCTGAAAGTAGACGTAAAGAATGCTTTTAATTCATTGGACAGGGCAACTCTACTTAACGAAGTTTCAACACAGCTTCCCGAAATTTACCCGTATGTTTGGCAATGTTACAGCTCTGCTTCTAAATATTTTTTTGGAGATGGCGATATTAAGTCCTATGTAGGTGTTCAGCAAGGGGAATCTTTAGGTCCAGCCCTGTTCAGCTTAGGGATCCACAACCATATCTCAAATTTAACATCAAAATTTAACATATGGTATCTTGACGATGGAACCATTGGAGGCAACGTGGATGACGTTCTTAAAGATCTTAACAATGTTAAGCAACAATTTGGCAAAATTGGTTTAGAACTAAATTTTTCCAAATGTGAACTGTTTTTCACGGAAAAGCTATTGCAAGATAGAATTTCATCGGCCTCTGAATTATTTAATGAAATTGCCCCTAATATTAAGATTCTTGATAAACATTCACTTTGTCTTCTTGGTGCTCCTCTTTTTAATGAAGCCATACAACCAATCTTGGACAAAAAAGTCAGAACATTTTCGGCACATTCTGACAAATTGGGCGCTCTAAATTCTCATATTGCATTTTCGATCCTAAAATATTGCCTTTTTGTACCTAAATTAATTTATATTCTCCGTGCGAGCCCAATTTGGAAATTTCCTGGACTACTCGATATCATGGATGCCACCTTAAGAGATATGCTAGAAAAAATTCTAAATTTATCTTTTGATGATCAGTCCTGGAATCAAGCTACTTTACCGGTCAAGTACGGTGGCATCGGCGTGAGAAAAATTTCCAGTGTTGCTCTTCCGGCTTTTCTGTCCTCTGTGCATAGTATAAAAGAGCTTAGTTCTCAGATTCTTAATTCTAATTCAGTTTCATTGACCTATGCCACAGAGGCCTTAGAGAGTTTGAAGGTCAGGTGTCCCAATGACGATATCCCGAAGGAATGTTTCACACAAAAACTTTGGGATGTGCCGTTGGTTCGGCTGACACATACAAATTTGGTTCAAAATCTTACAAGTGAAAGAGATCGAGCAAGGCTTCTAGCTTTATCTGAAAAAGAATCCGGGTATTGGCTTCATGCCTTACCATCGAAAAATCTCGGCACTCTTAGATAATGAAAGTTTTCGTGTGGCTCTAGGTCTCAGATTGGGAACACCCCTGTGCTTCGAGCACAGATGTCCGTGTGGAAAAGAGGTCGATAAATTTGGAATTCACGGAGTCTCTTGCCAAAGGAGCGCTGGTAGGCTTTTTCGGCATGGCTCTCTCAATGATACGATCAAAAGGGCTCTTGCCACCATAGATATTCCTGCGCTCATTGAGCCGGCAGGGATTAGTCGGGATGATGGCAAGAGACCTGATGGATTGACGCTGGTTTCCTGGGAACGGGGACGGGCGCTAATGTGGGACGCAACATGCGTAGACACATTGGCCCCGTGTCATATCAGGGAGACAGCATCAAGGCCGGGAGCCGCAGCAGAAAAGGCTGAAACCGGCAAGCGGCGGAAGTATGCCTCTCTCATAGAGAGTTACATATTTGTTCCGTTTGCCGTGGAGACCCTTGGGCCGTGGAGTCTTAGTGGCAAAAATTTTTTGCGAGATATTTCACCGCGGTTAATGGCCTCATCTGGTGACAGAAGGGCTGGCTCATTTTTTGCGCAAAGGATCAGCCTGGCTGTCCAGCGCGGAAATGCAGCCAGCATTCTTGCCACCTTTCCACGTGGGCATGATTTATATTGTAATTAGGTTAGGCTAGCAAGCATTAAGTTCTATTGTATTATTTTCAATAAAAAAAAAAAGTTTACATCGCAAAAAAAAAAAAGAGTGGGCTACTTTTTTATAGCTACGTAAAACGCTTTTATTATTCTTCACAGTTACATGGATTTATATAGCAACTTTTCATAGGCAGCTAAAATTTTTGTCTATTGTATAAATTCTTATTTGGTATAGCCATTGATGTAGAATTTGAGTAGGTATGGCATAAGGAACGAAAGGAACCTTAGTAAATAACAGTTGAATAACTAAACCTATGTTAGTTATTAAACTGTCAGAGGTATTTAACGTGACTCCAGCTATATTGATGCCCACGGAAATCGACACGGTACAAAACTGACTTCATTCCTAATACATAGGAAAATACCACAAATTTTCACTTTAAAAGCCGCTGGGAATCGTGAACTGACTTTAAATAAAGATCAAAAAGGAACTGAGAATAAATCTTCCGAAATGTTGATTAGATCAAATCTCTTTATTCGTTATGTAATGGGCCCAAATAAAGTTACGAAATTATTAAACCGATTACTGCATGCCATATTATAACAACAGATCAAAAATATAACTCAGTTGACGACCTCTCTAGCGCAAAGTGGGAGATCCCGGATTCAATTCCCGGCAAGGTCAATTTGAGAATTTATGATTCCTGAATTTCTCTGGTCTGGTCTGTGAGTTTTCAGCCGCGGCTAGGCCTGCTCATACAGGTATTCTTATGCTTAACTGCCTCATTGGTCTAGTGGTAAGCATGTTCAATTGCGGCCGACGAGGTCCCTGGTTCGAGTCCTGGATCGGGCCATGATTAAATATTGGATTTTTTTGACTAGAAATTCTCAGTAGTAGCCCGGAGTGAGGAAGTTGGTGGTATTTCACCTCCGTACCTTTCACGTTAAGCCGTCGATCATGTTATCACTAACATAATAATAGTCGCCGCCTTCCCGCACTGGAGCAGCGTGGTGAGTTTAAGCTCTATTCCCTCTCTACTATGATAGTGGTAGCCTATGCCCAACAGTGGGACGTTTATGGCCTGTAGTGGTATGCTTGACAGAAGGCCTCAGCCACAATCATATTTTGTTTATGATGTACCTATTTAGCAATAAATCTAAGGTGTACGTGTTGACTTTTGGAACCTTTGGTCTTCGGTTTAGTTGTTGGTTTGGTTTGTTCTACTGTCCCTATCTATTTATTTATGTACAAACGCTTTGCTAATATACAATTCTCAAATGTATTCAGGGGAATGCATTTGAGAAACATTGCATGTAGAACAATCGGCTAACTATTAATAATTGTTTGATTATCGGACCCGAACTCAAAGCGTAAACCTCTAACAAGTAAAGTAAGTAATATAAACAGATTTGTGTTCTAGTAACTCTAGCTGTTAAACTTGTGTGAGACCAATGGAGAATGGAGTTAGTTAACATTGGAATTTGGAGTTATGCTTTGTTCAAGGCTATATGTACCGCTTTTAATGGAGTTAGTTTACTATGATTTATTTGCAAGTAATGATCCCTATTTAGTGGCATACTAATATTATAAATGCGAATGTGTATCTCTATATCTGTCTTTTATGCTTTCACGGTTTTGTTTAAACGATTTTGATGAAATTTGGTTCATAGATAGATAAGCATTGCGAAAAGGACATACGCAACTACTTTGTATTTTTTATAACCAAAATCCATGCGGACTAAGTCACGCAACATCTAATAGATTTATAGACGCACGCTTTGTTAATATACAATTCTCAAATGTATTCCCCTGAGCTAACATCGCAGTTGGAACAATCGTCTAACTATTAATTGTTTGAGTATCGGACCCCAACTCAAAGCGTATACCTCTAACAAGTTAAGTAAGTAATAACAGATTTGCGGACTCTAGCGGTTAAACTTGTGTGAGACCAATGGAGAATGGAGTTAGTTAACATTGGAATCTAATGTTATATTTTGTTCAAGGCTATTAGGACCGCTTTTGTTGGAATTATGCAGTTTGATTTAGTTTATCTGCAAGTTAAGAAACCTATTTGGTGAACTAAAAAGCATTGATGATAAAGATCATTATTACACCACTCCGTTCCTGAACAGAGGCTTTATCTAAGAACTAGCTTTTGCCCCCGGCTTCGCTCACGTTAGGTTAGATTTTCATACAAATTTTATAGCCCTATTTTTTGAATTTTCGAAATCGTTTCTAATCGTATGCCAATATCCTAATAGCTATCTGAATGCCAAATTTCAGCCAAATCCGTTCAGTAGTTAGAACTGTGCGTTTACAGATCAGTAAGTCAGTTACCAATACCTTTTATATATTGTATATTTATGAAGATGAGTAGGGATTGGGCGAAATCACTCTATGGAGCGTACAGAATCAAGTATAATCTATATATATATATAAATGCCAAATAAAATGCAGAGAGCTGAACAGAGTATATGAGTGTAAATCACAAATTTTAATTTATTTTGGAATAGGTATATTGAGTTTTTAAAAGCTTTTTATATATAAAAAAGCTGTACACAAATAATCTTGTAAGACTGAGTAAATTTTAACTTTCAAATCTCCTCTATGTGGCAGTTCACAAACACAATTTCAACTATTATTCCGAGATTAAACATTCAGTCGTAGAAGCCGGTCCATTGTGTTGAATGATTCTGTATGCCTACAGGCTTATATTGACATTTGCGGCTTTAGCCAAATATTGATTAGGTATTAGTTACATTCGCTTGAGTGTGATAAATTATTTTTAGGACACTAAATTAGAGCAAATACACGGTAAGGACTAAAATAGTAATAATAAATAAAGCTTATATTCAGAAACTTTAACACAAGGACTTAAAAAACATATACGAACGATAATACTGCTAAAGTTGATTTGTCCTGTCCGTTCTCTAGTTTTATTTTGCTTTTAGAAGAGACGTTTACTTGATTAATTAGAATTGATACTAAATATTATATTTACGGTAGTGCGTCTGCCTGGTAAAGTTTGGTACAGAGTTTGGTTGCATCCCGGGGAAGGAAAAAGTTTACTACTTATCCTAGGAAATTAAGGAGTTTATGCGAGAATCAAAAAACCTTTATCAACGTGGAAAAAGTCGCTTAGTATCCATTTTTGTGGTCAAACCACCGCTGGACTCATTGCGGTCTAGACACAAAAATGCTTATTATAACCGACCAACCATTGCCAATCAAAAATGAATTCAATCACATAGTACAAAGTTCGGTTTTGGATTGAACAGCACAATTGTTTTTGTTAAATCCGTTGTCCACCACGTCGGTCATTCATTAGTCACATTGTGGAAATAATGGTTTCATGCTAATTTGTGGTTGAATGTTTGAGTACCAACGTTTGGTTGTAACTTAGAACCCCGGTCCACAAAAAGCTAAGCTTTATTTATTCATAATAGTTTTATAAAGACGAAAATTATTCTTTCTTTCTGTTTCTATCTGCTACGCTTTCACGACCTATATTTTCAATCTATTTTGATGAAATTTGGTACAGGAATACAATTCTAGTACCACATTTCATCAGAATGGATAGGAGGCATCCTGGGGAAGGATATATAACCAACATTTTATCGCGAAAATTAGAGTTCGCGCGGAAATCAACAATTGTTTTTAATAAACAATTCGAGTCCACAACTTGCTAGATACTTTTTTTAGCCACCAAAACTTAGTCCCTGACTGCGATAATATGTGATGATGCAGTCTTAGATGGTAGATGGCTAACCTGTTAGGGGTATGGCAGTTATATTAAACCCAACGATTTCTGCACGGCATCGTACCAAAACGCTAAATTGCTTGGAGGCACGTCGTTGCTGGTAGGGTGGTAACGAGCCACGATTGAAGCCTCCCACCAGTCAAGACAACTGAAAATTAAGAACAGTCGGCATGAACGGCGCTATAAAGGATCCAGCCCCACTACAAAGGCGGTCCCTTACAAACTCATACAAACAAGTCATAATTAAAAAAATTAAAAAACAAGACTGCCCTGCCAAAAAACGAACTAAAAATTTAAAACTCTAAATTAATCTAGTTAAATTAGAATCTTATTCACATTATTATTAAATGATATTTTTTTGTGAATTACTGAATATTGAATATTACTGAATATTTTAGCTGGCGCTTATTTAGCCCAACGGCTTAGCCTTGCCATTCAACGAGGTAATAGCGCCAGTGTTTTGGGCACCATGCCCATTAACGATCACTTGGATGGCGTGTATTTTTTGTAAATATAATTAGTTTTTAATTTAGATTTTAATTTATTTCTTACTTTTAATTCTAATATATATGTATATTTCTTTAAACATACTTACAGAGTTTAGAAAACAATATTGAACTATACTATTATATATTTTTGGAATCTACTTATCATTTTCTAGATGATGATTATATATTTAGTTAATCTTATTTTCGTTTTTTTTTTCAACTTTAGTCTTTATTGCGAGGCCATGGTCACCCCATCATTTTTTTTTTTAAATTTTACTAGCCTATGTCACCCGGAATAAGCTAGGGATTCTAACGTCGTTCATACATACATACATACATACATACATACATACATACATACATACATACATACATGAACCCTGAAAACAATATACTCCCTCAATTATAATATAAAATGAGACGATGTAAATAGTTTTTTATATAATATACTGGCAACCCGGACTAATTTCACAATCATAATACGTGCATTTAACCTAATTTGCAAGCATGAATTTCGCACATGTACTTACCTAGTTTGCGAATATATTTCAACCATTATCGTAACTTAACTACTATATATTATAACTAGCTGATGCCCGCGACTTCGTCCACGTGGTTTAAGTTATTTTGATTCAAGCGGGAACTCCTTAATTTTCCGGGATACCGTTCAGGCGTGATTAAAGGACAGACCTACAAACAAACACACTTTCATATTTATAATATTAGTATGATTAGATGATACCCGCGACTTCGTCCGCGTGTTTTAAGTTTTTTAATTCCCGGGGGAATTACTAATTACTAATATTAAAAATGCGGAAGTGTGTCTGTCTATCTGCTACGCTTTCACGGCCTAACTGTTCAACAGATTTTGGTGAAATTTGGTATAGAGATATAGTTACATCTCGGGGAAGGACATAGGCTCCTTTTTATCCCAGAAAATTAAATAGTTCCCGCGTGAAACTAAAAACCTTATCCACGCGGACGAAGGTCGCATCAGCTAGTAACTTATATAATAAATGCAAAGGTGTATCTGTCTGTCTATCTGCCACGCTTTTGCAGCCCAACTATTCAACAGATTTTGATGAAATTTGTTATAGGGGTAAGTGACATCTCGGGGAAAGACGATTAAAGAAGAAAATTAAAGAATTTCAGCGTTAACCAACAAACCTCAATCCACGCGGATGAAATCACGGGAATTAGCTTGAAGAAACATGTTTAGTTAGGTTTCATTCATCTAACTTTAAGAAATGAAACGAATACGAGACGATCCTGGCTTCGCATCTAACTTATTTAGAAATATTTTTAACAGTTTGGGTTTAATTGCCCAAAGGATATAATATAATTAAAAAAATACAAAACCTACTTCGGTTGAAGCATTTTTTATTTATTAATTAATCAAAGCTTTAGACATTATACTGATGTGAAGCTGCACTGCATTGTGTCACGCCATTTCGCGATTTCATATTGTGTAGTGGACTGGACTTTTTTTTTATCCGCTACAAGTTAGCCCTTGTCTGCGATCTCACCTGATGGTAAGAGATGATGCAGTCTAAGATGGTAGCAGGGTAACCTGTTAGAGGCATGGAAGTTATATTAAACCCATACCCCTATTCGGTTTCTACACGGCATCGTACCGGAACGCTAAATCGATTGGCGGCACCTGTTTGCCGGTAGGGTGGTAACTAGCCACGGCCGAAGCCTCCCACCAGGCCAGACCAGGGAAAATTCAGTAATTATCAATTCCCAAAGGAGGATGGCGAAAATGCATGTATTTTGGGACCCACTGAAAAGGGTAGCGTTCATCATGGAAACTTAGTAATAATCGTAGAACGTAACAAAACTAAGAAAAAAGCAAATAGTAAGTAAGTTTAAAAATGTGGGAGAAAAAAGATACACCTAAAAGTAGAATATAACCTAAAAATTATTAATCAAAAACTATGTATTTCTATCAATTATTTGTATGAGTATTAGTATGAAGAGTAGGTAGGTACTTATGCCTAGTTATAATTGGGTAGGTACTTATGTCTGCGAGAATTTCGCAATAATTCTACTCACACCATACTTCTAAATAACTCTTATCTGCTTAGATCTTTCTTATCTTTTGACAAATTGAGTAACAATAATATCGAAATAGATCTCTTTTGCACCACTGGTACCTCTATGCGGATTCTGGCCAGTGAATTCTTCGACACATAAAAGCCCAAGTTGAAGTGATTCGCTGACCAATAATTCAGATTGTTTTCCCATTCTATAGCCTGATCTTCCTTACATTAAGCGTTTTATTCCTCTATATACTTTGATTAACACTTGCATTAAGTACTTATTTACTTTTCCTATGAGAGCTTTTTTCTTTCTCTTATAACCAAATCCATGAGGATGTCGCGGGCATCAGCTAGTGTCATATGAGTAGTGATCACTGATACTAATAAAATCATTTACATAAAAATTAAATAGTATCGATACGATTAGGTATCGATACTTTTAAAGTACTCGTGTTAGTATCACAAGACGATAGTAATATTAAGAATACTCATTTCAGTAGGTATCGATGATATATCGATGGTGTCGGAACATCCCTACAAAAATAAATAATAATGACAAGTGTTGTCATGTCAACAAAATGTTTATCTATGTCAATTGCGTTCCATTAGTGCAAGATGACTTATTTTTTAATAAATTATAATAATTTCTTTATTTTGAATCCCGTATCTCAGTCTCAATATTTTTCTATATAAACATCATATAAACATATGATTATAAATAATATAAACTTGTACTTGAACGATGCCTCCTTAATTTTTAAATGATGTGGGTCCAATTTCGCCATTGTTCTTTACCCTGCCGGGGATCGAACCCGGGACCTCCGCACGTTAATGCAACAGCGCTACACACTGAGCCACGGAGATCGTGAAAACCTATCTATGGGTACGCCGATATTAGGTTTGGATACGACGCGGCGTCTGAATTCAGATCGTGCCTGCTTATAATTAAGCTGACACGTCATGGAAGTTAAGCTATTGTGGCTACTGTCGAGCGTGTCACACATCGGGACATGCCACTGCGTCGGTGTTACGCTGAGTCACGAAGTGTCACTTCTGAGATTGCTTTACTTGATAATTTAATGATAGTGCTGGGAGCCTTAAGCGAAGACTTTGGACAGCAACCGCTCCACATATTGAGCATAGGAATAAACAAGTTATATTAAAAAAATTAAAAAGCAAGACTGCCCTGCCAAAAAATTCACTAAAAAGTTAATAATCTAAATTAATCTAGTTAGATTAAAATCTTATTCACATTTTTATTCAATGATATTTTTGTGAATCACTGGAAAGGCTGAAACCGGCAAGCGGCCGAAGTATGCCTCTCTCATAGAGAGTTACATATTTGTTCCGTTTGCCGTGGAGACCCTTGGGCCGTGGAGTCTTAGTGGCAAAAATTTTTTGCGAGATATTTCACCGCGGTTAATGGCCTCATCTGGTGACAGAAGGGCTGGCTCATTTTTTGCGCAAAGGATCAGCCTGGCTGTCCAGCGCGGAAATGCAGCCAGCATTCTTGCCATCATTCCACGTGGGCATGATTTATATAGTAATTAGGTTAGGCTAGCTAGCATTAAGTTCTATTGTATTATTTTCAATAAAAAAAAAAAAAAAAAAACACTGGATAATTTATATATTTTTGGAATCTAAGCATCTTTTTCTAGATGATGATTATATAGTTCATCTTATTTTCGAATTATTTTTTCAAATTTAGTCTTTAATGCGGGACCATGGTCACCGCATCAATTTTTTTTTAATTTTACTAGCCTCACATGGAATAAGCTAGGGATTGTAACGATACCTTATTTATCATTATCGATTCAGGCGTATAGAAGTTATGGTGGAATATACAAACTCACATATATACATATATACATACATACATACTCGTACATGAACCCTGAAAACAATATACTCTTTTTTTCAGGCAGTCGTATAATTAGATAAGTACTAACTGATGCCCGCGACTTCGTCAGTGGGGAATAAGTTGTTTTAATTTCCACAGGAACTCCTTGATTCTCCGGGATAAAAAGAAGCCTAAAATGTTACTCTCCAGAGTCTCAACTCTCCAGAGTCACAATATTTGTGCAATGCGGTTAGAACAATAGGCGTTCGCTTCCCGGCAGGGGAAATTTTGAAAAAATAACTTAGCAAAGGATCAGCCTGGCTGTTAGCCTGGCAAGCTGGCTAAGGTTAGGCTAGCTTTAAGTTCTATTGTTGACATTAATGATTATAAAAAAAAGAAATAGACATAAGACTTTTGAATTCGGGTATCAGGTTACCCCGTTGCCATCTTAGACTGCATCATCACTAACTATCCAGGTGAGATCGCAATCAAAGGCTCACTGGTAGTAAAGATTATAAATGAATAAACTTGTCAATTAATCTTCACTCTACTTCAAATGAACTTGTCCAAACAAAAAAAATTGAGAACAAAGTGAAAAGGGCTCGTACTAAGTGGATTTTTGTCGAGTGTAAATTGATGTTCAATTACATTATTGCTTGCTTAATATAAGTAATTGAAAGTCAATTTACACTCGACCAGTTTTCAGCGGAACATTAAATTTCCTTCCGCATGAAATTAATTACGTTGACGTGCTCAACAGGGTATATACACAGTATACTACCATCGCTTAAAGCAGTATTGCTTTTAAATGTCCGTTTTATATAACGTACTTTGACGTCGCTAAAATAAGGATTATAATTCTGAAACAAGAGCGTCAACAATATTAAAATAGTACTGCTTTCGACGATGGTAGTATGTTCAACAGGTAATGGAAAGTGAGAGCTGTGGGGAATTTTAAGTAGGCGCCTGCCATCTCTGCCCCTTTGTTTAGGATAGATTTTCACCCAAATGGAAAATGATTTTTGGAATTTTCCATTCTGCTCGCATTGTCAGTTTTTAACTAGCGTTGTGTTCTTCTCGACGTCTGTACGGAAGAAGTAAAAGATAGAAAAAGCGTCAATTTTACTTTACTTAGAACATTGAAACATGAAAGTTTATTAAGCTGTCTGTAATTTAAGTCTGTATATGTATATTTTTGCACACTGCCACTGGCAGTAAATTGTTAACGGGACTAATTTTATAAGATAACAACTGTTGTTACCCACAATTTGGTAAAATAAAAGTTATGAATTAAGAATTAGGATATAAAACACAGGGCGTGGAACTGCACAAACTGCACCACAAGACAAAACGTGAGTTACGCGCGGTTATTTTGTTCGGTCCCTGCTCGTACATTAATATACCAGTAAGTTAGTTTTGCCTTTTTTAATGTAATAACAATACAAACTTTCATTTTCTATACCCGCAAAGCTGAAGGAAACTGAAAAAGTCCTAATTCAATTTTTCGTCATGTTAGCAATTTATTTGAGATGAGATTTGGAAAAAGAAAGAGCAAAATATGAGGGCAGTAAAGAATGCTAAATAAGCGCCTGCCGTCTCTGTTTCATTGAGTATTTTAAACAAAGGGCTAGAGATTTTCAGTCGATTGGAAATTGGAGTCATGCGACCGCAACGTAGGCGTCACTAAATTTGACTGCTAATTGGACAGGAAAAATCACTCGAAACGTCGCGCCGCCGTCGTAGAGGACGAAGACTTGTCCTGTTGTGCGAATTGCATAGGTGTAACTAACTCGTTGGTCTAGACTCTAGAGGAAGCACGTTCGACTGCGGTCGACGAAGGCCTGGATTCGAGTCCGGAGCCCGAGTTGGGCCATATTTAAGTATTGGGTTTTTCTGACTAGAAATTTTCAGTATTGGCCCGGAGTTAGGAAGTTAGCGGTGTTTCCCCCGTGCCTCGGAGAGCACTTTGAGCCGTCGGTCGTCGCGTGGTTAAAGGGTTGTAGTGTAAACATATGCATTGTCCTAATTTACGTAGCGGTCGTTCGAAAAACGCATAACTACCTCCTGTTAGATAAATGGGACCTTCGGTTGGGAATAAAAGCTCACAGAACAGGCGGATTGATCGCCGTCCATTAGCACTTTTAGCGATTCGTGCATTTGCCAAATTGCGACGAGTCGAGCGTCCCCGCTCAAGCGATTTCACTGTTTGTTCTGGTTATTGGCGACTCGACTGCAGTTCAAAATGGAAGTAAATATCGATATACCCGGCTGAGTTTGTTGTGGGCCCTTCTCAGATCAAGGCATTTTTGGAACCCTCGTAGCTTTAAGATACCTTAATTATGATGATAATAATATTAAATCTATGAAACAGAGACAACATCCTTGAACGGTACCCAGTGAGGTAAATTCCCCCCTCTGTCGCCCCATAACACTCTGCATGCCGCTCTCATTCATGTTCTGAGACTATTTTATGCGGCGCACTACAGCACTGGCGGCGGAAGCATTATTCGGAGCACGTAGTTCCTGTTGCTCCAAGCCATCCCGTGGCGGGCGTGTGGTTCCTCATAGTCGTCGTCGTGGTGGGCTTATTTCGACGGAGGATCCTGCAGATGACGAAAAGGGTCTCATAATCATCGCCGGTCGAGAAGCTGGCATCGCCTGATGTTGAATGTGCGATCGTATCTCTGGCATGTCGAGGATTGTATCTCTTCCGAGTGTGTATTTATTTGGATCTTGCTCACGAGGTTACCGCCATGTGGGTTATTGACTCAACGACTATTGTACCGATGGTTGTATCAGTTAACGGTCTTATTGCGAAAAGTTTCGATCAACACCTCAAGAAGCTTTCGCTTGATTGCTGGATTAAGGGTCGAATACAGAAGGCGGTTATCCTTGAGACTGAGGAAGTTCCTCTCTCTGGAGCCCTGACCACCGGCTGTTTGGGTCTTTAAGGCCCCCAATAGGTGGAAGTTTTATAGGATTATTTTTAAATGTGTTTTGTATAGTATTTTTTTATATTTATGTGAAACGTGTTTAGAAATAATTTTATAACAATGTGTACAAATAAATGGGAGTAAAACAATAATATTAAATCTATGATGTCAAACCTAAATCCTAAAGATGAAGTCGCAGGCATCATCTAGTTGATATTATTATCTATCTATTTGGCAGTGTGATGCCGATTCTGTTTGGGGTAGGAAACTTGATTATTTTCTACGTATAATCTTTTCGTACCGGTGGTAGAGTCTTAACGTTTCATACGTGAGAAAAGTTGTCCTACATGAAATAAATAAATAATTTTTCATTTAAATCATATATTTCAAATATAAATTATAAATTTTATAATTTATATTTGAAATATTTTTATTACTAGCAACACAGACGTATTAACAAAATAAAATCTAAATTAAATCTAAATTAAAAACTAAACATTAAAAATAATGTCATCTATGCCGCTGCAATAAGGCAATGTGCCCAGAACACTGGCTGCGTTACCCCGCTGAATAGCCAAACTTATATGTTGGCCGAGGTAACTGCCAGCCCTCCGGTCACCTATGGACTCTGTGAGACAAGAAGATAAATCCTTAAAAAAGGATCTAGCATCTGCGCCCCACGACCTCATGGTTTCAACACGAAAAGGCACAAAAATGTAAATATTTTCTCTAATTTCATATTTCCGCCTCTAGGCTCTTCCTGCATTAGTGGCCGCCGCCTCCGCCGTCATGGAAGTCACCTGCAAGTGGGACAACGCCAGCGTATCCACGCATGTGTCATCTCAAACAAGCGACCCTCTTTGCTTCCACGGAACAAGTGTTTTCCCGTCAGGCCTCTTACCATCACTGCGCGCCAAACCATTAGGCTCTATCACTGCAGGCACTTTAGCGGTGGTAAGAGACCTACGAATGATATCGTTCAGGGAAGCATGACGCGAAAGACGACCGGCACTTTTAATACCGAAAGTCCGTGATGACCATACGCATCCACTGTCCCATCAAAGTGGCATAGACGTGGCTGTTTTAACTTGGCACCAAGTCTAAGACCAACCGCAATCGTCAGAGTGAGGTGGTCCAACAGAGTGCCTTAAAGCTTAGACGTGAGAGCTTGAAGCCAGGAACTTGATTCTCTCGTAGACACCGCAAGAAGGCGAGCACGGTCGCTTGCAATAGGTGATGAATTTATAAGCTCCTGCAAAACATCCAAACACAGTGCGTCGTCCCATTGTCTTTGAGAAAATAAAGATACCGGTTCCTTACTAGGACATGCCACATTGAAAACAACTCTAGCTTCTGGCAAATACGACGGCTCAATGGAACCTACTGATTGGTTTATAATATTGCCAAAGAGCTTAAACGTACGCAGAAGATAGAAATGCTGGTAATACACTGCTAATTTTACGAATGCCTAAACCACCGTATCGAACTGGGAGAGAAGCTTGTATCCATGTCGTGCCATCTAAAGGCCAATTTAGAATTTTGGATAGAGTGTTTTTAATTTTCTTATCCAAATCGTTCAATAAGGGAATGGATTTCCAAAGTGATGAGCATGGAAGAAAATATGTAAATTTTGGAACAAAAAGACAATATTTAATAATAAAAAGGGCCATGTGTGAATTAATTAATCTGGAAGAGACGTTCGGAACATTGATCAAATTTAGTAATTTGATCATTGATAAAAAGCGGTATAGAATCAACTAAGACGGGAGCCCCAAGAAGACGAAGCTAGTCTTCACTTAAAATTTAGATTCCTGGTGCCAAATGATTAAATTGTTCAGTAATTATGTCTTTTTTGGGCTTCCATTGAATGTGGAATATAGAGCTCACACTTGCCAAAATTCAATTCCAAACCAACAGATTTAAATTGTTCAATTAAAACCGCCAGATTACCTAAAACAGATGAAGCTTCACCTCCTAAAGTTCCATCATCTAAATACCAAATGTTAAATTTAGAATTCAATTCCGAAATAATTGTGTGAATAGCCAAACTGAAAATGGCAGGTCCCAGTGGATCCCCCTGTTGGCATTCTACAGCAGAGCTTAGAAAATTGGATTTATACAATAATTTGGAAGGTTCCGCGTAACATTGCCAAAGGTAAGGGAAATTTTTTGGAATTTTCTTTTTAACCTCAGAGAGGAGGATGTTACGATCAATTGAGTTATAAGCATTTTTAACATCAACTTTCAGCAACACCTTCTCGCCTGAGTTTAATAGAAAAGTACGAGCAGCGTGAACTGCAGTTTCATAACCAACCTTACATCCGAAGCCTAGCTGTATAGGTTGAAAAAATTCTGACATAGATGGTGCAATGTTCCTGATTTTCAGAGCAGATTTTCGAAACAATACATCTTATGGTGGAAACCACAGCAATCGGTCGTACACCACCATCTTTTTGGCAAGAGCACAAAGATTGGCGCCATACAAAATTGGTGTTATTTCTTTAGTTAGGATGCCTGAGAACATTAACGCCCGATTTATAATTTATCATTTATGCTGAAAATTAACGCTGTATGATTTTATGGAAATTTACTTTCTATTTACTAAATTTATGGAAATGTTATATAAATTACACAGGACATGCATCATGTTGAGCTGGAACCGTTGTGGAACACGTAACACAGTTAATCACAGGGCTGCTTCTGATTGAGTTTTTTTTTATTCCACAACAAGTTGCCAAAAAGCCTGGCGAACCAGAGTAACCGACATAGCTCGTAGAGTCACCAAGCTCAAGTAGCAATGGGTGGGGCACATAGTTCGTAGAACCGATAGGCGTTGGGGTTTCAAAGTGATTGAATGGCGGTTTCGCACCGGGAAGCGCAGCGTTTGACGAACCCCCACTAGGTGGACAGACAATCTCAAGCGTTCAGCTGGGAGCCGCTGGAAACAAGCGGCACAAGACCATGCTCTGTGGCGATCCATGCAGAAGACCTTCGTCCAGCAGTGGACGTTTATAGGCTGAGACGACGATGGTAGTTATATTAAACCCATACCGTTAGTCGGTTTCAACACGGCATCGTGCTGGAATACTAAATCGCAACAGTGTACCTATAAATAAGTGTATTTTCTTTATTTGTTTGACATCTGCTCGTGGCTAACCACTACACAGAATGGTCAATGGTGGATTATACTTTACCAATTTTCACTCCGAATACCTTTCCTTTCAATAAATCGTTTGAATCAATGAACTAGGTAAAGCGCTTTAAACCAAATACCGCGTTAGACAGCGCATAAAACACGGGGAATGGACCGCGGACGTGCTGCAGTCAAATACGGAGCATACGTCAAATATGCTAATGCATATACAGTTAAGATAGTGTACTTAGTTAAGCTAATGCAGTTTTTTTTTATTTATTCTTTACTATAGATGATGCCCATGACTTCGTCCGCGTGAATTAAGTTTTTTCAATTCCCGCAAAAACTCCTTAATTTTCTGGGATAAGTATGTCTATGTATAAGTCTATGTCTTCCCCGGGATACAACCTATCCCTGTACCAAAGTTCATAAAAATTGGTTGAACATATGAGGCATGACAGCATAGCAGACAGACAGACAGATAAACTTTCGCATTTATAATATTAGTATAGATACAGACAAAAATAGGCTTTTATAAATGACAGTTTCATGTCCTGAAACTCCGTGAGTTTATCTGGACATTGCACATTCCTCATAGAACATAAAACTAACTTTAGTCTAGGAAATGGGGCGGTCCGTTGTGTGGATATAATTTTTTTTTTATCCACTACAATTTAGCCCTTGACTGCGATCTCGCCTGATGGTAAGTGATGATGCAGTCTAAGATGGAAGCGGGCTAACCTGTTAGGGGCATGGCAGTTATATTAAACCCATACCCCTATTCGGTTTACGGCATCGGACCGGAACGCTAAATCGCTTGGCGGCACGTCTTCACCGGTAGGGTGGTAACTAGCCACGGCCGAAGCTCTCTACCAGGCCAAAAATGAAACAAAAATAGCCAACAAAAAAATCATCCGGAAGTTAGGTATTTATTTATACCTAAAACTATTTTAATGAGTAATATATTTAATATTATTAATTATGACTGAATATTTTCTCGACTTATTTTTAAAATAATAGTAGGTAGAATATTTACACTCAAAACCGAAATATCAAATAAAATCCTAACTGCGTTTACTCGATAATGTACCTTCCTACTTTAACAATTGGGTATAGAATAAAAAAAGCCTTACTTCCTTTCTGAAATATTTGTTGGATATTTATTATATACGTTTAAGTCATGATACTTTTTCATATTATAAAGTTTCATCGCCTGAGGAATTATTGTTGGGGTCTACTAGCTTTATTGCCTACACTACAAAAAATCAATACCTAAACATCACTTATCATAATACTCAAAAAAATAACTATAATAAGTAAAAAATGGGTACATAATGGCGTATTCCAATGTTGTTAATACAATAAAACTAGACTAGGTATATAATGTAAGGTATATTCGGCACATAATGGTCGATTTCAACTTGCAATCTTTTGGATTTCAACTAAGACACACACACTTTCGCATTTATAATAATATTAACACGGCGTAAGTTTAGGAAAATAATTATGTACCTATTCCTTATGGTGTCATATTACTAGTATCGATTCGAAAGTGCGCATATTATCTGTCCGTCTGCCACACTTTCAATGTTTTTGATGATATTTGGTAGAGATATACCCGGACAAGAATATAGGCCCATTTTGATGCCGGAAAATCATAGAATATTTCAAAGCTACACTTAGAATCCTTCATTCGCTCGGGATTCAAACTAGTCACTCGCAACAAACCCGAACATTGCTATCTCGTTGATAACATAAATTAAACTATCCGACAGACAAATAAAGAAGCGGCTGAAACCATTACAAAAAATACGTTTTCATTTTCTGACTTTCCAATTTCCCTTGCTAACATCTATATTTTATACCTGGTTGTTTACCTGAAAGACTTATTTTCCCTTAACGTCGACAACAGGCATAAATCCGGAACAGCTGTGCAGTTTTATGGCCTTTCTAAGCGTTTACGGTTCGAATAAAAGTCGTTGACTTGATAACGATTTAGGATTAGCAGGTTGTTTTAGTTTTTATATTAGTTTTGCGAGTAGTTCTCTAGTGTAACAGTTTTTTTCCAATCGAGTTACTAGACAATTTATGTGGGATAGGGAAATATACATATTATCTTAACAAAATTTTACGATGGATTTTCATGTCTTTTTAAACTTAAACTGATTTTAAGAAGTTTTATAACTTATTGTGTTACAATTTTTTTATTACATTACGTGAGTAAGTAAGGAAGGCAAGTGACAATGCGGTCTAAGATGGTAGCGGGCTAACCTGTTAGGGGCATGGCAGTTATATTAAACCCATATCCCTAGCCGGTTTATACAAGGCATCGCACCGGAACGCTAAATCGTTTGGTGGCACGTCTTTGCAGGTAAGGTGGTAACTAGCCACGGTCGAAGCCTCCCAACAGACAAACCTATACCTACATGCTGTATACAGATATATTATTTCTGACTTTTGAATCTGGCTGCGATTCTCGTCAAGTACTTATCTCGTAAATTAAAATATTGGTTTACTAATCCATAAAAATATTATAAATGCGAAAGTGTATGTGTCTGTCTATCTATCTATCTGTCGGTCTCATGCTTTCACGGCCCAATTTATCAACCGATTTTTGATGAAAATTGGTACATAGATAGGTTACGTCGTGACGAAGTACATAAGCTATTTAGCCCGAAAAATTAAAGAGTACCCACGGAAATCAAAATAATTCATTCCACGCGGACGAAGTCGAGGGCATCATCTAGTTTATTATATACTCCTCATATAACGTTATGTGATTTATTGTTATCAATGATAACGAATATTCACTCAATCATTATCAGTCAGTCGATAGTTCCGCGTCTATTGTCTATGACCTAGGTCAATAAATGGTACGCTCTCTTCGCCCCTATTACCACCCTGTAATACAGCACAATGCCATTTTTGTTCAGCCTTGAATATTTCTTCAAATCTATCACCTATAAGAAATTTTTACCCGACCACGCATAGCTAAACGGAAAGGTTATGATTTTAGCAGTCTATGTATGAATATATTTATGTATGTTCGAGTGTAGCGCCTAAATAACAGTCGATTTTGATGAATAAGTTGTCAATCGATATTTTACTCCTAGAAAATCGTTATACATGTCTGCTGCATTCTATTAACATGTCTCCGTTGGTGGTTGACTGGTTTCGGAGTTACCTCAGTGGCCGACAACAGCGCATACGAGTTGACGAGACCGTTTCGTCATGGTGTGATGTTACGGCTGGGGTACCTCAGGGTGGCGTGTTATCTCCTTTGCTTTTCGCTATTTTTATTAATTCTATTACCAAAAATATATCTTCTCTCTATCACATGTATGCAGACGATATCCAAATATATCGCCCTACACCTCTTGATAGCCTTACTTCTGCTGTTTCTGCTGTCAATGAAGATTTAGCTACAATTTCCGCGTGGAGCAGACAGTATGGACTTAAGGTTAACCCGACTAAATCTCAAGCTATCATTATTGGCAGTCCTAGGATGATTGTTCGAGTTGATTGGCAAAATCTCCCTCCAATCATATACAATGGGGTTACTATACCTTACTGTACTTGTACTAAAGACCTTGGCATATATTTGGATCGGGATTTATCGTGGTCCACACAAATTAAAGAGCTGAGTAGGAAAACATTTTTTGCAATGAGCTCATTGCGTCGTCTTCGTTCTGTTTTGCCAATTCCAACCAAAGTTATGTGAGCACATTCTCTCTTACTTTCTATTCTCGATTATGCAGACGCAAGCTATCTTAATCTGACAGAGGACCAACTTTACAAACTTGAGCGATTCCAAAATCTTGCTATTCGGTTCATATTCGGTCTACGTAAATATGACCACGTATCTGAATTTCGTCAAATGCTCGAGTGGCTTCCTATGCGCCGTTGCCGGGATCTTCATGTTCTGTCACTTCTGTACCGTGTGCTATTTGATCCAAAAACTCCCTCTTACCTGAAGGAGAAGTTTAAATTTCTGGGAGATCAGTCCGAAATACGAACAACCCGTAAATTAACTTTATGCATACCATCGCATAAGACAAAGTTTTATGCGCAGTCTTTCACAGTGCAAGCTGTTTTATTATGGAATGCTCTCCCATTAAACATACGACAATCAAAGTCACTGGAAATATTTAAAAAATCTGTTGGGTTTCTATTTATCACCATAATACAGACGACTAGTTTTAACTTTTATTTAGTATGATATTACTTAAACTAAAAATACATAATATATATTAGTTTATTTTCATATATTTATTATAAGTATTATATATTTGTGTAACAGTTTATGTATTAGTATGTAGGTATTTGTTTGTATGTTTATATTGATACACCACCCGCGAGTTAATCTCCTTACTTCTCCTATTCCTAAGGTTGCCTGGCAGAGATCGCTACTAAGCGATAAGGCCGCCTTTTTGTATACTACTTGTTCTTTGTTTTCTATGTATTTTTTGTGTACTTTTTATGTATGTTGTGGTGTACAAAATAAAGAGTAATAATAATACATCCGTCTTATAAATCGATATACATCTGAAAAAATGGGGAATCCTTTGAGTTATCCGCAGTCGAGTTATACTTTTTTAATTAATACTTCCGACTTGCTAAATAATAATTAATCCATATCCATACTTATATTATAAATGCGAAAGTGTGTCTGTTTTTTTTTAAATTTTATAGGCCAGCGCTTGGCTACAATCAGACTTGCTTGCAAGTGGTGATGCAGCCTAAGGTGGAGCGCGCTTGCCTAGAAGATGCCTAATCACTCTTGATTTGAAAGTATCTTCAAGATTCAAAGAGGAGGGGAAAACGTTCCATATCCTAGCGGTTCTAACTATATAGAAACGAGGAAGCAAATCGCTTTGTACGAGCCCGCGGAATTTCGACTGCGTAAGGGTGCAGACCTTGTCGATGCCTTGCGGTTCGATAATAAAAAGGTGACGGAGGAACCAGATCGAATAGTTCTTGAGCACACCCTCCAAAATATATCCTGTACAATACCGACAGACAGGCAACTTTGCGCCGATGTTCTAAGCTTTGCAGCTTCGAACTGACCAGCGCTTTGTTAAAAATAAGTCTCCAGGCGCGACGATCCACCGAATCCAATGCATCAAGCTGGTACTGGGCAGAGCCATCATAAATGATAATCAATTACGGTATCTTAAAACTTAAGCTACAAGGGTTCCAACCGCGCCCTGGTCTGAGAAGAGCCCACAACTAACTCAGCCGGCTCTAGCGCCGATTCATCACTATCCCACAAAATACTTCTACCATTAGTATGTGAACAATGGAAAGGAAATAAAAATATTTATATGTCATCGGTAAACAAGTCATTCGTTCATTCATGTAAAGTTAATATCCGATTTTATAATGCCCATAAAAACGCGGATATTATGTTATGATATCGAACGGAATGCGAGTCGGTGAACTCACACCCTTACCTTATTGGTACAGGGGGAAATAATATTACGTGAAGCCGGTTATGAGAATGTATTTACTTTACCTACCGGGCATTAGTTCTGCCAACGGTAGGGGTACTCTGTAGTGGAGCTAGACCTTTAATTCTAGATTGGATTAGAATAAGGTCTTACTCCACTACAGAGCAAGTATTCTTTGTATTAGGTTGTATGGTGCTGGGCCCATACAAATTACACCTAATACAAAGACGCGACACGTAATTGAAATGCGGGCCCGTAAAAACCCATACAAATAATATTTGCCGCTACCAGCCATGTAGCTCTGTGCATCTCACGTGGGTTTAGACCTTAACTAGATGATACTCCAGACTAAGTCGATTTAGGGCTTCAAAGACCACCGAGTACCTTGCTGGTTCTTCCCGGTAAGAATGACATTAGGTAAATGTTTATTTAAATAAAAAATAGTTGAATTCCCGGGGTGTATTCGATATTCCAGGATAAAAAGGGCCTTTTGTCACTAACCCGATCCTCAACTATAAACATCAAAGAATCACGTCGATCTATTAATTATCTGTTGCAGCGTATTCGAAGGAAAACCAACAAACAAAAACACTTTAGCACTTATAACCTCTATTAAATGATTCTAGCGACTTCGTCCGCGTGGATTAGGATTTTATAATTCAATTCAATTCAATTCAATTCATTTTTTTCAATAATAATTCCCGCGGGAACTCTTTAACTTTCCGGAATAAAAAGTAGCCTATGTCCTTCCCCGGGATACAACCTATCCCTGTACTAAATTTCATCGGTTGAACGAATGAGTCGTGAAAGCATAGTAAACAGACAGACAGACATACAGACACACTTTCGCATTTATAATATATATTAAGCATGGATAATTATGAGCTGCATACCCGTGAACCGCCAGTATCGCATGAACAGGTGGGCCTTGACAGCGTAGTAGACGAACAGACACACTTTAGCATTTATAGTATTAGTAAGTATGGAGGATATTATTTAGGATAACGCCCGTATCGACGACCTCTGTGGCGCAGTGTTGAGCGCTGTTGCCTTAACGTGCAGAGGTCCCGGGTTCGATCCCCGGCAGGGTTTGGAAAGGGTATGGGGTTAATACACCTGCCATGCCCCTAACAGGTTAGCCCGCTACCATCTTAGACTGCATCTTCACTTAGCATCAGGTGAGATCGCAGTCAAAGGCTAACTTGTAGTGGATAATAAAAAAAACAAAAAAAAAAAACATTGCGTTGGCGGTTAAAACAGGGCATGACCCTCAGCAATGAGAAATACAACGCAGATAAAACGGTGGGATAAAAAGGAAAGGAAAGATATCCGAAGGATGTTTTGTTCATTTTCGCGTAGAAGTCATATTTTGTATCGGCAACACATTTTCGTATGTAATCCAATCAGAATATTTTCGCTTCTCGAAAATGTAACGAAATACAAAATGTAGGAGCGTGTATTGGAACGCTGCACAACGTACGATGGTATTGACTTTGTTTTATTACTCGACTATGGCAAATACAAAGGGTTATTTATGATTTTAGTAGTCTATGTGTGTATTTAATATGTTTGTTCCACCGAGTCGAGCCGATTAAAAAAAAACAAAATTCAAATGCTTTTTATTCAAATAAATTTTTACAAGTACTTTTGAACCGTTGAGTAAATCTACCACTGGTTCGGAATGCCATTCCTACTGATAACCAGCAAGAAACTCGGCTGTTGCTCTTTTGAAAAAAAAATTTACAATTTCATTAATTTATAGAATACACAAGTAACAGCTGTCCTTAGCATTGCTGGAGCGAGTCAAATCCAGTCATGTATTATGATGAATGAGGTGTCAATCGATTCATCAGTATGGTCCGTAACAGCTACATTATAAGCTAAGAATTGTTATGACAGCTGATGTTACATCCAAAAAGTGGGAGTCTCTATATTTTTCCTTTACTAATGTATCGAGTGGGATGTCAAATGAAAGAAGAGAAAACTTGTAGAGTTCATAAATATGAATAAAGTAAAATTTTAAATTATAGCGATAGAAAAACAATTTAACAATATTAAATCCGGGTCCCGGGATTAATACTTTTAATATTTTTATCTTGTTTTTATGGCGAACTGTAGTTTCTGCGAAATTATGAGCAGCTTTTTATTATAAGACTGCCTGAACAAGTCATAATTTAAAAAATTTAAAAATACGACTGTCCTGCCAAAAAACTAACTACTAATAATTAAAAAAATTAAAAACACGACTGCCCTGCCAAAAAAACTAAACTGGACTACTTTCAACTGCCTCTAATAATCAGAAATAATTTATTTTTTATCTAAGCATCATCCCTATTAATGATGCAGTCTAAGATGGTAGAGATTAAACACATACCCCAGTTGAAAAGTTGAAAAGAGTGGCAGCTATAGCCACGACTGAATCCTCCCACCACACCAGACCAGACCAGAAAAAAACACAAATTATAAATTCCCAAATTGACCCTGTCGGGAATTAAACTGAATACTTGTAAGACCACAATCACCCCTGTGCCAGGGAGATCGTCAAAGGTTTTCTGTCCATGTTTTTGCGGCAGACTCGACTACAAGTTTAGAAAACAAATTCTAGACTAATTTTCAAACGGTTCAGCAGTCAACAAGTCTCACCGCAATGTTGCAACAGTATTAGGGCTAGTTGCAAATTGTAAGTTGCTAGTTGCCAACTAGCGAAAGCTGAAAACTTTGAAGTGGAAAACGGGAGAGGAGACAGTTCATTAAGAAGACAGCTTAATTCTACTTTTATGACACGTCCTGGTGATTTTAATATTTTCTAAAGATTCGTACCAAATATAGTATACACATATATACTAATATTATAAATGCGAAAGTGTGTTTGTTGGTTGGATTTTTTGGTTTGTTCGGAAGGCCTTCAATCACGCCGCAACAGAGCAACGAATCGACGTTAGTTTTTGCATGGATATTGTTGAGGACCTGGAGAGTGAAATAAGCTACTTTTAAACCCAGAAAATTAAAGAGTTCCCGTGGGAATTAAAAAAATTATTCCACGCTTACGAAGTCGCAGGCATCGGCTAGTAAAATAATAAAGCAATGACTTATGGTAGTTACCACAAGTCTCCATTTTGAACTTGATGAACTTAATTTCGATCAATTTTGGTCAGCTCTCTATTTAGCGAATTAGGTATTTGGCACGTATTCAAATAAATAATTGTTTGCTGATTAATTATTAAACTGAGGGTCTCTCAAAAGTCGTAAAATCCACGTCCCTTGTTATGTTCCAAAATAATTGTAAACTAACGATTGAAGTAAAAAAAGTGCGTACTAAGCGCACGTTTTGTCGTTTGAAAGAAGTGGTCAATTTGACTTGTTGTCAAATAAGTACCCAATTTCAGCTGAGGCGGACAATTTCCAGAGAGAGAGCTATTTGCGCGGAAGATAATAATAATACAGTGCAGAAATGTGTACGCTACCAGCTTAGTGTACTCTTTATTTCCTTATTCTAGAGCGATGGGACGGAAAATCTGACACAGTCGCGCTCTTTTCTTCTAGGCGCAGAAACAACAATGGTTTTACGAGCTCTCCGAGGCACGGGGGTGAAACACCACCAAATTCCTAATTTCGGCATAGTACTGAGAATTTCTCTGGAACAACGAGCAATTTCATAATTTCAAATTAGTTCTTGTCATCACATCGCTTCGATAAGTTAGTGGATTTTTACAAAAACTCTTTAAAAAAATCTAGGAAAGAAAATCCATTTGTTTACATTGAAAGTCTCCATTAAGCAGCAGTCCCAAATTCCAACGTTTCAAATGGTTAATTTATAAAAGAATTGCCGGCAATTTCCTACCGCCTATTTCCACTTAATTGACACTTACGAAAATTAATGACTCCAACGGTTTCCCATAAACCGGGAAACCGTAAAAACCGAATTATTGCATTCTGGGATGGATTTTAGAATTTTTTATGGGATGAATATTTTCTGGAATGAATTTGTTTATTACATAGTGTAACATTTATTTACATTTTCCTTCATGAATAGAGCAACTGCTGATTTTTTTTGCCGGCTTTTCTCAGTAGAAAAGCTTTCCGAACCGGTGGTAGAGTTTTGACATGTTATAAGCAGCACAAGTTGCACTCACTACAACCTATTAACGTCCCACTGCTGGGCACAGGCCTCCACTCTCATAGGAGAGAGGGAATTAGGAGCTTAGACCCGCCACGCTGCTCCAATGCTGGTTGGCGGGCTTTAACGACTATTATCATGTTAGTGATAATAACCGGGACCGACGGCTTAACGTGCTCTCCGAGGCACGGGGGTGAAACACCGCCAACTTCCAACTCCGGGCTGGTACTGAGATTTTCTTAATTGAAAAACCCAAGACCTATCAATTTTTATGCCCGACCGGGAATCGAACCCAGGACCTCGTGATCCGCAGTCGACTACGCTAACCGCTAGACCAACGATTTATAATTATTGTTATATATGGGATCTACGATATTACAATATTGTGGGGTGCAATTAGGTACAATCTAACCAATTCTAATCTAATTAATAATCAAGGGTGTATTTAGGGTTCTGTACCCAAAAAGAGCCAACGGGACCCATAACTAAGCCTCCGCTATCCGTCCGTCCGTCTGTGTGTCAGCGGGCTGTAACCCCTCAACCGTAACAGCTAGACAGATAGAATTATTACAAAGTGTGTTATTGATATTCCCGCTATAGCAAAAAATAATAAAACTCAAAAATAAAGTGAGGCCCCTTACATGAAACATCTTTTTTTTTCGTTTTTTGCTGTATCTCTTGAACCGGAATAGATGAAACAAATAAAAATATTTTGAAGAATGAGTAGTAATATAGTTTCTATCACAAAAGATAGTAAAAATTAAATGAAGTTATACATTAAAGGGAGCCCCCGTACTTGTCCTACGGTATGTACTATAGTCTTGTACTACGGTACTGAACCCTTCGTATGCAAGTCCGACTCGAACTTGGCTAGTTTATTTTGGTAACGGGTAGGAAATGACTTTTTGGGGGATAAATCGGGATATATTGTGAGACTATGTGCTAGGGTTATGTAGAGATTGAAAGAAATACTTGTAGTTTTTTCAGATAGTACTTACCGAAACAAATTATCTGTACCATCCAGGTAATAATAAAGAGAAAATAGCCGTTAAATTAAGAAACTTCGCCTTCATGAAGTCAGTAAAAAGCAAAAAGTTAAGTGCAAAAGAAAGTTGTCGTTTGAGAACTTTGTGCCAAGTGTCCAGTGGGATGTTCAAAGTAACAAACTTTGAAACTGAGTTTGGAACTACCCGCAGTTAGGGCAAAATACGTCTAGAATTCTAGATTTCAAGTGGTAATGACAACGTCAATATTAGCAATGCAATTCCGTAGCCATTCAGACAGCTTGGTAGTTAGGGCTACCAACGCTAGTGACGACTTAGCAGTAACCTTACCATAAGATTTTAAAACGTACCAACGACGAGGGCATTCGAGCGTCGAAACTTTAGCTTTAAAGTAAAATGAATCTTAACCTTTTAGGCCTTCTTGCAGAGGCACTGGGTTACGTTTAACCCAGGAATAAATTTGAAATTTTGATAGTAGTTATATACGAATTATGTCATAGTAGCAGCCAACTCTGGCTTTAAAGGATAAATCGGCGTTTCTGCAAGTCAGTCTATACACAAGCGGAAACATTGCAGAATCACAATCGATGGTAGTGAATTTGTGACTTTAAATTAAAGAAATTAGGATTTATTTTGCTCTGGTATCAAAGTTTTCCGACATAATCAAAATTTTTGTTGCAATCGCATGTTGAGTGTAATCGAATATTTTGGCGTAAGAGTAAATTTTTAACTTCGACCGACTTCGATTCGACACCGATTTTAAATTCGACATGTTTCAGCTCGGCGCGCTAAATTTATGGACGAACTTGAGTTTAATATCAAGGCCGTTATAATCCATTTCAATATTAACGACAAAGTGTTCGCCAAACGCTTAATCCACTCGACGTTGGTTCATGTTTTAAATTCTCGTGGTAAGGGTACAGGACGTAAAATTTTACGGTATTCGCACCGCGTGCCGATCTCGTATAAATTTGCATACAAATCTTACTGAAAACAGATTGTCTCGTGCATTGTTGATGCTTTAAAAATATTGATATCATGTTACCTCTTGCAATCTGCATCTGACTGACAGGTATAGTTCTACGTTAAAAGCGCGATGTTATATATATATATACGTAGCGTAACGTAAATAACGTAGTTAGATGCTACCTGGGCTGTATGCGTAAGAATTTAAATACTTAATCACTCTTATAACGAGAAAACAAAATGAGTAAATCTGCATTTTATATCTACTAATTAGCACTTGGCCAGTGTGGTGGTATATAGCCAAAACCCTTCTTGTTTAGAGATTAGATACGTGCGTGCGAGATTTTTCAGATAGGTTGTTTATAAAACAATTTTAATGTATTTGTCCGCTCATTTGAAACTTTCACGAGCAAATGGTTAAACGTGTAGATATTCCACGAGAGATTTAATGGAATTAGATTAAAGTTGGCTATACTTAAAAACAATATTCATTTTATCCGGCCACGATAGCTATCGTTAAACTCTATACCAAATTAAGATCTAAACACTAAGTATTCAATAATCGCTGAGTCTGCCGGCAATTACTATCGCCAAAACACTCGTATTTATACTAACTAATTTCAATATGGCGTCTGTGTCCGCCGATTAAATCGAATGACATGAAACGAGTCAAATTGACAGATATTATACTTCCTGTTTCATGAGATATAATGACAAACAGTAATAATGCTAACACAATGATGTCCTAATCTTAACAATATTATTGTTCGAGAATACATGAACTCTATTGTTTAGGTTAGTAACCGGTTTCATTATTTTACTTGGCAAATTTATTTTACTTAAGAATTTTACTAAGGTAATTGGATATTTTGATTAGAAAATATTATTATTATCTGGTTCAATTTTGCTATTATCAGAATTTGTAGCTTCTTCAAATTCAATTAAATAAGAAGAGCGCTGAAATCGCAAAACATTTAACAATTAAGAAATTTCTAAACCTCGACAAAATTCCGTGCCTTCGAGTTTCGAGTGATAATTTTTAGAGAAAATTCGACAAACTTTCTTTTCAGGGTTTAAAGACTGGAGAAACACAAAGCGGTACGGCTGTTACAATTTGGCTCCTAATAAAACAAACCAGATAAATCTGGGTACATTTAAAACTAAAGTGATTTTAAGCAATTCCTCAGCAAGTGCTTCCCAAATAAAATTATATAAGTAGGTACATACTTTATAATTTATATCACCAACGTGATCATCTCAAACTGCGGACGTCCACTGCTGAACATAAGCCTTTCCCAAAGATCGCCACTATAAACGATCCTCAGCCTTCCTCATCCAGCCACTTCCCGTCACCCTCTTAATGTTGTCGTTCCATCGTGCTGGAGGGCGCTTGTACGCGGTCTCCACTCTAATCATAAAGTCTGTGCGCACTCGTTGAGTCTGTCCAGGCCCTCAGCTTTAAATTAGAAAATACGTAGGGAAAATTAACAACATCCCTGGAGAGTTATTTAAAAACTCTGATTTAATACAAATTGACAGATTATCGCCTAGTTTTGTTGACTTTATCTTTCCCTATACATAGGCACAGTGAAATTTTGTAAATAATAAAATTCATAATAATAATTTTGATGAACTGTACTCGTTTAATGATATCCGTCTACTTACTGGGGGTTTTATAAACGCTGCGTTTCCCATACTACACAGGCAACGATAGACTTGAAAAGGTCTGAGATGTAATAAATTTAATATAATATACTCGTACGGTATGTAATTACCTTTTTGTTTGACTACGAAACCTAAAAACAGTATGTTTTGAACATAAATAGAACTTTATTATCTTCCTACAAGGAAAATACGGAACAAACCCTTTAAATGAAACATCAAAGGAAAGCCGCGCTATTAAACCGGCACACTTGACATCACATGTCGGTCACACCATCTTCCATAAGTTGTCCGTCCATGGACTTGATAATATTATTATGTAAGTACGTCTTCTTTGGTTCGATCCTCGTAAGTACTAAGTAATTAATGATTACACTTTCATAAAATATATTGGTTAAACGTTTTAAGAATAATTATAATAATTGTCATTTTTAAAACCAATGATTTGTCTTTGCCTTATCAAAAATCACGTCGATCCGTTGCTCTGTTGCGGTGTGATTGAAGGACAAACTCTCGGTGCTTTAATTGATCCTTGCGGATAGAATTTTCAAAAACTGTGAATTACGTATTTCACAATTTTAAACCGGTAGCCCAAATACCAAGTTTGGTGGAATTTTGAAAACCTCTTTACAAAGAACACACCCTCCAAATTACATGTCTCTAGGACCAGCGGTTTAGTTGAATTTTATATATATAGATTTTGTATCAAACACTAAGCTAAGTAGATGATGCCCTCGACTTCCTCCGCGTAAATTGTAACTGTATTGGGAATATATCTATATTTTGAGAGCTTATCACGGAGATATGTAATTTTCTGTCCGATGGAGACGTCTAGACAGAGCAATTACGGGGTTACAAAAAATGAAGTCATTCTAAAATAAAATCAGCCAGAAGCTTGGAGGTGTATAAGAAAGCATAGGCAGAACCACTGTTCTAGTGGTCTGCAATTTGTATGGACGTTGATCCACTGTGGCCTTTTCAGGACCCATTCTGCCAACGCTTTAAGCCATATTGTTTCATTATTGTTGACTTTCGAGTTTTAGAATTATAGTCCTTGTTTTAGGAATGTCAAATGTGTGTAATATTGCTTTAAGCGTTGGCAGTATGCCCCCCGTACAGTGTCGGGTAAGTATAAAATTAGGGATCTCTTAATATTTTAGAATATTTTGTGGTTGAAACTATTTAAAAAAACTAGTATGTAACCAAAAACTTTGAAGACCTAACTATGTAGAAGTCTTTGCTTTTAATATAAATATTAGTTTACGTGCTTGAGCACGAAGCGCGGGGATCAAAGGGTAATGGCGTCACACTCGGGACGGTCCTCTGAAACATTAATGAAGACGCTCAAGACATACTTGATGATACGAAATGTTACTGTAAAAAGCTTGATTTACAGTAAATCCTAAGATTTTCCATGTCTTGTAACTGACCTGCCGGGGTCCCTAAGAATCTACACCTTACTCTTTCAATAAAATTCAATATTTCTTTAGAATGGCACGTGAATCATCTAGCAGTAAGACCCTCATACATCGTTGCGTCCATAATAAACCACGATCTTTTAGAGTTTCGGAAGCTTCGAGTCCAATCAACCCAACGACTTGATTATATACTAATTTAGATGAAATTTAGCTTACATATGACTGGCTTTAGAAGCGCGTTCGAGTTATAAAAATCTATAAACGCGTTCAAGCATTGATTAATTTCATTGTATAAATTCAGTTCGAGATTATATTAATTATAATAATATGCGTGATCGAGTATTGATTCATGTCTAAACAATGACACGCGATTTACCCGCGTGTTCGAGTATTGATTCATCTCTAAACAATGACACGCGTTTTACACGCGTGTTGTATTGATTCAATACTGCCATGCTTCAGTTCAAGTATACTGCGCTTTGCTCGTTCAAAGAACCTTACTTCTTTAGCACATACACTAAGTCAGCCAATCATTATTGTATAGGATCATTAAAGGATCATATCATACACCTTTTAGAGACATTTATACTTTGAATATAAGAGTGAGACATTTTATATTATACTATAAGTTTTAACCCAGGGTTAAGATTTCTATCTTATTTAACAACATAAATGTTGTTCCATAAGGTCACCGTGAAACGAACTAATCCTAGTGGTAGCATCTTCCTTTTATAAGATAAGGAAGATGCTATGAATGGCATCATTTACTTTTCTAAAAAATAAATGATGGTTGGCTGGCTCCGCCCCGCCACCAACGGTAGGCTTCTTCCCTCCCTTGGTATCCCAAGAGGCATATTAATGCATGGACTAATAAGTCTCATAGAATACCAAAAGTCAACAGCCCCCCCCCCCCCTTTCAACCACTAGGACATCAACCGCGGAAATAGCGCAACGTATGTCGGCATACTTTATAGTGGTGCGTTCCACTATGTCAGCATATAGCTGGATAATTACATTTTTAGAGTGGTGTACTCCCACATATACCTGTAATAGGTTTCAAGGATGCACCAGGCGCTCTGCAGGATAGTCCGCCGCAACGAAACAGAGTCTACAGGCGTGATGCAACCTTCAGTAATAGTATGGTTAGATAAAATGCAGCGCGGAAACCTCCATGGGTAGTAGAACATTGTTTGAACGTAAGATAGGTACGTAGTGATATTAATAACCAGTGTCCTATCAACCATGATTGGTTATTGTTCGAACGTAGCGAACGTCGTAAATTTACATATGATATGCATAAGTCGTCTTTAAGTAGACCGCAAGGTAAAATCAGACATACTGTAGAACATAGAAGTGCACACGAAGTGCACTGCGCACAGAAAGCAAGCTCTCTGGTACAACAACAAACCAGTCCCTTCTTAACGTCCAACTAGGTAGACATCAAGGCAGAACCAGCTGTGCTGAGGCATCGCTGAAGCGAGTAGCTTATATTCCACAGTGCCCAACTCAACCTGCGATAGTGGTTGATATGTGATTATAATACGTGTAAGTATGTGGCATTTTAAGTATGTATATAGATCCACCATAGGTAGATCAAGTATCGTCGGATACTCTCCAAGACAGGTTCACGAGGCACATAGTCCAAGGCTCCCTACATTAGACAGCATCCAACGATGTAATGCGTTCGAAATGCTTCATTAATTGCACATAATAAAATATTAAAATTTATGAATTGCTTCCCACTCGCGCCATCATGAGGAGGAGAAGACCCTGACATAGTGTGCGCTTTGGCGGCCAAGACTACCACACCGCGCTCACTACTACAGCTACGCATTATTTCTTGCGTCGCGTCGTCTACTCGCTTCGTCCCCTGGCGATCGGTCCGATTGACGGAAATCGCTCTGGTGACATGCAAGATCGCTCCTCATCTAGGTCGATTATACTATTTTTATTTTATTATTCATTTAATATATTTTTACTATTATTTTATAATTTATGCTATCAAATATAAATATATTTTATATTTTTTTTATTAACTGAGAGGTACGTATAGTTACAGTCTTCATGGGAACTCTGTGCTAATGTAAAAATAATAGGTAGGAAAAATGAATGAATTTTGGACTTTTACAAGTATAAAGTACGAATATTTTGCTTAAAATAGATTTCAATGCGGCGTATAAAGAGCATCAGTAGCATTAAGTAGTAAATAGATGTACTGAAGCTAAGTGTAAAAGAAGAAAAAAAAATGATTTTGATTTTACTGGGCTGGAGATGGATTGAGATTTTAAATATTGTTTATATTCCTGTTTCATTTTAATTTCATTCGCTTATTTGTTCCAAATGAAATGAATTAATAAAATATTATGGGAACGTACCTATGTTTAACTTAAAAAACCTTATTATGCTGTTGAAGATTATGTAAATGATAAAAGAGCACGGATTTGATTAAGCAGCTCCAGCAATGTTAAGGACTGCAGACTTATATTATTTATGTACACATTGATGTAATTGTAAATTAATATGTCAAAATAGCAACAACTGAATTTCTTCCTAGTTCTTCTAGGTAGGAATGGCATTCCGAGCCATTGGTAGATTAACTCGACGATTTAAAAGCACTTGTCAAACTTTACTTGAATATAAAAAAGATTTGAGTTTGAGTTGAGTAAATTACACTGGTTGGCAAAAGTTTTACTTTATTTGGTCACATGGATATCAATCAATCATGGAATTATATCAAATTTTGAATGTACTAGGGCCACCAGACAATAATAATAATTATTAGTGTGACTATCAAAATCTACTGCTAAGAACACAATTAACATGAACTAATACACGCTTATAAGTGTCATGTAGGATTTGAAGCTTAACACATTACATGCACTGCCAAGTACTGCACTTGCGCTACATTCTGGCAGACGGCCAACGAAAAAGTGCGCTTTGTAGCATAATAATAAGCGATTTCGGACTTATGACCCGCTTGTGAGTGCAATGATAAGCGGACTAAATACTGAGCGTTTGGGGTAAAAAGAATGTAAGTTTTTAACATTTCTGAAATGCTTTACACCATAAACTTTGCTTTTTCTTTCTCTATGATTTTCATCTTACTTAATATTATAAATGAGAAAGTTTGGATGGATGTATGGATGTTTGTTACTCAATCGCGTTCCAACAGCAGAACGGATCTGGCTGAAATTTGGCACATAGATAGATTATAGTCTGGAATATCACATAGGCTACTTTCTATCCCGGAAAATTAAAGAGTTCCCGCGGGATCCAAAAAACCTCAAACCACACAGACGAAGTCGCGGGCATTCGCTAGTATTGTCAATATAATTATACTAGATAATTCTTACGACTTCATCCACGTGGATTTAGTTTTCTTGTTTCTCACGGGAACTCCTTAATTTCCCGGAATAAAAAGCCTTTGTCGTTCCTCGGGATGCAACCTATCCCTATACCAAATTTAATCAAAATCAATAATTGAAAAGATGGGTTATTAAAGCGTAGTAGACAGACAGACCAACAGACAGACACAGTTTTGGAATTATAGATGCTACTGGTGTGATTTTAAAATATAAATTTTATTTTTACCGTAAACTGAAGGTTCTTGATCAAAATAAAGAAATATAACAAAATAAAGATACATAAAATCACACTGAAGTCCTAAAAGGACTGAAAAAATAGAAAGTCTTTTCTATGCCAATTGTTTCCCGTTTCGTCAAAAAATACACAATTGGGTGACTTGGGGTAACAAATACATCTAGTTACTACCGCCCGGGATATATTGGCGCGATATTTTGTCTAAAACCCTCGTTTGATTCAATGATATCTAATCGGTATAATGTCACAGATAGGACGATGACTTGATTCATAGTTTGATAAAAAGGAGCTCTTTGGCTAATTTTTGCTCTAAAATCACGTTCCTTGACTGATTATTGCAGAAACTAAAAAAATATAAGAATATCAGCTGTTAAAATAGAAATGGTAAGAAATTGAAATAAAAGATCCATGTTTAAAATCATACAAATGTTTTAAATAGCTCATCTAAAACTTAGGTAAATCTCTACAGACCGAATATATTGGTAGAACCTTTCGTAATGTTCGGATGACAAGGAAATAGATGTATTGTTACAAACTTTTTTTTTATTCTCACTCTATTTTTCTGATATTCATATCCATAAACTTTAGTGGGATAAATCCAAAGGAGACGCCATGCGCAACGCGGCGCGTTGAACGTCGCATGGTCAAATTAATCGTATGCTAATATATTCTCTTCATATTCCCGCTTCACGCGCCTCCTCTTTGCAAAGGGAGAAATCGCGCAGTGTGCCGCCCCACTCAACGCCATGCGTTACCCGCTGTCCAAACACGTCAACGCAACGCGATGCGACGTGACAGTATCAAACATTAGCTGACCCTTCACGTTTTTTTTTTTCTCCACTACAAGTTAGCCCTTGATTGCGATCTCACTGATGGTAAGTGAGTGCAGTCTAAGATGGTAGCGGGATAACCTGTTAGAGGCATGGCAGTGATATTAAACCCATACCCCTATTCGGTTTCTACACGGCATCGTACCGGAACGCGTAATCGCTTAACGGCACGTCTTTACCGGTAGGGTGGTAACTACCCACGGCCGAAGCCTCCCACCAGGCTAGACCAGGGAAAATTCAGAAATTATAAATTCCCAAATTGACCCTGCCGGGGATCGAACCCGGGACCTCCGCACGTTAAGACAACAGCGCTACACACTGCGCCACGGAGGTCGTCAATAACGTGGCCTACGTTAGTACGTTATGGCGTCGCATCGCCACCTACAGCGGGTCACGGAACGCATCGCGTCTCATTGAACGAGCCTTTAGCCAAACAGAACTTAATAATGAAAAACGGAATTGTATATTCTAATATTAAGAACGTTTAAAATATTCTCGGCTTGAACGTGAGCTAAATTGCGCAGATGAACATCGGATGTTCGCGAAATTGTCAATTTGCGCGCTGAATGGCGCCGCTGCATACATTTCCTGCGCTATCAATGGGCTTCAGCGAGAGGAAATTTTTTCTAAATTCTCACACCGTAAATTGATGGAAAAAGTAATTTGGAGCTTTAGAAAATTCCTTGGAAATAAATTTCTACATGGGATTTTTTTCCAACCTTTCTGCTCTTTATATTAAAACGAGCTGATGCTGATTTCCGCACTTAAAAGTAGCCTATGTCACTCTCCGGGTCTTCAACGATACCTATGTAAAATTGCATTTTGCATGGATATCGTTGCATGGGTAGCGAGATTTGACGTCACAATTTAGTATTTCATTCAAAATCCCATACTAAGCGTTTTGAAGTTTGAAAAAAGTTAATTATTTGACTAGTTGTCAAATACCCAATTGTGAAAAGTACAGATTTGACTGAGCTAAGGAGTAAAATCGACCAAAATTTTTAAATCCCGTATCCTGAACGAACCCTATCTTTCTTCGAACAAAACATTACGTCTTAACAGTAATAGTTAGTATTCTGTGCTACAGTATAAAGTTTCTGTTAACTAGTTTAGTATAGAACATAGTACAGCATCATAATAAGCTCTTAGTTAGTTATCTCAGTTATTAATCGTATGGCGGAACACGGAACTGTTACCGGGGAGTTTGGAGCAGATGTCGGTGAATCAAAGTTGTGGCGGCGAATCTCGCGTCAAAGGAGTTTATAATTACTACTTTGTTGAAAAAGTATCGTAGTTAAAATAGTTGAGATTAGTCTATTAACCACCCATAAAAAATAGAATTTAAGTAAAATGCATACTTTTTATTATTATAAATACAAAAATGTGACTGTGTATGTGTTAATAATAATATACTCCTCCTAACACTACCAACACTTACCACCAGGTCAGATCGCAGTCAAGGATTACCTTGTAGTGAAATTAAAAAAAAGTGTGGTGTCGTGGGACACCAAATAGGAACGAAGTTACTTATTACATAAATATTAATTTCAAGTTCTAGTCGAGGTAAAAAGAAATACAACGCGAGTATGTCGCCGACATGCTCGCGTTGTTTCGAAGACAAAAGGGCTGAAATATAAATATACTACATTCGAAATTAAACTTTAATGCTTTAGTGTTAAGGTTTAATTTTGAATTAACTATATATAAAAATCTTACTCCACGCATTTTTGTTACGGACGTTTTTCGCCGGCTAGGGTACTCATCCGCATCGTCACATAAGGAACTTCGTTCCAAAAAAATCATAAGAAGCAGTCGACTACAGAACCTTAAAAATCGCTTTTTTAAAAATACATCAGCCGAGAGATGTCGCTTGATTGCCCAATGTCCCATTCATTGAGCATACCATCAGCGCTTTAAATAAAGTGTCAATGATAGGAGGGGGAGAAAGGGTAAGAGGGGAAAAGGGGGGTAAATTGATCACCCCCTGTCACCCGATCGCGTTTATTGCAAGGATTTACCCGATTTCGCAGATTAAAGTTGAGTGGTTGAGGATTTATTGTTACTCAGTGAATTGATATGGCCTCAAAATTGCTCAGCGGTATTTAAGTTAAATTCAGTCAAGCCTTCTCATTTACATTTTTTCCATTACAAGTTAAGCCCTTGTTTGCGATCTCACCTGGAGGTTAGTGATGATGCAGTCTAAAATGGTTAATTCAGAAATTATAAGTTCCAAAATTGACCCTGCCGGGAATCATAACTGGGAACTTCCACGTTAAGGCAACAGCACTCAACATTGTGCAACTATAACTGCTTTTTACTTGATACGGAATCGAACCAAGACCATATTCCATAACCGAATACGCAACCAAAGAGAAACTTAAAGCAAATAAAACGTATTGGATAGCACTCGTGTTTGGATTGCGTCTGGCTGTAAAAATATTGGTTTGCCCGATGTTCGCAAAGCAAACTTTCCACTGTGTTATTAAAGGCTAGGATAAGCGCTAGGTCTTTCTACGAGTGCCTATAAGTCAACTTAATTCCTGACTTTGAGTTAGTACTTTTATTTATTCTGTCCTGAAGTGTAGGTCTCTAAACAAGCCATCTTTATCATCACCACTTTAACGATTGCTTAGTATTGATTGCATATTGATGATTGCATATAGATGACAGATGATGATTAAGGCTAGGGGGCGTAGGTTTTTTTCGAACACACTGGTCAAGTGCGAATGGGCAGAAATCACATGTCTTTGAGAACACTTTGAAAACATTGTAGATTTAACTCTCAGGTAGATAATGAGGCCAAATCTATTGTACACCATCTCTAAACTATCCTAAAATATCAAGTAGATTCCCTATTCCGTGGGCTACTCTATTTATATTCCTTTCATAATACTCCCTACGAGAAGGGGCAGCACTAGATTTAGAACTGTCATTTTAGTTGAGAGATTGGCCACATTTATGTAGGTTTTCTTACGGTGTTTGACTGTTACAGCAATAAATATATTTTTATATATGAAATGACTTTATAAATTTCCCTTCCACTTTTGAAAAGTATTGCGAATCTTCTAGGCAAGCACGCTCCACCATAGGCATTGCAAGCAAGCCTGATTGCTTTGGACTAGGTAGCCTTAAAGTTTAAATTAAAGTTAGAGGTACGTCCGGGATTCGATCCTCGGACCCTTCAGACTGCTTTTAGTTTTTTTTCATGCACTTTGTTATAACCTATAATAAGTTTAAGGCCCGCTTGCAGACACGCTGGGTTACGTTCAACTCACTATCCGTAAATTTGAATATTTTGACAGAAGTTTTATACGAATTCTTTCAAAGTAGCAACGAACTCTGGGTTAAAAGTTAACCCAGCGTTATTGCAATCGGGCCTTAAAATGTAAACAAAACAAAAAGCCACCGCAAAAGACCGCTAGCTGTTTGTAGAATAACGTTGATATAAAAAAGTTGTCTAATTTATTTATTTTCCTCCAGAGATGGATCAATTCGTATCAGTCAAATCACGCAGCCTGATTTCCCACGAGAGGAACGTCATAGCGGTTTCATGTTGTTTTAGCCATGACGGCAGAAATGGTACTGTGTGTGTCAGATCTCTTTGTAAGGTTGGTTGAGGTTTGTAAGGTTGGGTAAATAAGCTTTTCTAATGACCTCTGAGACCTACTTTGGAAACGAGACTCTTGGTTGCAAAAAAAAAGAAAACTTCTCAATTCTCATGTACCATGCCTAGGGTCCTCTTTGACATCCTTATTCCTTACTCTCTAATTGAAAGATTTTAGAACCTACTAATATTATAAATTTAAAAATCTGGAGTTTTGCGTGTCTGTATGTTTGGATGTTTGTTACTCCTTCACGGAAAATTCAAAACTTCATGCGGACGAAGTCATTAGCATTGTCTAGTTAGCTGTGCCTAGGTATAGGAAGATGCTTAAATGTACTGGACCCCGCACTGGAAAACGCGGCGTGGGAAGACCATCACTGGTGGATGGGCGAGATCTTTTTTTATTGTTGTTATTTTTTTAAGTACCTCAATAAATCTACACGAACGACGTCGCGGGCAAAAGTTTGTGGTCAACTAAATAATTGATATCTGGTTTCAGATAGAAAACATAATCAGTGTATTAATATTATTATGTTTGTGAGGAAAATCAAGCAAGCTTTCTTATTCTGTGTGTTTGCAATACAAATATATCTATATATCTTAAAGATAAATAATTTTAAGAAACGCAAGCCTATCTTGTCAGCAACCTAAATTTACATCGACGGGCCCTGCCAATCAAAGAACGTGGACTTATTTTACTAACGCCATCTAGTCTGAAAAGCGGGACAGAATTATGGCGGGGACAAGGACAGGCTTAAACAGGTGAGGGGCACGCCCTACAAGTCGGACGCCCAACTCTTTTCTATGAAAGGGACCATCTAGTACCTACATTTAAGTATATCGATGTATCTCGCCATAAAGAAAGAGTGTTTCAGGCTAATAAAATGAGTTTGTACCGGAATCAAGCTAAGCTGAATAAGATAAGAGTAAACACCAAACTTTTACACGATACCCGGTGTCCCGTAAGAAGGACCCAAAAGGGAAGAAAGGAAAAACACCAAACAAATATTGTCCCGGCGATGGCATCGTAAATGGCAAGTTTTACGACTTTGTTCTGGAGTTCCGCCATTTTAAATACGGGATGGTGTGTTTCAACGATCTTTCTAGAGAAGTTTTGTTAATGAAATTGGAGGTTTTCATTACAGAGACAGGTTTTACATCGATTAAAGACAAAGATTTCTTAAACTATGACTGAGATGCTCCTTAAAGAGATGAAATTAAGTTTATGTTTAACTGTAACATTTTCACACTTTTGTTGGGAATCCTGAAGAAGAGGGAAATTGTTATTTGTTCAACAAGCTAGCAAAGCTTGTTTTTGTTTCCTAGTTAGAATCCTGAGTGTAGTGAGCAAAAATCATCTTTGCTCACTCAGTGAACAAAAACAACTTTTAGTCACTGGTTTTAATACTTTTTGAGATAATGAGGCAACCTATAGTTAAGGGATATTTGCCAAACCATATCTACTCTGAGAGGAGCCTTGCTATCTGATGGTGGATCCGTGATGGGTTGTAATGATGATGATGGTGATGATGTTGTTAATGTAATTTATGTTTGAACAGGAATGTAATTTCAAACAAAGCAATCCACCCCTATTAAATTTGTAATGATAACCGCTACAAAGCAACACTGACTCATTAAAATAATTATTATATCTATAGAGTGAGTTACCACTCACTCTATAGATATAATAATCTAGGGGCTAGATCCCCCTATACCACCCACTCTTAGAGTATTGACATAATATCATGAGTGGTATAAGTTGTCCTGCATGAAAATACATTCCATTTCATTTCATCGACAAATAATCTGGCAATCATACTAATATTATAAATGCGAAAGTGTGTTTGTTTGTTGGTTTATCCTTCAATTACGCCGTAACAGAGCAAAGCCTCGAATACATTTTTTCCATGGGTATAATAACTGAGGACTTGGAGAGTGACTTATGCTACTTTTTATCCCTAAAAATTAAGGAGTGCCCGTGGGAATTAAAAAAGCTTATGCCACGCGATCGAATGCAATTGTATTTAAAAAGAAATTGAGATTCGCCATACTATCAATAAAAGTATTTCATTATTTAGTAATTTCATTGACTAAATAATCTGACAAGTAAATATACCTAAACCAAAGAATTTATGACCTAATTTAGAGATGCTTAAAGGTTGAAACATACCTACACTGCAGAATTGTATAGAACTTGAGGCAATTTGAGTTAGGGCTGCAAAATATTGGGTCGGATGGAAAATAACCAGGCGCAGAACCCGGGCCATAATAAGATAGAGTTGGAACGTGATTGTGGCGACGCCTCGGACGGCGCTCGTAATATCTGCAGTTTACTGCGTTTATTACCTACTAGCGCATGCCCGCGACTTCGTCTGCATGGTTTGAGGTTTTTTAGTTCCCGCGAGAACTCTTTTTTTAATTTTTTTAATTTTAATAAACTAATTTTCCGACATAAAAATGTGCCGAGCCTATGTGCCATTCCAGACTATAATCTATCTCTGTGCCAAATTTCAGCCAGATCCGTTCAGCCGTTGGAGCGTGATTGAGTAATAAACATCCATACGACCATACATCCATCCAAACTTTCGCATTTATAATATTAGTAAGATTAATACTAGCTGATGCCCGTGACTATTGAGGGTTGCGGTTGTGTGAGAAGTGACGATGCAGTATAAGATGGTAGCGGGCTAACCTGTTAGGAGTATGGCAGTTATATTAAACCCATAGTTACCACTTAACAGTTTCTATACGGCATCTTACCGGAACGCTAAATCGATCGCTAATCGGTGGGCACGTCTTTGCCGGTAGGGTGGAAACTAGCCACGGCCGAAGTTTACAACCAGCCCAGACCCGAGAATATTTAGAAATTATAAATTTTCACGTTGACCCTGCCGTGGATCAAACCCGTGACCTCTGTAAGAACACAGTACTCACCACTACGCCACTAAGCACGTCTTTGTGGGTAGTATGGTAACTAGCTACGGCCGAAGTCATACACCAGACCGGACCATTGAAAATTCTTAAAAATTTACTCTGTCGTAGATCGAACCCGGGACTTCTGCTTCTAAGATAACAGCGCTCAACACTTTATCAGTGAGGTCGACGTAACATCGTCCTACATTATTGCAAATCAGTTTTTCTACATCTTAGAAAAAAAATCGTGTCATAAAAAATAAAAGGAAAAAGGTACTAAAATTCTACATCTTTGGGAAAAGGTGACTGACTGAGAGATCTATCAACGCACAGTTCAGACCACTGGACGGATTGGGCTGAAATTTGGCATACATGGCATCTCCTAAGAAGGGATTTTTGAAATATTCATTCCTAAAGAGGTAAATCCATAAGGGTTTTAATAAGGAGGATTATCACCCCCATAGGTATTTGAAAACAGTATGAAAATCGAACTTAACGTAAGCGAAGCTGCGGACAAAAGCTGTAATAATTATAGACTTCTTTCGAATCCTATTGTAAAGAGCATTTCGAAAGAGTTAATAATTATAATATTCTCAGAATTTCCCGTTTGTTCTTTCGTTCTAAATCCCTAAATAACGAGCGTTCTTTTAAAGAGTGTACGTTTTAAAAAGCAAGTGCGGTTTCTGAGCGCAAAGGTGTACCTAAGTATTGAATTTCAAAGAAAATGATATTCCTGTTTATTTAATATAATTATCCCTTTTCATACATATTATACAGTTACATCATACATCGCTGGTGAAAAAGCAGCCTAAATTCACGTAATTTATGTAACAAGCTTTTTCTCAAAAAGTTAAAAATAAAATACTTAAACTAGCGGCACGCTATGATGGCCGGTTTGACGTTTGTCCGCTCATGAAGTTCCGTATTAATTGATAACGACTTTGAAGGAAATAATTGTATTACTTTATTGACGATAGTGATGTGCAGAGATTCATAAATTTTATCGAATGTAGTTTTAGGTTTAGGACTCAAAATTTATTTATTAAATTGATTTCTTAAATGTATACAAGTGTAGAAAAATCAGTTTGCACCATTTAAGGGGTGAATGTACTTGTGAATATGAACAATTTTCACTATGTGGACAAACCTCTGAAATCGCAAAAAAATATCAATAAATTTTTAAAAATGGAATCTAATACGATCGTCACATAGGATCGCTGGCTAGCACAACTACTACCTCCGGCAAACTCGCGTCAATGCTCAATGCAAAACAAAGCAGTTTCGAATTGACGTTGCTTCGAAAAGTATAAACTGTCAGTGCAATGCGATTGTGATATAGTTTTGACCTGGCTTTGGATTTCAAATATTGATACTGCATTACTGTTGACCCTTGCTCGTTAATTTGGACTCTGTTCAAGCCCTTTGTTGTGGATTTCGTCGATATGACCGAACGTACGCAGAGAACTGTTCTAAATAGTCAGACACGTGAGTTCGTAATACGCCTTCGTAACTATTTCGATCGTGAAGCTCAAAATGGAGGGCCAATTTTACCTATAACGTCAGTGGTTGAACGCGTAGCTGATGCGCTTAATATTGGACAACGAACTGTTAGACGGATAACTAAAAAAAAATATGGCGAGACTGGCACAGAAGAAAATAAACTTCACACACCAAAAAAGAGAAAACGAGCAAAACCAGTCGTAGGCATCGATAGCTTTGATGCCGATGCTATCCGAAGACATGTTTACGGCTACTATTTACAGAAGGAGTATCCAACAAGAAAAAAGTTGGTGCATTCACTGAAGGAAGCTGGATTATTCTTCGGTGGGGAAAGTTCTTTAACGAAGATTTTGAAGACCATTGGATTTCGATACAAAAAATGTAACAAACGCAAAATATTGATGGAAAGATTTGATATAGCGATGGCAAGGTATACTTTTTTAGGGCAAGTGAAAGAAATCAAAAATTGGCAAAATGTTGTGTTCTTGGATGAAACATGGCTTAATGCTAACCATACTGTAGGCCGTTCTTGGAACGATGACACAGCAGCATCTACTTCCAAAGTTCCTGTAGGAAAAGGATCGCGACTTATAATTTGTCACGCCGGAACCATCAACGGGTTTGTCGAAGGTTCTCTCATGGCTTTTGCGTCAAAAACCACTGGAGACTATCATGAAGACATGAATGGAGAAAAGTTTACTGAATGGTTTACCTCAATGTTGTGTAGCCTCCCTGAACCATCTATTATAATTATGGACAACGCCCCATACCACTCGATGCAAATTGACAAGCCACCTGCCCAATCCCAAAAGAAAGCTGATATCGTCGCATGGCTTCGTAAAAATGGCGTAGATGCAAACATGAATATGTTAAAAGCGGAATTAGTACGTCTTTTAAAAGAAAACAAACCAACCAAGATCCGATACGTCATTGACGAAATAGCATTAGAACATGGGCACAGAGTTATACGGTTACCGCCTTACCATTGTGAGTATAATGCGATTGAGTTGGTGTGGGCTCAAATTAAGGGATATGCTGCAAGACACAATACAGAACCCCCATTTACCACAACAAAAATGCTAAAATTATTAGAAGAAGCTTGTGAACATGTGACTAAAGGAGACTGGGAAAAGGTTGTGAATAGAACTGTTAAATTAATAAGGGAAGATTATGAAAGAGATGTGAAAATAGATAATATTATAGAAAACGAACATATAATTATTAATGTATGTGATGATAGCAGTGACGACAGTGAAAATAGTAGTATGGACGAATCTGATTAATTATGGCCTTTTGTGGCACCTTTTTTGGTATCTTTTGTATTCATATGTTTCTTGTGTGCATATAAAGTATGTATATTCATTTTCGTTCAAATATTCAGTTCGTTCAAATAAATTAAATAAACATATACATTTTTGTTTTATTAAACCTATTTAATCAGGTACAAAAACAAAACTTAATTGTTTTTTGTTCGAGAATAAATTGACATTCCACATCACTATTGTAATGTGTCAAACCGGCCATCATAGCGTGCCGCTGATATAGCATGTTTTTATAACAGCAATAATTTTGATCTGGATCCAGTATTATACTCAGAGCCATAAATCAAGGCTTAGAAGCAGCTTAGACATCAGAGACTTACTACCATCGCTTATAGCAGTATTCTTTCAAAATGACAGTTTTATGTAACGTACCCTGACGTTCCTAAAATAAGGATCATAATTTTAAAACACGAGCGACAACAAAATGAAAACAATACTGCTTTATGCGATACTGCTATACCCTCAGGATAAAGGATTTAATGATGAGTTATTACGTACACGCAGAAATACGTACTAACAATTTATGATAATAAATTGTCTCTGGATGACCTCCCTGGCGCAGTGAGGAGCGCTGTGGTCTTATCAGAGGGAAGTGCTGGGTTCGATTTCCGGTGGGGACAATTTGGGATTTTTTAAGTTAAAAAATATCATTGGTCTAAAATGGGTGGAGGGTGAAAAGAGTTTTTTTTATTCATTATAGGCTTACGCTTGACCACAACAAACCTGATGGGAAATGATGATGCGGCATAATATGGAACGCGCTTGCCTAAAAGATGCCTATTCACTCTTGTTAATAAGATAAGATAAGATAGTTACGGATTGTAATTGGTCTGAAATACACTTTTAGGTAGTGTTCCAGATCCTAGCCATGCGAATGAGGAATGAAGACACAAAACGTTCTTTGTGTGTAGAGAGTTCTTTTGGAATTTAATTTAATTTAATATATTTATTTAAGAACATCCAACTGGAAATATTATAACAGGAAAAATATATTTTGCTAGTTAATCTCTACTAGCTGATGCCTGCGACTACGTCCACATGGATTGAGGTTTCTTGGTTGCCGCGGGAACTCCTTAACTTTTCGAGATAAAAAGTAGCCTTTTTATTATTCCGGACTATAATCTATCTCTGTGCCAAATTAAAAATTAAATCAGGGTGATAGATCACTTTTGAAAGGATTTTAAGAAGATTAACGTCGCGGAAACGTCTACTTAATTGATAATACAAATTGTTTTCAAGATTAAAGCAACGCGAACGAAGCGGAAGCAATACTAATGAGTAGACAACGTGAAAAAGTGAGAAACGAGAAAATTCCACACCCTGTATCGTAAGTGGCGACGTTGACATATCGACTCGATGCGCTGTCGGAATAGTTCTTACTTCAGCAGGTGACTGCGTATTTTTTGCATCGATCATTGTTACAGTATCAATTGCTGTAATTGGCTGAATTTATGGTATTCTTGCTGCTATCCAATCAGAGGTGATTGCGATCGTTATACTGTAGCTGTCAGTTTTAGCCGGTAGCCCTGCCGATGCTTTATACTTGACAACACTAATGATATGTAAGGTACAGTCTTCATCATGGGCGCTACAGCCCATTGTGGGCTTGCTAGTGGTTTAGAAAATTTCTCCATCTGTCTCTTTCAGGTCCCTTGTGGGCTTGCTAATGGTACACAAGATTTCTCCTTCTCTTTCCTTTGCGCTCGTTTTCTAATTTTTTATTCCAAGTCGCTTGGCGTCTTGGTTAACTCCATCTAACCACTAAAGTAAGGTAAAGGTAGGTGGAATAAAAAACTTCCTACTAGTTTTTTATTCCACTAGTGATTTTCGGTCACCGACTAATGTAAACTGTAATTCGGTTGGCCGCATGTAACGCAGCTCGCTTTCGGTGACCGACCTTTACAGTAAAAGGACATGACCAGGATTTGCCCTCCGATTCGGCACAATGTGCAGGATTTCCGTTTTTACAGTAAGGTTTAAAAATTCAAAACGAAATTATTATGGATTTATTTTCCAAATCAGGTCAGGGTTCAAATGACAAAAAAAACAGTACGTTTATTGTTTAAATCTTGAGCGTCCGCTTTCCTCTATAAGCACTACTCCATTTTGACGTTCCATTATATCCATGCCTAATAATAATCGTGTAACCCTACATGAATACCATTTGAGTACCTTAGTCATTATATTATGAATGATTTATTTTTGATCAATTAAATAGTAATGAAAAGGAAATGTATATTTTGTTTATAATTATTTTTATTTTTTGACAAGTCTCAAACTAATAGATGGAACAAAGCATTTTGAAATACTGCGTTTAAAGGAACGCCCTTTCACATTGCATATGCTGCCATCTGTGGTCGAATAGTTGAACTTGTTAACCAAAAGTAGTGAGCAATGCTTAAAAATATTTTCTGGACTCACCACAATAACTAGCGCCATCTAGTGTGGGAAAGCAGTTTTTGGTGAAACTTTTTTTTATTTATTTTCTCAGTTTTCAGAGCCTTCAGACTCCTGAAACTTTTTTATTTGAAAACTATAAAATATAACAATTACAATAATAAAGAAATAATACTTGAAAATATTTTTTTAGACTCGCTCAACACAATAAATAGCGCCATCTAGTGTGGGAAAGCAGTCTTTTGGTGAAACTTTTTTTATTCATTTTCGCAGTTTTCCGAGCCTTCAGACTACTGAAACGTCTTTATCTGAAAAAAGTGAAATAATACAATTACAATAATAAAGAAATCATTGCTGCACATTGATTTTTGACACCTAGGCAAGCTGCCATAGTTCCACCGGTCAAGTCCTTTGTAACGGTCGGCCGTATTTGGTCACAACCGACTTAAGGAAACTTGCTATTGGCCGTAGATTCGGTATACAGACCAATATACCTATTGCGCATTAAAAGAAAATGTCTTGTGTCTTATGAGTTCTTATTTATGAGTGTCTGATCTGACACAAAAGGTAGGTGTAAAGGTGTGTACTTCTATACCAATATTATAAATGCGGAAGTATGGATGGATCACGCACAACGGGCACCTGCGCCTAAGTGCGGAAAAGCCCAGTGAATGAAGAAGTGTGGATGGATGTTTGTTACTCAATCACGCCAGAACGGCCAAATGGATCTAGGTAAAATTTGGCACAGAGATAGATTATAGTCTGGCATAATATATAGGCTACTTTATCCCGGATTTATACTTTATATCCCGGAAAATTAAAGAGTTTCCGCGGGAACCAAAAAACCTCAATCCACGCGGACGAAGTCACGGGCATCGGCTAGGATTATTATATTGCTCAAGTAATACCTGTCTTAATATTATAACTTGATATCAAATTGTGTTTGTGAAATGCCGAATCTCCCTACCTACTAACATATTCAGGTTTCTATGCACATAACCATATCCATCGGTAGCTCTGTTGTTAATTGAAGGGCAACCCAAAAAACAATTGCGCATTAAGAAAAGGAAATACTATGGAATAAGATACCCGTGATTTTGTCCGCGTGGAATAATTTTCTGAAATATTTCATGGGATATCTTTTATGCTATATAGATTTCTGCGATAGACTATGTCTGCCTTCAGGTTGCAAGCGGATGTCCCGAAAAAGTTCATAGATAGACAGACACATTTTGCGAATTTATATTGTTAGTGTGTAAAATTCATAGATAGACAGACACATTTTGCGAATTTATATTGTTAGTGTGTAAAATTTAAACCTTGCACCGAATATAGAAGGAATTTTACAATAGGAATAAGTTTTGGAAGTATTATAATAAAACTAAAATATATAAAAACTCCGCGCAGCGTTTCGCCTGTTAAAACTTCGCGAAGCTACTACGATGTCGATAATGGATATATTCGACCTCATTCACAGTTGGAAAATGTATTTCGTAACAGAAGCACATTATATTTCCTTAAAAACCTTTTGTCATTTAACATCACAGTAAGTTTGAGAGTTGAGTCAGATTAATTTTCCTTTTTTGCGAACTTAAATATGAGTGCACTATTTTATCTAAACATGTAAAAAAGGAAAAGACTGACTGACTGACTGACTGATTTATCAACGCACAGCTCGAACCACTGGACCAGCTGAAAAGCATAGAGATAGCTACTGTGACGTAGACATCCGCTAAGTAAGGATTTTTTATTAAAATTCAACTCCCCCGTGACATGCGCCGGCAGCCGGCGTAAAAAAAGGATAAACACTAGTGATCCCACTGGTACCTAAAGCAAAATTATGTTATGTTCAAAGATGGTAGTAGGTAATCACTCAGTTGAACCGCCTGCTAATTTTTTATACGATTGCCTGAAAAAAGGAGTATATTGTTTTCAGGGTGTATGTATGTATGTATGTATGTATGTATGTATGTATGCATGTGAGTTTGTATATCCCACCATAACTTCTATACGCCTCAACCGATTTTAATAAATGAGGTTGTACGGGAGCAGGTAATATGGCTCGACCGTAACAAAGTATGAATCATCCTCAGAGAGGGTGTTGTGCTCGGGGACCACTGGTCCGACCGTTCATCTTTGGAGGTGGTATATAATTATAGCGTAATTCAGAGAACACTTCGTAATCAAGAGTTGGGCTCTTCGTGGTCGCGTGAATCGTACTAGTAATGCCATGTATTGGATTATGTGCGGACTGCGAAGACCGCCACAAGGTATCGCTAGAATCCCTAGCTTATTTTAGGTGACATAGGCTAGTAAAATTAAAAAAAATGATGGGTGACCACGGTTCCTCATTAAAAACTAAAGTTGAAAAAAAAATCGAAAATAAGATTAACTATTTAATCATCATCTAGAAAATGATGAGAAGATTTCAAAAATATATAACACTATAGTTCAATATCCAGTGATTCACAAAAAAATATCATGTAATAAAAATGTGATTAAGATTCTATCTATCTAGATTAATTTAGATTGTTAACTTTTTAGTTGCTTTTTTGGCAGGGCAGTCGTGTTTCTTAATTATTTTAATTATGACTTGTAATATTTGCTACTCATATTAAAAAAAATTTAGTAAGTAGTTGGGCAAAAATGGATTTCGTACAATCTTGACGTATAATTATGTAGAGCAGAGCATAGCGCCTGAACATCAGAATTCCAAACCGAGTATAATATTTACCTACCTTCCTCGAAGCGAACCGCGATGCACCTGTATAAGCCTTGCGGCGGTGTACTGTTGGCTCTTTAATATTTATGCATTCATATCATGAACTCTTATATTCTCTATACACCTAACTTCATTTTTAGTTTTATTATTATATAGTTATTTAATTTAAGAATCCTCTTAAATTATCTAACTATATAATAATAAAACTAAAAATCCTCAGTCCTCATAAATTTACATTAATATTCAGGTAGGTAATATAAAAAGAAATCCTACTAATACTACTAAAACCCCTCTGGGTATGAGAAAATCCTTAGTCCACCACGCTAGCCAAGTGCGGATTGGCAGCTTCACACACCTCCGGGAACATTATGAAGAAGTGCAGGTTTCCTCACGATATTTTCCTTTACTTACCGTTTGAAGCAAGTGATATTTAACTTCTCACAACGCACATAACTTCGAAAAGTTGGAGGTGCTTATTCGGAGATCAAACCCGTGACTCCGTTCAAGAGATCGGGTGTCTTAACCACTAGGCTATCATCGCGTATCATTATACTAACTTATGTTAGCATTATTACTGTTTGTCATTATATCTCATGAAACAGGAAGTATAATATCTGTCAATTTGACTCGTTTCATGTCATTCAATTTAATCTGCGGATACCGACGCCATATTGAAAATAGCTAGCATAAATACGAGTGTTTTGACGATGGTAATATAATTCAATCTCCTACAGGCAGACTCAGCGATTATTGAATACTTTTGTGTTTAGATCGCAATTTGGTTTAGAGCTTAACGATAGCAATCATGGCCAGACCAAATGAATATTGTCTTTCAGTTTAGCTAACTTTTATCTTATTACATTAAATCTCTTGTGGAACCGCTACTCGCTGTGACCATTCGCTCGTGCAAGTTCCAAAAGAGAGTACAAATATATTGAAAGTGTTTATTAATACCTACTTCTGGATTGTCCTTTACTCTTGTCTATAGTTAAATATGATTGAAAGTATATTGTATTCATAATTATTTTGCTTCATGCAACAACAAAATGCAAAATAGCGCTGCAAAATTTAATTCAAAAAGACAATGACGTCATCACCGCCGAAATGTACCGCCAATATAATGCAGGCCCGCGGCAGGCTTTTATCCGTGATTATATTGAAACCACGCCGTGAGGCTGCTTTCCATTATTATAAACATTGCCACAATATATTATTATACCTTTTTTTAAATCCTTTATTGTAAACAATACAATAGAACTTAGAGCTAGCTAGCCTACTAATATTATAAATGCGAAAGTGTGTTTGTTTGTTGGTTTTTCCTTCGTTCACCATTTCACCTTCGTTCACCTCCATTCCTCTATGTAATGGCAAGGATTTGCTATTACATAGATTTAAAAACTGTGTTAAACAGCATTTGTGTATTCAAGGTTATTAGACTATCGATGATTTTATTAATGACAAAGTTGCATGGAAGCAACCGGCCTCGCATCCAGTGACCCACAAGTCAGTGTAATACTTGTAAAGTATGTGTTGCGTTGTAACCTATTCATTTCTATGAAAAGAGCAACTGCTGATATTCTAGCCGGCTCTTCCCAGTAGAACAGCTTTCCGAACAGGTGGTAGAGTCTTATCGTTTCATAAGTTGTGATTGTAGTCAAGCGTAAAACTACATTTGCACTAGAGGTTAACCTAGCGTATAGGGAACTACTATATGTATAATTTTGCTACACTATTTTATGAAAATAAATATTATTCCTATTCTTCATTATTACGTAAAATCGACCGAAGCTTTCATCCTATCTGTGATAACGTTAAAAAGAAATTTAAAAAAACAGAAACATTTCCTTCATGAAAACTGTCATTAAAACTCCATTAGGAGACTCCACAAGACGGACAATTAACTTCAAACGCTATGCAAGGAAATAAGTACTAACTAGGTAGTGACTTAGGGAAATTAGCCCGTACTTAAATTGGTATAGCATGCCGTGCTTCCGCTCTTGTACTTCGATACAACCTTTCATCCCATGTCCCCAAGAAACCCACTGATTTTCAGAATAAAAAATATTGTATCATACTAATATTGTAAATGGTAGCGTGTTTATTTGTTTGTTGGTTTGTCCTTCAATCACGTCTCAACAGAGCAACAGATCGACATGATTTTTTACATGGGTATAGTTGAGGACTTGCAGAGTGACATATGCGGTACTACAAGCTGATGCCCGCGACTTCGTCCGCATGGATTGAGGGTTTTCGGTTCCCACGGGAACTCTTTAAATGTGTTATTCCAGGCTGTAATCTATCTCTTTGCCAATTTCATTCTGATCCATTCAGCCTTTCTGGCGTGATTGAGTAACAAACATCCATCCATCCATCCATATATCGTACCAGTATGGGCCCAACTCCATACAAACTCATACAAAGAATATTTGCTGCTACGTGCCGCGGCACGCCGTGCATCTGTAGTGGGGGCAAGACCTTAAGTATGCTAAGACAAACAAAATAACTAAATAATCTGTTTTTAACTCAGTAGGTAGGTACCATTAAAAATATGTAGATTAGATTTAAAGAGACGTCATCTTCATTAGTGACACTGTGAAATGTAACCACGATACTTAATATATTCAGAAATATTTCTTTCATTAAAATTTCATCAAGATGGACAATTTACTTCAAACGTTTTGCAAGAAAGTGAAGGTGGCGTGGCACGTAGCGGTAAGTATACTTAGTACAATAGGTATGATGACAGCAACCAAGAATCAATAAAATTATGAATTTATCTAATGAAATAGGATTCATGGTTTATAAAAAACGTATTTATTATTTTAATTCGAGTGAGATTGCTATTTATTTTGATAAAATAAAACTATAAAATACAGCAATCCGCCATAATGGATTTAACACCAAGAAGCCAATGACGTCACACTATTGTTTACTGCACACAAACGACGCCATGACACAGGCGAGCGTTTTGTCGTGAATTTTAAAATTTATATTTCAAATGAAAATTTTATCTACCAAACCATATTTTTCTGCCGATATAAGATAATTTTTTAAAATAGTAGACACTTAAGAACATAATCCGATCATTTTTCAAAATCAGTCATCATGCCTATAATGTCGCAGTGGAGCTGCGTGCCGCGTCGCTTGGGCCCAGCTCTATACAATGTCATTCAATTATCATTTAACACGTTGGCTGCGATGCCATTTTTGATGGCCTTTCGGCCAGTGCGTATGAGGTCTTTTCAGGGCAAGGTTGAACTTCTTTAGAGTGCGTATGAGACCAACTCGGCCTCATAAAATAAGTTTTTAAAAAACACCATATATGTAGCTCAACAATAATAATATTTGTTTGATATTTTTCCGTTATAAACTCAAATAGTTGTTAAAGTTAAATCTAGCTTCGCCGGCCTCTATGACAATTCAGTATTGAATTAAATGTAAAAATATAATTTGACATCTATTCTGTCTCACATCGCACTGAAAGAAAGTTCGATTTGTGTCTCGACTAGTGATGGGAATAAAGAGATATGCACTTACTAATTACCATATAATATTTTTAATAACTGATTAAACAAAATGTTTTGCATTAAAACAGGGCAAACATAAGGATTTGTTACACTGAACACAAAAAGTTACAATTTTTTTAGTTTTTTTTGCAGCCTCACTACTATTTAACGTAAGCCTTAATTTATCGTAGCAACCAACGCAGCGCTTTCTTTGACTGCCTTTTTGAAGCGCATGATCAGCACATCTGCCACTAGGAAATTCTGGAATAAAACACTTGCGTTAGGTTTTTTTAAGCGCTATTTGTAGTTTCAAAGCATGTGAAGGTGTGAGCATATGTGTGTGGATGTGTAAGGGTGAGTTGCTAGATGTATGTACCTAGGTACCCTTACTCATTGACTATTCAGTCAATTGTAATCATTGCAGGAACGATCTCGAATTCGCCAAAAGAGAAGGTAGACTTCATAACTAGGAATAGGAATTTGGAATAAACCGGAGATGTAAAGTAAACAAAAGGTTAAAAATACGTGTAAATCAAGAATCAATTGTCCGTTATGCAATTTAAAAGACCCAAGTAAAAAATTGCAGAAGTGTAAAGGTGATTTTGCTCTAGTCAAACATTTTAGTCATCATTTTGAGTAAAAGCAGTCGCGAATATTTAACGATAAATCGAACGGTGACTTGCTTACAGCAGTGAAGAAGCATCCACCGCCGGATTTGTTTTCAAAGTTTAAAGCAACGCCATATTGTTTCGAAGAATTAAAACGACCTATTGTGTAAAGGGTACAGAACTAGAAGAGGCTCATCGACATTTTTTTAAAATCAAACAAAGAGTCACCTTTGATACATTTTGAAAGGGCTTTCTATATGAGATATTTAGAACAACCAAAAGGAGGTCAAAATCGGCTTATTAAAAAATCATTGATCAGAAACATTTTTGCTAATTATTCTAATTGTCATTGAGCCCCTTCTTTTCCAGTACCCTTCGTCACAGAATATATAATAGTACTATGTATATAAAAGCAAAATCGATAGGTGCAAAAGAAGTGATTTGCGACTAAAAAAAGTGGCGATTTATAAAAAAGTGTTAATTTAAATGAATTTAATTGTAAAAAAGTTAATTTGTGTGTAAGAGTTTTGGGTTCGAGTTGTGCACTTTTGGTTATTAGAATTAAATTTCTACCATGGATCCTCTTTTTCTCCACTCTCATCACCACATTTTTACATGTGGAGGGAAGTCGGAGTCAAAATTATCATATTAGGATGGGTAAAAATTTGATAGTTTAGGCAAAAGAGCACAATTTGGATACCTCTACTACTATATGAATTTAAATGATAAGTCTGGATAAAAACAATTTCCCATTTCCGGACTTTTGGCATGCCTTATATTAATGATATTGGATCAGTAGTTTAAAATGAGATGGAATAACAAGATAACCAAGTAGACCACCATTTCTAGAAGACATACTTTCAAATAAAAAATTGAAGAGTATGTCAAATGTTAGTATGGAATGTTAACGTACCTCTTTCAGAAATGCTTCGCCCGGTGAGTGCTTCAATAATTGATTCTGTAAAATCTTTCTTCGGCATTTTGTTATTAGTAGTAGACATATTATAGATTATCCAGGCATTTACAAGAGCAGTGCCAAATAAAAATTCCGCCATGACTTTTCTGTACCATTTCAGCCCTCGTTTTAAAGTCGTGTAATATGACGACATTTGGTCGCTATAGTCTATACCTTTTTTATTTTTATTATACAATATAACGCATGAAGGCTTTTGTATGTCTTCGTTAGTTGCTCTTGTTTTTTTGCCTGTGTTTACTAGTACAGCATTGTGATTTTTACATGTGGTGATCATTAATACTTGGCGCTTATCACACCATTTTATAACTTTTACGCCATTTGGTTTCATTTTTCCTGTAGATTGACCTTTTTTCAATTTTGTGGATATAACGTTCTTAGACAGTCCTCTACGGTTGGATCGGAGGGTACCACAATAAAATGTTTTCTTAGCTAAAAGTTCTTCAGCCAACCCAACAGAGGAGTAGAAATTGTCAGCTATAACAATACGACCCTCATTTTCTAGCCCTCTTATTAGCCTCAAAACTGTATTTTTGCCGTGATCTTGCTCTCGATTATTGCCTTCTTTGCCTGTATAAATAAGTGTATTATACGTGTATCCCTCAGGGGTGCACAATTTATATAATTTGACTCCATATTTATGTGACTTATTCTTTATGTATTGTCGGAATTTAAGTCGTCCGCGCCACGGTATCATAGATTCATCAATGACTACAATTTTGCCAGGACGAAGTACTTGTTGAAATCGGGTATTCAACATGTCGTGTATTTGGTGAATTTTATACAATTTATCCCTTTGTGTATTAAACCTGTTATCCTCAGTATTATTAATTGATTCGTCACAAAAATGCCAAAATGTTAATATAATTAAAAATCTGTCCCTGGACATTATAGAACAAATGTACTCGTTTCTATAAATTGCCTTTTTAGACCAATAATCGTTAATATGTGGAACTTTGTTTAGACCCATTACAAGTATGACTCCAAAAAATCTTCTCATTTCTTGATCTTCTGTGGGTTTCCATGCTTTGAGACGAGATTTTGCCTTTATGTCATCTTGATCGTCTTTGAAATACTTTTCTGCATATTTGTTTGTATCTTGTACTATTTTACTTATAATTTCTTCGGTTAGGAACAAACTGTATATCTCCATTGGTAACTTGTTATGCAAGAGAGGAGTAATAGCACTATTAAGGGTACTCTCATCGAAATCAATACGAACATCATCAGATATATCAATCCAACCGTCTTCATTGTCATTACATTCTGATTCAGCTATTTGATTTTCTTCTTCCAGTTCATTTTCATTTTCACTTTCTTCCCCTTCGTCCACTTCTATGATTCTGAGTGTCACTTGATTCTGAGTGAAATATCCATGTCTCCATCTGTTTCATCGTCATTGTTGCTAGCTTGAATAATATTTTCACTATTTATATCATTTTCTGCTTGCTGTTCACTGTAATCCTGTCTCACTTGTTCTTCTTCTTGCTTCTGATGTTCTTCTTCCTGATCTTGATGTTCTTTTTCCTGCTCCTGATATTCTTCTTCCTGCTCTTGGTGTTTATTTAACTATTCTACTAGCTGTTTTGCTTGCTCTTTTTCTTGACCTTTGTCTTGCTGACTTTCTTGCCGTCGTTCTTGCTGCTTTGTTTCAAGTGATGTTGTTTTTAATAATTCTTGTATATTTTCTTCACCTAACTGTACGGGTAATAAGTTTGAAAATGAAATATTACTCAAAGATGAACATCTGCTTATTTCGCCAAAAATATTCAATGAATCAGGAGAAGATGCCCGGCTTTTGTTGTAATTATTCTCTCTAAATTTTTGAGTTGGTGTGAGCACTATTGGGCTACACGAAACTTCTGGGTTGCGAAGTTTTGTACTTCCGAGGACACTATATTGTTTACCAGTGCTTGGACTTACAAACAATTGGTTTTGTTTTTCTTGGTTAATCTGGTCACATATTTTCTTATGTTTTTTAATAGGTGTGAAAATTTCGTAGTCAGAATTACTGTCACTCTCATTTAATGCTATTGCAGTAGATGGGGGGCAAGTTTGAACATTTTTTAAAATTTTTACATTTTCCACACGACTTCTGATTGGTATAACCCGTTGATACACTTTTCTATATTTTAAATGTTTCGACTCTTCCGATTCACTAGACGAATCTGAATCACATATGAGCCTTTTTTTGCATCTCTTTCTGCTTGAATATTCCATAATTTAACAAACAACTAATATAACAACAAAACTAATATCGTCAAATGAGAGCGCACCGGCGCGGCAGCGTGCGTCCGTATAGAAACTTGTCACATCACTAAGCTAAGACACGCGGCGCCCGCGCCGCCCGCACTCCGCTCCGTGCGGTTGTGAGGCCTATAATTTTTGAGGCACTTTAAACCTCACTCCGCACTGTACGTGATTTATTTATGTTCAGTGCGTATGAGGCCCATTCAACCTCATTATTTTATAATTGCGCCGTTGGGATAGATTTCCTAAGGGAAGCAATATTATATATTCGTCTCTGTCATACCCAAAGAAATGTGAACATAGTCGCTTCCCGCACAGAGTGAAAGAGCGCGATTTTGACTGCCGCATCTGCGAAAAGTCACGCATGTGGCTTTTTAGACCGCATAACGCAATGAACGTGTTAAGGCTACGTGCCGTACCGCGCCGTGCATCTGTAGTGGGGCTAGACCTTCAAGTAGCTCAGCTTAGGGGAAATTAGTCCGTGCTCGAATTTGTATGCAACATACACAGTGTGCTTCCGGTCGCTGTAACAGCTTGGTCTTTCTTTTGTCTGTGTAGTTTACCTACTTTGCAAAACGTACGTGTACAGTTTGGAGTATCAGAGATTGCTTGAACAAGCTGTTCCTTGACTAAAAATAAAGAAAAAAGAATGGCAAAAAAAGAAAGAAAAGGATTGAAAACTTTAAAAAATATTGTTTGTTTGTTGCTAAATGTTTATTTCAATTCAGTCAAAGTACAATAACAGTTTTCCCCTAACAAGTTAGCCCGCTACCATTTTAGACTGCATCATCACTTACCATCAGATGAGATCGCAGTCAAGGGCAAACTTGTAGTAGAATTAAATCCGGTTCATTTGTTTTTGCAAGTATGTAGTTCATATATGTATCATATAAGAGAGTTTCTTTAAGCCACCGTAACTTCTAAATACCTGAACAGATTTGTTGATTTGTTTGGGGTATCGTTAGAATTCTCTTACATCATTGATAAAGCAGTCCTTTTTTCTAAATTAATTGAAGTTGATTTAACTTGTATAAAATATACCTATCTGAATTAAAATAAATAAAATCTTCAACAAAAGAACAGCACTTTCGCGTTGTAGCTAGGTAATTACAACCATTAGGCGTGTTCCATTCATTTTCCATTAACCGTGGTTCCCCGTTGTGTTATGTACCGTTATTCCGAGTTTCAGCATTGAAATTTCCATTAATCGTATTCGAGCGTTCGAAAACATTGGTGTCAAAATAAAACGGACCCAAAACCTCTTGTTTAAAGTCACAAATTAAATACAACTGATTTATATTTCGAAACGTTTCTGTATGCAGCGGTGGCTGTGAATGTATGTTATGATATAGTCCAAAGCCGATGTGCTGGCGCATCGCAATTGGCCGAGAGAATCCCAAGAAATGGCCGGAACGCTTGGTCCAAAGCTAAAACTTTGGCTTTTACTGAACGACATATTTGGGCACGTAGCTCTTGCTAGTAAAGACGAAACTCTATATTTGCGCGATTATAACACCGCAAGCACCGCGAACAGCCATACTTGGATTTGGACTATTTATACTTATATTATAAATGCGAAAGTTTGGATGGATGTATGGATGGATGTTTCTTACTCAATCACGCCAGAATGGTTGAACGGATCTGGATGAAGATTAGCACAGAGATACTTATGACTTTTTATCTGTGTCGCGGGCATCAGCTTGTTGTACATACACGAAATTGAGCTCTAAAACAATGCTAATAAGGTTTTATTTTCATTTCACTTTGACGCCAATGTGTTCGAACGCTCGAAATCGAAATTGCTATATTAAAAGTCAGACTAACGGTACTGTTCTCTCGAGGAAATGAACTTTCTTGCTGCATTCTTTTGCAATAAAGCAAGGCTAATTGCGATTTCTATGAGATTTATTATAGCTCTAACTTTACCGCACAAGTATACACGTGTAAAGCCGTTATTAGTTTTATAAATATAAAAACGGGTCTTTCTGGATGTCGGTCTGCTTTTGTGGCCCATCTGTTCAACCGATTTCGACGAAATTTAGTGCAGATATAGTTTGCACTAAGGGGAATAATTTGTAGTAGAATTAAATTTTTTTTAAATATAAATGTATTGATTGGGCCGAAATAAAAACAGATATACCAGATCTATGTAGTTATACTTCACCAATTTTTAAGCATGATGCTGAGCTGGAGACCTGTATTTGGTCACACAACTTTGTTGCTGTATCAAATTTGATAGTTTGTTAGACTAGAGTTAGATTGTGATAGAATAAGAACATTTCCTTTCTTTCTTATACAATACTAGCTGTCCGCCCCTGCTTCGCACGGGTAGCCCTAATCATCATAATAGTCCATACCCAATAATAGCCAGTTGGCACTGGGCGCAATACTAATGTAAAACATCAGGTTTTACATTTCTTTTCACCCCACCTGCCATTGCAGGTCGCGGCCCCTATTTCTATTGCGCGTTACATTATTTCTATGATATCTTCTAAGATATTCATCTGAATCAAATGTAAAGCAAAAATTTGGTCTATTATTAAATACTTGAGATGACAAACTATTTTATTTTGATAAGGATCAATACAATGTCAATAAAAACACTTTCGAAAGAAAACTGTGTTTTAGACAAATTTTAAAATCATAAAAATGGTTATTGTGAGACAACCTTAAAATTGAGATATATGCTAACGTGGAGTTTTTTTAGAAATTTTTAAAAGGCACAATTCTACTATACATTGTTTTCGTGTAACTTTTACTATTTACGCAGCGCACGTCACGGAAACTCTCAGATTTTACGATTTTTTCCGACTTAATTCACATTATTGCAATTACGTAGGGATCCCTAATTTTTTGAAAATAAAATATAGCATTTGTTACTCGCTGATAAAGTAGCTTTCTATAAGTGAAAGAATTTGTAAAATCGGTCCGGTAGTTTTTAAGTTTATCCATTATGAACAAATAAGCAAATCTTTCCTCTTTATAATATTATTGTATATAGTATACAATATATAAAATCTGGTGAAGCTATTTCAATGGCTGTGGTCTCTAAATCCAATGATTTAGACACGGCGGCGGTCAGGCGTCGCTCGCATGCAATTTATTGCTACATCAATCGGACAAAGGGAAAGGAAGCATTCCATTATTGTATGGTACGAGAAGTGAATAGGTGAAATGCTTTGTGATTCCTGAGACTGGCTACTGTTTCAGCAAAAGCTTGTTGTCTAAAGCCAGTTGGTCATGAAGACAACACTGGTTCAATTTTCAAAGTCCAAATCAAAGTATGTTTATTATAAATTGGTATATATAGACAGTACACTTTTTGAATGTCAAGTATACAAAGTGATGGTGATAATTAACCACTGTATCTTTCTTTTTATTCTCAATTTTTTTAGGGGTTATGTCAGCAACTTCTTAAACATTACCACATCCTCGTGAGTGACAGCTAGCAATCTATTGCACACACCCACACTGTAATTGTTTTTTCAATACACTTGCTCGAAAAATGCACTTACAGTGGCAGTAAACAGGGCTTGTAAGTTCAATTTACTGCCCGCGTGCAGTAAATATTTACTGCCCTCGTGCAGTAAATTTGCAGTTTTTTTTTTTAATTTTTGTAAGTCCACGTTACTTCTGAATAAAAAGTTTTCTTGCAAGAAGGTTCATAATAATATTGAATTTGTATATAGAAAACCTAAAAAATAATGACATTTAGATGTGAATTGATGAAATTAATTCAAAAAGTTAAAGAATTATATTTAATATAATTATTAAAATAAATTAAATTTATTTGATGGAATGTGCCCGGAACGCAATCGTAACATTTTTATAATATATTAGCCTTTTAAGATTGGACTCTCGGAACCATGGACACCGAGGAAGCTGACATACTATAGTTTTGTACTATATACCCTTTGACCTTGACTGCTCATCGAAATAAGCTACGAGGTTCCATTATGGTCGTGGGAATTAAAAAATTTATTCCACGCGGGCCGAAGTCGCAGGCATCAGCTAGTTATCTAATAAATCGGGCCATCCGTTTGAGAGTTAGCCATAGAGAGACGCAGATACACACGTTAAACTTATAACACCCCTCTTTCTGCGTCGGAGGTTAAAAATCGGGGGTGTATTTAAAAAGAAATTTTGAATACGAAAGGACAAACTTGTAAAATCCGTTGTACTTAATATTCATAATAAATCGTCTGTAACGGTCGTTCGCCGGGCTGTTTACGAAATAATATCCGTTTTCATTGTACCCTCGATGCATGTTGAGAAGGTTTTACGGTCCATTGCGGTACGGATTATATCAAGAAATTATGTTCTGTAAACTACAAACGCTCTGTAGTGTGTAATTAGTTCTTTGTTTTATTAAATTACTAGCCGATGCCCGCAACTTCCTTCACGTGTCATAAGTTTTCCCAGGATGTAATTAAGTAGTCTATGTCACTCTCCAAGTCCTCAACTATACTCATGCAAAAAATCACGTCGATCCGTTCTTTTATTGTGCCCTGATTGAAGGACAAACAACAAACACAATTTCACATTTCTAATAATATTAGTGATGTATATTTTAAAAGAACACTTCATAAGTGATATGATTAATTACAAAATTGGTTTGAGAGATCAGCTGAAAAAATCTGATGATGCAGTCTAAGACGGTAGCGGGCTAATCTGTTAGGGTTATGGCAGTTATATTATACCCATAGCCCAAATATTTTTCTATACGGTATCGTACCAGAACGCTACATCACTTGGCCGAATCACCAGACAAGGTATTTATCATAACTTATATTATAAATGCGAAAGTTTGGATGGATAGCTGGAAGGATGGATGGATGAAACATTGGATGTTTGCTACTCGATCACGACATAACGGATCTGGATGAAATTTGGCACAAAGATAGATTATAGTCTGGAATAATATATAGGCTACTTTTTAATCTGGAAAATTAAAAATTTCCCGCGGGAACCAAAGAACCTCAATCCACGCGGACGAAGTCGTGGGCATCAGCTAGTTCTGCATTCAAAAAATATAACACACAAAGGATTAAACCAGACCAGCGTCAGAAATAACTATGGAGTCTCTATATCTGAAGCATATTGAAGTCTATCGGACGAAGTCGCAGGCATCAGCTAGTTTATCATAATAACTACATGATGCACGCGACTTCGTCCGCGCGGATCAAGGTTTATTGATTCCCACGGGAACTCCTCAATTTCCCGCGATAAGAGGTAGCATAAAGCGAAAGACATTTCGCCGGGATACAATCTAACCCTGTACAAAATTTCATCAAAATCGGTTGAATAGACGAACCGTGAAAGCGTAGCAGACAGACAGACTTACTTTCGCATTTATAGTATTATTAGCGAATGTCCGCGACCTCGTCTGCGTGGTTTGAGGTTTTTTGGTCCCCGCGGGAACTCTTTAATTTTCCGGGATAAAAAGCAGCATAGGCTATAATCTATCTCTGTGCCCAATTTCAGCCAGATCCATTCAGCCGTTGGGGCGTGATTGAGTAAAAAACATCCATACATCCATTCAAACTTTCGCATTTATAATATATAATATAATAATATTATAGTATGGATTCACAAAGAAGTTTTTTTGACGCTTCACCCCAAACGTACTCATATATCAAAAGTAGTTCGTGCAAATAATACAATAGAACTTAATGCTAGCTAGCCTAACCTAATTACTATATAAATCATGCCCACGTGGAATGGTGGCAAGAATGCTGGCTGCATTTCCGCGCTGGACAGCCAGGCTGATCCTTTGCGCAAAAAATGAGCCAGCCCTTCTGTCACCAGATGAGGCAATTAACCGCGGTGAAATATCTCGCAAAAATTTTTTGGCACTAAGACTCCACGGCCCAAGGGTCTCCACGGCAAACGGAACAAATATGTAACTCTCTATGAGAGAGGCATACTTCCGCCGCTTGCCGGTTTCAGCCTTTTCTGCTGCGGCTCCCGGCCTTGATGCTGTCTCCCTGATATGACACGGGGCCAATGTGTCTACGCATGTTGCGTCCCACATTAGCGCCCGTCCCCGTTCCCAGGGAACCAGCGAGTTCGTGCACCATTTGCTTCTTGTCTCGAATTTATGTCGTTTAAGTTTTCCGCGGCGCTGCATATTGCTGCAATGCGTGTCGCTCGTAAATTGCACTCGCGAAGACGAACTTGTCACAGCGGTGCTCAAAGGCTTAAACTTGAGAAAAATTGCAGTTGTTGCATAGAACTATTCATTTCTTTGAGTCGTATTTGGTTTTGACAACGCATTTTATTTGTGCTTTGTAATATGGCTGTGTTTATCATCATTCTTATGGCTACGTGCCACATATATATTTTTCTTTTTGAAAGAGTTTTTAATGTGAAAACTATAATTAATACATCCACTTGAATATATCAATATTTTTTAAATCTAACTTATGTGACAAAAACACGGTTAGGAATAATCAATAACTTTAAAAGCTTGTTTAAAAGGCATTGTTCTGAGTGACTTATAGACAACCTACAGCCGAAACGGCTGAGTGTAAAAGTTAAAATTTTGAGAGAATATTCACCCTAGAGATGTACTAAAAAAGGATTTTTCAAAATTTGTCCCCAAAGGGGTTAAATTGGGAGTGAAAATTTGTATAAAAGTCCATCATCCGTTTTTCAAGTTATATCCATGAAACTTAATATTATGTTTAAGTTTACACATTACATTAACAGAAAGGCTTCATTTGACCTCGGAAAATTTATGAGTTTTACTAAATTTAGTTATTTTCGTTTGTAAGGTAATATGTAACCTCCATTTAAAATTTCAATTCAGTTACTGTGGCGTAAAGGAGCAACAAACAAACTGAAAACATATGCCTAAACTTGAAATCATCAACTTTCACATGTATATCTAACTCCTCAATTTTTCGAGACAAAAACTAGCCTTTGTCACTCTCCAGGTCCTCAAGTATACCAATTCAAAAAATGTAAAAAAAATTAAACCGTTGCTCCATTACACCGTGTTTTAAGGACAAACTAACAAACAAACACACTTTCCTATTTAAAATATTATTATGATGACATTAGTAAGACAAGATTATTATGTTTAGTAAATACGGATGATTTATGACGGGACTGTTGTGCCTTAAATATTATCAAGGGACGAAATAAATGGCCAGGGTTGCGAGACAACCGCAGCGAGCTGTCTTGTGCCTAAGCCTGGCCTGGGTAAGACCCCACGCTTTCTCAGGATTACGGCGATAAGTAATGCTTTGTTACGTCACTTAGTCTTGTCTAATCGTTGCTTTGATGTGAACCGTTGACGTTTCTATTTTAAGTTATCCATTAGGGCCTTTGCTGACGTTATTATTGCTTGATACAAATTTTTATATACAAGTAGGTACATCCATACTTATTAGTATGGATGTACCTACTTGTATATAAAAATTAGAAATGCGAAAGTATTTTTGTCCGTCTGCGACGCCTTAACGGCCCCTCTTTTCAACCGATTTTGATGAAATTTGGTACAAGGATTGGATGCAACCCGAGGAAGAACATAGGCTAGGCTTTTTATCCCGGAAAATTAAGGAGTTCTCGCGTGATGTATCCCCTTAATAGTATTTTTTACAATTTTAATCCATTATTCCAACGAAAATAAACCGATTTTGACGGTTATTATACCAACTAGATAGACGTTATACTTCCTAGAAAAGACCTATCATCAAGTGTCATTTCCTGATTTTCCTAATATTTTCCTATTTATTCATAGTTATAACTATGCATAAATATTACCCTAAAGAAGGCTAAAGCCATGCCTTCAAGCGATGGAGCTGTCCAGTACTAGGGGTATACCTACTAGCATCTGATCCGGTGACCAAAATAGGGATGATGACAACTCAATCAAATCAGTAACTATTTATCAAACTTAAAAACCCATTTCTAGTATGGCGATTGTATGGAATTCACAAATGTGACGTCATCAAATTTCCACGCATTTTTTTTTTAAATCTATGTTTTAAAAGGGTTATCAAACTTAAAACTAACCGAGGATGTGAATTTTAGGTCTTTTAGAAGACCCTCTATTTAATAAAATCGGTTAAGAAATAATTTATTTATTTTTCATATACTTAGTTATCATTCCTATTGAAACTAATTTGTATGCATGTTAAGTTTTTGTTTTTATTTTATTTTTTACTAGATGATTCCCGGGACTTCGTCTGCGTGCCCCTGTACCAAATATCATCAAAATCGGTTGAGCAGATGGGCCATGAAAGCGTAGCAGACAGACAGACACACTTTCGCATTAAAAATATTAGTATGGATATCTACTAGTGACTCTGTCACCGGGTGAGATAAGTTTTTGGGACTACAACTGTTAAAATATTAAAAAATTACTGCTATAAGCGATGGTAGTAACCCCTCTGTACGATCATTCTCGCTGTGTACATTTGAAACGTTCGTTTACATAGTTTTTCTCAAAGCTTTCATAAAAACCCAACAGTATCGGTAATTATTATTTATGTACACCGCTGTATATAAATGACCCTACTTTTCATCAAATATATTGTTTACAGTCAGCGTAACGGCGAAAACGCACTACGGACAAAAACAATTCCTACTGGCCAAAAATTCCTTGCGAGCGGCGTAGATTGCTGAGACATAAAGAAATATGTTTCTTAATTGTACGATACGAGCGTTTCGCGCGAACGTTTTGTCCTGTCCTGCCCGTGCCCACAGTGTGTTTCCGCCCTTACAGCCACCGCATGAAAAACAAAGATAACGCGCAACAGGGCCGTTATCATAGAAACAGCCGTTTTTCATCGGACGAGGGTCGCGGCTATTCGATACTATTCTATTTACATTTCTCGCTATCGAAAAAGGTCTTTGTACGGTATAAAGTTACAATTTCTTGGAAAATTGTATCCATCTGGATGTAAGAATTCCCTAAGAGTCCGGCCAGGCGAGCGTTATTTTTTCATATTGTGAGTCGCGTAATTTCTTTTTTTTTTTAATTTTGATTATTTATCTGAAATCAACAGCGTTTACAATATAATTTACAGTTTTATCTTATTACTTAAATAAGGCCAAAAAAGGTTAGAAAATTATATATTTTTTTTAAATAAATAGGTAAGTACTTTAAATTAAACAATGCAAGTGTGTGTGTATATCTATGTGTATTATTCGGTATGTGCTTGTATATTAAGTATAAATACTATTTCCGATGTAGTGTAACGATTTTATTTTTTAATTATATTGCATACATATATACTATACTTCTATATCTATACATTCTCAATCTTATAAATGCGAAAGTTTGGATGGATGTATGGATGATATAGATAGATAGATGATATGGATATAGATGTATCGATCGATATTTCTTACTCAATCACGCTCAAGCACGATGAAATTTGCCACAGAGATAGATTATAGTCTGGAATAACACATAGGCTACTTTTATCCCGGAAAACTAAAGAGTTGCCGCGGGAACCGAAAAACGTCAATCCATGCGGATGAAGTCGCGGGCATTAGCTAGTATAATTATATAAAAGGAAAAATAGGACTGTTAAAATTATTTGTGCAAGTTTTAAAGGTGGAGGGATGAATAGCCTAGTTGCGACAACGCATATTATCAGTCGATTGCGATTGTTGAGCAACGTTGACCCAAGTCGCTGACCAGATGGGTGACTGAATTTCTTAGTCCGAATTTGGCCTTATTTGATTCCTCTGTGCTTTGGAGAACACTTTAAGTTCGAGTTATTATCACTAACATCGGATAGTAATATTTAGAAACCCAAGAGTTGAAATAGTACCCACTCTTAGTTGAGTCGAATGCGGAAGGACCTGGGAACCCACTGCATTATTATCCCAAGAAAACCTCTGCTGTTATATGATTAACTAGATGATGCCCGCGACTTCGTCCGAGTGGATTATGTTTTTTTTATTCCCGCGGGAACTCCTTCCCCGAGATATAACATATCCTTATACCAAATTTCATCAAAATGGGTTGAACAGGTGGGCCGTGAAAGACAAATAGACTGACGCACTTTCACATTTATAATATAAGAATGGATTAAAGGGGTCACGACCCCCCGTAATAAGAAATACGACGCTGAGAGACAGAGGTTTTAAATAATAGGGTCACAAGGCAGGGATCCGTTTATCATTACTGGCAACTCACACTGACCGAAGACTGTGGTATTCAATAAAACTAAACTCAATTTTTAAGTGATATTGCTCTTAACTTTGTGAAATTGAAAAATATTTTCCCCATCTTGAAATTAATGTACCAAATCATTTCTGATACAAGCACGCCGGTATTTTAATATTGGGAATGGAAGTTCGTTGCTTACACCGGCGCTTTTCAAATTTATAAGGCAACTTTTAGTGGAACACATTTTTATAGTTAAAGCAATTTAAGTATGTTACACATAAATGTGTTTTGAAGCATAGGTACTAGGAAAAGTTATGAGATAAAATTTATAAATTATTTTTTGAAACGAAGCTTCGTTACGCACGGGGCGTACTTTAAGCTGTATTTTTTTAATATTAAAACAATACGGATTAAAGTATGCCCCGTGCGTAGGAAATGTTGACTTGTTTAATCGTGTTTTCAAATTATAATCCTTATTTTAGAGACGTCAAGGTACCGGACATAAAACTGACAATTTTGAATTAATACTGCTGACAGCGGAGGTTCAAAAAGATTGGGTCGGGTTCAGTCGAATCACGAACGTAGCCATACCAATTCACATTTAGTTGATTTTTTTTGTAAAACTTAAATAGTACAGGCGAATTCGTTTGCATTTTAAAGTCGTATTAAATTCCCGTGAAAACTCTTTGACTAACTTTGCCAAAACCGGTCAAGATAGACTAAATAGACAAACAGCCGAACATTCTTGCCCAGTTACAATAATTTTTAAGTTAGATTTAACCAAAAATCCTCAATACACACGGACGTAGTCGCGGGCATCAGCTAGTCATATTATAAATAAAAACAGTTTTATATCAGGATCATTAAAAATCGAGACCCTTCTGAGTAACAAACTTGCAATGAGCTATTTCTAGATGAATTCAAATGTGTTATGTTATTCCACAATTATTGCAACAAAGTTGCAAAATAAAATAACGTTGTATGAAAACGTAGCTCCATAAAATTACGATTGCACCACCCCTACGAAGTGCTTTTTATCCGATTTAAGGGGCAATTAGGTACGCGTAAAATGTAAATTTCATCCGAAATATTGTAAAATAATTTTTCAGGTACTGACTCCAAAATTTTCGGGTGGTGTGGCCTCAACAAAATACTTCCAGCGCCGATCCAATTAACTTAAATTGTTTGTCGGTACTTGTTGATTTTATTAAACTACTATTGATTACTTTCGTCCGTTAGTCCATTTTTAACCAACTTCCAAAAAGGAGGAGGTTCTCAATTCGAGTGTATGTTTTGTTTTTGTATGTATGTTACGTGATCATCCCGCCAATTATGAATCAATGTTGATGATTCTTTTTTTGTTTGGTAGATCATACAAATTCAGAGGCGGTTCCATGTAAATATAATGGAAATAAATTTAGCGTTTTTTTAGGAAATCAACAAAACCTAAATAAATACCCAGATAATGTTTTTTACTTTTTGCTTTAAGTTGGTACCTGGTTTTTGTTTTATATGAAAGCGAATAATTATTAAGCAAATGGAAATATTATTAGTATTATAAATATTCAAAAAGTTTTCAGTCCACTTAATTTGAATAAATAAAGATTTTTTGATTGTTTGAAATGTGAAAGATTGGATGTTTTTATTTTCGCAAGTTTCATACAACTGCAGATTATCACGCAACCGCAGAATGAATTAAAATTTAGAATGAAGATAGCTTATAACCTGAACTTAAGATACAAATTTAAGAACTTAAGATTTTGACGCGAAAAATTAAATAGTTCCCTTGAGAATCATAAAAACACGCGGACAAAATCCCGAGCATCATCATCTTAGCTTGTTCGTATTATAAGCAGTGAATAATCAGAGTTTCTTGCTGGTTGGAATGGCATTCCGAATTCCGATACACAACGAATTGAAAGCACAAAAGTATTTTGACTTTGATAAAGATGTATGGCGTTGAAGAAGAAACTGAAAAAACAAAAGATTTAATAATATGTATAGGCAAACACTGAAGAAAGTCTTCTAAGCCGCCCACGAAATCCGGATGTTATTTATATGGAAAATATTTGTCGTTCGCGAGCGCTTTAAATTCATAAGGGCGACATTCAGGGGTAATCCTTTAGGGTAATGGCCCATAAAGCCCTGCCTAAATGCAGCGGGCCCAATGAAACAGGATATCGCTGGATCAACGCGGTTCACGTAGCAATAACGTGTGATACATCGCCAAATACCGCTCAGTGTGCTTAGTCACCTTAGATAATACTGCCATATTTATATTACACTAACATTATAAGTGCGAAAGTTAGTATGGATAGATGTTTGATACTCAATCACGCCTTAACGGTTCAACGAATCTGGATGAAATTTGGCTCAGAGATAGATAGCCTGAAAAGAACGCATAGGCTACTTTTTATGCCCAAAAATTAAAGAGTTCCCGTGGAAACCAAAAAAAATACTTCATTCACGCGGTAGAAGTCAAGGGTATCAGCTAGTAATAATAAAGAATGTAAATAAGTAAACTTATGAAGAATTCATTGAATTAACTACTCCGTCCCCAAACAATGTAGCCAAATCTGTATAACATAGTCCATAACTAAACTAAAATGAACTTTAAATCTACTTTTGTCCCTTTCCGCAGGGAGTATTATGAAAGGGTTAGCAATATATTTAATGCTGTCATTTTAGTTTAGTTTAGACATTTTGTTTAACAGAATTGGCCCCACTATCTACCTAAATTAGACATTTCAACTCATCGAACTAAGAATTAGCTTATTCTCTGTTTCAACTAAGTAACCCATTGGCAATTGACCAACAGAATTGATTTCTATATTTTCACAGTTCAATGTGACAGCAGTTTGACACAACCGGAGAGAGTGTAGGATTTCTCTACCCGGGAAGTGAATATGATTTTGTCATCCGTAGTTAAACATGCAAGACCAACAAAGCAAATAACAATTATGATATGACATATTATTACGATTAAAAGGTATAAGAATCAACGTTTCAACAACAAAAGCTTGTTCATAAAAAGTCCTACAAAGAATAATATATCAGATAAAAATGATGGATGTTCGAAAAGTATCGAGAAGAAAAAAACTGTGAATAATTCAACAAGTTGTAAACAATTACAAAGTTCAATGGAAATAAAATTTGTGGCGGTACGAAAATTATTGTGGTGAATTTGAAGCTCAACGTACACTTGCAGAGTAGAGTGGAGCTGGGTGTCAATAGAGTGTAAAAAAGTGATAAAATAAAATCCATATCTTGAGAAAGCTTTGAAAAATTAATGCTATTTTCTGATTAATTCAGAAAAAAAGGTGTGTGTGTGTGCAATTCACACACGGCAGAAGTGAAACTTCAGAAAAGTAGCCTACAAGAGGATGAGATAAATTTAACTTGTCTTGTATTCTATCTCATTCTCTTATCCTATTATGAATATGTGTGCAGCCCACTCGCACAATGCCGTTAAATTTAAGTTAAATTTCTATAACCTGTCCTTTTCATGTCAACCTCGGAATAAACTTATCAAAAAGTGACAGCATCAGAATATTAAACTAAATCAGTTAACGTAGCGTTATTCAACTCGGACTTAGTCTGTCCATTTGTCACACCAGCTTATTCCATCAACTACGTCTGGTTCTATTAAATTGGAAATTGTTTTAATGTATTAATAATACTTCTCAAACATTTTCATACAAGACAAGGAGTAAGACATAATAAGACAGAAGAAGTAAGTCGTATACAGAATAATAAAAAAACTTATTATGTTTCTAGCTTATGTCTGCGATTTCGTCCGCGTGAACTACATAAATTTCAAACCCCTATTTTACCCCCTTAGAGGTTGAATTTCAAATAATCCATTCTTAGCGGATGTCTCTGTCATAATAGCTATCTGCATGCCAAATTTCAGCCTGATTTATCCATATCCATATGATTTGAGCTGTGCGTTGATAGATCAGTCAGTCACCTTTTTTCTTATTTATATATTAAGACTAGCTGATGCCCATGACTTTATCCGCGTTGAATAAGTTGTTTCAATTCGCGCGAGAACTCCTTAATTTTCTGGGATAAAAATGTCTGGGGTAGCCTGTGTTACTCTCCAGGTTCTCAACTATACCCATGCCAAAAATCACGTCGATACGTTGCTCCGTTGCGGCGTAATTGAAGGAAAAACTAACAAACCAATAAACCAACAAATAAACACACTTTTGCATTTATAATATTAGTATGATAGTACAAGAACTAATAATATCAAACGTATTACTTAATTGGCACATACTAACAGGACAAATAAGATTAAATTATTGACCGAGCGAAGCGAAGATCTCTGAGTCTACTTGAGTGAATTTGCACTTGTCCGTCCGTCCGTCCGTCTGTCAGAGCCTTATAACTACTGAATAACTGAACGTAATTACTTCAAATTTAAATATAATATGTAAACCGATGGCCTTTAGCCGAACATGGCTTAAAAAGTTATAAAAATCTATATTTCAGGGGGGCTCTCATAGAAGCTAATGGGAAATATTTTTATAGCGTTACATAGGCTTGCGGTATACCATTTTAAAGATAATTAGGAATAGAGTCCAAAAATATAGTATTTTTAATTTTTTCGCTAAAATTGAAGAAATTGGGGCTTTCAAAGTGGATATTTTCTAACGTCCAAATTTGACCTCAGAACTCTCAATTTTCTGAAAGGCTGAGCCTAAAACTTGATCAATTATTTGAATTATATCCTGTACTCTAACAGCAAATACTTAAATTAGATACATATTATAAGGAAACGAAATAATTGAATTTTTAATGAGCTTCAGTACTTGTAACCGAACTTCACAATGATGTCAATAGATGGCGCTCTGTAAAAGTTTATTCGTTTCTCCAATATCTCTTACGCTCTTTTACGTCTAATGTTAAAATTTAACTATTATACTAGATATATATAGCTCAATTACCACTCACTCACTCACTCACTGACTCATTGACATAATTGTTCTCCTAGAAAGAGACAGAAAACGATACAATGATGTATGGGATATGTGTTCGAGTACGGGATGGGAGTAGTGGATTGTGGGATATCGCGAGGTCTCAGTTCAGGGCGAACCACTAGTGTATGTTTAAGAGTCTTCGTTTTTGTTGTTTAATGTGCCTGCTGAAGGATAGAAATTAAATAAAAACTAGCAATTTTTTTCTTATTCCACTACAAGTTAGCCCTTGGCTGCGATCTCACCTGATGGTTAGTGTTGATGCTTATTAAGATAGTAGCAGGCTAATATGTTAGGGGCATGACAGTTATAATTAACCCATGACCCCTTTCTACACGGTATCGTACCGGAACGCTAAATTACTTGGTGGTACGTCTTTGCCGATTGAGTGGTAAATTCCCACGGCCGAAGCATTTCACCAGACCAGACCAGAGAAAATTCAGAGAGGTATTATAAATTCCCAAACTGACCCTGACGGGAATCGAACCCGAGGTACGGCAACAGCGCTCAACACTGCGCCAGGGAGGTCGTCAAAAAAGGCAGCTATCCTGGATGTAGGAATAGGTTCACTTTTATCTCCGAAAATCAAAGAGTTTCACAAATTTTTAATCTAAGCAGACGGAATTCGTGAGTTTTAAATAGGTAAAGATAAAAAATCAAAAATATTCCTAAATTCTGTAATGATACGATAATATCAATCTAAGTGCGTAATCGTAACGTATTTTTCATTAGACAGACTGCTGATTATGACTATCAAATCAGAACTTGTGTTACGAAAACAAATTGATGCGTGAGCAACTAACGCTATCTTTTCGCAATCACGTGTTAACAATTCGAGTCACGTGATAAAAAGAAAAGCAATTGAGGATATGTTCCGATATAGTGTTCTTACAGTGCCTTCGCAATACATATACAATAATATAGTCTTTGTTAGGCAGAACATTAATCTTTATAAGCAAATAGGTAATACTCACAATCGATACACTAGAAACCGCCATAAGCTAGTAACAGCGTCGTATCGTGTGCGCAAAGAGCAGAAATCCTTTGTGGGGTCGAGTGTACGCTTTTATAATATGGTTCCCAAAGAGTTTATGGATTTGCCATTACATAGATTTAAAGACTATGTTAAACAGCATTTGTTAAGTCGAGGTATCGATGATTTTATTAATGACAAAGTTGCACGGAAGCAACCGGCCTCGCATCCAGTGACCCACAAGTCAGTGTAATACTTGTAAAGTATGTGTTGTGTTGTCTACATATTGCAACCTTTTCTTTTGTATGAAAAGAGCAACTGCTAAGTTTCTTGCCGGCTCTTCTCAGTAGAATCAGTTTTCCGAACCGGTGGTAGAGTCTTAACGTTTCATAAGTGACACAAGTTGTCCTACATGAAATAAATAAATCATTTATCAGATATACACTGCGAGCACTGTAAGGTGTGACGTCAATTTAGTATACTGCGACGTCGTCCTTTATAGTTAGCTATACTGGTAACTGTTTAAAAAGGAACACAGTCAGAACTGAGAGCACCTTACCTCGAAAACGCCAGTGCTTACAGTACAAAAATGGCGACTATTTATGACGTAAGAGCACTAAACAGTTCTCGCAGTGTATTTCGGAACATACTCCAAGAGAAAATATTGTCGCTAATTGTTTTTATACAATCTCTAAATTAAAATGATAGCTCTAAAGTAAGAAGCAAATTCCTAGTTCCATGGCTGTAAATATTTTGTTATCCTTTGCTATCCCATTCCGCAAGGAACACTTTGAGAGGGATAGCAATAAGTGTCATTTTACCCAGTGACCCAGTGACAGCGTCGCTAGTGTATACGAAAAACAATATAAAAATAAGAACAGGCCTAAAAATTAGTTTTAAGATGGCCACCGGGTCAGATAAGTTTGTTAGATTTGCAGAATATTATGTACTACCAGTATTACGGAATTAACGATATTTAATTCGTAAATTATTCGTAATCTATTAGATACCTGCGATTAAATCTGGTAATCCAACGATTATGAGAGTTCCTGTTCCTATAAATAATGAATGAAATAATTTCGTAAGCACTTCAACGGGAGCATTTGGTAAGCATGACTCTTTAATGAATTAATTTATATTCATCATCACCCCAACTCAACCTAGCCCACTAATGAGCACATATTTTCTTCCTTCATGAGACCTCCCTGGCGCAGTGTTGAGCGCTGTTGCCTTAACGTGGGAGAGTTCCCGGGTTCGAATCTCAGCAGGGTCAATTTGGGATTTTATAATTTCTTAATTTTCTCTGGTCTGGTCTGGTGGGAGGCTTCTGCTGTGGCTAGTTACCACCCTACCGGCAAAGACGTATCGCCAAGCATTCCGGTACGATGCCGTGTAGAAACCGACTAGGGGTATGGATTTAATACAACTGCCATACCCCAGATTAGTCCGCTACCATCTTAGACTGCATCATCACTTACCATCAGGTAAATTCGCAGTCAAGGGCTAACTTGTTGTGGAAAAAAGGGTTTTTGGGTAACTTTAAAAAAAATCATACTCATTTAAGAACATTTGCATCATCACTTACCATCAGGTGAGATCGCAGTCAAGGGCTAACTTGTAGTGATAAAAAGGGTTTATGGGTAACTTAAAAAAACTCACATACATTTAAGAACATTCTAGAGAATTCCAAGGCAGACCACGGCAGGCAAGCTTATTTGTAATATTTTCCTTCACCGTTAAAGCAAGGGATATTAATGAATTACTTTAAATCGCTCATTACTACGAACCATTTGAAGTGCGTGTCCTTCGATTTGAACTTTCAACATCGATTTTTTTTTATATTCACTCGAATATGCTTTTAAACGTCCTCGTATTCACTTTTTTTTTACTACCTCGTTGGTCTAGCATGTTAGCATGTTCGACTGCGGCCGAAGAGGTCCCGGGTTCGAGTCTCGGGTCGGGCCATAACAAATATTGGGGTTTTCTGACAAGAAATTCTCAGTACTTGCCCGAAGTTAGGAAGTTGGCGGTGTTTTACTCCCGTACCTCGGAGAGTAAAGCCGTCGGTCCTATTCTCACCCCGGTCGAGTCGAATTTTCCATCCCATCGGGCTATGAGAGTAAAGGAACAGAGAGTGCACTTGTGTATGCGCACACACTTCTGCACTAGGTATCTGTCTGGAGATTGACCGCCGTGGCCGATATTCGATGGGGAGGACATTAATAATAATAATTTATCTTTTCGAATTCCTCTTGGCTAAATGATTTTGTCTGAAATCGCTGGTTTATTAGTTCTTTGTATTACCTTTAATAATAAAGTAATTTATTTTGATATTTCAGCTAATATAATTGATAACAATGAAGTCAGTACTCTTAGCTTGCTTACTCGTAATTGCGAGTGCGACCGCCTCGCAGCCCTCAGAAATCGGTGAGCATAGTATTTACAATAAAAAAATATTTCTTGTAGGTACTTCCCATATTTTTAGTCAAAATTACTGCCTGAGTACAGTAAAATGGCAAGTTTTAAAAGATGAACTGACTAATTGACAAATCAGCGTACAGCTTATATTAAGCCACTGTCTTAGTCGAGTCGTATGCGGAAGGACCTGGGCCTTATTATCCCCCCAAGGAAACCCCTGCCATTACGCAATTAATGGAAAGGAGTTGCGACCCTCAGAAATGAAGAATACGACGCATAGAGAGAGAGACGAATCTGTGGTAAAAAAAGTTCCTTGTTTGTTTGCATTCTAATAGATAAATTGTTTATTTAACAGTTCCTGCACAAAACCGAATAGTTGATATTTGGATCTTAAATGGAATTGAGACTGTCACTCGGTGGATCAAGGATAGGGGATTAGATCCTGTAAACACTGACCTCGAATTTGACTACGTTATTTTGAATGGGTAATATGTTTTTGTTTTATATTACTTCTCATTAACCTAATATATTTTAAGCCTTTAACTTTACCTTTTATTATTATAACCGATTTTACTAAAATGAGGTTGCGTACCGACTTGATAACGAACATTTTTTTTTTGATTTTTCTTATGACTATACTTTATCTTATTAAAAAAAATATTATGTTGTAACAGGTAAATATTTATCTTGGTAAAAATAAAAACTAGCTGATGCCCGCGACTTTGTCCGCGGTGATTTAGGTATTTTAGTTTCCGCGGGAATTCCTTAATTTTTAGGGACAAATTAATAGTAGCCTATGTGTTATTCCTGACTATAATCTATCTCTGTGCCAAATTGCAGACAGATCCGTTCAGCCGTTAGGACGTGATTGAGTAACAAACATCCATACATCCATCCAAACTTTCGCATTTATAATATTAGTAAGATACACGTTTTCAAAAAATATGTTCATATTGTTGGTTTACCATCATTATCTACTGATTTTCAATTTTAAATATCTGCCTGAACTAATTTTTTATTTACAGATTAATTGAATTGGAAGGAATTATCGAAGGATTACGATTCGAAGGTATCAGTACCATTTACGTCGACAATATATACTACAACATTCTTTTGGGCAGACTTGATATCGACTTGCTTATCCCGAAAATCTGGCTTGAGATCGGTAAGTTATTTTTTTTTTATTTATTCATTTTATTTCAGGCAACAAGGCCCATATTATAAATTACATAAAATACATTATTACTTAAAAAATTCTATTTTATAAGAAAACATAAAATACAACCATAAAATACTATATGTAGGTAAATAAAATATTTTAAAAAACAATAAGTAATAAAAAAGACTAGGTAGGTAGGGATTTTTCTCTCACTTCCCTATAGCGACGGTACGCTATGCCGTCAGGCCAAAAGTCCGCACCGAGAAACACATTTTTACACCAAGCTGGAACTGTAAGAACATAGGAGTTAAAATACGTCGTAGAACAGAGCTAAAATACGACGTTTATGTATACGTCGTCAAGTTAAGATTTGATTGGATTGTAACTGAGGTTTTTTTTAATTTTTCGCACTCAGTTATCCTCTGACATTATGTCAGATACCTTTTTAATGCGATTTTTTTTATCAAGTGGTATAAATGGATTATATAGGTAATATAAATATAAATCATGAGGAATTAGATTTAGTGGATACCGCTGTTTTTCTCGGTATAACGTTAGATGCTAAACTCCATTGGGGCAATTAGTTCTGCTGCATACGCGGTTAAAAAGATTCGCCCGTTGACAGATATAGAAACGGCGAGATTAGTTTATTTTGGTTACTACCACAGCATAATGTCATATGATATATTACTATGGGGTAATGCTGCAGATATTAATTCTGTTTTTGTGCTGCAGAAGAGGGCTGTTCGAGCCATATATAATATAGGACCAAGACAGTCACTAAGAGATAAATTTAAAGAAATCAATATTATGACAGTGCACAACCAATATATATTTGAAAATTTAGTATACGTGTATACGTATACGTACACATTGATAAATTCAATTCAAATTCAAAGTGATTGTCATAATGTCAATGTCAGAAACAAAAATAAACTTGTAATGCCTGCTTCTAGGCTTAGTAAAACTAGCAATTCATTTGTTGGAAACAGTGTCCGCTTCTACAATAAGCTCCCAGAAGACATGCTGAAGATGTCTCTGAATAAGTTCAAAGTTAATGTAAAACGTAAACTCATAAAAAATCCTATTACCATGTAAAGGATTACTTAAATGACAAGGAAGCTTGGCAATGATTTGATTTAATGGCTCTGATAGTTGCTTAGTTAAGATGATTATTTGTGAAATGGTGATAATGAAAAAAAAAACCCGGCTGAGTTTGTTGTGGGCTCTTCTCTGAACAGGGCGCATTTGGCACCCTCGTAGCTTTAGTTTTAAGATACTGTTACTGACTTTGACTTTGAAATATATACATATATTTATATAATTATATTTATTATTTTGTGAGCGGTGTTTTTTTGTGTATGTTTGATTGTAACTGAGCTAATCTTTACTATATACTATATAATAGTATAAATTCGAAAGTTTGGATGGATGAATGGATGTTTGTTACTCAATCAAGCCAGAATGGTTGAACGGATCTACATGAAATTTGGCATAGAGGTAGTTTATAGTCTGGATTAGCGCATAGGATACTTTTTATCCAGGAAAATTAAGAAGCCGCAGGAACCAATAAACCTCAAGCCACGCGGACATAATTATTAATAGGTACATAATGTAAAGTACCATTAGCTCATGCCCGCTATAAGTGTCTTAGCGATAGTGTAAGAATAATTACTATTTTAAAAATAGCAACTTCGGTGTATTAAATTTTATTTCCAAGAAACAAAATTTGTTCAGTATAGTAATCGCACGATGGTGATCGTTTAGTTTTATCAGTTTTGTTCTAATATTATAAGACTTAGTAATATTTGTTTTTTCTTTCCTTCAGGTAACTCTGCAATCAAAGTAGTCTATGGAGGTTTCAGAGCGGACCTTGAAGTAAATGGCAGGTATAAAAATCTGTTTTACACTCTAGCTGAAGTTTTTTTTTATTTCATTGTGTTTTAAGTGCTCTGCGTCATGCATTGGCGTAGAATTTTTGTAATATTTATATGAAGTACCTTTTTTTTGTTGTCCGGGGGGAAATGCCCTTAAGATACCCGACTTCCTGGGGAGGGAAGTCGGGTTATCTAGGATTTCTACCTACTAAAATATATGAAGTACCTATTGATTTTAAAACATTTAAAAAAGTGTATTTGTAACTGATTAGAGATTTGCTATTCAATATTCTATGTATCTGATGTATCTGTAGATAAACCTGAGAACAATATCAAACCTTTTTGACTCATTATCTTTCCTTCATTTTTTTTTCAGCCTCATCATCGAAAATATCCGTTTCGCCGGTAATGCTCTTCTGAGATTGTCTGGGGGCTCAGTTGCCATTGTCAACATCAACCCGAATTTCAGCATCGAGCGAATTGAAGTAACGTTCTTCCTCTTTATTTCATTTTGAACAAAAAATTCATAATTTTAGGTATATTAGGACTCAGAATTGGTATTTTTTTGTAAAACATTCAGTAATTTCAACGAATATAAAAACTTATTTGATAAATTAATGACTTAATTATTAAAGTAAAAATCAGTTAATCATGTTGGTTAAACAACGCTGACCCTGGTCAGCCACTGGATGGGTGACCGACATTGAATATTTGAATTTGGCCTGGTAATTTTCTCGTGGCACAGAGGATACGGTCGTAGTTATTTGGAAGTTCGCTGTATTATCCCAAGACTAGCGAATGCCCGCAACTCCGTCTACGTGGTTTGAGGTTTTTTGGTTCTCGCGGGAACTCTTTAGTTTTCCGGGATAAAAAGTAGCGTGCTATTCCAGACTAAAATCTATTTCTGTGCCAAATTGCAGCCAGATCCGTTCAGCCATTGAGGATTGAGTAACAACCATCCATACATTCATCCAAACTTTCGCATTTATAATATTAGTAAGAAGAAGATAAATCCTAAATATCTTAATCATTAGAGCAGTAGTGTGCATGACATAGAGGCATAAAAGCATTGGTTACCCTAGTTAAAAAAGCTCAATGCTTAATTTTCTTCATGCTCTGCCTGAAAATAGGTATATCAACCTAACTAATGCCTACCTGGGCCCCGAATCCTGTGCACGCCACTGATTAGGAGTCTACGAAAGGCATGAGACGTCCTTTGCAAGAGATATTTAAATGTCCTGGTCTCTAAACTAGAAAAAGATTTCACCTTTATTTCATCTTCCCAAGAGACTGAATCCCAATTCAGGTTTACCTACGTCATAATATTTATTTCTTCTTCTAGATCTGTATTAATTTGATCTACTGCATTAATTAATTATTCTTGTATACTTATTTCTTAGTTGTGTCGTGTATAATATGTTGATTTCTTCATCTCTTGTAATTTATTTTATTTTAAGGCTGATCTGACGGTACTCGAGTCTGGCAACGATTACTCGTCCTGGATAAACAACTTGATCAATGTGGAGATTCCTAGTCTGCTCGATGTTTACGGGGTAAGAGTAACCTATTTTATACATATTTGCAGCATATTATTATGCGTTGGTAAGCGTTTCATTTGCAATTGTTTAATATTGAAAAAAAAAGCTCACTTTCACGCTCTCTGACAGCTTCCCTGGCAGTGCTCAACAGTGGTCAATTTGGGAATTTATATTGTCTGAATGCTCTAGTCTGGTCTGGTGGAAAGCTTCGGCTGTAGCTAGTTACCACCGGCAAAGACGTACCGCCAAACGATTTAACGTTCCGGTACGATTCCGTGTAAAAACCGACTAGTGGTATGAGTTTAATATAACCACAGTATAGGTATATAACTGCCATACACCTAACATAATTAGATATTTTTTATTTTATTTTATTTTATTGCAGAATGAATTGAACACCATCATTGGCGAGGTGATCAGACGAGTTGTAAACTGGAGGTGGCCTAGATACTAACTAAGTACTTTATAACTCCAGATAGTTTCATAATCCTTCCTAACATACTTACGTTATTTACCATGGTCTGCTTGGTATTATCTGTTTGAAGTGTTCATAAGTTTTTCCACATTTTGTCAATTGTTACACAAGTCACTTATATTTTTACTATTCTAATATTTTGGATTTATAATTATGTGTTGTTAAATGAGTACTTTTGCCACACTGTATGTAAATTTATGAATAAGTACTCGTAAGTCGGAAATAATCGTTAAACAGTTATTTGACGAAATGGTCCGCTTGGTCTACTTATTCACCCATGTTTGTCTCAAACGAATATACGCTATGAAAACACAATTTGGGACTGTATTTGTTTCTTTCAAATTAAATTATCATTATTAATTATTATTAGGTAGAGGCCAATAATTCTGTTGTACACCACCTTTAAACTACACGAAAATGACAGCTGTATTTATATTGCTAACCCTTTCATAATTCTCCCTGCGGAAAGGGGCAGTACTTGATTTGGAGCTGTCATTTTAATTTAGTCTAGAAATTGTTTTAAACAGAATTGGCCAACTCTTTTATATTTTTTGTCAAATATTTAGTAAATTCTATAAAGATTAGATTAGTCTTATTTGAGAAATTTTTGAGCTAGTTGTTGATAAAAATACCGGCCAAGTGCGAGTCGGACTTGCGCACCGAGGGTTCCGTACAAACCTGTAGGTAGGTATACAAGTAAAAGTTATGGTATTTTTATTGCTAAATGAAGTTTAAAATTATTAAAAATATTTTTATTACATGATGTAACTAAAAATTTATGCATTTCGCAATATTTTCTTTTTCTGTGCTATAAGACGTAGCTTCGTACCAACTTCAAGATTCTGAGTTCACGGGAAGTATCCTGTGGGTTTTGATTCCCTTGTGAGTGTCGAAAATTTGCAGCATAAACGTCTGCATCTTTTGATTGCGTTGGCTTAGAAGTTTGAGTTTTTCACACCTCCAAGGGACAGTAAACTTGAATATTTGATATGAATTTCAGCTTGATACTCCATGCGTTCCTGAGAAAAACGGTCTTGACAGACGGACGGACAACAAAGTGGTTCTATAAGGGTTCCGTTTTTTCCTTTTGAGGTACGCAGCCGTAAAAATCCGTCAATTATATTATTTAAACAACGCTGACCTGTTTATTATTAAAATTTCGATTATTTAATTTCACTCACTCATCCAGTTGGATGAATATTTGAGTTTGGCTATTCATTTAGTTATTATTGCTATTACTTATCATCCTGTACGTAAATTTAAACTTTGAGTAGCCGAAATCTTAATCATTACAGTTTTAATAATATTATGCAGATGAATTCTAGAAAATCCCTTCCATGGGTAGGGGTCACGACTCTCAATCATGATATATATGATGCGTATGCATAGAGAGAGACCGAAAAAATAAATTTCAATTAATTCACGAACTACCAGTAACACCAGTGTTGACTACAAATCAGAATCTACTACCAGTTATTACTAGCGATAAATTATATTAATATTCAACTGCAAACAATGCAGATGAGGGTAGTTATAGTTGTATAATTGGAATGGAACTAAGTTTGTCTGTGTCATATCTACGAGTACGTAGTTCTCAGTTCGTAAATTAATTAACAGACCCTCCTAACTTAAATAAATAATATCCAGTGAGGACAGTATTCTATATGGTTAGTATGAGATTTTATGACTTGCCAGCGCTGATAGTATTCGACCATCGAAATACAATAAACGTCAGAGTAAATACTTATTTAAAGCTTGAGCTTTAAATAAGTATATAAAACAAACTTGTGTTTGTTTACATCTCCAAGTGAAAAAAGGAGAAAGCCTTAAAATGAAACAATTATTTTCTTCTTTATTTCCTGTAGTAGGACATTCTGCACAGAACAAATGAATGCAGGTAAGTGGATTACAATTTCTATGACAACTTGTGCCACTTAAAATTTGTGTCTATGGTTGCGGTGCTGTAGAGAACTGAAGATACATTCTACTGAAAAAAATCAGCAAGAAACTAAAAAACTTTTTAGTTTTTTTTAGCTTTAAGTTAGTTAAAATGTTACGGAATGTTGAGAGATTATAAATATTATCTTTATTAAACATACATTTTTAAGAACCAAATATTATGTCATTAATATAAAATCGATGGTTCTGAATTTTTTACCTCAAATGAAAGACCATTAAATACTTACTAATATTATAAATGCGTTTGTCTGTCTGCTACGCTTTCACGGCCCAACCACTCAACCGATTTTGATTAAGTTTGGCACATAGATAGTTTACATCCTGGGGAAGGACATAGGTTACTTTTTATTCAGGAAAATTATTCCCGCGGGAATCATAAAACTTAATCCACGCGGACGAATTTGTGGGCATCATCTAGTATCCATATAACTCTGAAATTATTTCTTTCGATGCTCGATTTCTATCAACGTTTTGTGGGACAGTGAAATCTCATACTTTCCTGCCTCACTAACAAATGGGATATGAAATTAATATGCGCGTTGTTTGGGTATTTTCCTATTGTACCTAGTTTGTAGCTGTCTATTTCGCTCTATTAAATTAATTAATTTAATATACTGGGGCTGTCCACTTTTCTCTATTATAATATAAATACGGGAGGGAGCGTTGCGGCGTACAATTAATTTAAACAAGGTTTGTTCCACAGGTAATATAAGTTTATTCTCATTCCCTTTGGTTGTTGTATCAAATACAATTTAAAAAAAAGAAGTAAGTTTGTCGTAGTTTGTATCTAGTTCGAATCTTTCTTAAGCAGAATCTTTTTTCTGTGATCTTCCTAGTAATGGGTGGGATTTTCAGCAACTTAAAATTTTAAGGCACCAAATAGTATGCGAAAAAATTTATTTTACGGAACGACACGTGCCATTGGACCAGCAATAGGGTATTTTCAAAATTGACAGTATTAAAGATGTATAGTCCCGCCAACTTATCTGACTACAACAAATTTTTATGACTGTTGTTATTTTATTTTTATTGAAATTATACTAAGTGCGATAATAGCGACGCTATCACCAGCTCGGATAAGTTTGTGGGACTATACTCGGTTTTTATTTTAGTCCGGATATACTAATCTACACCAAAATATGTTTCTAGAACATCTTTCAGCGATTTTATATTTCAAAATAAAGCACATTAAATTTTATTACTGCCGTTTTCAAAGCTGTGAAAATGAAAGGCAGTCGCAAAATCGAGTTCACACGGAATTTTTCAAAACCTAAATTCTATTATTATTTTTATTCTACTATTTTTAAATGTACTTAATCTTTCCTTCCCTGGGATGCAACCCCGTCGAAATCGGTTGAACCACAATTCTAAAGGCTGAACAAATCTGCCGCGAAATAGTAACCGACAGACAGGCACTTTTTAATTTGTATAGTTATTTCATCGTCGCACTACGGGCTCTATAATTTCTCGGGCGCAAAATTTCACCTGTACGCTATTCGAATACATTTCAATACATGATACATCAGAATCAGAATTTCAAATACATCCTACAGCCATAGCCTGAAGTGAACTCAAATCAGTCGGTCAACAGAGAGGTCTATAGTCTATTTTATACTCCAAGGAAAACGACTACATAAAGCAATCTTGCGAGGTCTTTTTTTATTTTATCAACTACAAGTTAGCCCTTGACTGCGATCTCACCTGATGGTAAGTGATGATATAGTCTAGGATGGTAGCAGGCTAACCTGTAAGGGGTATGGCACCCATATTAAACCCATCCCCTAATCGGTTTCTACACGGCATCGTACCGGAACGCTTAATCGCTTGGCAGTATGTCTTTGCCGGTAGGGTAGTAACTTTCCACGGCCGAAGCCTCCCACAAGGCCACACCAAGGAAAATTCGTAAATTATAAATTTCTGAACCCTGCCGGGGATCAAACCCGGGACCTCCGCACGTTAAGGCAGCGCTTAACACTGAATTAAACAGATTCTGAATTAGTTAGCTTACTGCTAACATTAAAACATCCAGTCCTAGTAACCTAATATTATCCATTAGGTACTGAGTATAAACAAATAAACTAAACTAGCGGCACGCTATGATGGCCGGTTTGACGTTTGTCCGCTCATGAAGTTCCGTATTAATTGATAACGACTTTGAAGGAAATAATTGTATTACTTTATTGACGATAGTGATGTGCAGAGATTCATAAATTTTATCGAATGTAGTTTTAGGTTTAGGACTCAAAATTTATTTATTAAATTGATTTCTTAAATGTATACAAGTGTAGAAAAATCAGTTTGCACCATTTAAGGAGTGAATGTACTTGTGAATATGAACAATTTTCACTATGTGGACAAACCTCTGAAATCGCAAAAAAATATCAATAAATTTTTAAAAATGGAATCTAATACGATCGTCACATAGGATCGCTGGCTAGCACAACTACTACCTCCGGCAAACTCGCGTCAATGCTCAATGCAAAACAAAGCAGTTTCGAATTGACGTTGCTTCGAAAAGTATAAACTGTCAGTGCAATGCGATTGTGATATAGTTTTGACCTGGCTTTGGATTTCAAATATTGATACTGCATTACTGTTGACCCTTGCTCGTTAATTTGGACTCTGTTCAAGCCCTTTGTTGTGGATTTCGTCGATATGACCGAACGTACGCAGAGAACTGTTCTAAATAGTCAGACACGTGAGTTCGTAATACGCCTTCGTAACTATTTCGATCGTGAAGCTCAAAATGGAGGGCCAATTTTACCTATAACGTCAGTGGTTGAACGCGTAGCTGATGCGCTTAATATTGGACAACGAACTGTTAGACGGATAACTAAAAAAAAATATGGCGAGACTGGCACAGAAGAAAATAAACTTCACACACCAAAAAAGAGAAAACGAGCAAAACCAGTCGTAGGCATCGATAGCTTTGATGCCGATGCTATCCGAAGACATGTTTACGGCTACTATTTACAGAAGGAGTATCCAACAAGAAAAAAGTTGGTGCATTCACTGAAGGAAGCTGGATTATTCTTCGGTGGGGAAAGTTCTTTAACGAAGATTTTGAAGACCATTGGATTTCGATACAAAAAATGTAACAAACGCAAAATATTGATGGAAAGATTTGATATAGCGATGGCAAGGTATACTTTTTTACGGCAAGTGAAAGAAATCAAAAATTGGCAAAATGTTGTGTTCTTGGATGAAACATGGCTTAATGCTAACCATACTGTAGGCCGTTCTTGGAACGATGACACAGCAGCATCTACTTCCAAAGTTCCTGTAGGAAAAGGATCGCGACTTATAATTTGTCACGCCGGAACCATCAACGGGTTTGTCGAAGGTTCTCTCATGGCTTTTGCGTCAAAAACCACTGGAGACTATCATGAAGACATGAATGGAGAAAAGTTTACTGAATGGTTTACCTCAATGTTGTGTAGCCTCCCTGAACCATCTATTATAATTATGGACAACGCCCCATACCACTCGATGCAAATTGACAAGCCACCTGCCCAATCCCAAAAGAAAGCTGATATCGTCGCATGGCTTCGTAAAAATGGCGTAGATGCAAACATGAATATGTTAAAAGCGGAATTAGTACGTCTTTTAAAAGAAAACAAACCAACCAAGATCCGATACGTCATTGACGAAATAGCATTAGAACATGGGCACAGAGTTATACGGTTACCGCCTTACCATTGTGAGTATAATGCGATTGAGTTGGTGTGGGCTCAAATTAAGGGATATGCTGCAAGACACAATACAGAACCCCCATTTACCACAAAAAAATGCTAAAATTATTAGAAGAAGCTTGTGAACATGTGACTAAAGGAGACTGGGAAAAGGTTGTGAATAGAACTGTTAAATTAATAAGGGAAGATTATGAAAGAGATGTGAAAATAGATAATATTATAGAAAACGAACATATAATTATTAATGTATGTGATGATAGCAGTGACGACAGTGAAAATAGTAGTATGGACGAATCTGATTAATTATGGCCTTTTGTGGCACCTTTTTTGGTATCTTTTGTATTCATATGTTTCTTGTGTGCATATAAAGTATGTATATTCATTTTCGTTCAAATATTCAGTTCGTTCAAATAAATTAAATAAACATATACATTTTTGTTTTATTAAACCTATTTAATCAGGTACAAAAACAAAACTTAATTGTTTTTTGTTCGAGAATAAATTGACATTCCACATCACTATTGTAATATGTCAAACCGGCCATCATATCGTGCCGCTAGTTTAAGTATTAATGAAAGAATTATTTGTTGTAGTAGTAATTAACATTTTGTATAGTGCAAGTATTAAAATTACTTGATGTTCTTTAATGTTGGAAGGTCCTGATCCTGATGTACTTGGCGGAATATTTATATTAACAAAACAATAAAAAAAACGAAGGAAAATGGCGGGGAAAATTCTAATAATCTTCTTTTTTTTACAGCGCGCGGCGTTCTGGTAATGAATCGCGCGTGTATGACAATGTTCTTTTTTTGAAATTCGTATAGATGTTCTTTTTTTTGTAATTCATATAGATACCACGCATCGAGCAGATGTGGTTGTCTGTAGAGTAACCACTTTGCGCAGGGATCGAAAAAAAAAATGAGGAAAAGGAGTGTTGTTATGAAATTCAGTACAACATTACATCACCCGTTTGGATGACGTTATGGTTATTAGGACATTGGGTGTTTTAATGTTGGCAATAAGCTAACAGTTTCAGAACCTGTTATAGAGGATTTATAGCATGGGAGTAGATAAACTTCTTTACGCACGCTTGACTTGGGAAGTAAGCTGGTGAATGCGTGACGAGCGTTAGGAAAAGTGTGATCGGGCGAGGCGAATGGAAGATGAGTGAAGATAGAAAAATAAAGAGAGTTACACTAGCGGCACGCTATGATGGCCGGTTTGACACATTACAATAGTGATGTGGAATGTCAATTTATTCTCGAACAAAAAACAATTAAGTTTTGTTTTTGTACCTGATTAAATAGGTTTAATAAAACAAAAATGTATATGTTTATTTAATTTATTTGAACGAACTGAATATTTGAACGAAAATGAATATACATACTTTATATGCACACAAGAAACATATGAATACAAAAGATACCAAAAAAGGTGCCACAAAAGGCCATAATTAATCAAATTCGTCCATACTACTATTTTCACTGTCGTCACTGCTATCATCACATACATTAATAATTATATGTTCGTTTTCTATAATATTATCTATTTTCACATCTCTTTCATAATCTTCCCTTATTAATTTAACAGTTCTATTCACAACCTTTTCCCAGTCTCCTTTAGTCACATGTTCACAAGCTTCTTCTAATAATTTTAGCATTTTTTTTGTGGTAAATGGGGGTTCTGTATTGTGTCTTGCAGCATATCCCTTAATTTGAGCCCACACCAACTCAATCGCATTATACTCACAATGGTAAGGCGGTAACCGTATAACTCTGTGCCCATGTTCTAATGCTATTTCGTCAATGACGTATCGGATCTTGGTTGGTTTGTTTTCTTTTAAAAGACGTACTAATTCCGATTTTAACATATTCATGTTTGCATCTACGCCATTTTTACGAAGCCATGCGACGATATCAGCTTTCTTTTGGGATTGGGCAGGTGGCTTGTCAATTTGCATCGAGTGGTATGGGGCGTTGTCCATAATTATAATAGATGGTTCAGGGAGGCTACACAACATTGAGGTAAACCATTCAGTAAACTTTTCTCCATTCATGTCTTCATGATAGTCTCCAGTGGTTTTTGACGCAAAAGCCATGAGAGAACCTTCGACAAACCCGTTGATGGTTCCGGCGTGACAAATTATAAGTCGCGATCCTTTTCCTACAGGAACTTTGGAAGTAGATGCTGCTGTGTCATCGTTCCAAGAACGGCCTACAGTATGGTTAGCATTAAGCCATGTTTCATCCAAGAACACAACATTTTGCCAATTTTTGATTTCTTTCACTTGCCGTAAAAAAGTATACCTTGCCATCGCTATATCAAATCTTTCCATCAATATTTTGCGTTTGTTACATTTTTTGTATCGAAATCCAATGGTCTTCAAAATCTTCGTTAAAGAACTTTCCCCACCGAAGAATAATCCAGCTTCCTTCAGTGAATGCACCAACTTTTTTCTTGTTGGATACTCCTTCTGTAAATAGTAGCCGTAAACATGTCTTCGGATAGCATCGGCATCAAAGCTATCGATGCCTACGACTGGTTTTGCTCGTTTTCTCTTTTTTGGTGTGTGAAGTTTATTTTCTTCTGTGCCAGTCTCGCCATATTTTTTTTTAGTTATCCGTCTAACAGTTCGTTGTCCAATATTAAGCGCATCAGCTACGCGTTCAACCACTGACGTTATAGGTAAAATTGGCCCTCCATTTTGAGCTTCACGATCGAAATAGTTACGAAGGCGTATTACGAACTCACGTGTCTGACTATTTAGAACAGTTCTCTGCGTACGTTCGGTCATATCGACGAAATCCACAACAAAGGGCTTGAACAGAGTCCAAATTAACGAGCAAGGGTCAACAGTAATGCAGTATCAATATTTGAAATCCAAAGCCAGGTCAAAACTATATCACAATCGCATTGCACTGACAGTTTATACTTTTCGAAGCAACGTCAATTCGAAACTGCTTTGTTTTGCATTGAGCATTGACGCGAGTTTGCCGGAGGTAGTAGTTGTGCTAGCCAGCGATCCTATGTGACGATCGTATTAGATTCCATTTTTAAAAATTTATTGATATTTTTTTGCGATTTCAGAGGTTTGTCCACATAGTGAAAATTGTTCATATTCACAAGTACATTCACCCCTTAAATGGTGCAAACTGATTTTTCTACACTTGTATACATTTAAGAAATCAATTTAATAAATAAATTTTGAGTCCTAAACCTAAAACTACATTCGATAAAATTTATGAATCTCTGCACATCACTATCGTCAATAAAGTAATACAATTATTTCCTTCAAAGTCGTTATCAATTAATACGGAACTTCATGAGCGGACAAACGTCAAACCGGCCATCATAGCGTGCCGCTAGTTTACGTTTCGTATATTACTGTAGGTGCAAGAGAGAGAGGTGCAAGCACACATTTTCTTTCTCTCTATCTCTCATAGCCAGTTATTAAGTTTTACTTCAGTCGTATGGTCTAAAGCACACTTGTTTTTTTTTAACTGAAAACGCGCATTGCCTGCGCGTCTAATAACCCGTGCGTACAGTCTCTAAATCTCTTCCTTATCCCGTTTGCACATATTCAAGGACAATGTAAGTTATGAGTCGCATTTGTCTCTCGCACGTAGGTAATTTATTTGTGTCCGGATTAATTTATGTGACGGTAGGTTAGCTTTGTTTGTTTGATAATAATTCTTCGTCAAGTCTCGTTCGTTATTACTTCTGTTTCAATATCATACTACCTCCACCACCACTACAGCCCAATAACTTCCCACTACTGGGCACAGGCCTCCAGTCTCATAGGAGAGAGGGAGTTAGAGCTTAGACCCACCACGCTGCTCCAATGCATTATCATGCAGATAGTGATACCGGTAGACCGGTACCGACAGCTTAACGTGCTCTCCGAGGCACGGGGGTGAAACACCGCCAACCTCCTAACTCCGGGCTAGTACTGAGAACTTCTAGTCAGAAAAACCCAATACTTAATAATTATGGCCCGAACCGGGACTCGAGCCTGGGACCTCGTCAGCTGCAGTCGAAAATGCCAACCACTGCACCAACGAGGCAAATTCATACCTCTGTCTGCAATTGAACCTTTTTTTACGATAGGCATATTGATATATATCTAGAATTTTCATCGGGTAGGCATAATTATTAAAGACGTGTTAAGCAACGTTGACCTAAGTCGGTAACTGTATGGGTGACCGAATTTGGAGGTTCAAATTTGGCCTTTTCGCGTCCTCCTTGCCTCGGAGAGCACATTAAGCCGTCGGTCCCGGTTATTATCACTAACATCTGATAATAATTGTTACATGAATCTAAGAGTATAAATACTCTTAGTCGAGTCGTATGCGGAAGGACGTGGGAACCCACCCCATTATTATCCCAAGAAAACTCCTGCCATTATTTGATTAGTGGAAAGGGGTCACGACCCTCATTAATGAGGATTACGACGCAGAAAGAGGCATAATTATAAAGTATAACATTGCGGCAAGTAACTATTGGCAGCTCTGGGGGCTTACTATCATCGATTAAAGCAGTATTATTCTAATATTGTTTACGCTCTTGTTTCAGAAATAAAATCGATCAATCGATCGAATTCGATCGAATCAAGAAAAGTCGTAAAACAAGAAGACATAAACTGTCATTTTGTCGTTAAGCGATGGTAATAGCCCCCTAGCTTCTCAGGTGTAATAAGGCAATTCTCTTTGCCAAGTAAAAATTAAACAAGATGGATGATGACATAGGACCTGTAGGATTGACGCCGGTTCTCGGGGAACTAGTCTAGGCAATGGGGGGTCTGTTGTATGGAGACCCCTGCATTAAATCCTCAGTCGATGAAACTTGGCTGGGTTTTAGTGTTGGATGATCCAAAACTTACACAAAAATATCCAACAAAAAAAACCGCCGGAAGTTAGGTATTTATACTTACAACTTAATATTCATGACTGAATATTTTCTCAATTTCTTTTTAAAATAATAGTAGGTAGTATATTTACACTCAAAACCGAAATATCAAATTAAATAATCATCGATATTTAAACCGATTTTATTATTAAATCAAAACTGCGTTTACGCGATAATGTACCTTCCTGCTTTATTAATTGGACAAAGCATAAAAAAACCTTACTTTCTTTATGATTTTTTATTGGATATTTATAATATATGTAAAACTTATGATACTTTAACATGCTATAAAGTTTCATCGCCTGAGAAATTATTGTTGGGGTCAACTAGCTTTATTGCCTTGACTAAACTAGGTCCCTAAGGGACGCCACGTACGCACTGCTAACCTCATCGAAAAATAGAGCAAAAATACTTCCTTCTTATCGTTCACCTTTTTGAAGGCGGGTAATAAATATAAATCCCCACAGACGAAGTTGCATGTACATTGTCCATGTATTTATAGCGTTTACAAGTAGTTAAAATTAAAATGTGTCACTTTAAGCGGTTCCCCAACTCTTAACCAGCCGGCAATATCGTTAAATTTTACCGCTATATTAAAACAAGAAGTTCCAAAGCTCTTCAAAAGCTATTGTTATTGCGATTGCACGCCAAGATTACAGCCGCCGTAGCGCCTCATCACAGTTTAGCACAAATTTATATTAGAAAGATTTTATCTCGGCGCCTTTTATGTATAAGAACTGCCTCGTTGGTCTAGTGGTTAGCACGTTCGACTGCGGCTGACGAGGTCCCGGGTTCGAGTCTCGGGTCGGCCCATAATTTAGTGTTGCGTTTTCTGATTAGAAATTCTTAGTAATAGCACAGAATAGGCAATATGGTACTAGCCCGGGGTTAGGAAGTTGGCGGTGTTTCACCCCCGTGCCTCGGAGAGCATGTTAAGCCCCCGGTTATTATCACTAACATATTAATAGTCATTAAAGAACACCAACCCACATTGGATAAGCGTGGTGGGTCTAAGCTCTAATTCCCACTCTCATAAGAGAATGGAGGCCTGCGCCTCGCAGTGGGACGTTAATGGGCCGTAGTGGTGATAGCGCCAACCTCATCACAGTATAACATGAATTTATATTAGAAAGATTTTATCTCGGCGCCTATTATGTATAAGAATAGGTATATCTTGGTTTTACTCTGTGTTTTTAGGGGTGCAGCGCAATTTTGCATGATCTAATATAAACGGAGCAAACTGAAAACCAGCGCTGAACATTGTTATAAATGCTCAGTAAAGCTGAGTTGGCCTCCCATTGTTTATTGTTAGTTTTTAATTTAGTCGAAGTATACGTGGTTTGTAATGTAGGTACATCTAGCATTAAGGAAATAATAAATCTTTATTTATTTATTTAACAAAAACCAAGAAATACTCTATCTATGGGAAAATTTTGAGTAAGTCCATTTAGAACTTTTTTTAGAGTTTTGCTTTAAAATAACACAATTTTTTAACTTAAATATTGTTTTTATTACTCTATAAAAGTAACAATAATTCTTAGTTGCTTTTTCTAAGCTTCTAAACGTCTGGTATCAGGTATTTAGCAGTCCAAGTATCCATCAAAACACTAGGCGATACGGCTATCCAAATGGAATTATTTGAGTGCCGTCAGTAGCGTCAGTAGTAGTCAGTAGTAACCGACAAAGACGTGCCTCCAAGCGATTTATACGATGGAGAATAGAGACGGGTTTAATAATTACACCTGTTATGTCACAGCCATTTCAGCCCACTGGCATGGCATCTGCCAGGTGAGATTATAGGTAAGGGCTAAGGGCATCAAAAATCAAAAGCTTTTTTGGTTCGCTTCTAAATAGTCGCGTATTATTGTATGCAACGTACAGAATTAATTTCGCTACATCAAATCTCCAATCAAATAGAACATATTCATAAGGTTTCTTTATGTCTAATTTTCTTTATCTAATTGTCTTATCATTTGCTTTTGCCCGCGACACGACACTTACGTCGGCGTGGGCTACACAAATTTCAAACTCCTGTTTTACCCCCGTAGGGGTTGAATTTTCAAAAATCCGTTCCTGCCGGATGTCTACGTCATAATAACCAAATTACAGCTCGATTTGTCCAGTGGTTTGAGCTGTGCGTTGATAGATCAGTCATTCATCTATAATTTTTTTTAGAAGTAATTAACTTCTAAAATATGTATAAAAGAAAAAAGGTGCAAAATGACACTAATACAATAATTATTCAATCAAGTATCATCGACTACGACTCATCCTAAAATCTCACGGGAAATGGGCAATCATGCGATGTGATTCGACTGACATGAATTTCCGCTCCACAGGGAGAATTGTATTGATTGAACGATTTCCATGGAGTTGCCGTTTTAATAGGATTTGATGATCATGAAATTTTCGACGACGACTCTGTATTTGATTTAATATGAGCTTAATTGCTTAGTAACTAAATTATACCCGCAACTTCGTCGGGATGAAACCTTATTGATTCCCACGGGAACTCTTCATTTTCTCGGGATAAATTCCTATATCCCTCCTCGAGATGTAACATTAATCTGTACCAATTTCGTCAAAATCGGCAAAGACAGCTGATTCACTTTCACAGTTTTTTTTTTTAACCACTACAAGTTAGCCCTTGACTGCGATCTCACCTGATAGTACGTGATGAAGCAGTCTAAGATGATAGCGGGCTAGCCTGTTCGGGGTATGGCAGTTATATTAAACCCATAACCCTATTCGGTTTCTACACGGCACCGTACCAGAACGCGTAATCGTTTGGCACGTCTTTGCCGGTAGGGTGGTAACTAGCCACGGCCGAAGCCTCCCACCAGGCCAAAATTCAGAAATTATAAATTCCCAAATTGACCCTGCCGGGGTTCGAACCCGGGACCTCCGCACGTTAAGGCGACAGCGCTCAACACTGCGCCACGGAGGTCGTCAAATTTGTGATTATATTGATTATATTAGTAGGTACAATAGTTATCTCGTATTATAATTTATAGGTTTGATCTAGCTGTTTGACTCTTTCCATTTCAAAATACTTTAAAAACAGTTTTTTGATTTTTAATTTAGTATATTAATACTTACTTTTAATAAAACAGTAACTGGACGATTCATGTACATTAGATAAATATTTCACAAAGTTTTATTAACTAAAGGTTATTCTTAAAACGCTATACTTTAATTATTTCCTCATGTTGCCTGCAACAATGTTGTATTGTTATCTATTTCCCGGTATAATAATTATAATTTTGTAATTTTTACGCTGATTGCACCGTTTTGGATTCAGGCTTTTACCGCTTTGCAAGTTATCCTTGTAAAAAATGTAGGCAAACATCATGTAAAAGACATGATGTCTATGACAAAAATAAATTATTTCTTGCTGATTCGTCTTCCGAAAGATCTAAAATTCTCATCCTCCGTTAGTTTTAAGTTTGGTAACATTTTTTTATACGACTGTCTGAAAAAAGGAGTATATTGTTTTCAAGGTTCATGTATGTATGTATGTATGTGTGTATGTGAGTTTGTATATTCCACCATAACTTCTATACGCCTGAACCGATTTTGATAAATGAGGTATCGTTAGAAAATAGAAATTTAAAAAATAAATTGATGGGGTCTCCATGGTCCCGCATTAAAGACTAAAGTTGAAAAAAAAACATTCGTAAATAAATATATAATCATCATCTAGAAAATTATGAGTAGATTCCAAAAATATTTATCACTATAGTTCAATATCCAGTGATTAACAAACAAATATCATTTCAATGTGAACAAGATTCTAATATATCAGATTAATTTGGATTTTTAACTTTTTAGTTCGTTTTTTGGCAGGGCAGTCGTATTTTTTTTTAAATTATGACTTGTGTGTCACAAACTACTTTTTAAATTAAATGTACAATAAAAAAAAGTGCGTTGAAATTTTATGACGTCACAACTATGTGTTTCATACAAACTTCCATATGTTATTAAGCGGTTGCTTGCGAAATAGACACAGTATTTCACGAGTAGATAACTACTTGACTATGCGACATGGTCACACGTGTTGCACACAAACATCGACACATGTCCAGATTACTATGTTTCGGTTTCACATGCGTGTGTTCAGTATACCCTTACCGCAAGATTTTGAATCAGTCTCGATGAACGTATTCAAGCATCGAAACACTTTGGCGTCATACTCAATTTATTCATTTAATGTAGAACATACAGGTGTCTCTTATATTACGTTATGTTTTGACTCTACCACTGGTTCGGAAAGAAGATTCTACTGAGAAGAGCTGGAAAGAAACTTGGCAGTTTATGGCGGTTTCTAGTAATTCAATTTGTGGTAAAAAATCTTAACCGCATTGTTTTAGAGCTCATCGTCCTTTACATTCCACACTCAGCTCTATAAGCAGAACCATATCAATTAAACAAATTAGTAACATAACTATTGTTAGATATTGTACCACTTTTAAAGAAAAAAAGAGCAACTGTCTGAATCTTCTTTCCAATCTGGTGGTTCAGTGAGATAAGTAACAACTTAACGGTGGTACTGAATTTGTTACTTTTACTGCCGCACTCATAGTCGCTAATCATTACTTATGAAACTCCTTAAAATAGATCTTGTACTAAAGAGTTCGATAAATAATGATTTAAGCTACTCTGAATGCGACAGTAAATCAAAAATGCATTTTCACTCTTTATATAATATATTTTCGACGCTCGATTAATACACTTAACGTTCGGTGTGATTTAAAATCTTATGGTAAGGGTACTGAATATGGAAATTTGAAAAGGGGGATTCGGTATACCTGTATTGGTTTGTTTGAGATTACACCGTACTGTGGGGATAACCCTGTAGTATTAGATTAATATATTCGGTCTAAGACTTTGTGGCAACTTCTCTGATGCAAATGCGCCCTGAAATCGGAATCGAGTAACGACAATTCGGGAAATGAATTGATAAACGTAGATCCTGTTTTAGGAGTGTAAAATCTAAAGTTTCTTAATCAGCAAAAGAAATTAGATTTACTTGTTCGTTCTACTAGAGTAAATAACTTAGACAATATGACAGACAGACTAGCACATAATTTTCACCCTCGGGTTAATTACTTTTAGGTACCTACTATTACTATTACCTAATTATTATTAAGTAGGTACCTAAAAGTACAGTTTCTACCAGCAAGCCAAATTTTCGGAAGAATAAAATAAGAACTTACAGCTTTACAACTTGTGAACGCTATAATTCGTATATGAAAACTAGCCAAGCCAAAGCCTTAGTCTTCAACATTTTATACTAAGTTATAAGAAGAAATGATATTTTAAGTTGTTATAAAATATTATATGTTGTTATAAATAAATTTCAGGACTGAACCATTGAACTTGGCACAAATTTAGATCTCACTTCTTTTGTCGCTGAAGTCAACAACCAAGGCATATATATCACAATTTTGAACTTGGCTCTCATTTTACATTTATGTTTTTGATGGGATCTGATTTTACCTGTCAAATGTATGCTGTTATCATTGGATCTAGAAAGTTTATTTACTAATGTACCAGTGGGTGAAACTTTAGAAATTTTAAAGGGATTGCTAGAAATTAAACGGTTACACCCTAATGAAATATCAGAATTAATTGAGTTAACGCAAATTTGTATGGAGCAGAATTATTTTAAATTTAATGATCATTTTTACCATCAAAAAGAGGGGCTAGCTATGGGTTCTCCTCTAAGCCCTCTAATGGCTGAAATGTTCATGGATAACTTTGAGAATAAACACATAGTGAATGAGAACAGTATTTTCTACTACTACAGATACGTAGATGATATAATCATATGCTGGACGGGGACAGTGAGACAACTGGATGTATTCGTTAAAAAACTTAATAGATTGCACCCAAAAATTAAGTTTAAGTCAGAATTAGAACAGAGCAAATCTTTGAATTTCCTTGACTTGAATATATCCCGGATTAATAATAAACATGAGTTCAAAATTTATCGCAAGCCTACATTTACTGACACAACTATACCCGCATCGTCTTGTCATCCTTGGCAACATAAACTCGCAGCATTCCATAGCTATGTACACAGGTTATTGTCCATTCCAGTGTCAAAAGAGGACTATAGGAAAGAATTAGAGGTTATATACCAAATTGCACATTCAAATGGATACAATCAGAATATTGTTAATAATATAATTAAAAAACAGCAGTCAGCACAAATTAGATCTTTACATGGCTACATCGGATAAAATTAGTAAATATAAAGCCAGTTTGACGTATTTTGGACCTATATCTGAGTGCATTGCAAAGACGCTCAGATCACATGATGTGCATGTCGCGTTCCGGACAAATAATGCACTTCGGAGGATTTGCAATGGAAAAGATAAATTAAAGAATCATCAAAAATCGGGTGTTTATAAGCTTGAGTGTCCTGAATGTGGTGCCACATATGTTGGTCAAACTGGACGCAATTTTGAGACGCGCTATAAGGAACATATGTCTGCTTATAGGAACGATCAACCACAAAGGTCCCACTTCGCTAAACATCTTTTGGACAGTGGACTTGAGGTGGGCAATAACCATTCATATAAAATCCTGCATAAATGTAATAAAGGGTTTCGAATTCGAAATAATTAAACACAATAATAAAGGATTTGAGTTGCTAAATGAATAAATAAACGTATCAAATTCACCTTTACTCAATTTATACAGTAATAGGGGAGGGGGCGGGGCTTCAGTATGAGCCATGCCAAAAAGGTATATAAGCTGGAACTTGCGATACGATAGTCACTTCACAATCGTGCATTGTCGAGTCAACATCTCCTGAAGATGCTCCGGTGTCGGAGCGAAAAGAAGAAGAAGAAGAGAAGTTGAGAGTGATTTGGAGGATTTGTGTGGTGTGGTGTTGTGCCTGTGCGAATTGCTGGGTGGTGGATGTCGCATGCTGCAGGTGAAAGACAGGCACTGTACCACACAGATTTGTCTACTGTAGCGGATTATAGCGAATTAAAATTCTAGTTCATTCAAATTTGAAGTAATTACGATCAGTAATTCAGAAGCTAAATGGCTCTGACAGAAGGACAATTTTTTTTGGCAACCCTAGGACGGACTAGTGCAAATTCACTTAAGTAGACTTAGAGACCTTCGCTTCGCTCGGTCACTAATAATAATAGCCTTTATTTTAACAAAAATAAAGTTTTACATAATAATTCACACAATATTTAAACTATACTCGCATTATACCACATCAGTTCCCGAAAACGTCCTTGTTTCCCCCTGGTTGGTGTTTGCTTGCCCTCTGGCAAAGGCCTCCTCTAACCCTTTCCAAACATGTATCCCTTGCCTTCCTTGTCCACAGTTTTGCCAGCTATCTTGACATCTTCCCATCTGGTTATTTTTGAAGTGAAAACTTCTCTAGGCGCGTTGAGCACTTTTTGGTAAAAATGTGGAAACGCATGACCGATACCTCGCGTTGTTACGAAGAAAAAAGATCTTTAATATAAATATAGTACATTCGTAATTAAACTTTAAGCCTTAGTTTTAAGGTTTATATTTTGAAGTGAAAACTTCTTTAGCCTCGTTGAGCACTTTTTGGTAAGGGGTAAACATTTTTAAACGCGTGACCGACACCTCGCGTTGTTACGAAGACAAAAGGTCTTAAATATAAATATAGTACATTCTATTTATTTATTTAGATATCTTTACTGCACACACAAAATATACAGTATACAGTTTAGAAGCAGTAGTAAAACTACATAGAAATGTGGAAACGCGTGACCGACGCCTCGCGTTGTTACGAAGACAAAAGGTCTTTAATATAAATATAGTGCAATCGTTATTAAACTTTAATGACTTTGTTTTATGGTTCATATTTTAAATATTTTTTATTATAATTTTTTATTTTATTTATTTTTATTACTATTCATTTTTTACGCGACTTTGTCCGCATGGATTAAGGTTTTTGATTCCCGCGGGAACTTTTGGATTTTCCGGGATAAAGAGTATCCTATGTCCATCCCCGGGATACAACCTATCCCTGTACCTTTCATCAATATCTGTTGTATAGATGGGCCGTGAAAGCGTAGCAGATAGACAGAGGCACTTTTGCATTTATAATATTAGTATGGATAGTTTATGGCAATTAATTAAAAAAATTGGTTGTGATGAAATCTTACAGAAAAAGTTTTATAATCGAAACTTCTCTCATTTAAGTTGTAGGACTTTTATCAGATTTCAAAGGGCTTCCGACCCTACTGGTAGCCGGGTTTTCTAACCTTGTGTTTCCGGGGAAAATTTTACAAACTTTAAAGGATAAAAGGGATGTGCTGACATGGATTTGTGAATTGAATGTAAAGAGATGTGTGATTTTTGCCTTAAAATTTTGTTTGAATACAACCCTTTGCTGGTCATACCTTTGTCAACTTTGTCCGTATCATGTTTGAGTGATAGCACGTTAACATTGGGTTTGTTTGGCCGTATTCATCTGTAGCTCCACTACAGATGCACGGCGCGGCTCGGCAAATATTCTTTGTATGAGGTTGTATGGAGCTGGGCCCATTTAAGGGATGACTCTTTTGGTCCTTATGTAATAAGCGATGCTCTAACGGCCAGGCCTACCCTTACCTCAGAGCCCTTTGCAAAGTACAGTGTAATAGGCCCATTGCCCCTACGTGCCGCGCCTATGTATAGGGGTTTACCTTTCCACTGCATCCGTTTTCATCCACCAGCAGGATAGGATAAATCCTGGATACTGGTAGTAAAGTCCATAGCAACAAATTTACTTACAGAAGCAAACTTGGAAATCTCTTGATAATGCTAGTTTTCAATTAATAATACTAAGTTGAAACTACAGTTGTACAACATAAAGCAAATGCATTTTATGTCTGCTTTTATAATATTAAAATGTTAAACAGCTTATCATCATACGGATTTAATTACTTAAAAGCTGTTCCGCCTTTCCACATAATTATACAACAGCTTAATTTATAAACCCAATCGAAACTAAACTTTACGTACAAATTAATAAAGTATAAAATGGTTTAGATAGTATTGAAACGAGTTGAAGGAAAAATAAATGGGTAGCCATTAAAAGTTGTGCTCGAGCAATATGTAAGGATATTGCTAAGTTACAATGTTGGGAGGGTAACTTTGTACTGAGTTACATGGAATCAGGATGTATGCGGGCAATAATTTCCATGTGGGTGGATTTACTGGGCTTGCGGAAAAACGTTTTATTAATATTTATTACTCCATTTGTGGTTTAATATGTTGAACTTAGTAAGCTCAGATAGTCTGGTGGTTATGACTTCGGCTTCCTGTTTGGGGTATCCATTGGGTAGGGTTTTGAATCCCGGGCAGGCACCTATAATCTTTTGGAGCTTTAACACAGTTTAAAGATGGTATTTATAATAGGAAGCGTGTATGAATAACTGGTATTTATCGAAGCATCTCAGTAAAAATTTTGACTTGGATTATCTCCTGCTTGAATTGTTTTTATTAGTGTAAGTCAGCGTCAGCGATGGTGACGGATGAAGTCGCGGGGATAAGCAAGTAATAAATAAAATTCAATTTTCCTTTGGTGGCACAATTTTTTTTAAAAAAGGTCAGTGCCCATTCTTATGACAAAAAAAAGTTTGTGTGTGCAATCCACATACACAGCAGAAGTGAAATTTCAGAAAAATAGCCTACGAGAGAATGAGATAAATAAATATACTCTTTTGAATAGAAATTATATGTTCACGACCATATAACTTCTATTCTCAATCATTCTCTTGCAGGGCATTGGGGCAATTCTCTTTTTTTGGTGTCGCTTTTTCGTTTCAACTTCATCTTCTTTCCGATTCCGAATCTTTGAGATTCTAAGGAAGCGTCGCTTCAAAAACTGTTTTTAAAGGAAACTTTACGGCAAAGTTATTAAAAAGTTTCTCAGCTTCTAGCAAATAGCTACTTTTGACAGACACGTACATAACAAAGTTGTCCTGGTCGCACTTTGTAACACGGTTGTTAGCGGAAATGGACTTACACTTACACGATTATTTTATTTACTGTATTGCGCTAGATAAAATTATCGTGCAAATCTTGTTTTAAGCGAGTTCAAATTATGGGGAAAATGTTAGTTTACACATTGAAACATGAAAATCGTTTTGAAAATCTGGAGTGCATTTATGCAGTAAGAAAACTTAGGTTGCTATCGTCGTCACTATCTCAATATAGACCAAGTTCCACTACACTGGGTAAATGCGGATTAGCGGACTTCACACGCCTTCCTTTGAGATTATCATGGAGAATCCATTATCAAGCTTGCAAATAATACATTACCTATAGGTAACCTACCATATACCATTTACCTAAAGGTAGGTTAATAATATTATTTAAAGGTAGACCAGACCGTATAGAAAGCCGATATGCACATAACTCCAAAAAGTTTGATAAGACGCATGACTGGATTAGACCTGACGCATGACGGGATATGTAACCCTTATGTGACCGCGGGCAAGTCAACATGGGAGGTGTTTACTTTTGGGTCTGAATACTAATTTAAATATTTCTCCCAAAAGTACTGATTTAGTACAAAAAACAAACGTAAAAATATTTGTCAAGTCAAAAATATACTATGAGACAAAAAATGTAAAGCGGACTAGAAAACAGCGTGACTCACTTTTCAGGTACCGCACTTACTACCGCGATAGGACAAAACGTCGTAACCCTCCGACGTGGACTAATGTGTTTTTGCCCTAATACGCGTATTTTTCACAGGACATTAACCAACTGTCCCAAACTTTATGACTTGTTAGTAAGTTTTGCGACAAGCAAAATAAAAACTTGCCCGGCGTCCATTAAAAGTTTACTAGCTATCATATTTATCACTAGAACTCATATGTACGTTACATAATAACTACCAATAAATATTGTTCAAACTGTGTGTGTGTGCCTGTGTATGTGTGTGTGTGTGTGTGCGTGTGAAATAAATTCCAAAAATAAACCATTGACTTGAATTGTGTTCAATAATGTATGTTATCGAACATGAAATCAGCTCGAGCTTTTATAATAGCGCGAGCGGAGTGAGCGTGTAAATTTTTCTCTAAAATTAATCAAACTATTCTCACAGCATATGTATAATTTAGGAGACAACGTACCTATCTCATTAGACTGTGCTATTATTTTCTCTCTACATCGTATTCCTCATTGCTGAGAGTCGTGAGGGGTATAATATTGGTGTATGGATTAAATAAGAAAATCAAAGCCACAGCCCCTCTCACTCACTCAACTGTTGTTCATAAAACGTTCGCAAGCGCTCGGCGCCCACCGGTCGGCTTAGCAGTAATTGAACTGACTGATTGTAGAACGCGCGAAATTTAAACACGTAATTTAAACGGATCGATTAATTACTGAGTTAATATTGAGTTTGTATGTTTGGGTGCTTGTTTTGGGCAAGCCAGGCTTTTAACATTTATGGAGGTTTTGCCACATTAATAAGGGCACCAAAATAGAAAATGGGTATTATATACTGAAAAAATAAACTCGCCGGCATATTTAGCGGAACATAAAAAAAAGCTTTGATATCACTATCATATAAGGTTGCTGGCTGGTTTATACGTCATTTAATTTAAAAAGAAATATTTTCAAATTAAGAAAACAACTGAACATCACATTTTATGCAATTGTTATAATTTTATTCAAATACACCTTATCTGGAGCGAACTTCGAGTATTTCTTCCCTCTGAGTTTGATTAAAAATTTCATTGAAATACTGTTTTTTGTTAGATTTTTTTAATCGCGTATCTTTCTGGAGTTGATGACTGAATTATGCCTGACTTAGCCCCAACGGAGATTATCAGGGCACTCGAAATGCGAAGAAATGGTCAAACCTACAGAGTGATATCCAGAGATCTTCGTCGACCAGTTTCAACGATCCATCGCAGTATCCAACGGTTCAGGGAGACCGGTACTTATGTGAGAAGAGCAGGACAAGGCAGAAAAGGACGCACTTCGAGTAGGGATGATCGTTTCATTCGGCTTCGTGTACGTAGGAACCCCCGTTTGACGGCCGTCCAAGCCCGACATGAGTTAGAAGGGGTGCATCGACCATACAAGCGGGGTGTAACCGTAAGTGAACGTACGGTACGAAGAAGGCTCGAAGAAGCTGGTTTGGGTTCATTTGTGCCCGCCAAGGCTCCAAGGCTCGAGGTAAATCATCGTAGAAACAGGTTAACTTTTGCTCAGGAACATCGACTTTGGAACGCAGACCAATGGAGTAAGGTATTGTTTAGTGTTGAGTGCAGCATTCTCTTAAATCAAATTGACGGCAGGCAAAGAATATACAAACGCAAAGGAGAACGATACATACAGACAAATTTTGAAACTACAGTAGCATACGATGGTGGATCAATAATGGTTTGGGCGGGCATTTGTTTGGGAGTTCGCACAGACTTGGTAGTGATTGACAGAGGGAGTCTGACTGCAGACCGCTATATCAGAGAAGTTTTAGAAGAAAATGTCGTACCGTTTGCCCCATATATGGGTGAAGATTTTGATTTTATGCAGGATAATGCTCGGCCGCTCGGGTAACTCAAGCTTATCTTAATGATATGAATATCACTGTTATGGAGTGGCCGGCGAGATCACCGGATATGAACCCAATAGAGCACGTTTGGCACTTGCTGAAAAGAAAAGTTAAGTCCAGAATTCCAGCTCCTGCCAACGTGGGAGAACTGCGAATCGCCGTAGTTGAGGAATGGCGGAGACTATCCCAGGAGACCATCGATAACATCATTCTCAGTATGCCTAGACGGGTAGAAACTTTAATAAGAGCACGTGGAGGAAATACGCGATATTAATCACCATTTTTCTAATTTAATTAATTGTTTTTTTTAATATCAAATTTCACTTTTCCCGGTTACATGAGAAGTTCAAAAATGTACCATTTTTCACAAATAGCCTTTATTCGCAAAATCTGTTCTTAATGTGATCTCATTTTAAGAAAAACAAATGAAACTTTAAATAACAAAAGAAGTGTGATTTTAAAATAAAACCATATTTTCTTAATTATGGACCTTTTTTTTATGTTCCGCTAAATATGCCGGCGAGTTTATTTTCTGTTGATGATTGAAGACGGTCCTTTTTAAAAGGTCATCCTGACCCTATAATATTGCAATGTTCAAAATCTGTAAACGTTGTCTACTGTAAACTTATACTAAGGGTAATAACAAAAGTCTTGGCTCATATAATCAACGTGTATTCCTCAGTAAAACTGTAGGTACAACAGTAATGTCATAATAAATAGTTATAATGGCTGCCACAGCCAAAACTTTAATGAGGCGGCGACACCTGAACGCGCCATATTGCAGAGTTATGGCACTCATTTGCGACACGCACGCAATTAATACATCCTTGTATTGTACACCCCTAGTGATGTACCTGTACCCCCAGGTACAGCACTAGGGGTGTTTATGTCGCACACTCGTTCAACTGCCTCGACTTCGGATGATGAGGTCCCGGTTTAAATGATAATGATAAATAATAAATGATTTATTTCACATAGGACAACTTGTGTCACTTATGAAACGTTATGATGCCGGTGAATGCGCGCTATTCAACCCGCAAATATAAATTTACCGGTATATTGCTATCACTATTTGACTGATGACACATGATCGCGTACAAGCGCGATAGCAATATGAGCGTTCAGAATTTGTTATACATTTAGTCTTGTTCCGTAAATACCAAAAATGATGAATGAAAATTTGTTTTGTTTTTAACTTCGTGTTGTTATACTGTAACTTGACAGTATAGGCTATTTTCCTGATCAATTAATACGTAAGATATCATTGGTTTTAATATGAAACAAATCAGGAGAAAAATATGTCATTTTTGTCGTAAAAACATGCAAAACGCAATGGGCTTACATTTAATTTTGGTTACAGTTGCTCTTTTATACAAAAAATAAAGAGGTTACAATAATTATGCAATACAACACATACAAGTACAAGTATACGATATTACACTGACTTGTCACTGGTCATTGGATGCGAGGCCGGTTGCTTCCATGCAACTTTGTCAACAATAAAATCATCGCTTGATTCCTGTGCATCTTGGCCGCCGTGTCTTAGGTTCTATCGGGAAGACGTCATGGTGTGTGTGATGGTATTAGCACATTTTTACAAATTAATATAATAGTATACTTGAATTTTTAGTGGCGAGAGCTTTAATTGGTTTTTACACGGCATCGTACCGGAATGCTCTGGAAATTCTCAAATCGACCTTATCGGGAATCGAACCCTGGACCTTTCACCTATAAGAGCAGACCAATGCGCCAGGGAGGTCGTCAAACCTTTACTTCCTACCTATATTCCTTTCTGGAGACAATAAAGAGGGACAAGTGGACTAGTTGCGAAAACATACAGGTCAATTGAGATTTTTTTAAGCAACGTTGACACGTTGACTTAAAGAGCACGTTACGCCGTCGCTCCCGGTTATTATCATTAACATCTGATAATAATCGTTAGTAATCTAAGCGTTGAAAATTGAAATAGTACTCCTAGTCGAGTCGTATGCGGAAGAACCTGGGAATCCACCGCATTATTATCCCAAGAAAACCCCTGCCATTACGTGATTAATGTAATGGGGTCACGACCCCTCAGCAATGAGGAATACGATGCGGAGAGAGATGCCTCCAGAGAGTGAGAGAGATTGACGACGATCGTAGAGAGAGAGAGATTGACGACCTCCGTGGCGCAGTGTGTAGCGCTGTTGTCTTAATGTGCGGAGGGAGGTTCTGGGTTCGATCCCCGGCAGGGTCAATTCGGGAATTTATAATTTCTGGATTTTCCCTGGTCTGGCCTGGTGAAAGGCTTCGGCCGTGTCTAGTTACCACCCTACCGGCAAAGACGTACCGCCAAGCGATTTAGCGTTCCGGTACGATGCCGTGTAGAAACCGAATAGGGGTATGGGTTTAACATAACTGCCATTCCCCTAACAGGTTAGCCCGCTACCATCTTAGACTGCATCATCATTTACCATCAGGTCAGATCGCAGTCAAGGGCTAACTTGTAGTGGATAAAAAAAATGCAATAAAGTGTTCAAAACATAACTTAGAACCATACTGTTACCTATTCTGTGGTAGAACATAGCTACTCGCATCATTCATGTTCGCATCTCCACATTAACACGCGCAACACGTCCGGCCGCTGAAATTGCACGGAATAAACTAAGGAGTAAGGATCTCGTCACGTAAGAGATTTACATTTACATATCTTAATTTGACTTAGCGTTACTCTTGGTACGAACCGTGGCATTCTGATATTATAATCTCAATGAACGTATATTGCTTATACTTTACTAGCTAATGCACGCGACTTCGTCAGCTTGGTTTGAGTTATTTTAGTTCCCGCGGGAACTCTTTAATTCTCCGGGATAAAAAGTAGCCTATGTGCTATTACAGACTGTAATGCTATGATCTATCTCTGTGCCGAATTTCATCCAGATCCGCCGCTGTGGCGTGATTGTAACAAACATTCGTTCGTCCATCCATCCATCCATCCAAACTTTCGCATTTATTAAACAATATCTGGGTGACCGAGCTTTGCTCGGTATCTTTTTTGCTAAATATATGTCATCGTAACATTGTAAAAACCGTTAGATTATAATCTAACTAGCGAAATTGCAAACTGTCGAAAGATTACAATTTAACGCATTACCTGATTATTTATGTCGAACCCTAACCTAACCTACAAGAAACAGACAAGAAAACGTAAATACAATGAATATTTCAAAAATTGACACTTAGCACGTTGAACGGTTCACAATCTTGCGACAGTTTACCATTTCGCGAGTTAGATTATAATCTAACGGTTTTTACAATCTTTCGGTGACATATATATTATATTTATTTATATTCAAGAATTGTTCGTTTAAAGGTATTAGATATTAGTTTATAACAATAATAATAATAACTGCTCTCTTTCATTCTACATCTTTTTAAAAACTAAACAATACATTCACCATTTTTTTTAAACTTTTGCGAATACTCTGTAACACTGTGCAACTATTACCTATTCTGTGGCAATATTAGTACGATAACCGTTTCACCGCACCAACTGCGCGTCGCGTGGAGTTGTGCCGACTTAGAGCAGCTAATTTATTTTAGCATTAAAAAGATAAGAAAATCAAATATAAATTTGCCGGTATATTGCTATCACTATTTGACTGATGACACATGATCGCGTACAAGCGCGATAGCAATATGAGCGTTCAGAATTTGTTATACATTTAGTCTTGTTCCGTAAATACCAAAAATGATGAATGAAAATTTGTTTTGTTTTTAACTTCGTGTTGTTATACTGTAACTTGACAGTATAGGCTATTTTCCTGATCAATTAATACGTAAGATATCATTGGTTTTAATATGAAACAAATCAGGAGAAAAATATGTCATTTTTGTCGTAAAAACATGCAAAACGCAATGGGCTTACATTTAATTTTGGTTACAGTTGCTCTTTTATACAAAAAATAAAGAGGTTACAATAATTATGCAATACAACACATACAAGTACAAGTATACGATATTACACTGACTTGTCACTGGTCATTGGATGCGAGGCCGGTTGCTTCCATGCAACTTTGTCAACAATAAAATCATCGCTTGATTCCTGTGCATCTTGGCCGCCGTGTCTTAGGTTCTATCGGGAAGACGTCATGGTGTGTGTGATGGTATTAGCACATTTTTACAAATTAATATAATAGTATACTTGAATTTTTAGTGGTGAGAGCTTTAATTGGTTTTTACACGGCATCGTACCGGAATGCTCTAGAAATTCTCAAATCGACCTTATCGGGAATCGAACCCTGGACCTTTCACCTATAAGAGCAGACCAATGCGCCAGGGAGGTCGTCAAACCTTTACTTCCTACCTATATTCCTTTCTGGAGACAATAAAGAGGGACAAGTGGACTAGTTGCGAAAACATACAGGTCGATTGAGATTTTTTTAAGCAACGTTGACCCAAGTCGGTTCCTGGATGGGTGACCAGATTTCGAAATCCGAATTTGACCTTTTCGTTTCCTCCGTACCTTAAAGAGCACGTTACGCCATCGCTCCCGGTTATTATCATTAACATCTGATAATAATCGTTAGTAACCTAAGCGTTGAAAATTGAAATAGTACTCCTAGTCGAGTCGTATGCGGAAGAACCTGGGAATCCACCGCATTATTATCCCAAGAAAAACTCTGCCATTACGTGATTAATGTAATGGGGTCACGACCCCTCAGCAATGAGAAATACGATGCGGAGAGAGTTGCCTCCAGAGAGTGAGAGAGATTGACGACGATCGTAGAGAGAGAGAGATGGACGACCTCCGTGGCGCAGTGTGTAGCGCTGTTGTCTTAATGTGCGGAGGGAGGTTCTGGGTTCGATCCCCGGCAGGGTCAATTCGGGAATTTATAATTTCTGGATTTTCCCTGGTCTGGCCTGGTGGAAGGCTTCGGCCGTGTCTAGTTACCACCCTACCGGCAAAGACGTGCCGCCAATCGATTTAGCGTTCCGGTACGATGCCGTGTAGAAACCGAATAGGGGTATGAGTTTAACATAACTGCCATGCCCCTAACAGGTTAGCCCGCTACCATCTTAGACTGCATCATCACTTACCATCAGGTCAGATCGCAGTCAAGGGCTAACTTGTAGTGGATAAAAAAAATGCAATAAAGTGTTCAAAACATAACTTAGAATCATACTGTTACCTATTCTGTGGTAGAACATAGCTACTCGCATCATTCATGTTCGCATCTCCACATTAACACGCGCAACACGTCCGGCCGCTGAAATTGCACGGAATAAACTAAGGAGTAAGGATCTCGTCACGTAAGAGATTTACATTTACATATCTTAATTTGACTTAGCGTTACTCTTGGTACGAACCGTGGCATTCTGATATTATAATCTCAATGAACGTATATTGCTTATACTTTACTAGCTAATGCACGCGACTTCGTCCGCTTGGTTTGAGTTATTTTAGCTCCCGCGGGAACTCTTTAATTCTCCGGGATAAAAAGTAGCCTATGTGCTATTACAGACTGTAATGCTATGATCTATCTCTGTGCCGAATTTCATCCAGATCCGCCGCTGTGGCGTGATTGTAACAAACATTCGTTCGTCCATCCATCCATCCATCCAAACTTTCGCATTTATTAAACAATATCTGGGTGACCGAGCTTTGCTCGGTATCTTTTTTGCTAAATATATGTCATCGTAACATTGTAAAAACCGTTAGATTATAATCTAACTAGCGAAATTGCAAACTGTCGAAAGATTACAATTTAACGCATTACCTGATTATTTATGTCGAACCCTAACCTAACCTACAAGAAACAGACAAGAAAACGTAAATACAATGAATATTTCAAAAATTGACACTTAGCACGTTGAACGGTTCACAATCTTGCGACAGTTTACCATTTCGCGAGTTAGATTATAATCTAACGGTTTTTACAATCTTTCGGTGACATATATATTATATTTATTTATATTCAAGAATTGTTCGTTTAAAGGTATTAGATATTAGTTTATAACAATAATAATAATAACTGCTCTCTTTCATTCTACATCTTTTTAAAAACTAAACAATACATTCACCATTTTTTTTAAACTTTTGCGAATACTCTGTAACACTGTGCAACTATTACCTATTCTGTGGCAATATTAGTACGATAACCGTTTCACCGCACCAACTGCGCGTCGCGTGGAGTTGTGCCGACTTAGAGCAGCTAATTTATTTTAGCATTAAAAAGATAAGAAAATCAAAAGGATAACATCGCGAGGAAACCTGTATGCCTTCATCATAATGTCCTCAAAGTTATTTGAAGTCTGCCAATCCAACGTAGTGGACTATAGCCCAACTTTCTAAGTCTGAGAAGTGAACGATAGTTGCAGATTTCTTGGCATTGGTACCTCACCAGTTACGGACTTGGGTCAATGCTGCTTAACAATCGCAACTGACTCAACTCAACCTCTAACACTTTTTTTTTTGCAGAGTCTGAGATAGTAGCGGTCTGACCTGTTACCCCTAGTCGGTTTCTATACGACATCGTACTTGCACGCTAAATCATTGCCGGTAGGGTGATAACTAGTTACGACCGAAGCCTCCCACTAGACCAGATCAGTAATTATAAACTCCCAAGTTGGGACGTCCCACGTTAAAACAGCGCTCAAAACTGCGCCAGGGAGGTTGTCACTACTACTATACTAGGAAGAGGAAAATGATATCCCAATGACTTCCCAGGAAATTCCCGATTGTGGTCAAAGCGAAATCTCTTTCACAGCCAATGTAGTAGAAAATGCGTTTCCATATTTCCCATAATGGACTGTTAGTCGTTCTTTTGTAGGCGTACCCTTTTAGTGTGTAGTCTATTCCGGCCTATTGTGGGCAATAAATTTCGCTTTTAAAAGCTAACCGACCTTTTGTACTCGCCGCGGAAGACTAGGCTGAATTTAATAGTTGTAATTATTCTCCTAAAACGATATGCTTAAACTCAAACTCGACTTTTTGTTATGATATTACTAGATAATTATCTTCGCACGATGAGGTTTCTTTTAGTCCCGCGGGTACTTATTAATATTTTTAAATATATCTTATACTAATCATTGTAAATTCGAAAGTTTGGATGGATGGATGGACGTTTGTTACTCAATGACGTCAGAACGATTAAACGAATCTGGATGAAATTGGGCACAGAGGTAGATTATAGACTAGAAAAACACATTTCATCCCGGAAAATTCAACAGTTCCCGCGGGAACCAAAAAACCTCGATCCACGCGAAGTCGCGGTTATCTGCTAATTATAGGATGAAAAGATTGCCCATGACAGCGCAGCAGATGGACAGACAAACAAATACACTTTCGCATATAAATTATTAGTATGGATTTGTATGGCTTACTCCACTACTGGCTACTACAGAAACTCTGAGTGTAATATTAGACAGTGTCAAAAAATAATAAAAATATTAATTAGGTATTAAAAGTCTATCTGCACTGAAATATAGATTTCAGTGCAGATAGACTTTTAATTTCTGGCCAGCTATACCCATAGGGGTATAGCTGGCCAGAAATTAAAAAATAAGATAGCGAATCTCCAAATATACTGGATAAAATCTATTATAGTAGAAAGATGGAAAGATGGTGCCCGTAACTTCGTCCGTGTGGTTTAAGAATTTTTATTACCGTAGGAAAATTTTAATTTTCCAGGATAAAAAGTAAGTATCCTATGTCCTTCACCGGGATCCAACCTACCTCTGCGTCAAACGTCAATCACTTGAACGGAAAGGCAGACATACACACTTTTGCATTAATAGTATAGGCCCAAAAAAACAAACGGGACAATTAAGATCTTATAGTAAATTTGCCTAATAATTTGCATTAGATAACTTTATTACTACCTAGATTTTGGCAGCTTAAATGGCGTAACCCTATTCCTTTCACCTTTGAATATACCTCGTGTCTATATATTACTGCGTTCTATTCAAAAGACTGTCACACGTACGTGTTACCGAATAATGGATATCCTTTTGTAACATAGTAGGTACGTCAGCAATAAATTAATGTCGTCTAGAAAAAAGCCCCTTTTTAATGGAAATTGGATACTTCACAATATTATTTTTTTGCACTTTTGTACTATCACGTGATCCGTCACTAGGTGGATAGTCAACATCAAACGAATTGGCAGGAAACCGCTGCATTTTAGGCGGCTTAAGTCTGCGACGTATGGAATTCTCTACAAGAAACCTTGCTATGTCCAGTTGTGGACGTCTACTGGTAGACGATGACGACATTCAATGTCAACGTTATAATTAGAGTTGTTCAAAACTGCATGCTACGGACGATAAACTATAACTTTTTAACATGCTTTTAAATAAGCCATGTTATAACGCACATGTTATAAGAAGGTTTGTGGGCGGCCGACAGGCGCGATATGTCTTGCAGCACAGTAAATTTCGTAGCGCGCTTAACTTCGTAACACGCAAAGATGACGCTTACTGACAACAGCGCGTTTCGCGAGACTAACCATCCGTCGGCGGCAGCGCGCTACCAGCAGGCGGGCGCCGCTACAAGTGCTACGGGGCGCTGCGTGCGATTGCGGGATGTTCATAACGCCGTAGCGCCGTTTCTGCGCTATAGAACAATAGCACGCTATGATATTGCCCTCTAGTTATAATATTATTTAAAAAAACACCTTAACCAGGTTTTTTTAGCCTTGGTTTTACTCCATTGAATGGTGATTCAATTTAATAATCAGTAGCAACTTATTGACGTGATATTTTGCTCAGGACGGGACGTGACGTGATTTTTGTTACTGCCATCGCATATAGCAGTATTACGTCTTCTAAATGTCAATTTTATGTCACGAACCTTGACGTCCCATAATTCCATACTAATATTATAAATGCGAAAATGTATCTGTCTGTCTGCTACGATTTCATCCATTCATTGCCATTGCCAACTGCTCAACCGATTTTGATGAAATTTGGTGCAGGGGTAGATTGTATCCCGTGGAAGGACATAGGCTTCTTTTTATCCCGGAAAATTAAAGAGTTCCCGCGGGAATCAAAAAACCCTAATCCAAGCGGATGAAGTCATGGGAATCATCTAATAAGTCGACAATATTAAAACAATACGGATTTAAGCGATGGAAGTATGCGTCCAGGTGTTATAATTGAAGACCTGGAGAGTGAAAAAGGCTTAGAATTTTATCCCGGACAGTCAGAGAAAGGCGGGTGGGTATCTAGTTTCTACTTACATAACGACTTTTGAAATAAAATGAAGCTTGCCCGTTGTCCTAGGTGAGCGACAAACGAGGCAACGTAACGCAATAAATTCAAAAAAAATTCTAAATTCAAATGTTTTTTATTCAATCACTTACCTTGACGTTCATAATAAGGTTTATAATTCTAGAAAATGAAAGTCAAATAATGAAACGATTTGGCCGTGAGCGCAGTATGGCCTCAGATACATTCGACCGGACAGACGTAGTCGCACCATAAGGATTGCAAAACTTGCTTTTTTGTACGCAACCCTAAAAACTGTTAAGCTTATTTTCACAGATAAAAATAATGAGCAAAATTAAAGTAAAATAACACAATACAGATAACACTAAAGTTTTTGAAAATCCTCAACAATAATATAATGGAGAAGTTTTGCCATTGTATTTGCCGCAGCAACAGTTTTACCTGGGGAATTTTGCGAAATGGAAATTTGCTGCTAGGAAACAATGCTTTAATTGTTTTGTGGTAAGCATTTATAATTTAGGGCTTACACCCGTGTAGAGCTCAGCTATGTGACCTAAAGGTGAACTTATTAGCTACAGAAAATAGGTTCTTTAGGGTTCCATACCAAAACCGGAACCTTTTTAAAGTGTTACGATTTAGATTTTTTTAAATTCTCCTACAATTTCAGCGAGTCATGGAAGGGGCCTTACCTGTTAGGATTATGTTAGTTATATTAAACCCCAATCGGTTTCAAAAGGGCGTCGTACCGGAATGCTGAATCGTTGTACAGTTTTCTTTTTTATTCCACTACAAGTTGGCCCTTGGCTGCGATCTCATCTGCTGGTAAGTGATGATGCAGTCTAATATAGCAGCGGGCTAATCTGTTAGGGGTATGGCAGTTATATTAAACCCATGCCCCTAATCAGTTTCTACACGGCATCGTACCCGAACGCTAAATCGCTTGGTGGTACGTCTTAGCCGGTAAGGTGATAACTAGCTACGGCCGAAGCCTACTATCAGACCAGAGAAAAATCAGAAACTATAAATTCCGAAATTGACCCTGCCGGGAATCATACCCGGGATCCCTACGTTAAGACAACAGTACTCTACACTGCGCCAGAGTGGCCGTCAAGAATGCCGAGATCGTCGTCGCCTCTTATCACCAAAGTAAATAAAGCTTACAACATTTTTCATGTTGGCTCTACTCACCTCTGCCGGTGTGCGTTAAGACTAAGTTCTCTCTCTCTCGCACACCCACACACACCCACACACACACACATAGACACACTGCTCACTATACCTTTACTTCATTATGTATTATTATTGTAATAATATAATTTGAACATGAAATTGTAAATCTGGAGGTTAACAACTGCAACACAGATTTAAACTAACGCAGTTGTTATCGTTGTATAGTTTTTAACCGACTTCTAAAAAAGGAGGTGCATATTTCCGTGTTTTTTGAACCGATTTGAAAAAGGCCTTATAGGAAGCTCTCGAGGTGGTCCCATAAAAAATTCTGACTCCAAATCCTCAATCCTTACACTAAAAAGTTAAAAATAAAAATTCTTTCCAAAAACCGACTTCCAAAGCCGCTGTAAAGTAAATAAAAAAGTACTTTGATCTCTACACACTATGTTGAAGTCGGGCGGGTATAACAAAGATATGCAAAGTGGACGCATAAGGCTCGCCGGACTTCAGCATAGTGTTTAAAAAACGAAATAATTTTTTACTTTGCAGTGGCTTTGGAATTCGGTTTTTCGGAAATAATTTATAATAAGGCTCCATTTTAATTTGAGAAATGAATAAATTATTATAAAATAAAAGAATTGTTTTTCTAAAGACGCTACGAAAGTTTTCCATAACTCTGTCACGTGCATGAAATAAAATGAAAACTGTTAAAGTTACCACTCGTTCGGTAACAACTACTAAACTGATTTAAGTTCGTGTGAAATTCACAGCTTTACCGACAACGTTCTGAGATTTATATTTCGTGTTGCTTCTCGAATTTGACGTTCATTCAGTGGAGATTGTAGAATTTAGAATACATTGAAAACTTAGTGTGGATTTGATAAGTTGTAAAACCTTTGAGTTATAAAATAATCCATACTATATCTATACTAATATTATACGCTCAACCAATTTTGACAAAATTTGGTACCGAAATGTTTGTATTTCAGAAAGCATACGAGTGCTTTTTAAAAAATCCATGCAGGCAAAGCAGGTATAAGCTTAATTAACCAGTCACAAGGCTTTCAAAAATGTCCGATACATGAAATAAAGTGCCCACTGCAAAACATGTCACTGGACCAAATAATATTGTCGTTTGGGACGACACGTTCATCACTCAGTGTCGATGTCAGCCCATTGCCTTTATTCAACTTTTATTACTTTACTGTATTTTATTACCTAAATACTTTACATCAAGTCTCTTTCAAGTAGAGTGAAAGAGGCCTATGTCCAACAGTGGATGCACAATGGTTTGTGATGATGATGCTGATGATGAAAAAGAAGTTTATTATCGTTCATATACAGGATCAGACGACGAGGCCAATCCAACTGCAGCGGGGAGTGCGACAGGGAGATGAAATCGCTCCGAAGCTCTTCACAGTTCTTTGATTTTCCGGGATAAAAGTAGGCTATGTGCCATTCCAGATTTTAATCTATCTCTGTACCAAATTTCAGCAAGATCCGTTCAGCCGTAACAAACATCCATACATCCATCCAAACTTTCGCATATATAACATTCGTATAGATATAGATTTAATTTAATTTTACAAGTAATATGTGCCTGCGGCTTGTTTTTTAAATGCAGTCATGCATTATACACAGCAGCTGGCGAATTTATTTCAGTTTCTACTTTTGCTATTTCTTTGGAGCAATAAGTACGAACTGTCTTACTTTGTTTGTATCGTTTCGTTGCACTCAAATGAAGTTTGAGTCTGAGCAAGCTGTCTTGTGGGACAAGCGCAGTTATTGATGTCACCGTGAAATTGCAAAAACCGTTAGATTGTAATCTAACTAGGGAAATCGTAAACTTTCGACAGATTGTGAACCGTTTAATGTTCTGAGTGTAAATTTTTGAAATATTCGTTGTATTTACGATTTCTTGTCTCTTTCTTGTAGGTTAGGTTAGGTTCGACCTAAATAACAAGGTTAGGTTCTATCGGGTTAATATACCTAACAGATTACAATCTACCGAAAAATAATGCGTTAAATTGTAATCTGTAGACAGTTTACAACTTCGCTAGTTAGATTACATTCTAAAGATTTTTGCAATTTTACGGTGACATTGAAAATGACTAGGAAACAATTTTATATGTTACTCTCTAGAGAATATGTTGTGACCATGTTCATAGTCCACCAGCTGATACTCGCGACTTCGTACGCGTGGAATAAGCTCATTTAATTCCCACTTCTTAATTTTTCGGGATAAAAAGTAACCTATGTCACTCTCCAGGTCCTGAACTATGCTCATGTTGACTTTGGAAAATGACAAAGGCTCCTTTTTATCCCTTGGGAATCAAAAAAAACTTTTACCACGCGGACGAAGTCGCTGGCATCAGCTAGTTAATATAAACATGCGACTGCTACTCCTCTGCAGGCCTTCTTTCTTGACATGGACTATAATACTGTCTATTTTTTTTTATCCACTACAAGTTAGCCCTTGACTGCGATCTCACCAGATGGTACGTGAAGATGCAGACTAAGATGGTAGCGGGCTAACCTGTTAGGGGCATGGCAGTTATATTAAACCCATACCACTATTTGGTTTTTACACGGCATCGTACCGGAACGCTAAATCGCTTGGCGGCGCGTCTTTTACCGGTAGGGTGGTGACTAGCCACGGCCGAAGCCTCCCACCAGGCCAGACCAGGGAAAATTCAGAAATTATAAATTTCCAAACCTGGAAACCCGGGACCTCCGCACATTAAGGCAACAGTGCTCAACACTGCGCCATGGAGGTCGTCAAAACGACGGTCGTCGTCGTCTATACTGTATGTTGTATCCGAGGCACTGTCGCACTACCGCCAAGACGTTTGTGTTTGCGATGGAGTAATATTCCCGGACTTCTATTTCACCTATATTATAATAATCTTTAACAGTTTATCCGTAAAAAGTATGTCAAAAGTAAAAAAAATGGTTGGACTAATATTTTACTTTTGAAATAAGCACGTCTATGAAATATCATAATTATTGACTGTATCTGTAAATTTGGTACAGTGGAGTTAAAAAGGTATTCCTAAACGTGCTCTAAACGCATAAATCGTTTAACACAGCCCGAAGTCTCACCGCGGTTGTATAAAGGCCGTATAAAGGTTGCATGTTGCTCCCGGGAGTTGTTAGGAAGTATACCGATACGTGTTGTATGGTACCGTTACATCCCTTGAATCGTAAACAATATAGAAGGGTTGTGCAAACCAATTTGTATTTAAGGATTGGTTGTACTCATTTGAATGCTTTAGGATTCCCTTTAGTATAACCTTTATTGGCTTTACATTTACTTTTTTTTACGACTCGATCTACATAATTGATTTTGTTCATAAAAACTTTGCATTCTGGAGAAAGAGCTACTTTTTATTTCGGAAAATCAAACTTCTCGTGGTATTTTTAAAAATGTATGTAAATCTTGGATAGAAACAGGCGTTACTTTGCAGAAGTCCATGATAATGAAGGAACTAGAAGTTAATTCTCATTTATCTACACTAATATTATAAAGAGGAAAGATTTGTATTTTTGTATTTTTGTATGTAACGAATAAACTCAAAAAGCACTGGACCGATTTTAATAATTCTTTTTTCATTAGAAAGCTACATTATCACTGAGTAACATAGGCTATATTTAGTACTAGATTACTATAGAAATCTTTAGAAATTCCTATTAAAACCAACCGAAGGTGTAAAAAAATTAGCCATCAAATGTCTTTCATCGCATACGCTGCGAAGAGTAATAATGATAGGACAAAAAAATGTTAGACAATATTATAGAATATATCAATATCTACAAAAAACTTCGCGAGACCATGTGTCTAACTATTGTAGTTACGTCACTATAACTACTTTTTTACATTTAACAAATAGATAGAAATGCCGATCAAAATCAGACCGTGTTATCCATACCATTTATACATTTTTATCCAAATAAATAATTTAATATTCAAGACTGTCTCAATACCTGATGATTACTTATTGAATTATTGAAATCGGACATTCCATTCAAAAGATATCATGAAATTAAAATAAAAATACATGCCGGCGGCGGCCGCCACGCAGCGCATCGAGTAACTAACTCTTCGTGCGGGAGAAGGGGGTGCACCATTATGAACTAGCCACTAGGTAGCGGTCGGCTCCTTACGCAGTGGACGCAAGCGACATTGAATATTTCGAGTTTTTTTAACACATTTTTATGCTTCACTTAAAAAGTTCTTTTCAGAGCTACTTAGTTTTAGTATTCAAAATCACACTTTTTCATAATTAATAATAAATGCGAAAGTGTGTTTGTTGGTTTGTCCTTCAATCACGCCGCAACGAGGCAACGGATCGACGTGTTTTTTGGCATGGGTATAGTTGAGGACCTGAAGAGTGACATAGGCTACTTTTTATCCCGGAAAATTAAGCAGTTCCCGCGGGAATTAAAAAAACATTCACCACGCGGACGAGTCGCGGGCATCAGCTAGTAATGTTATAATTTAGAAGATTTGTGTGGTGTCTCAAGCTACACGCTGTACCACATAGATTTGTCTACTTTGGCGGTTTTGTTTTAATTGTTTTTGTACAAAATATTGTCTTAAAACTAATTTTTTTAAAAGTGGACAAAGGTAGGTATAAAGAAATCTCTTCCAGACTTCCTTGAAATTGAGTAAGCTGAAATTGTTTAGTGGTATAGGTACAAAAATAAAATATTTTATTGGAATTTTTAAAAAAATACAATATTTACTCCAAAAAAATATAAACTAATAGTTAAGGAACTACATACTACTTACACAAACTAAATACATATATACAATACAAAATAAATAAATAATATTATATAGCGAATTAAACTTCTAGTTCCTTCATTCTTATGTAAATCAACTGAATCACCCAGTGTAAAATAAAACAAATAAATAAATGTTTATTTACCACAAACTTAAAAAAAGTAATTACTCTTCGTACATAAGTACTGTGTACATATATAAAGTGTGGTCAATGGGCCATCTCCTCAGCCTGTTAGTCTAGGCAACCAGGCGGTTCGTTGTATGGAGACCCCCGCATTAAATCCTCAGTCTTTGAAACTTGGGTTGTAGTATAAGTATGGTATGAACCAAAACTTATACAAAAATATCTAAAAAAATCCATGCGGAAGGTAGGTTTTTATACCTAAAACTTAATATTTATGGCTGAAACTTCTTCGATTTCTTTTTAAAATAATAGGTAGTATATTTACACTCAAAACTGAAATATCAAACGAAATAATTATGCAGAACATCGATATTTAAACCGATTTTATTATCAAACCTAAACTGCGTTTACGCGATAGTGTGCCTTCCTTGCTTTAAGACTTGGGTATAGCATAAAAAACCTTACTTCTTTTCTAATATTTTATTGGATATTTATAATAAACGTTTAACTCATTATACCATATCATACTGTAAAGTTTCGTCACCTGAGGAATCATTGTTGGGGTCCACAAGCATGAAAGATTAATAATTGATATAATTTAATGTTTATTTAAAACAAAAAAAGCCAATTTAATGGAAGCCTCTTCTCAGAACTATGCTTATCGATACAAAAACGTCACGCCAACGACTTTATTCACGGTCTCTGGTTTTATTTGACTCCATTCTGTTTACATTTTCCTTTACTAAATTGAAATAACACGTCTTGTAGGGAAATTCGGTTTTGTAGGTATTTAAGTACCTTGTTATCGAGTAATGAATATATTAAGTTTTACTTAGACTTGAGGGGGTAGGTTACTACCTACTCATTTTGTTACCATTCACGTTTGTACCTTCCAATTGTTGATGTGGAAATTTAAGTGGATGGACGTAGGATCGACTCTTGGCAGGGTTAGGTATATTTTATTATTCCACTCCAAAATAGCCCTTGACTACAATCTCACATGGTGGGAAGAGATGACGCAGTCTATGATAACTAAATTGCAGTTTGACGACCTCCGTGGCGCAGTGTGTAGCGCTGTTGTCTTAACTGTCTTAACAAAAATATATAACACTATAGTTCAATATCCAGTGATACAAAAAAAAATATCATTCAATAAAAATGTGAAAAAGATTCTAATTCGTTTAGTTCGTCTTTTAATTTTTTTAATTATGACTTGTTCAACTTATTTAACGCCTGATCACGTCATCTTATCTGCCACTTGAACATTAGTGATGGCAGTATTGAAACGGTTTGATGCCGTGTATTTTCCGATGCTTAAAAAAACTTTTTTTTTATCCACTACGTGTTAGCCCTTGACTGCGATCTCACCTGATGGTAAGTGATGATGCAGTCTAAGATGGTAACGGGCTAACCTGTTAGGAGCATGTCAGTTATATTAAACCCATACCCCTGTTCGGATTCTGGCAATGGCAAAATTCGAATACCAAGCCGAGAGAGAGAGAAATATATAGCATCAAATCAAAGCAAATAGTTCAAACTCATAACGTAAATAGCTAGACAGCGTTACCTTGGAATCCTAAACCAACAGAGTAAGAGAAACAAATTGGCCCGGGGCCTGTTATTTGATACAGAGGTAGCGCCTCGTGTAAATACGATCTGGGAAGACCGCTAACTGGTGAACTTTCAATTAAATTACTTATTTATAATGTGTTTCACTTGAAACGCTCTATTACCTTTTCATTTCTCAGGTTATCTAGTTTACTTTGTTCTGTTTTATACATTTACTGTTTTATTTCTGAATTTTCCCTAGTCTGGCCTGGTGAGGGCTTTGGCCGTGGCTAGTTATTACCCTACCGGCAAACTACACGGCATCGTTCCGGTACGATGCCGTGTAGAAACTGAATAAGGGTATGGGTTTAATATAACTGTCATGCCCCTAGCACGTTAGCCCGCTACCGTCTAAGACTGCATCATCACTTACCATCAGGTGATTAAAAAAAAATTATGACTTCTTTCGTTGAATTAAATTAATATTTCGTTGTTGAAAAATTTGTAACAAATTTCGGAGACTCGTGCTCAGTAGTGAGTCAGTAATTAGTTGAAATGATGATGATGATGAGCTATTAGATACATTTGATAAATACATTTAATACAATCCACCACCACCATTACAGCCCATTATCGTCCCACTGCTGGGCACAAGCCTCCACTCTCATAGAAGAGAGGAAATGAGAGCTTAGACCCACCATGCTGCTCCAATGTGGGTTGGCAGGCTTTAACGACTATTATCATCTTAGTGATAATAACCGGTACCGACGGCTTAACTTGCTCTCCGAGGCACGGTGGTGAAACACCGCCGACTTCCTAACTCCGGGCTAGTACTGAGAATTTCTAGACAGAAAACCCAACACTCAATTATGGCCCGACCCGGGACTCACACCCGGGACCTCGTCGGCCGCAGTGGAACATGCTAACCACTAAACCAACGAGGCAGTTAATACAATGGGTCAATCAAACTCACAATACGATCTATTATTGAAGTTAGATGCGAAAGATAAAGTTATACTCCGTGCTAAGATTAGAGACGGAATTGGTTTTAGAGCATCTAGCGAGTTGGCTCAGCGTATTGTTATAATAACTTAGTGTATTTATGTGTTTGAACTTAGATAACTCTTTTAGGAAATATGCTAAGTATATTATAGGGTTCATTTATATAAATACTAATAACCTACTAAGGCGGTTTTTATATTTAATGCATCCCAAGTATTTCCTTAAGAATTATTTTTTTAATTCATGTATTATAAAAGCGAAAGTGTGCCTGTATGTCTGCTACGCTTAAACCTTTTCAACTGATTTTGATGAAATTTGGTAAAGAGGTAGGTTACATCCCGGGGAAGGAATTTGATTCCCGAAAATTAAGGAGTTCCCGCAGGAATCAAAAAACTTAATCTACACGGATGAAGTCGCGGGCATCATCTAGTTAGATATAGATTATTCTTATATAACACAAAAATGTAATATTTAAATTGGCTTCTCTAAATTTTCATTCCTTGATCTTTCCTTGGATTGCATTAACCTTACCCTTAAACATCAGACCTTTATAGGAAATTTCTTTACACAAATCCCTAGGTTAATCCCGAGCTGAAATTGGAATATGGGTTCTGCCCTTGTCAGGGAATAGGGATTGAATCCGGGACTTCCACTTATAAGACCACTGCGCTTACTGCTGCGCCAGGGAGGTATACCTACAAATTTTAATTAAATATCAGCTTGATACGAGCTTTCCTAAAAATACACTTGGTAAAAATTTGGTGGAACAAAAGTTTTGGCAAAGCAAGAGCTATACAATCAAGTGATACACGATTTTATTTTGGTGTGGAGCCAAAATAGTACAACTTGTGTACACTGGAACTGATTCGATCATGATTTGTAGTTTCATTGTTAAAAAGGTTTTTAGTTTCAATTAATTTCTCTCCACTAAGACTCTTTACCAGTCTAGAATTTATCGATGATAAAAAATCATTGTTAGGAAATGTTCTCGAAGGTAAAGCAAGTACAGAGTAAGCAAACTTTATTACATCATCCATACTTCCGTACTAATATTATAAATGCGAAAGTGTGTCTGTCTGTCTGCTACGCTTTCACGGCCCATCTGTTCAACCGATTTTGATGAAATTTGGTACAGGGATAGGTTGTATCCCGGGGAAGGACATAGGCTACTTTTTATCCCGGAAAATTAAAGAGTTCCCGCGGGAATCAAAAATATTAATCCACGCAGACGAAGTCGCGGGAATCATTTAGTATTTTATAAGTACCTAACAGGACGTCAATAAGTGTACATTGTATCTAAATTGAATAAATGTATTTTGGCTTTGACTTTGACTTACACATAAACTACATAATATGTAGCATGATGTACAAAGTATGATAGATTGATCCTATCTCTATGAGTGAACTCTTCCACGTAACCTTTCTATATATAGTAAGTAGATTGACGTAACAGTACCAAATTAAATAACAAATGATCTATAGCAAAAAAATAATACTAATGTGCTCCGTCAATTTGAATATAATTAACTAGCTTATGCTTGCGACTTTGTCCACGTAAACTACACAAATTTCAAAACCTTACTTTACCCCTTTAGGGGTTCAATTTTCAACAATCCTTTCTTAACAGATTATATAACTTATCTCATGCCAAATTTCAGCCCGATCCATGGTTTGAGCTGTGAGTTGATAGATCAGTCAGTCAGTCAACTTTTCCTTTTATATATTTAGATTATATTATAATTTAATTGATGGAGCACTCGGTTGCAGCTAGAGATAGGGTAATTCAGGATCACACACACAAAAAAAGACACATACTTTCTAAATAGCAATGCAATGGAATTTTCTGAATGCATAAAGGTGTACCAAATGATATTTTCTAGGCCCTAAAATAAGTTAAGTCAACATCGGGAAGTTAACTCGGCGTTCGAAAGACGTTTCATGAAGATATACTTATTGGAGACTGTGATATCATAAGTTGGGGCGAACTTTAATAATAAATGTTATTGGCAAAGATGGTCCCCGTATCCAAAAATATCACTAACTCCAAAGCTTATGAAGGAAAAAGGACGCTATATAGATCTGACATAAAAAGAAATAACTTTATTAACTTGGGTTATGTAACATTGTATGGCTCGAAACTTTTTATTTTTATAGTAACTGATGCCCGCGACTGCGTCCGCGTGGTATTAGTTTTTATTTAATCCCGTGGGAACTCCTCAATTTTTCGAGATAAAAAGTAGCCTATGTCACTCTTCAGGTCCTCAAGTATACTCATGCCAAAAACCACGCCGATCCGTTGCTCCGTTGCGGCGTGATTGAAGGACAAACCAACAAACAAGCACACTTTCGCATATATAATTTTAGTGTGATTGATAAAACTAAGTTTTTCTAGCGTCCGCATGGATTTTACAAAGATTTTTGTAAAAGCTCAGTATTTACAAAAAAAATACTAAGTGGTTGTCGTTTATTAGTTAGGTGTAAAATATAGACTCTAGACTCGAGAGCTACACTTATTAATTGTATGGTAGTTCCATATAAAAGGTAGTTTACATTATCTAATGCCCGCGACTTTCGCGTAGAATAAGTTTTTTTAATTCACACGCGTTGAATAAGTTTTTAATTCACACAGGGACTACTTAATTTTCCGGTATAAAAAGTAGCTTATGTCACTATCCAGGTTCTCAACTATACCCATGCAACAAATCACGCCGATCCATTGCTCTGTTGCGGCGTGATTGAAGGAATGAAGTATAGTTATTTATTAATAAGTTATTACCGCTGTCCTGAACATTTACAGTTCCAGAGGAACCTCTAATGCGCTGCCGGCTTCTGAGGAATTCTTTTATCTGTCGCCAATAGACCCCATAATGTGGATAAGAGGGAACGGCAAATGAAAGCTGGTTTCCTAATTTGCAGGTACGTGGTAGAATAGAAGAAATATAACGTGGTAAAATAGAAGAAATATAACTAGTATAGTATATATATATAATTAGTAACTCAGATACGTCATTGGTACATTTTTTTTTGAGGTGGTCCCATATAAAATTCTGACTCCAAATCCTCAACCCTAACACTAAAAAGTTAAAAATAAAAATTCTTTTCAAAAAACCGACTTCCAAAGATACTGCAAAGTAAATAATTATTTTGATTTCTACACACTATGTCGAAATCGGGCGGGTAAAGTCAGTTTCTTGGAAATAATTTTTATTTATAGATCTTATTACAAAATATAAGTAAACTACATAGCTTATACCAGCAAATAATTAAAATTTATTTTATTTCTTTATCAGCTCTTTACAAATTGCTTTAAATTTTTTTGCAGGCTTTTACCGTGAGAGTTTATAGTAAATATTTGGGCAGATCCATTTCAATCAGTAGGTAGATAGGATGTTGTATTTTAGCAAATAATTCACACCTGTCCAAAGTTAATCAGAGCGAAGGTGTATTATTGAAAATACATTGAATTTCTATCTGCGTGCTAAATCGGTGATTGGAAATTTCAATCAATTTAGAAACAGATAACGTAAATATGTTTCTTTTTTTTAAATACTCAATTTTAAACAAAAATACATCTATTCATTTCTAATTTATTTCATACAAGCTATTTAAAAAGATTTAAGCGGTTTTTGTTTTAAAATAGGCCTAGAAATGATTTATACTAATGATAATATTTTATCTTATTTATGTCTTAGTTTTACTATACGAACTATTACCATATTCAGATGCTATTAGGAGAGTAAATAAAGTTAACCTTTTTTCCTCTTAAAGTTACAGTCACTCGAGAGAAAAGGAAAGAAGGCTAACAATTATCTAATAGCATCCGGATGTGACGGTACGAAATCAGTACAAAATCCCAAAAAAATTTGAATTACAGTCAAAACGATATTCATGTCACCGTGAGATTGTGAAAACCGTTATATTGTACTTTATCTAGATTGTAAGCTGTCGAAAGATTACAATTAAACGCATTATTTTTCGGTAGATTCTAATATGTTAGGTATATTAACCCAATAGAACCTAAGTGCCCAGCCTGCGGCCGGGCTCCACCTGATTATTAATGTCGAACCCTAACCTAACCTACAAGAAAGAGACAAGAAAACGTAAATACAATGAATATTTCAAAAATTGATACTCAGAATATTGAACGGTTCACAATCTGTCGACAGTTTACAATGTGTCAAGAAAAAAAGCGTTAAATTGCAATCTGACGGTTTTTGCAATTTTACGGTGACATTCATAATAATAAGTCACATTATAACGACATTTCGCCCTCCCTAGCGCAGTGTTGAGCAATGTTGTCTTAAAATGGGGCCCCAGGTTCGATTCTCGGCAGCGTCAATTTGGGAATTTACAGTTTCTGAATTTTCTCTGGTCTGGTCTGATATGTGTTTAATGTAACACCCGTAGTCGTAAAACAAGTCGGCAGTTCGTCACTAGTGTTTTAACTTGTGAGCCTATGGAACAAGTCAAAAGAAAATAATGAAGATGATGTATCAGAAGATACAAGAAAAACTTTATATTTATTTTTGTTCATCTAAAATCAGTGTGAAAAATGATAGGGATAAAAAAGCGCTTCTCCATTCAAAGTTTAGATTGGTAAATATATTAACTATAATATATTAGTGCTGCAAAGAGGATCCCAATTCTCATTTCTAAGACTACTTTAGGAAGAAAGGATTGCAGGCAACAGAGTTCCAGGTCGCCAAAGTGGTTGGACTATTAATTTTTCACTATTATTCATTACTAGATGATTCCCGCGACTTAAGTTTTTTTATTCTCGCAGGAAATTTTCCGGGATAAAAAGTAGCGTCCTTCCCCGGGATGCTACCTATCCCTGTATCAGATTTCAAGAAGTTTCTCTTCTGACAGTCAGATACCTGACAAACTTCCGGCCAAATAGACCAAATACAGTAATATTTTTGATGTCCGGACAAAAAATAATTATTTTACGTTATCCAGATGATTTTGCTGTACTAAAATGACAATAATACTCTTTATTTTTATGCAGCTTGAATGTTGAATAGAAATAGGCTTTAACAGAACTGATATCAGAAAATATTCAAACCTTTTTAGTATTCCCAGCAAACCGGTATGGTCGTTCTATTTCAGTGAGAAAATATTGTAATAGGGCCCGCGGAGGTTCGCAGCCTTAGACCGACGAGGCGACCTAACAGCATTTTTGCGACCAAAACAGCCGCGCTAGTCGTATATTTGCGCTTGAGGATTGTCCGAGAATTGAAGTCCAATACCTTCCCGACTTTTTAAATTCAATCCATACTAATATTATGAAAACGAAAGTGTGTCTGTCTGCTTCGCTTTAACGGATCCATCTTTTCAATTGAATTTGGTTTAAAGATAGTTTGCATCCCGGGGAAGGACATAGGCTTTAAGACATACTTTTATACCGGAACATTAAGGAGTTTCCGCGGGAATATGAATAACTCGATCAACATCGGGCATCATCTAATAATTTATAATGGCCGTCGTCCACTAAGTAACACTATAATGCATATTATCATGTCCATACTCGCTCCAATAGCTAATCAGGTATCTTTTATTTCTGCAGTCCTGCACACGTTTTATCATCTATCGCAGAGATTCAGGGACTTTGTACTAGACATGAACCGTTCCCCGAGAACAACGCGCAGGCAAGACAGGAAATGTGAGATCGTCTTGAAAAAGACCAGAGCTCACACGCGTTGACCAGGGTGGTGCGTATGCCCTTTCGTACGGTAGCAGCTGACACCCGCGGAATGAAGATGCCAAATAGTTCTCACCCGGTAAAGCGAACCTCGAAAGGTTTCTCTGATAAAAGGAAAGAATTGGCCCTGAAAAGGATCCCTGAATGAGATACTGTCTGCCGATGACCGTAGACGATTTGAAGACCGTAGGATAATCGGCACTCAGGGGATGTACCTAACAGTCCATCTAGTTAGTCCATCTTATAAATTAGACAAAATCGTTTTAATTATCACATGTACCCTAGTATATTTTCGCAATAAGTCTACAAATAAGCTTGAGACGGAGTTTGTCTCGTGACAGGACAAGCAATAATATCAGTAACTACCTATAAAAGCAGAATCAACTTGGCAGGTCCAACTTAACATACTCCTGACAATTCCTACAAGCGAAATGATTCAATTCTTTCACTTCTGTTCCGGTTAAGTAAATCTATCGATCATACGATGTTACTTCAAGGCAGGTTGACCCATTTATTGATACTAATAGGTCGGAACTCGCAATGTTCGCAGGCTGAGAAATACCGGCCGCGATAAGGGAAGGTCAATTTTCTGGATTAACTCACGGTGATGTAATGTAATTCTTACTTATGTAAGGTGATAAAGGAGGGAAGATGGTTTTTTTTCCTTATAAGAAAAGATAAGTTTATTATGGTTATAGCAGACGTTATTATCGTTTGTTCGTGTCTTTTTACTCGACTTCTGCGAAATCAACGAGTCTTTTTTTTAATGGGATGATGATGCATACACAAACTTAGTTTTTCACGGAACGTGAAAAACTAAGGTTGTGTACCTACCTAAGGTACTTCCCGTTGACATAGAATCATGAAAGAAATGGCAAGAAGGAAGGTCTCACAGCACAACTATAGGAAAATCCCGAAAATCGTTCATTAGGGTTTCATATTCATGGGGTGTTTTTAGTCAGGCGCTACCAACGAAGCAAGAATGCCTACTTAAACACAGCAAGTTTAGCTTTAAGTAGCTGATGCCCGTAACTTCGTCCGCGTGGTATAAGTTTTTTTAGAAATCCCGCATAAACTCAATTCTTCGGGATAAAAATTAAAAAGAAGCCCATTTCATTCTCCGGGTTCTCAACTATACCCATGCAAAAAATGACATCGATCAGTTGCTCTGCTCCGGCGTAATTGAAGGAACAAACTTACTTTCGCATTTATAATATTAAGCATGACTCAATCAGTTAGTTCTTTAATTACTTACATAGATATAGCTTTTTTTCAAATATAAATACCAACACAAGAGCTGATCAGTCACTAGATTTTAAGTTATTACCGCTGTCCTGAACATTTACGAACCTCTTATGGAAGTCGTTTATCTGCCGCCGATAGACCCCATAATATAGTTATGAGGGACCGGCAAATGAAAGTTGGTTCCCTGATTTGCAGGTACGTGGTTGAAAAAAATATACATAGAAGAAATATAACACCATATAATTAGTAACTCAGATACGTCATTGATTTAGTACAAGAAATAATTATAAATTTAGGTTACAGTATATTAGTAGTAATACTAATGTAATTATAATGAGCACCTGTGCATTGGTACTTAATAGGAGAAAAAGTAGGAGTATTTTTAGTTTAAAGCATCCCCAAGTTAGTAAACTTAACGAATTCCCGGAGCAGTTTCTCGCCGCTCTAAAAAGGATTTACTCCTCCGCCCTTCACTACGCTGTATCAGCTAGACACATTTTTCAGGCTAAAAGTGTTTGTGACCCAATTGCCTTTTTTCAGCAACAGTAACTAAACTATGATGGTATCTTCCAAGGATACTGCAATAAATATCGTAGAAAATAATGAACTAACCTTACTAAAAACCTGAACTTAACAACTTTGGACTGATCTATCAACTCTATAGATCACAAATCTAACCACTGGGCTGAAATTCGGCATACAGCTAATAGCTGTTATGACGTAGGCATTCGTTATGAAATGACTGTTGAAAATTCTACCATAAGCTAAAATTTACCAATAAAAATCGAACTTAACGTGAGCGAAGCCGCAAACAAAGATTTGAAAAGTAAGTTTCAACCTCCTCAATTTCGGGGTTGACGGCTTGTGAAAAGATTCAGCCCAGTTACACAAGACACAAAGAGGTTTTTCTCTTCTGAGCGATGCCCGCATCGTTTGAAGTTTGGCTTCAAAGCCTTTGATTCGAACGGACTGTCTTACATACAGGCATGACTTATTTTTTGTGTTATTTGCTTAGATCAAGTATGCCACCATTGTGTTCCGTTGTCCATCCACTTACCTAAGTGACAAAAGAAACGCCACGCGATGCGACGCGATACGACGTGACGCGACGCGATACGATACCAGAAAATGACGAACTTATATAGGCGACAGCGTATGCCACGTGAAGGGTCAGCTATTGATACTGTCGCGTCGCGTCGTATCGAGTCGCTGTGTCGCGTTTTGTGCTCATCTAGGACAACGGTCATGGGGCATACTACCATCACTTAAATCCGTATTGTTTAAATATTATTGACGTTCGTGTTTTGGAATTATGGTACTTATTTTGGGGACGTCAAGGTACGTGATATAAAACTGTAATTTTGAAGTAATACTGGTTTAAGCGATGGTAGTAGCCCCCCAGGCCTCTGACATACGGCAACGTGAATCGATGCGCAGCGACGCGTCAATATCAAACAGCTATTCTTGAACTTCACGTGGCCCACGTTGTCGCGTCATTTTCTATAGAGTCGTATGACACGATACGACTCCATAGAAAATGCCTTCGTTGCTCACCTTTTCTTGACCATTGATTACCTATTCTTGACTGTTGCTTACCGTTGACTTGGTTAAAAGAATGCCCCGGCCCATTGACTAAAAATATATAAATGGCGAGTGGCCTAGTTTCGGCAACGGATTAAGCCTAAGATTATAATTTGACAATTGCGATTGTTACGTTGCAGTTGTCAGTTGCAACGTTGACCCAAGTCGGATTGCTGACCGAATTTGGTAGTCCGAATTTCTTCTTTTCGTTTCCTCGTTTCGTTTTTCGTGCCTCGGAGAATAATAATCGTTATAAACTAAAGATTTGAAATAGTACTCTTAGTCTAGTCGTATGTGGAAGGACCTTGGGATCCCACCGCATTATTATCCCAAGAAAATCCCTGAAATTATGTGATTAATGGGAATCGGTCACGACCTTGAAATGAAGAATATGACGCAGAGAGAGAGAGAAAGAGAGATTTTAGACCTTACCCGTCTCATCCCTGTGATGCCCACAGGCTCTATGAAGTATACTTTATTTATTTTGGCTTAAGTTCTACTTATGCTATAAGAACGGTTCTTAGTGGCTTATAGAAAGTTTCTTATAAGTGCTCCTAGACTTACAAAAGAAGGAAAAGAGGCTGTTCCTGTAACCAACAGTTACGGAACTTTTTTATGTAACTTCGCTAGTGTTAGGAGTCACGTTGAAAGCCAAAAGCTATGCGGCAGATAGTTTCTGAAATTTTGGGAGAACTCGTGTCTATTTTAAATTCGTGGAAGGTTTATTTTTGGATGTTTTCTGCTCAGATTAATTAAATAATGTGTATTTATATCATTAGTTGCACCCAAGACATCGTCTCAAGGCAGTAGGTATCATAGGTGTTTGCAAGATTTGTTTAAATGTCAATTAATGTACCTAATTTTGTTGAGGTTTTAAAGGTAGGAGAAATTAACAGACACATTTTTGAAGTTATAATTTCAAACAAACATAGCAAGATCTATAATCTGTCTTCAGGCTAGGATGTCTATATAAAATATCATCAAATCAAAATAATATATATTTAACTGTGACGAATTTATAACCAACCAAACAAGTCGAAGATGTCATGAAATTCCAAAACTTTCATCAAAGGGATTACCCATATCTCAAAGTCGGAAACACTCACCAAAAGTTACGAGATTAAAAGCACAATAGGAGGCAAAGAGAACAATTAAATTAACTAAAAGTAACTCCAAGTATCTTTCGGGGATTGAACGAGGTCATTTAGCGGAATTCAAGTTTATCGCTGTTTCTTAACTCCAGTAATCTCTTACGTTCTTTCAAGCTACACGACTTTGTAAGGAGCTTCAATAACTTGCAAGAAAGGCCATTCTCAATTTTGTGCCATTGCTACTCCCTTATTTCGTCACGATATTATAACATGATGCCCGCAACTGCGTTTGCGTGGTTTAAGTTTCTTTAATTCCCGTAGGAACTCTTGAAGTTTTCGGGATAAAAAGTAGCCTAAGTCTCTCTGCCACTCTTCAACTATACCCATGCCAAAAATCACGTCGATCCGTTGCTCCGTTGCGGCGTCATTGAAGGACAACCCAACAAACACACTTTCGCATTTATAATATTAGTATGATTATTTAAGAACTCGTGGACGTGTGCAATAGCTGCAACTGACGCGTGTATGGTTCGTGTTAGAATTTTATTTGCACATAAAACTATACGCCGTGTTAGTCGTGGGCTTAGGCTCTTAGGCAGGAATTACATTATCATATTTATACGTATAAATTTAAATATAATAGAAATATGATAATATTATACCCTGTGTGACCTTAGTGACTTTAGTGAATGGGAAAATATTGGCTAAGTATGTGTATATGTGTTTGATTATAGCATGTTTTCATATTTTCTCCCGCACTCATGTTCCCATACCGAATTCCTTTCTCCAAAGGTTATCTGTAAGAGATTGCTTTAACAATAAGATCACGTTTAAAAAATGAAACAAGTGACTTTTTTTTAAAATATATTTTTTGCGATGTGAGTGCTGAACGCGTAATACGGTAGAGTTCCAAATTTAAACTATTTAGGCCAAAGAACATTATAACAAGTTATAACAAGATATTATTCAGGAAGAAAGATTCCAAATTCAAACTTATGATATGTAATGATGACATACATTCTTTAGTGGCCTAGGCCGGGAAGTTTAACTTTCGAACTCATTTACAGGGTATGAAATGTGCACATTTCATATCATTTTTGAGAAAAAATAATTTAAAATAACGTCAGTCATGGTTACACATCACTTTTAAATATAAACCTTAAAACTAAGGCATTAAAGTTTAATAACTAATAGACTATATATAAACTTAAGACCTGTCATAAGAAAAACGTTGTGACCGTTCCATATTTTTACCGCCTACACCAAGAAGTGCTCAACGCGCCTAAAGAAGTTTTCATTTCAAAAACACTGACTCGCTCTAAAGTATAAGATACATGGAATCCTCTTAACAAGGCCGCAAAAGTTCGTAGATTAAAAGTAAGGTTTTAGATAAGTGGAATAATTAAATTAGCGAAGTGAACTTTAGGGGTTTGAAAGAGGGTATTCGGTGGAGTTCGAGTTAAATGGTTTCTTAACATCCATAATCACTCACATTCGCGGGAGAAATGTGACTTTGCATCTTTATTTTGTATGGTTTAAATTAAAAGTGAGAGCGATTTAGTTATAGCACTAGAGAGAGACACTGTGTCCGAAAACTTGAAGTCGAAGTCCATGGTAGTTCTGTTTTTTTGAAGTGAAACTTCTTTAGAAACGTTGCGATTTCAAAATTGGATGAAACGAAAAAGCGACTCCATAAAGAGACAAACATATTCATAATAGAAGTTTTTCAGGTTTTGCTTTCAGGAGCATAACCTTTTAGGGTGAGGCAAGACGAACATAATTTTTTGAGTTGTGTGTTTGTTGCTTGTTGTGTCGTTCTGCTGTTTCGTACAAATGTCCAAAACTGCAATACGACATCTGAAACTCATGAAATTTTATGTGAAACTGAATTCAGCAATATATACGCGACCGAGATTAGGCAACTCAATCATTTACGCACGTCTGGACAACTTAAAGACTATCACATAATGGTAGGAGTTTTCTTGGATAATAATGCGGTGGGTTCCCACGTCATACGATTCGGCTAAGAGTATATTTTATACTCTTAGGTCTGTTACGATTATTATCAGATATTAGTGATAATAACTAGGACCGAGGGCTTAAAGTGCTCTCTGAGGCACGGAGGAAACGAAAAGGCAAAATTAGAACCTCCAAATTCGGTCACCCATCCAGTTACCGACTTAAGTCAATGTTGTGTAACAATCGCAATCGACTGATATGCTTTGTCACAGCTATTCGTCCCTCAAAGATTTTTAAAGTTATGTAATTCCATTTAACTTTATTTTACACTAGCTGATGACCGCGGCTTCGACTTCGAGATTTTTCGTTCCAGCGGAACTCTTTAATTTCCGGAATAAAAGAAGCATGGCATCTCTTTGCCAAATTTCATCCAGATTAATTCAGCCGTTCTGGCGTGATTGAGTTACAAACATTCATCCACCTATACATCCATCCGTCCATCCAAACTTTCGCATTTATAATGTTAGTATAGAAAAACAGCCCTTGATTGAGCTCAAGCTGTTGCATACACATTAAAATTTCCCCGGAGCGCAACAAATGTATGCACAGCATGAACGCTACGCGAAGTTGGAAATTTCCAAAGTTACAATTGAATTTCAGCTCTCATCGGCATTAACAATCAGCATTGCTACAGATAACATTCCCGGCCCATTCCGCGCCTTCTCCATTCAGTTTTAATGCAGAACTTCGGTTCGTTTGTCTGTTAAGGTATACTAAGGCGGGTCAAAGCAGGGCTGAGCGAGTCATAGAGGACTCCAAATTCCTATTCGATCCACTAAGTGTATCCTATAAAATCTAATGTATGTGGTGTATCCAAAAAGTGGATCCTAGTGGATTGAGGGGTATTGAAGAACGTGAAGCCCAAACACGACGGAGTTATGAAAATTTTACGAGAATTTAAGAAAATTCTATACCCGTCTTCCAGTTCCATCATGAATCAACCTCCACGGAATATATCACTGTATTGTAATCCATATTACATTTTTGCACAGAATTTCAGTTCAATCGGCTCTAAAATTAATTTGTTAGATGTGAAATTCACATAATAAAACATACTAATATGCGGAATTAAATAAAAGCTTGTAATTGAAAGTTACATCAATCGGGGGTGACAGCAATCGTTACACTGTGGCAATCATTTTAATATTATAAGGCTGTAGACAACAAATTTCAACAAGCAACCTGAATAAATCGTTTATAGGATTCCGTACCTCAAAAGGAAAAACGGAACCCTTATAGGATCACTTTGTTGTCCGTTTGTCCGTTTGCCAAGACCCTTGTTCTCAGGGACGCATGGAGGTATCAAGCTGAAATTCATATCAATACTCAGGTATACTGTCCCTTGGAGCTGTGAAAAATCAAAAATCACCCAACGCAATCAAAAGATACAGCCGTTTATGCTGCAAATTTTCGACACTCGAAAGGGAATCAAAACCTACATGGTACTTCCCGTGAACTTAGAATCTTGAAATTTGGTACTCGCACTTGGCCGGTTTTTTTTTCCTTCGACGCTAACGTTTCGCACAGGCATTTTGTCGTTTTCGGCCCTTGGTGAGTTTCTGCTCTAGTGCAACTCGCTTCTCCCTGGCCGTTGTAGTTTAATCAAAATCGGGAGTGATTTAGGTAGATCTTTGTGTTGTGGCCCGTCATAAAGAACGCTTTCCTTTAGTTGGCGCACGCCGTACTTACACTGTATGCTAAATGTTCGAATTAATGCTTAGTTTTCCAATTGTTTCGACGTGGTTTGTTTTTGCGAAGGAAATCGGATTGCAGTTTCTGTGGTTTACTTATTGGTCTAGTGCTCGCTTGACCAAATCAGGAGAATAATTTTTCGTCCAAAAATTACTGTCATAAAATTCTCAGTTCCGGGACAGATTCAATAATAGTTACTTCGGTTGTAATCTAGAGTTGCGGTATCTAGTATTCTGCCATAATAATTCAGATTCTACCTTAAATTATAAACGTAAGCGCGTTGTATTTAACTACTAACGCCATCTACTAGTCTCCTATGAAACTTTAAATATACCATTCGGGGCTCTTATTCAGGAGCATGTTCGCGCGACGCGATCGCTTACTGAAACTAGTCGGGTATTTTCCGACATAGCATGTGAGTTTATCCAGTGGTTATGTGTTTTTTTTATCCACTACAAGAAAGCCCCTGACTGAGATCTCACGTGATGGTAAGTGTAGATGCAGTCTAAGATTGTTGCGGGCTAACCTGTTACAGGCATGGCAGTTATATTACCCCTACCCATATTACCAATATTCAGTTTCTTCACGGCATCGTACCAGAACGCTAAATCGCTTGGCGGCACGTCTTCGCCGGTAGGGTGGTAACCAGCCACGGCCGAAGCTTCCCACCAGTATTAAAATGTATATGTATATATATTGAATATGAAATGCCTGATTCTAGGCTAAGTAAAAGTAGCAATTAATTTGTTGGAAACAGTGTCCGCTTCTACAATAAGCTCCCAGAAGACATGTTGAAGATGTCTCTGAATAAGTTCAAATGTAAGGTATGACTTAAATGACAGTGTAAACTAAATTGAATAAATGAATATGGGATTGATTGAATATCACGCACATAGTTTATACGTTAAAACTCCTTTGAAATGTTCATAAAAACCGTTGCACACGATACAGAAGTATTTTTATCATTGTTTACACAAATTGCTTTATCGAAGCTTATGGACTTCATAATGGAACGACGGCGATGTTTTATTTATGAGCCAACGTATTGCGTGGCCGTAGCAAACAGATATATTAATTCAGATACGTTTGTACATTCGCTCACATTGTTATTGTTATGTTGATCCACACTAATGTTATAAATGCGAAAGTTTGTCTGTCTGTCTATCTGCCCGTCGGTCTGCTACGCTTTCACGGCCCATCTGTTCAACAAAATTTGATAAAATTTGTTATGGGATAGTTTGTATCCCGGGGAACGACATAATTATTCATTTATTCCAGAACATTGAGGAGTTCCCGGGAATCGAAATCCCTTGATCCACGCGAACGAAGTCATCGTCATCTAGTATTTTATAATGACTATCTATGTACGTACTAACGTGTGTCAATTTTCGTTTTGGTTTTTCGAGATGATTTCAAAAAATATTGTCCTATCTTATGTATAAGACAAATACGACAATGTGATACGACGATACGATACGATACGACAGTATCAGTCATATTATTAGTAGCTGTCTGTACACGTGGCCTACGCTGGCGCGTAGACAAGTTTGTCATTTTCTATGGCGTTGTATTGCGTCGCGTCGCTTCTATCGCTCAATGGTTGCTTACCTAGGACAACGGGTAACAGCAGCTGACCGTTCTCGTGGCCTACATTGTCGCGTAGATAAATTGTCGTCTTGGATTTGATCGCGTCGCGTTGCATCGTGTCGCTTTCGTCGCTCACCTAGGACAACGACTAACTATGATAGTGCTGTATGTTTTGTATTGACCGTTACAAAGCAACAACTTGTTTTAAAACAGTTTAATATTTAATTACCATATTATAATAATATAATTTGTGTGGCACTAGTAGGGGTTCTGAGGGGGTTCTGAGAATGTTTTTGCCGGAAAAAGTTTAAGGCCCCTTAATAAATTTTCTCGTTACTAATAATAATTAACGCACACGTATCCTTTCATTACGCGGAACAAATTCATTACGGGCTTTTCTCCAAAATTGCTATTAATGAGCTGCCTTTGGGACCCTGCCAGGAAATACACCCGTCCAGTTTTCCTCAACATTCTATATATTGTTTTCGTATAAAATGAAAATATTTTTAGTACGTAAGCTCTTTATGGCGGGATTAAACCTGGACTGGGAGAATCCTACGTGACAGAAAAGCGTTAGTTTGTCTCTTTCCCACTAGTATAGTTGGAGAGAGACAGCGTACCTACTACCTATTGGTAATTATTTTAGTCAGGGTTGAACATTTTGAACAGTTGCAATAAGATCTAAGTGGGGCAGCGGTAAACGTGGAAGAGCCGCTTTATTATATGTGTATAACGAGCTGATGCCCCCCCCCCCCCCCCCCCCGATTGACGACCCCCGTGTTATCTTAACGTGCGGAGGTCCTGGGTTTGATCCCCGGCAGGGAATTTTCCCTGGTCTGGCCTGGTGGGAGGCTAGTTACCACCCTACCGGCAAAGACGTGGCGCCAAGCGATTACGCGTTCCGGCACGATGCCGTGTAGAAACCGAATAGGGGTATTGGTTTAATATAACTGCCATGTGCATCATCACTTACCATCAGGTGAGGTCGCAGTCAAGGGCTAACATGTAGTGGATAAAAAAAAACCAACAAACAGACAGAGTTTCGCATTTATAATATTAAAGTATGATAGCGAAAAGAATGTACGTTCCTACAGGGTGTTCAAAGACTCACCTTGTTATGTTTACAGACCTTTTTATAGGCGAAATGACATAAAAGAGAAAGACTAGTAAAAATAAGTTGTAACATCATTTCATCGTTACATCATTTTACTGCATTTTTAGTATCATAACTTTTTATGGAATTACCTTTAGGGTTGTTCACCTTTGCACTGATTTAAGATTATTCGAATTTCATACAAATTCCCGTTTTGCCCCCTTATGAGTTGAATTTACAAAAATCCTTTCTTAGCGGATGCCTAGGTCAAAATAGATATAATATGTATGCCAAATTTCAGTACGATCTGTCCATTGGTTTGGAGCTGTGCGTTAATAAATCATTCAGTCTGTTCGTCAGTTACCTCTTTCTTTTATATATATAGAAATACACACCATGAAAATTACATCTATAACGGTTCATGAGATACATACAGATTAGGGAACCTACAACGGAGGCACAGTAATAGGGTCCCGTTGGGTACGGAACCCTAAAAACCAAACCATAACTGTTCTAACAAGAACAAAAAACAATATAAGCTAGTTATATATTAACAAATGCATCCTTTCATTACGCGGTAGGTAGGTGTTTCATTGTGTCGTCCTCCTAAATTAAAATTAACGACCCCTGGGGGCTTTCCGGGAAATACCTTGAGCCCTGTTTCCTGTTTATTCCTCTTTTGTTTTTTGCCTTTGTCTATTCCGTTACGTTTGAGAGAAAGTTTTCTTTCCAAATTCCAATTATCGCGATGAAAGAAGTCCTTTTACCAAACAAACAACAACATCACTCTTCAACATTAGCAACCTTTCTGGCGCAGTTGTGATGTGGTATTTTAATGGGAGGTCCCGCGATCGATCCCCAGCAGGGTCAATTTGAGAATTTATAGTTTCTGAATTTTCACTGCCAGCCCCCCTATTATCTAACTCACTGGCTATCAAAAACTTAAAGCCACTGTCATATATAATATTTTATCCACTGAAGGTTTGCTATGAAAATGTTATTTTTATGTCATAGCAAACTTTCAATGGATAAAAAAGAAGTGTGTCTGCAATTGACACATGGCAGAAGTGAAATTTCAGAAAAGTAACCTACGAGAGAATGAGATAAATATAACTTATTTTCAATCTCATTCTCCCGCAGGCCCTATTATGAATATGTTTGTCTCTTGTTAGTGTCGCTTTTTCATTTCATCGAATTTTCAAATAACAACGATTCTAAAGAAATTTCACTTCAAAAATAGCGTGAACTTTTTAACGTAGTTTTAAGTACTTATTGATGACTAGCTGATGCCCGCGATTTCATCCGCATGTAATTAGTTTTTTAATTCCCAGTTAAAAGTAGCCTCCAATGGCACTCTCCAAGTCCTCAACTAACATACCTATGAAAAAAAAATCACGTCGCTCAGTTGCGGCGTGACTGAAGGACAAACAAACACACTTTCGCATTCATAATATTAGCATGATATTCAACCCAAAACCTTATACCTAAACTAGAAAGCTTTAATTTTGTACAGACATTATGGAAGCTTATGAAGGGTCGTAATGTAGGCGTGTAAGGCCTTTCATGAAATTCCCTGGCGAAGCGCTGGGCAGTCACACTATACTATACTAACCATATAGTATACTATACATATTATCATACTAATATTATAAATGCGAAAGTGTTTTTGTTTGTTGGTGTATTGGTTTGTTGGTTTGTCTTTTAATCACGCCGCAACTGAGCAACGGATCGACGTAATTTTTGGCATGGGTATAGTTGAGGACCTGGAGAGTAACATAGGCTACTTTTTCTACCGAAAAATTGAGGAGTTCCCTCGGGAATCTAAAAACTTATTCCACGAGGATGAAGTGGCGGGCATCAGCTAGTTATTTATAAAATGAACTAGCATAGCTATTCAAACAAAATGAGAATACATAAAATACTATTTTACACGGACGCTAGCGAGCAAAACGTTTGCCAAACTCAGACTAGTCTTAGGTCACTAAATATGTATAATGTTGGTCGACGGTCGGTAAAAGAGGACGTAAATGAAATCTGAATATAGTTTCATCATGTTGAATTTAGATGGAAATGGGAGGACATGAAAGAGGGTAAATTAAATGCACAAACTTTTGAATGTGGCGAATTAAATGGCGATTGAGTTAAATAATGTTAGGATATTTTATTTGGAAAACAAGACGGACAAGAATTTATGTATTTCAAGAAGCGATAACCTACAGTGGTAAAAGGCCATCCTGGCGAAATTGTGAGCTCCCTTGTCTTGTGAGCTCCCGGGTGCGATCCCCGGCAGGGTCAATTTGTGAATTAATAATTTCTGAATTTGAGAAAATTCAGAAATTATTAATTCACATATTGAACCAAAGCGTTCACCAGTCTAGTCCAAAGAGGACTAGACTGGTGAAGGCTTTGGTTGGGAGGATTTGTTAACTAATTTACCCTACTGACAAACCTAACGAATTTTATCGTTCCTATGCCTATAGAAATCGATTAGGGGTATAGGTATACTATTAAATGCTATACTACTATCAGGTTAGCCTGCTACTATCTTAGACTACATCATCATTTACCACTAGGTACGATCGAAGTCAAGGGCTAATTTGTAGTGGATAAAAAATGTCCAAAAAAGACACGTCACGAAGTTTTAAATAATACTTTGCTCTATTTCCTTCAACCCTCGTAATTTTGTGTGAATACCCTAAATAGTAAATGCCCTGAATAGAGCCTACAGGGCCCATTATAAGGCAAGTTTGCTGTTCGAGGTTCCTTCAAAGGTTTTGCATATTCTATAGAGGGCGCTATACGTCAGTGTCCAAACTAAATGCAAAAGGTTTAGTCACGATGAGCTGGTAATATGTATTATTGTGTATGGGGTGGTAATTTGGGACGGGTCAGTGGTTACAATAACTGGGGTAATGCAGTTACAGGAAATATCGGATCGGCCATAATTTATAGAGATATATTTTAATATTAAAAAATATTGTGAGATGGTGATAATAAAAGAACCCTGCTGCTTATTCCAGTGCCGCTTGCTTCTAGTGGCTCTTAGCCACTTGCTTGAGATCTTCCATCAAGGGAGATCCCATCCCATAGAGAATAAAAAAAGAAAAAGATTAAAAAACAGTAATTTTTAAAGCTTTTTAGGTTTTGTGTGTGTCTTTTTCTTACCTTTGAATTTATAATCTAAATAAATTCTTAACCTATTTTTTGACATAGAGCTTGTTTTGTTTTTTTTTAAATTCAAAATGATAAACTGGCCCATTTCAAAGAGCCACCCTGTATTTATCACATCTTCAAGGTACTAAAATTCTACATCAATGCGTCTTCAGGTTAGTTTGACATGGGACATGTTGAGGCGGGTTTCCAATTGAGGTGAAGGAAAGGAAGGTTACTTTCTATTGTGAAAAATAAACTCTAGGCATGAATTGCCTCTTTAATAACTTTTGATTGATGCATTTTAAATCTATGTGCTTTTCTCATGGTCTTTGTAACTATACGTACCTTTCAGTTCATTAAAAAAAAAAATTTGATAGCATAAATTACAAATTAATAGTAAAAACATATTAAATTAATAATAAAATGATAATAGAATAATAGTATAATTGATCTAGATGAGGAACGCCTGTCTCGTTGGTCTAGCGGTTAGCGTAGTCGACTGCGGATCACGAGGTCCTGGGTTCGATTCCCAGTCGGGCATAAAAATTGTTAGGTATTGGGTTTTTCAATTATGAAATTCTCAGTGCCAGCCCGGAGTTGGAAGTTGGCGGTGTCTCACCCCCGTGCCTCGGAGAGCACGTTAAGCCGTCGGTCCCGGTTATTATCACTAACATGATAATAGTCGTTAAAGCCTGCCAACCCGTATTGGAGCAGCGTGGTGGGGCTCCTAATTCCCTCTCTCTTATGAGAGTGGAGGCCTGTGCCCAGCAGTGAGACGTTAATAGGCTGTAGTGTAATGGAGGAACGATCTTTGACATAACGAAGGTGATTTTCGGCATTCAGACCGCTCGCCGGAGGAAGCGAGGAGACGGCGGGCGAAGTTGTGAGAACGAAGTTGCGAGATAGAGCGCGGCGCCAAAGCACACACTATGTCTGCGTCTTCTCCTTCTCATGGTGGCGAGAGTGGGAGCGATTCATACAATTAATATTTTATTATGTACAATCAATAAAGCATTTCGAACGCACTACATCGTTGAATGCTGTCTGATGCTAGGGAGCCTTGGTACTATGTGCCTCGTGAACCTGACTTGGAGAGTATCCGACGATACTTGATCTACCTATGGTGGATCTATATACATACATAAAATACAACATACTTACACGTATTATGATCACATATTACTATCGCAGGTTGAGTTGGGCACTGTGGAATATAAGTTACTCGCTTCGGCGGTGCCTCAGCACGGCTGGTTCTGCCTTGATGTCTACCTAGTTGGACCTTAAGAAGGGATTGGTTTGTTGCTGAACCAGAGATCTTGCTTTCTGTGCGCAGTGCACTTCGTGTGAATTTCTAAGTTCTACAATAAGTCTGATTTTACCTTGCGATCTACTTAAAGAAGACTTATACTTACCATATGTAAATTTACGACGTTCGCTACGTTCGAACAATAACCAATCATGGATGATAGGACGCTGTTTATTATTATCACTACCTATCTTACGTTCAAACAATGTTCTACTACCCATGGTGGTCTCCGCGCTGTTTTTTATCTAACCATACTATTACTGAAGGTTGCATCACGCCTGTAGCCTCTGTTTCGTTGCGGCGAACTATCCTGCAGAGCGCCTGGTGCATCCTTGAAACCTATTACAGGTATATGTGGGAGTACACCACTCTAGAAATTAAATTATCCAGCTATACGCTGACATAGTGGAACGCACCACTATGTCACGCTATTTCCGCGGTTGCGCTATTTCCGCGGTTGATGTCCTAGTGGTTGAAGTGGGGGAGGCTGTTGACTTTTGGTATTCTATGAGACTTATTAGTCCATGCATTAATATGCCTCTTGGGATACCAAGGGAGGGAAGAAGCCTACCATTGGTGGCGGGGCGGAGCCAGCCAACCATCATTTATTTTTTAGAAAAGTAATTGATGCCAGTCCAAAGCATCTTCCTTTCCTTATAAAAGGAAGATGCTACCACTAGGTTTCGTTTGCTTCACGGTGACCTTATGGAATAACATTTATGTTGTTAAATAAGATAAAAATCTTAACCCTGGGTTTCAAAACTTATAGTATAATATAAAAGGTCTAACTGTCTTAGTCAAATTATAAATGTTTCAAAGAGGTGTATGATAATTATGATCCTTTAATGATCCTATGCATAATGATTGGCTCACTTAGAAGTCGCTAAGAAGTTAAGGTCTTAGAACGAGCAAACGCAGTATACTTGAACTGAAAGCGTGGCAGTATTGAACCAATACAATACAACACGCGTATAAAACGCGTGCCATCTTTTAAAGATGAATCCATACTCGAACGCGCGTATTCATATAACCTCGAACTGAATTGTGCATTGATATTAATCAATGCTTGAACGCGTTTTATAAATTTTCTATAACTCGAACGCGATTCTAAAGCCAGTCATATATAAACTAAATTTCATCTAAATTGGTATATAATCAAGTCGTTGAGTTGATTGAACTCGAAGCTTCCGAAACTCTAAAAGATCTTGGTTTATTATGGACGCAACAATATATGAGGGTCATAAAGGCCTATTACACCGCACTTTTCACCGGGCCCTGTGGAAAGGGTTGGCGTGGGCGTTACTTTTGGCGTCGCTATTACACTGCACTTACTACCGGGCCCTAACTCAGTCTGAAGAGAACGTCAAGAGAGTTGGACGTGTATCATAGTATGTTTATTATCGTTCACTGATTATGGCACCCGTGCTATCGAAGCAAAAAAATATTATAAACTAGATGTTTCCCGCGACTTTGTCTGCGTGGATTGCGTTTATAATTTAAGTATGGATGCGTAATTGTATCTGTCTATCTGCTACGATTTCAAGTCTCATCTATTCTAACAATTATGATGAAATTTGGTACAGCGGTAGGTTACGTCCCGGAGAAGGACATAGACTACTTTTTATTCCGGAAAATTAAAGAGTTCCCGCGGGAACCAAAAAACCTCAATACACGAGGGCGAAGTCACGGGCAGTAGTTCATATAGTATAGTAAATTATGATACTCTTCTATAATAGTCTTTTTGCTATTTTCTCCATAAATAAGAATACATTTCTTTGTACATGTCTATCAGAACAACAAAATTTATTTTTGTTTAGGACACAATATATTGACAAAATGCACGCGCGAGCCATAGAGACAAATACTCTCTAAGCTGGTCGTGCGAGAACTGAGGTCCCTAACCGCCCTGAATGTTATTACACTACCCGGTCTGCAGAGCGATTAGGCAGTTAGGCAGACCGGGGACCACCCGTACTCCCTAATCAGGGACCCTTCCTTCCTGTACCCTATTACACTACACTGAATCTGCGAAAGGGTCCCTGTGAAAAGTGCGGTGTAATAGGCCTATTACTGCTAAATGATTCATGTGCCATTTTAAAGAAATATTGAATTTCATAGGTAGAGTAAGATGTAGATTCTTAGGGACCCAGTCAGGTTAGTTGCACCTTGCGAATGAAAGTGGCTTTATGTTTTTCATAAAAAATACATATTCAATCGGTATTATATTATAGCCCGAATTCAGGGCAGAATTACACATTTCGACTTCAGAATTAAGATGAAATATTACCAAGGCAATTTGTGAAACTTCTTTCCGTATTTTTCTAAAGTCACCTTATCATACTTTATAAGTACTTACCAAGTATGAGAAAAATCTGACATAACACTTATCAATATTCAATTATGATAATATATCTCTCAGAATTTCTGACATGGTGTAAATCGACTTCTTAACATAAATTCAATTAGATTCTCTATGTTTAAATGCAGAAGGTAGCTTTTGGATACCGCGTAAATAATATAAGGAAATCTTTATAAACAGGATTATTTAAATATCAGGAATAGGTACAAGGTTGCCTTTCCTCTAGGGATCTGAGTGTTCCTGTTTTAACTCTTCTGGCATCCATGAACTGACTCTATTTTGTGAAGGTTCAATAGTAGTTCAGTTTTACCAATAAAATCAACTTGTACGTTCTGTCACTGTCACTATTCATACTAATATTATAAATGCGAAAGTATAACTGTCTGCCTACTACGCTTTCACGGTCCACTTGTTCAACGGATTTCGATGAAATTTGGTACAGGGATAGTTTATATCCCTAAAAAAGGATTTAGGCTACTTTTTATGGCGTAAAATTAAGGAGTTCCCGCGAGCATTGAAAAAACTTAATTCACGCGGACGAAGTTGCGGGCATCATCTAGTAGTAGATATAAGTCGACGAATAGTAACGGAATGTTTAAACCATCAATGTATAACACAAATAATATTAGGACTGACAGTATAAACATTATAAACCGCCATAAGCTAGTAACAGCGTCGTATCGTGTGCGCAAGGTGCAGAAATCGTGGGGTCGAGTGGTCGCTTTTATAATATTGTTAAGAGTTTCTGGATTTTCCATTACATAGATTTAAAGACTGTGATAAACAGCATTTGATAGGTCGATGTTATTACACTATCGATGTTTTTATTAATGACAAAGTTGCATGGCAGCAACCGGCCTCGCATCCAGAGACCCACAAGTCAGTGTAATACTTGTAACGTACTCGTATGTGTTGTGTTTTCTACATATTGTTACCTTTTCCTTTCTATGAAAAGAGCAACTGCTGAGTTTCTGCCGGCTCTTCCCAGTATAATCACCTTCCCGAACCGGTGATATAGTCTTAACGTTTCATAAGTGACACAAGTTGTCCTACATGAAATAAATAAATAATTGATCATTTATCATAATAGCTGCTTCTGCAAAGTGTGAAGGTTTGTGGAAACTGTACTAAAATAGTAACTGAATTACTGCTCTAAAAGATAGATAATGTACTGAAAAAAGCCAACTACAGCTGCAGTAGTTTTTCATGTTGCTTAAAATCTATAATCTAAGTGCAAAAACTGCGTATTTTTAACCGACATCCAAAAATAGTTCTCAATTCAGCGCGTACTCTTTTTTTATGTTATGATTAGAAAAAAAAAATTCAGTCTTTAGAGGAAGCTCTCAAGGTTTGGGACCCAAAAAAATTCTGACTCCAAATCCTCAATCATACCACTAAAAAGTTAAAAATAATTCTTTTTTACAAAAAACCGACTTCCACAGTCACTGTAAAGTAAAAAATAATTTTGATTTCTACACACTTATGTTGAAGTCGGTTATACCAAAGATAAGCAAAGTTGACGCATCAGGCTCGCCCGACTTCAACATAGTGTGTAGAAATCAAAAGCATTGATATAAATGACAATAATAAGTCTATGTTTGGAAGTAGTTTTTTTGGAAAGAATTTTTATTACCTTCATATTTTCAATTTTGTGATTAAGTTACCTTTACTTTTGTTACATGTTTAGAATATGAGGGTATTTCTTGCAAATGGACAGGCAGAAAAACAGATGGACAAAACTTCCAAAAAACATTGGTTCGGGCCTGATAATTTGGGCTGTACCGATAATTAGGCTTCCTCCAATTGAATTTTTTAATACAGGAATCGTCTAGTTGCAGTTGTTTGAAAAGTATATAGATTCCCTGCTCAAACTTATAACCAAGTAAGTAGTCTTGCCTGTATCTACCCCAAAACTTCAATAAATCTTGCTCCAATAAACGCTCTCGGCACATTTATTCGGCGACCGCTCAATCTCTTGCGGACGACGATATCTTGTTTCCTCCCCGTCTGTTCCACTCATTTGCCCTGATCGATGTTTGTGTCCTTACAACAATTCATTATTGTCTGTTGATTACATTACTGTAATAGTTTCCTTAAAACTATTACATTACAGAAAGGCTTTCAGCGGTCCATACAGATAATACAAAATTTAAACCAAGACTAGCTAATGCGACTTCGCCCACATGTTTTAAGTTTCTTTTATATTCCCGTGGGAAGTCCTTAATTTTCCGGTATAAAAAGTAACCGATGTCACTCTCCAGTTCCTCAACGATATAGTACCAAAAATCACGTCCAACCATTGTTCCGTTGCGACCTGATTGAAGAACAAATCAACAAAATAACAAACAAACACATATCGCATTTATAATATTAGTATGAAATACGATTGGGACTGCGCTTTTGCGAGTCATGAATTTGGAGCTGTCACGGACAGAACTTCCGATCCGCAGCTAAGCAACCATCTGGGTAGAAACTCCAATTCCCATGATATGCCATTAAATAGCTACTGCGTCGCTGATTATATTGTTTTTACCCTTATTTTATTCAAACTAAAGTGTAACGCGTTTGTCTAGAAGACCTAAACACCTAATTTGAACCTATCAATATTAAAAGCGAAAGGGAAAGGGGAAACGGAACCGGAAAGACATAAGTAATTAAATATCCTAACGGTTCGAATTGGTGAATGTCATAGCTTCAAATTAACAGTTAAGGCTGCGTAGGACAACGCTTTCTTTAAGCAAACGTATAAACAATGCAAACGGGTCATTGCTTCACTATTTGATATTGTACGCCCAAAATTGTATGATCATTCCACTTACGACTCGACTGAGAGTACTATTTCAACTATGTTTATAATTAACAATTATAATCTGATATCAGTGATTAGAATAATCGGGACCAACGGCTCATTCTTACTGTGTGCCGACGGCTTAACATGCTCACCGAGGCACGGAGGAAACGAAAAGGCCAAATCCTTCCAAATTCGGTCACCCATCCAGTTATCGACTTAGGTTAACGTTGCTTAACAATCTCAATCGACTGATATGCGTTGGCGCAGCCATGTCACTCGTCTTTCCTATGTTAGAGTTCTATTTGGTTATGAAATTAAACCGTACAAGTCATAATTAAAAAAATTAAAAAATACGACTGCTTCGCCAAAAAACGAACTAAAAAGTTGAAAATCTAAATTAATCTAGTTAAATTAGAATCTTATTCACACTTTTATTAAATGTGTTATATATTTTTGGAATCTACTCATCATTTTCTAGATGATGATTACATAGTTAATCTTATTTTCGAATTTTTTTTCTTCAACTTTAGTCTTTAATGCAGGACCATGGTCACCCCATCAATTTTTTTTTAATTTTACTAGCATATGTCACCTGTAATAAGCTAGGGATTCTAACGATACCTCATTTATCAAAATCGGTTGAGGCGTACAGAAGTTATGGTGGAATATACAAACTCACATACATACGAGTACATGAACCCTGAAAACAATATACTTCTTTTTTCAGGCAGTCGTATAAAAATGTCAGTCGTCAATATGCGGTCACTCGAGCTCTCTTCGTGACGAGGGTCATACACTACACTGGTATTGCACTAACAGATGAGAATGTGGAGAGCTTTCCTGTGTTGTCGTGGCATAATCTTAATTGCATGGACCTATACCAGGGACTATACTAACAACGCTTAAAGCAATACTTAACCAATATTACTCAAAATAACAGTCTATAGTCTTGTGCCTTGACGTTCCTTAAATAAGCATTATAATACTAAAAAACACAAAAGTCAGCAATTATGAAACGATATGGCTTTAAGCGTCGTCGGCAGTATGGCCCCAGTCTATTAAATCCATACTGATATTATAAATGCCTGTCTGTCTGTCTGCTACGCTTTCACGGCCCACCTGTTCAACCAATTTTGATTAAATTTGGAACAAAGATAGTTTGTATCCCGGGGAAGGACATAGGCTACTTTTTATCCCAGAAAATTAAGGAGTTCCCGCAGGAATTGAAAAACTTGAACTACTAAACGAATAAATAAAACTTTATTGTTTCTTGCTAGCTGATGCCCGCGAAATCGTCCGCTTGGATTGAGGTTTCTTGGTTCCCGTGGGAACTCTTTAATTATTCGGGATAAAAAGTAGCCTATCTGCTAATACAGATTAATTCTATCACTGTGCCAAATTTCATCCAGATCCGTTCAGCCGTTATGGCGTAATTGATTAACAAACACCAATCCATCCATTAGTCCATCCATCGAAATTTTCGCATTTATAATATTAGTGTCACGAATTCTCGTAAAAGCATATATATTTCATGACTAAATACCATCTAAGACCGATTGGCTAACTATACATCATTAATTTAAAGTTCATAACACTACACGTGGGCGTAGAACGGGCATATTATTGGGTAGTAGAGAACAACTACGCTGTTTCGGCCACTTGGTTGTCCTAAGCAAGAATTTTGAGTTAGGTCCTGGGGCCCATAGCAGGACTCACTCGGACAAACAAGGGCAGTCGTTCGAATCGGAGTAGAATAACCGTTCGACCGAAGTGAACTACGGAGGTTAGTCGAGCGCACCTGCCTACCAGTAACGGCCCGTAGCCTCCTTAATAATAACGATCCGTAGTGGGTCGATGATGACTGACGGCCCGGTTAGGGCGGACGCCTACGACTAACGGCCCGTTCAGGGCGGCGACCTACGACTCACTGTCAGTGACGGCCCGGCTAGGGTGGACGCCTACGACTAACAGCCCGTTCAGGGCGGTGACCTACGACTGCAGCCCAGTCGGGGCGGCGACATACGACTCACTGTCAGTGACGGGTTGCAATTGTCTGCCGTCAGAACAATTAACCAACTATAATTAACTAATTAAAAAATACCGCAACCTACCTTCTGTTAGGTCGTCGTCCCCAAAATGAGGCAAGCCTTGCTAGATGTGTGTGTGGGTGGTGAGAGAACGGGACGTAATAAAAGTGGTTTTGTCTGATAATGAGTGTGTAGCTTGGCCAACCGATTAGGGTCTCGCTCCAAGCGCCCAGACTATCAGTCGGGGCAAGCGAACTCCCGGCCGGTCCTACCCGCAGTCACAAAAAATACCGTCGACACAACACGTATCACCGAATTCACAATTTTTGCACTTGCACAAGGATAACCAGTTAATACACAACGGAAATCCAATATTACAACTAATATTTCGTCAATATTCAAGATTTGAGTCATACAATTGGTTCAAAAGGGGGTCGCGAAAACAATACACCGGCTTAAGGCAATAGAGTGCCACTCGCAAACACAAATGAACAACGATTAAACCCTAGAAATTATACGTTTCCGTCCAAATAATTGAATACACAGCACCGCGAGTAAGCAAACGTACCGGCTTCGCTTCAAGTGACAACTCGACTCTGACTGCACGCGCGCGCCGCGTCAACCGACTGTTGCCGAGGCGTCGCGCTCGGGCATATTCGTGAATCACGCTTAACGGGCGTGAACAATCCCCCGTCCAACGAATCTAAGAAGTTAGATTCGTTAATCAATAGGTAGTCGGGACAAGGTTGCTACGGCACGCTGCAAAACAGAATCTCCGACAAATACCTCGGCCACTCTGGGAACTCCGTCCGATCCGTAAAAAAGTTTAACAATGCGGCCACGACGCCAGTACAGAGGCAGCAAATTTGACTCTTTAAGTAATACAAGGTCTCCTATCTTGGGTGGTTCCGATTTGTCAGCCCATTTAACGCGTTGTTGCAAGAGATGCAAGTATTCCAATGACCAACGGTGCCAGAAGTTTTGGGTCATCTGTTGCAGCAGTTCAAATTTAGACAAACGTGATGATTTCACATCCCTGAAGGGATATTCGGGCAAGGCATTAAGGGGCTGACCAACCAGGAAATGACCCGGCGTCAATGCCTCCAAATCATTTGGATCGGAAGAGAGAGGACAGAGGGGGCGAGAGTTGAGGACCGCTTCAATTTTACAAAACACGGTGGCAAGCTCCTCAAAAGTTAATATAGTTTCGCCAATAACGCGACGGAGATGCGTTTTTGCAACCCTTACAACAGATTTGAAGATCCCGCCCCACTGGGGCGGACAAGCTGGGGGGTCGAACTTCCAAGTGATGCCCATTTTGGTCATAGTTGCGCTTATGCTATTCTTATTATTAGATAAAAACTCGACAATTTCTTTCAAATACCGATCGGCTCCCTTATAATTCATGCCACAATCAGTCCGGACCAGGTCAGGCAGGCCTCGACGGCTCACAAATCTGCCTAGTGCAGCTATAAAGGCCTCAGTGGTGAGGGCACTTACAAGTTCCAGATGGACCGCTTTCGTGGAGAGGCAAACGAAGACGCACAGGTATGCTTTAAGTGACCGAGCATTACGAAGATTCGAGCTCTTAACAAGGAAGGGGCCAGCAAAGTCAGTTCCCACCTCGGCAAAAGGCCGTGTAGCAGTGACACGGTCAGGTGGCAAATCCCCCATAATTGGCTGCGTGATGGAAGCCTTCAATCGGTAACAAGGCATGCATTTAAATATAATGCTTCGAATGACTCGTCGACCAGTCAATATCCAATATTCACGCTGCAAAATAGCCGAGAGGGCGTTACAGCCTGCGTGGGCATTTTTAATGTGATGATGAGTCACCAACAATGTGGTAAAAGGGCCATCCTTAGGGAGTAATAACGGATGGCATGCTCCGTAAGGCAATGTGGAATTTTTAAGGCGTCCGCCGACGCGTAACATTCCAGCGTCGTCCAAGAACAGGCTCAAGCGGGCAAGCGAGCCCTTCAAAGCTGAGCCTCCTTTCAAAGTCTCAATGACTGACGCGAAGTGTTCCAATTGGATCACACGTATCCAATACATCAGGGCCTCTCGGCGCTCAACCGGCGAGAGAACCGGGTCCGAAATTTTATTAGAGCGGTCTCTCGCGTTGTGTACAAACCGACGCATCCAACCGGTTACACCAATCAATTTGTCAAGGGAGCTGTATCGCTCCAGAAGGGACCCGTCAGAAGTGGACTTTTCCCTAACCACTCCAACTCGCAAACGTAGGCCCGGTAAAACTTCCGGTGCTGAGAACTTTCGCCGAGGCCAGGATGGCTCTAAACCAGTCAGCCAATCCGGGCCCCACCAAAGAGGGTGGTTAACCAACAATGGTGCCTCGCAGCCACGTGAGGCGCAGTCTGCGGGGTTCAAATCCCCAAGAACGTGTCTCCAGATCAGAAGTGTTTCCGAATTCTGGATTTGCGACACTCGGTTAGCCACAAAAACTTCCAAATTATGAGCTGAAGCTCGAAGCCAACAAAGGACAATTTCACTGTCCGACCACGCAAATACGTCCACAATGTCAACAAAGGACTTCAAAGAGGTGTGGACGTGGTTGAGGATACGCGTCAATAGCGCGGCTCCAGACAATTCCAATTTGGGAATGGTCAAGCGGGACCGGATAGGAGCTACCTTGCTCTTGGCAAGGACAAGATGCACCGATACATGGCCAGAAGGGCTAACGGTCCGCAGGTACACCCCGGCTGCATAGCTTTTCTCAGAGGCGTCGCAGAAGCCGTGTAGGCTAGCCCGAAATTTTCCCGGAGGCAAAAAACACCTTAGCAAGGAGACTCGGTTGACATCGGGAAGGGAGGACACAATAGAGAGCCACTCTCTCAAGAGGGCACCATGAAGAGGCTCGTCCCAGCTCAGTCCGGACATACAAAGCTTTTGTAGAAAGCATTTGGCCAAGAAAATGACGGGAGCTATCCAACCGTTAGGGTCAAAGGTGCGTGCGACCATGGACAGAACAGAGCGCTTAGTCCAAGCCTTAGGAGGGGGATCCAGCTTGACCCGATAAGTGAAGGAATCCTGAACAGGCTGATATTGAATACCGAGCACCGTCAACAAATTAGGATTCTCCGGATGGTCAAAGATATGGGGATCCTGTTGATCCTCTCCTGGTAAGTCCTTCAAAATTTGAGGGGAGTTGGACAGCCATTTAAGTAACTCATACCCCCCGGACTTCAGGATGGCAATTAGCTCGTCCCTCAAAATAAGAGCTTCCTCAATGGTAGAAGCTCCGGTGCAAATGTCATCCATATAGACTGAAGTCCCCAAGGTCTCAGCCGCTCGCGAGTAATTTAGCCGTTCTCACTCGGCTAGCTCCAATAACGTCCGCATAGCAATATACGGGCTAGACCTAAGACCATAGGTCGTGGTGTTCAGCTCGAACACCCGTATCGGGTCATTGGGCTTCTCGCGCCACAAAATAAGCTGATACCGACGATCGTCACGATGCACCACCGATTGCCTAAACATCATTCGGATGTCGGCTACAAAGACCACTTGGTGCCGACGGAAGTGAGCGAGGATGTCGGATATGTCCTTTATCAATTTGGGACCAGAGTGGAGACACTGGTTCAAGGACACTCCATTAGAAGTGGCCGCCGATCCATCAAATACCACTCTGATTTGGCCACCCGGAGACTTCAAAACGGCGTGGTGGGGAAGAAAATAATGCTCGTGCGAACGCCAATCAAATTTGGAGGGAGACATGTGACCTAACTCCTCATACTCCCGCATGAACTCAATATACTTGTCGAGGAAGGTGGAGTCTCTCCGCATGCGGCGTTCCATGGAGAGGAGTCTCTTCTCCGCCAAGGCCCTTGAACGACCAAGAGGAGGCCGTGTAGCCAGAAAGGGCAAGCGAGTAACAAATCGACCGTCGACACGACGGCCCGTGTTATTTTGGTAGAATAGCTCGCACTCCTGGTGAAGCGGGTCTACCCGAGCCGCATGAGGCGGCTCTTCAATTTCCCAAAATCGTTGGACAAAGTCTGAGAGTGAAACCCCAATCAATTGGAGTTGGTCCACTTCAGGTGGAGAGATCGACCATAAGACTGGACCCATGAAGCTTGACCCAAAGATGGTTGACAAGGCTGACAACCCATTCTTCTGCAATGTCTTAATCTCCCCTGTCAAAATCAGCCCCAATACGTCGGCAACCAGGAGTAAATCCATGGGCCCAGGCTCAGACCACTGAGGGTCCGCCGGAGTGAGGCCCGAAGTACAATGAACCGCTGTGCCATTTATAGGAACAGCTGGGAGAGAACCCACAATATCCTCGAGAACATTCACTCTGACCAAAATGCGAAGGGGACCCTCCACTGGGCCAAACATTAACTCTGCCCGTCCCTTGGGAGTCGGAGGTTCGGCACCTCCTATGCCTATCATCAGGCGCGATTCGGGACTCCAAGGGAGCCCTAGTTTTCCCACCAACCAGTACGAACAAATACAGCGCTGAGAACCCGAGTCCAAGAGGGCGCGGACAATCAAAGACTCGCCTCTCGGGTTGAACACTCTCACTGAGACCGTCGGCAAAAGAACTGTCTGACAGACAGACACTGCTGGGGATCAAAATTCTCAGGGGAGGTGACTGTGGTGGGAGCTAGGGCGGCGACTACCTATTGTTGGTCGACTTCGCCCATAACGGGGGTCCTCAAAACGGGACTCAGGGGGTACCTCCACGGGTGGTGGAGACGGTCCACCGTTTGGGTACAACCACGGGTTCTCCCGAGGCGGCAGTGCAGGCCTCATCCCATAAACCGCATCCGGAGCGTAGTAGCGCTGACGACCCATTCGGGGTGGTCTGCGCTCCAGTCGCGGCCACTCGTGGAGTGGAGGTGAGTAACGCTCCGGTCGAGCAGTTGCCGGCACCGCAGCAAAACCCGCATTCAAACTGCGTGGGGGGGGTGAAACCCCCCCGCCCCTGGCGGGGTGAATCCCGGCCCCACGTGGGCGTGGTCGATCGGTGAACGCCTCGTGGGACTAGGAGGCTGATCTGAACGGGCGCCCCCGCCCGTGCGGGGAGCGCGCTCGGCCGGCTCCGGTCTGTCAACACCATTCCGGTTGAGGCACAAAATAGGCGTGTGATTGCCTCTGCAAAATCGGCATGGGCGCTGGTGCGGGCAGTCCCGTTGGAGATGGCGCTCCAGACATGAGTAGCACCAGCGAAGCTCCTTTGCGATGGCCCGCCGAGCCTGGACTGGCTTGTCCAGGAACTTCTGACAAGCAGACGCCTGGTGGGTAGGTGCGCGGCAATACGCGAAGTGGACCGCCTCAGTGGCTGCAAGGCCGCTGTAATGTGGTATGGTCCGACGTTCTGCTGCGCGCGCACTCTTCTGCGGCTTGGGACTGGGGGCCTTGAACGGGGCACTCGATTTCCTGTCCGGCTGTGCCCGGCTAGACGTCCCAGCCGGCGAGCCAGTACCAACCGCATTCTCGACCTGGCGACTTTGCTGCTCCAAAAACTTGAGCAGATCAGCAAAGGGGGGAATGAAGTTCGCGCCGTCTCCGCCATACCTTTCCTCAAAATGTATCCTCAGATCGAGAGGCAGGCGTGACAGGACCAGGTGCAGCAACCAAAAGGACCATTGGTCCACCGGCAGTTCCAAGCGGCGTAGCGCGTTGCAGGCAACCACTACCGGGTCTATGATTTCCTCCCGCAAGCGTCTCCAATCCTTGAGTATCGGGAGGGACATCAAAACAATTAATTAATCGCAATCAGCAAAACAAATAATCCAGGACACAGACAGGAAGGCGCGTTCGATCAAGCCTAACAACTCCGCTAGAGGGCGTGCAACCACGCTCTGCTACCAAATGTGTTTCGGCCACTTGGTTGTCCTAAGCAAGAATTTTGAGTTAGGTCCTGGGGCCCATAGCAGGACTCACTCGGACAAACAAGGGCAGTCGTTCGAATCGGAGTAGAATAACCGTTCGACCGAAGTGAACTACGGAGGTTAGTCGAGCGCATCTGCCTACCAGTAACGGCCCGTAGCCTCCTTAATAATAACGATCCGTAGTGGGTCGATGATGACTGACGGCCCGGTTAGGGCGGACGCCTACGACTAACGGCCCGTTCAGGGCGGCGACCTACGACTCACTGTCAGTGACGGCCCGGCTAGGGCGGACGCCTACGACTAACAGCCCGTTCAGGGCGGCGACCTACGACTGCAGCCCGGTCGGGGCGGCAACATACGACTCACTGTCAGTGACGGGTTGCATTGTCTGCCGTCAGAACAATTAACCAACTATAATTAACTAATTAAAAAATACCGCAACCTACCTTCTGTTAGGTCGTCGTCCCCAAAATGAGGCAAGCCTTGCTAGATGTGTGTGTGGGTGGTGAGAGAACGGGACGTGATAAAAGTGGTTTTGTCTGATAATGAGTGTGTAGCTTGGCCAACCGATTAGGGTCTCACTCCAAGCGCCCAGACTATCAGTCGGGGCAAGCGAACTCCCGGCCGGTCCTACCCGCAGTCACAAAAAATACCGTCGACACAACACGTATCACCGAATTCACAATTTTTGCACTTGCACAAGGATAACCAGTTAATACACAACGGAAATCCAATATTACAACTAATATTTCGTCAATATTCAAGATTTGAGTCATACAATTGGTTCAAAAGGGTGGGTCACAATAATGCACGTTATGCACGTTACGCACGTCTACAAATTCGCGAAAACTATACACCGGCTTAAGGCAATAGAGTGCCACTCGCAAACACAAATGAACAACGATTAAACCCAAGAAATTATACGTTTCCGTCCAAATAATTGAATACACAGCACCGCGAGTAAGCAAACGTACCGGCTTCGCTTCAAGTGGCAACTCGACTCTGACTGCGCGCGCGCGCCGCGTCAACCGACTGTTGCCGAGGCGTCGCGCTCGGGCATATTCGTTAATCACGCTTAACGGGCGTGAACAACGCTACCCACAATGTAAATTATCGAAATCCTGAAATGTAACACTAACATGTGCTATTACATTATTAAATATTACATTTTACATGTCATAATTAAAAAAAATAAACACGACTGCCCTGCCAAAAACGAACTAAAAAGTCTGAATTAATCTAGTTAAATAGAATCTTATTCACATTTTTTTGTGAATCACTGGATATTGAACTACAGTGTTATATATTTTTGAAATCTACTCATCATTTTCTAGATGATGATTATAAAGTTAATCTTATTTTCGATTTTTTTTTCACTTTTAGTCGTTAATACTCGACCATGGTCACCCCATTATTATTATTTTTAATTTTGCTAGCCTATGTCACCCGGAATAAGCTATAGGGATTCGAACGATACCTCATTTATCAAAATCGACTCAGGCGTATAGAAGTTATGGTGGAATATACAAACTCACATACAAACGTACATACATTAACCTTGAAAACAATATACTCCTGTTTTCAGGCAGTCGTATAAAAATCTATTGGATAATAAATATTAAATGAATAATAAATTGGAACGATACAACAAAAGGACTCACGGCGTTTCAGCTATCATCTCGCATACACTTTACTTTCTTACATCACGTCCGAAGTAACTTTCAGTCCCCACTCAACTCCCTGCCTCGTCCAACTTAATTTTTGCCCCACCACTAATGACGCCATCTTGTAAAAAATACCCGCGTTCGTTCGCCATTGGTCCAATTATGCATGTCTACCAACTCTCGATACAATAATAATGCAATACCAACATGAAATCAGTATTGCCATTCTATAAATAATATATAAATGTTGCCAGTTGAACACACGATCACGACATTAGAATAGATTGCTAGATTTACACAAAACACTAACGACTGCTGTATCGATTAGTAAGTACTTTTTTTTAGTTTAAATTCGTGTATTTATATTACTTTGAGTTTTTTTTTTATCCACTAAAAGTTAATCCTTGACTGCGATCTCACCTGATGGTAAGTGATGATGCAGTCTAAGATGGGAGCGGGCTAACCTGTTAGGGGCATGGCATATTAAACCCATTCCCCTATGCGGTTTCTACACGGCATCGTACCGGAACGCTAAATCGCTTGGCGACACGTCTTTGACGGTAGGGTGGGAACTAGCCACGACCGAAGCCTCCCACCAGGCCAGACCAGGGAAAATTCAGAAATTATAAATTCCCAAATTGACCCTGCCGGGGATCGAACCCGGGACCTGCGCACGTTAAGACAACAGCGCTACACACTGCGCCACGGAGGTCGTCAAAATTATTTTATTGTTATATGCCTGCCGTTTCATCAGTTCATTATCATCATCAGTTCAACGTACTGCCGGCTGAATACTCACGAGATTCGTCTCAGAAAAAGAAGGGTTATGCCATAGTCCACCACTTAAGCCAAGTGCGGATTAGCAGAATTCACATACGTTCGAGAATATGAAAATCTCTCGAGCATGCATGTTCCCTCACGATGTTTTCCTGCACCTTTTGAAGCAAGTGATATTTAATTTCTTAAAACGCACATACCTACCGCCAAAAAAGAGGTGCGTGCCCGGTTCATGATTCGGCTAATATGATTATCACGATATACTTATGTCTGGCGGTCAATTTATACTTTACCATAACGCAATATAATTTGCGATACTCTTACAGCTAGGAAAACCTATGTAATGCTCTGCCGGCTTCCGTTTTCCCCTCCTCTTTTAGTATAGGTACCTTCAAATCACTCTTGATTTGTAGGTACCTATACTTAAACAGGAAAGAAAGATTCTAGGCAAGCGCTCCACCTAAGGCTGCATCACCACTTGCAAGCAAGTCTGATTACAGCCAAGCGCTAGCTTATAAATTATGTCACCGTAACATTGCAAAAACCGTTAGGTCATAATATAACTAGCGAAATTGTAAACTGTCGACAGATTGTGAACCGTTTAATGTTCTGAGTATCAATCATTGAGATATTCATTGTATTCACGTTTTCTTGTCTCTTTCTTGTTAGGTTAGGGTTCGACATAAATAACCAGGTTTTGTTACCTTAAAGGTTAATATACCTAAAAGATTACAATCTACCGAAAAATAATGCGTTAAATTGTAATCTGTCGATAGTTTACAATTTCGCTAGTTAGATTAATATCTTACGGTTTTTGCAGTGACATATATTTAAAATTAAGAAAAACCGCATTCCGAACCAGTGGGACTCACTTGACGATTCAAATCTACTTGTAAAAGTTAATTTATTATTTAGCGAATCAAATCAAATGTGTTTTATTCAAATAAACTTACCACACTTACCTTTTAATTAATAAAATAAACCTACTAACGTTGGAGGTAAATATTTCGCCTCCTGTACCGAGGTGTGAAATGTGAATCATTATTCATCGCGATTCATTAGCAGTTCTATCAATCGTCGTCCAATTCCAATTCGTCAAATTGGGCTGAATTGAATGTCCCTTGTGCAGGCAATTTCACAAATGTGATTTGAATCAACGGTTGAGGATTCATCTAAAAATTATCAGCCATCCATGTTTTCTGAAAGAGATGTTTATCTTTTTTCAATAAATAGATGATTCTCGCGAATTTGTTCCCGTGGTTTATGTAAAACTAGCGGTAGTCCGCGACTTCGTCCGCGTACAATTTCTGATTTCCTATGATATTGTCCCGCTGTAAAAGGCCTACTCATAGCAGCTACTCGTATATAGCATCGGTAAGTTTTTATTATTTAAGACTAATAAGTCCTTAATGCCGACTCCAAAAACTTATAACCTTCATGCATTCTTTCAACCCCTATTTCACGCCCTTTGGGATGGATAATCGTAAAATTGCTTATGCAGTTTATTATTACTTAAAGCTAATTACCTAAATCCTGATTTTCAAGTCTCTAACTACAAAGACATAGGACTTGCGTACAAATTTTCAACCCTCAAAAACGAATAACCTTTATACTGATTTTCAAGTATCTTACTTCAAAAGCTTACAAACCTCATGTAAGCTCCCAACCCCCATTTCACCCCCTTCGGGGTGAATTTTCGTAAAATTGCTCATACAAGTTATTATTAAATAATTCTCATAACCTAAATGCTGATTTTCAAGTCTCTAACTTTAAAAACACAGGACTTTCATACAAAGTTATATACCCATTTCACACATATAGTTTATTATAACTTAAAAGTAATAACCTAAATCCCGATGTTCAAATCTCTAACTTCAAAAACTTGGGAGCCCTTATGTAAGCTTCCAACCCCCATTCCAACCCCTTAGGGGTGAATTTTCACAAAACCGTTTCTTAGCGGCCGTTTAGACCATAGAAGGAACCTATCTTCCAAATTTCAAGTCTGTATGCTTTCGCTTTCTATACGACTGCCTGAAAAAAGGAGTATATTGTTTTCAGGGTTCATGTATGTATTTATATTTATGTGAGTTTGTATATTCCACCATAACTTCTATACGCCTGAACCGATTTTGATAAATGAGGTATCGTTAGAATCCCTAGCTTATTCCGGGTGACAAGCTAGTAAAATTTAAAAAAAATGATGGGGTGACCATGATCCTGTATTAAAGACTAAAGTTGAAAAATGATGGTCGAAAATAAGATTAACTATATAATCATCATCTAGAACATGATGAGTACATTCCAAAAATATATAACACTACTAGCTGACCCGGCCACGCGTTGCTGTGGCTAAAGTTTTTGTTATATTACATTATAGTAAACAATTGTGACTGTCAAATAATAACAGACAAATAATTAGCTGAATTATACGGTATTTCGTTCACTACAAAATAAATTTAATTAATTTTATAGCGTCAACAACACGTGGTAATTATGCTGTTAAAATGTAGCTTATATGACACGTTCGTAGATTTACCATAGCAGCGCCATCTATTGATTACTTACTCAACCCAGTCGAAAGGTATCGACATCTGTTAGAATCATTTGGAGTTAACAGATAATTGTGACTGTCAAATAATAACAGACAAATAATTAGCAATAAATTAAAATTGCGACTATAATTTGAGATTTAAACTATCCTATCTCTCAAGTTCGATCGAACTGCACATGGTGTGCGAATTTTATTATAATCGGTTAAGTGGTTTAGGAGTCCATTGAGGACAAACATTGTGACACGAGATTTATATATATAACACTATAGTTCGATTCCAGTGATTCACAAAAAAATATCATTTATTGTTTTTAACTTTTTAGGTCGTTTTTTGGCAGGGCAATCGTATTTTTTATTTTATTTAATTATTGATACATTTCTATATATATATATAATATACATATATGTATATTATATACAACACTTTCGCATTTATCATATTGCTATAGAAATACTAGCTGATACCCGCGAATTCGTCCGCGTGGATTAAGGTTTCTAGTTCCCGCGGGAACTCTTTAATTTTTCGGGATAAAAAGTAGTCTTTAATGTGTTATTCCAGATTATAATCCAACTGTGCCAAATTGTATTTACAGACTAGATGGCGCTAGTAGTCGTGTACATCGCGCTATCGCAACCGGAATAAAAGGCTATGTAATAGGTATATTATCTAGTCATTCTTCGTTTTTCATTTCCGCACAAATTACATTTTTTTTAAAATGGTCTAATTAGTACCACTTCGGAATTCGATAATTAACTTTTTATTTACACACACATTTGGTACAGAGTACTTTGTCTAATCCGCGTGGATTGAGGTTTTACAGTTTCCACGGAAAGCCTATGTGTTATTACTGACTATAATCTATCTCTGTGCCAAATTTCATGTTTAGCCGTTCTGGCGTGATTGAGTAACAAACTTTCGCATCATACTATAATATTATAAATGCGAAAATGTGTTTGTTGGTTTGTTGGTTTGTCCTTCAATCACGCCGCAACGGAGCAAAGGATCGACGTGATTTTTGGCATGTGTATAGTTGAAGGCCTGGAGAGTGACAAAGTCTACTTAATATCCCGGAAAATTAAGTAGTTCCCGCGGGAATAAAAAAAACGTAAAACACGCGGACGAAGTCGCGGGCATCAGCTAGTCATCAGTCAGATTTACCGGATCATGTGTTACTGCTTTCGTGTGGATTAGAATTTTGAAAACATCACATGGTCTCAAATTTTACCTAACTAGCCGTTTCAGACAATGGGGGAAAAATAAAGGACAAAATATTCCTTTCAAAAGCCTTAATTCCTTGCATACTATTAATACTAATATATTTAATATAGTATTATAAATGCGAAAGAATATCTGTCTGTCTGTCTGCTACGCTTTCACGGCTCATTCGTTCATCAGATTTTGATAAAATTTGCTACAAGGGTTGTTTGTATCTGGGGAAGGACATAGGCTACTTTTTATCCCGAATAATTAAAGAGTCCCGCGCGAATCAAAAAATCTTAATCCACGCGGACAAAATCGCAGGCATCATCTATTTTCTTTTTCAAACGGAAAGTCAGAGTTTCCGGTTTGGTAGATCGGTAAAGGAAATACCTCACCTTTTTTAAGTTCGGTAAAGTGTAGAATTATTGAAAAAAAAAGGCTTCAGGAAAAAAAAAATATAAGCAACACAGGCCTGTAATTTATAGCGTTGTGTCTCTTTGTAGCAAAACTGCTATAATTGCTGTTACAAACTACTATGGGAAAGGCCTGTTATTTGTAGCCGTATGTCTTTTTATAGCAAAACTGCTATAATTGCTGCTACAAACTACTGTAGAAAAGGCCTGTTATTTGTAGCAGTGTATCAAAAGATTTTTCCTACATTTCATTACAAAATTTTATTTCAGCAGTTATTCAATTCATCAAGTTGATTTCTCGATAAATTCCAGGTCATTTCTGCCAGGTTTTTGCAAATTATGGAACCAGCTTCTATCTTCTGTGTTCCCTCATGATTATGGGGCTCTTCAAAGATCCGCCCTTTGAAGAGACAATTAAACAAATATTTCAAAACCCAGCAACGCATTAGCGGTTCCTCTGGTGCTGCAAATGTTCGTGGGCGGTGGTAATCACTTACCATCAGATAACCCGCCTGCTCCTTTGCTCGCTACTTATGTAAGTACCTATGTTTAAAAAAAACTAGAAAAAAATGGCGTCTGTCTAGCGCAAGTCAGCTCGGGATCCGTATTTATTGCAAAGAGGGAATCTAGATTAACAGTTGGATAAGTAAATTAAATGTATATTAAACATTTAAAAAGATTACTGGATAATATGAATTTACTGAGATTTTTATCGCGAAGCTTCCAGTTTACTTTGATCCAACGCGTTAGTAAGTGACAACTAGCTTAGGTTGCAAGCTGCGAAATACGATTAAAAGAGATACGGTTTTTAAGCTGAGGCAGGTTAGATTAGGTGGCATTAGGCATAAAGGTGCCCAAGTCCTTAAATTGTAGCTTGATTAGAATCATACTTATATTATAAAAATGCGAACGTGTGTTTGCTTGTTGGTTTGTCTTTCAATCATGTCGCAACAGGGCTACGGTTAGACGTGACATGTGCATGGGTAATGTATATTTGAAGACCTGGGTGACATGGCTACTTTTTATCCCGGAAAATTAAGGAGTTCCCACTATCTAAAGTTCCTGACCAATGCTGCTTGCTGCTAGAAACAGCAGCAGCTTTTTGGCCGGGATGTTCTTAGCCTCCTCAGGGTCTACAGAGTGTTTCCCTAAGAGGAGGTTACGTTTGTGCATTAGAGCCGGGCAGTAGCAGATAAGGTGCAAAGGCGTTTCCTCAGCCCCAGAGCAGAGCCTGCACGCATCTGTTTCTCGGAGCTTTAGGTTGTACATATGTCTGTTCAACCCACAATGCCCCGTCAGTGCCCGCGCTAGTATGCACAAATTTTTCCTACTAAGCGCTAGTGCCGCTGCGGCGGCCTTCTGATTGAAGGATTTCACTAGCGCTTTGGAGTGTTTCATTCCTGGAAGATCTCGCCAGCGAATCAATGTTTCATAATAACTTTAGGTCAACAGGGTAAGGTTGGCTAGGCTCCTAGGTATGCCGCACACAGGTTCTGGACCAGTTTGCCGCTCCCTAGCTCCTAGCTTTGCGAGTTCGTCGGCACTTTCGTTGCCGTCAATACCCGCATGCCCCGGGACCCAGCGAATGACCTTATTTGCGTTGGCTAAGGTGTTCAGTAGTTGCCAGCATTTTTCAACCAGCCTCGAGTTGAAAATCACTGAGGATAGGGCTGAAAGAGCTGCTTGGCTATCCGAGTGGATATAAATAGTTTTGTTGATAGTGTTGCTTTCCAGTAGGGTTTCCACGCATTCAATTATGGCATACACCTCTGCTTGGAATATTGAGGCATATTTCCCAAGGTTCCGGTGCAGTCGCACCTTGGGTCGCTCTCCATAGATTCCACAGCCCACTTCACTGCCTGACTTGGATCCATCGGTATACCATTTTTGGCTGCCCTGTTTCCAAGTCATTTGGTTTTTCAACCATTTATCCCTTTCAGGAATTTCCACAGAGTAGTTTCTCTGGAAGTGATATTTTGGGATCATGCCATCTGACGGCATCCCCAAAATTGGTATCTCAAGCACTGAGTCATGTAGAGATCTCATTGCTTGTGATAGCCAGTACACCCCTCTCTGGCTGACGATCCTGTACATACTAGCCTTCGCCTCCTTTTCCAAATAGATGTGAAGGGGAGGTAGGTTCAGTAATGCATCCAGGGCAGCTCCCGGAGAGGTGCTCATGGCTCCTGTGATAAGCAGACCAGCAGTTCTTTGTATGCTGCTTAGCTTGCTTTGTATGGTCTTCTGGGTCGTTTTTCTACTCCAGACCACGGAGGCGTACGAAAGCGTCGGCCTCACTATGGCGGTGTATAGCCAGAGGGCTATTTTGGGGCTGATTCCCCATCTAGTCCCCGCTAGCCGACTACAGATACCTAGGGCTTGTTTAGCCTTACTGGTAATACCCTTCACATGAGGGTTCCATGTTAGTTTTTGGTCTAGAGTCACTCCTAGATATTTAACCTCAGATGAGAAGGGTATTTCTATACCATTCAACCGGGGCGGCACGAGCTTGTCGAGCTTGCGCTTTTTGGTGAATGGAATCAATACGGTCTTACCCGCATTAACGTTCAACTCGTTTTCTTTGCACCATTTTTCAATGGTGCAGAGTGCCTTCTGCATGAGGTACGAAATGGTACCTTGGCAGCTGCCTCTCACAGTGATTACCAGGTCATCTGCGTAGCCCTGGGCATCAAAGCGAAGGTCAGCCAGCCTGCTAAGAAGTTCATCGACTGCGAGGGTCCACAAGAGAGGCGAAAGAACTCCCCCCTGAGGACACCCCCTAGTCGTAAGCACTTCTGACGAGGAGTTGTTTAGCTCAATTATGCTCTCGATGCTCTCGAACCGCATAGGTTCGAGAGCATCGCTTCTACCCATCTTACAGTGGTATGATCTGCCATTTTCCTGGCTAGGCCTTCCACTATTGTACGGATGGGAGTATTATCGAAAGCGCCCTCAATATCAAGGAATGCCAAGAGGGCAATTTCCTTATCTTCCAGTGCCTTTTCAACCTTATCGACAAGGTTTAGCAGGGCAGTTTCAGTAGATCGACCTCTGCGGTAGGCATGCTGGGTGCTATGGATGGGTCTCTGAATGAGAAGCACATCCCTGATATACCTATCCAGCACTTTTTCCATCGTCTTTAGCAAGAACGAGGAAAGGCTGATGGGTCTGAAGGCTTTTGGCAAAGCATAGTCCTTCTTCCCTGCTTTAGGTATAAAAATGACTTTTACTTTAGTCCAAAGTTCTGGTATGTAGCCCCAGGCATAGCTCGTCTTGAAGATTCTTAACAGATGCGGAGTTAACAGCGCTGCTCCTCTCTGTAACAGGAGAGGCCCAACACCGTCAGCTCCGCACGCTTTATTTGGCTTGAAGGAGCTTATTGCCCAGTTTACTGCCCCGGGTCTGAAGACTATGGCGGCTCTCCTCCAATTCTCTGGATGAGGCTTGCGAGGTGTGCACACCGGGGATTCGTTTGCATTGCAAACTACCCCGCCGGGAAAGTGTGTTAGCGCTAATAGCTCCAGCGTCTCCCTCTCGTTAGTAGTGAAGGAACCATCTGGCCTTTTGAGAAGCCCGAGTTGATTAGGTTTGGCTTTAGCGAGCACCCTGTGGAGTCTCGCACTTTGAGGAAGATTATTTATTTCCTCACAGAACCTCCTCCACGATGCCCTTTTCGCCTTCCTAATTTCTTTACTGTATTCAGTAAGGGCCCTTCTATACACCTCCCATTCCTTGGTCTTTTTGGCCCTATTGAATAGTTTCCGTGTTTTATCTCTCAAGCGTTTAAGCTTTGAGCTCCACCACGGTACTCTATGCTTCGAAGTCCTGGTTTTGGGGGCACAACTCTCTTCAAAGGCTTGCACAATGCCACCTGTTAGAGCCTCCACCGCTAAATCCAGGCTTTCGGGCGTTCTTATACTTTTAGGGATTTGTTCCAAGTATCTCTCTAGGTTACAATGAAAATCCCCCCAAGAGGTGCACTTCGGATCCCTAAAAGTGACTGTTTCACTGATGGAAGTGGTTGTCAGATTAAAGCAAATGTGCCTGTGATCCGACAATGAGCTTTCGTTACTTACCCTCCAGCTCTCAATAAATGTTGCCAGCTTGGTAGTGGCGAAAGTAATGTCCAGAACTTCTTGTCTTGCACTCGTTACGAAGGTTGGAGTGCAGCCTTTGTTCAGTAGTTGGAGGCAGTTAGCTAGGAGGAAATCATAAAGGTACTCACCCCGTTCGTTCGTGTCGCTGCTGCCTCATACTTCATGGTGGGCGTTTGCATCGCAACCCACCAGCAGTTCCGCGTTGTGTTTCCGGGCGAAGTCAACCACTGGATAGAGGTCCACAACGGGATTCTTAACCTCGCCAGGCAGGTAAGCTGAGCATACGAGTATCCTCGACCCTTCCCACCCTTTGAGGTTAATAAATGCCGTCACCAGGTCATCAGTACAGAGTTCTGGAACAGGCAAAAAGTTTATATGCTTGTCAAAGACAATGCAGGCTCTGGGTCTGATACTGCCGGTATGATACAGTAACTTACCCCCGGCGTTCAGCCCCCGAATAACTGAGTTGGTCACCCAAGATTCTTGTGTTCTTGTATTGACTGTATACATTCGTAACAGTCTATTTTCCCTCAGAACTATTTAAACTTAGGCCGTACTTTACATCTGCTAATAGGGATGATGCATATATCAAACATAAATTATTTCTAACTAATTTTATTAAATTAAGGGTCTTCCAAAAGACCTAAAATTCATATCCTCGGTTAGTTTTAAGTTTGATAACCATTTTAAAACATAGATTAAAGAAAAAAAATGCGTTGAAATTTGATGACGCCACTATTGTGAATTTCATACAACTTCCATACTAGAAGCGCGTTTTTAAGTTTGATAAAGAGTTGCTGATTTGATTGAGATGTCATCATCCCTATTGTTAAATCCAACATATCCCGTATACATAATCCGTGAATATTAGCAATGCATAACGCCCTACTAATGACTAGTACGACACCTAACTACGCGACAACACTTCACAGCCGCACCTGCAACATTGAAACTTGCCGACGATGAATGATACATGAGCGACGAGCGGGTTAGACGCTGGTACATGTCACTAACTGACAGCGATACGCTGTACTAACGCGACACCTAGTTCACGCCAACACATCATAGCCGCGCATGCAACTTAACTTACTGATAATGAATGATACATGAGTGACGAGCGGGTTAGACGTTGGTACAAGTCACTAACTGACAGCAAAACGTCGTACTTTTGACTAATGCAACACCTAGTTCGCGCCAACACATCATAGCCGCACATACAACATTAAACTTGCCGACGGTGAATGATACATGAGCGATGAGCGGGTTAGATGTTGGTACAAGTCACTAACTGGCAGTGACACGCCCTATGACTAATGCGACACCTAGTGTGCTTCAATAATAGCTCGTAGACGTTGGTACAATCACTGATTGAGAGCGGGTGTGATTATTACGGGCTTGAGCTTAATTGGGATAGAAATAATCACTAATAATCTCTAATTACCATTTTGCTGCCACTAAGAGTAAGTAATACACTCAAATTGGTATCAAATTAAATTTAAGTAACAAGTTGTTAAAACTATAACTCTTCTAGGTTTCTTTTTTCTATCACTTTACTTCGGTACTGTTCATTTCCATTATCTTATTGTTTAGTTTAGTGGTTTAAATATTCTCTATGGAACGAACATTTTAGAATTAATGGAACAAACATCAAACCAATTTCAATTTAATATAATTATGGTAATTTCAATCACACATAAAATTTATTTAAACGCTTGAAGCGTATCAATTAAGAACTAAGGATGACACAAGACTAATTTGCATTCTATTACGGCTTAAATCACGTCGTTCCCGTGTGCCTTAGATTTCAGGAAGGATTTCGCGAATGATGTATTTCTACTTTGCCTAAGCGAAGAATAAGCCGCAAAGCCATTCTGCTAAGAGATTTAACTGATTACAGCTGATTAGGTACAATAGGCATCAGGAAACCTTGTTTTTTCTTCAAATTATATTATTTTTGGTGATACAAAATGAGGCGTAATGCCACATACATACTATTGGTTCAATATAATCTCATTAGTACCTATCATGGATTATCTGTGCATGTCCACAGTTGGATGTTGGCCTAACTGCTCGCGCAGCGTACTGGCAATATAGCGTGACTTCGGTCGCAGCGACTTCCAGCGACGAATCAGTAGCCGTTAGTGAGTGCCACACCACCCAATTTTCAGTCTTCTTTGATACTTCCTCATGCAGTTACTTACTCACCAAGGATTTATGTACTTTAAACAGACTGTATATTGTAGCGTCGTTACTAGTTTTTGACTAATGTTAGTAAGTAAATGCTTGGTTTTCTTCCGCCTCTTGTTATTCCAGATTAGAGGTGTTAACATATCGCTAAACGGTTAATGGTTGAAAATATTAGTAAACAATCTTTACTCCTGTACACTAGCGAGTGAAAAAGAACATTGTTTTAATTACCACCGTTTGTAAAACGGTTAGCGGTTAACGGTAGTAAACGTATCTTTATTCCTATGAAAAGGAAACATTGTTTTTTTTACTAATGTTTACAGCCGTTAACCGTTAGCAATTTAACCGTTTAGCGATATGTTAACACCTATAATCGAGATATTTTCTGGAAGCTTCCGCTTGCTTTTTACCAATAAACTTTCAACATATAAAAAGCATATTTTCTATAGTAGGTTATATATTTATAAAAATTAATATATTATATTATTGTCTCAAAAAAATACAATATAAGTTGCCACATATTGTTTTCATCATTTACAGAGAAATTAATCAGCAGAACCTTTTCCTTAAAGCATCTCTTACCCACTAATGTGGCAGAAACAGCCGAAAGCGAACTTCCTAATATCACTAGTGAGTTATGATGCCCATTGTTCCACGATAATTAATATCTGTCGGAAATAAATTATGCGAGTGGTGAGGTTCGTTCTATGATATGTAATAATGCCTAGTTTATCAACTGTTTATTTATATTCTAGCTATGTCTATCACCGTAAAAAGATAACAAATGAAATGCTTTACAATAATTTGAATCATCATCGCGTGCCTTCTTCAAAATGAAGTTAAGCGGTCATCATCCGAAAAATTTCTCTATTTTGTGCCGCATCTTTGAACTTCGGATAGCTAAGCCCCGTCCACACCCTTATATCGACCAACCAAATGCGCCTTTGGGGCGACATGGAGCTCTCTTGCCTGCAATTCTTCCTTCCAAAACTAATCTTCGAAGTAAGAATTGGGCTCCTCTTTGCATATGTCCGAAGAAAGCCATTTTTCTCCGCATGATGGTGGACATGAGATCTCTGTTTTTTTGGACTAGTTCCAGTACCTTAGTGTTAGGTGTAAAGCTGTTCCAGGTGATCTTAAGCATTTTCCTGTATATCCAATCTTAAGCTCGCAATCGAAAGCTTGCAATCGGTTAATTGCTTCCTTTTTGAGAACCCATGTTTCGCAACCATACAAGAGAGTGGACCAGACGTAACTTTTCACAAGGCGGCATCTAAGCTCAAGCAATAATTTAGGATTGCATAGGGTCTTTGACATCCTGTGAAATACAACTTTAGCTTGGCTGATACGGCATTTTATTTCTTGAAGGTGATTTAGGTCAGAAGTGAAATATCTACCTAAGTACTTAACCTTCGGGACCACGTCGATATACTGATCTTTTAATTTCAGGTGGAAAGGTCTTTCCGGACTTTTTGAAATAACTATGGCTTTAGTTTTACCAACGTTGATGGACAATCCTTTAGCTTCTCCAGCCTTTGCTACTTCAGTTAGTAATTGTTGTAGCCCGGCGCCAGAATTAGCAATCAATACTGTATCGTCATCATACCTGATGTTGTTGACGCACACTCCGTTTATTGTAATTCCTTGTGGAATAGAGTTTAGTAAATCTGTTAAGATCTCTTCAGAGTACAGATTGAAGAGTAATGGAGACAATATGCAGCCCTGGCGGACCCCTCTAGTGACTGGCTGCAAGTCTGAGAGCTTCCCATCAATTTTAACTGTAGCTTCATGATTTTATTCATGCAGATTAGGTTTGTACGTATTGGCTTTGTATTTAATTGTAGCAGAATTATTCTCTCTGATTGAAGTATGTAGCCCGATACATAGTCCTTTCTTCCCCAAAAAGCCCACCCCTCTATAATGTTTATCCCCACCTAAGAAGTAAAAATGTGAATTTCCGTAGGTCGGTATGTCGCCGTTTTCCTTCCATCTGGTTTCACTTATGCCCACGACATCCCATCCATGTCTTTCCATTTCTCTGACAGCATTTTCAATCTTTCCATCTTGATGCAATGCCTTAACATTCCATGTCGTTACCGTTAACTCGCCAAGGTCGTTGTTAAATCTCAATCTTCGCCCGGAGATTATCGCCCTCATATGCTGGGAACTGAGGGTCCTCTTTTTCTTACTTTTCGTCCTGATGATTTACTAGGGAAATTAGTAGCAGTGGTTTCGTGGCGGTAAGGATATACCGCCATTGGTCGGTCGCCAGAGCCTCGTCCGTTGTCTAGCAGAGGATACCATGAGCAGGTGAGGTTGGCGTTTGGGGCCAACTAGATGGTATCGTCGTTTTCCCCCTTACTCCCCTCTCCCCCTAACCCCCAACTTATTTTTAGGATCTTTATACAAAGGAAATAAAATAAAGGAGGAAGAAATAATACAATATGCCAAGTAGTATGCCCCCAGGCCTACAGGGGGCATACTGCCATCGTTTAAAGTGGTATTTTTTTTTGATATTAGCTGATGCCCGAAACTTCGTCCGCGTGGTTTAGTTTTTGATTTCCGGCATAAAAAGTTGCCTTTGTCACTTTTTCAAGTGCTCAAATATACCAACGCCAAATATCACGTCGATCCGTTGCTCCGTTGCGGCGTAATTGAAGGACAATCCAACAAACAAACACACTTTCGCATTTATAATATTAGTATGATTGTTGACGTTCGTGGTTTAAAATTATAATCCTAATTTTAGGGGCGTCAAGGTATGTGACATACACCTGTTATTTTTCCTAGGTGTATCTAATGCTACACCAGCCTATTTTGACTCTACCACACGAAAGTAAAGTTCCATAAAAACAAAAGTTGCAGATATTCAGATTTCTACAACTTAAATCTTTATAAAGTTCATTGTTTCACCTGCCCTGGAAACGGATTAAAGAAATTGATATTTTCCTTCCCAACTATAATAATGAGACCGTACCATAAAAGGATAGCATGAAAAAGTATATTGCGTGAATGGAGTTGGAGTGTATTGCCAATCCCTTGTCAAACACATCAATAGGCATCATACCTAAACCTCCGTCAGAGACCTTCTCAGCCGTATATTCTGAATAGAGACGTGAAAAGTATTATACGCCACCCTTTAATAATACTTTCCGATGACAATATGACAGTATCAAAAATGAAGTTGATAACTGTAAAATACAGTGATAGCTTGGGGTTGAGACGTTCCTTCTATAAACGTAGTCGGGGATTTCCACGCACTTTACTAACTTAGTGTACGGGCATGAAATTAGCGACGGCGACAGCGGGGCGACGTGATTAATCGGACAGCTGGCTGGTTTTTAATAAAATATTTTTTTAATAGGTCTGGTAAACCGACCAAAATGTCTCGTTTTTTTTTTCGAATTCTTTATGTACTAAATTTAAAGATTAAAAAAATCTAGTTGCCAAAAATAGTTATTGGTTTTTTTTGCAAATTTTATATGCTGCGCGGTAGCGAATTAACCGCAAACGACAGACTGGCAGGACTAGATTCGCCAATTGACGAAATTATATTTTTTCACAATTTCAGCTGCCTAAACGACCTTCCCGAAATTCGTCGCCAGCTCTTGGACCACTTCGCCCCGCTGCCACTATCGCTCGGCCATCGCTAGTTTCGTGACTGATGCCTTAAACTCGTAGCTATACTTTTAGGGCCCAAGGCGGAGCTGCAGGCCTGAGGCCATTCTGGGTGGTGTCACAGACAAACATATTAATATTGTATGTTAAATGTTTGTCTGTAACTGTCGAATAAAGGTATTTTATTTCTTTTTTTCTTACTTATAGGTTGTTGTTGTTTTTGAGCAATAAATATCACTTTCTTCCAAAGTGTACGAAAACATCATGTGGTTATAAACGAGTGATGGGAAATTGTGCTCGTTTTAGACAATCAATACCAATATTGTGAATTAAGAGGTTGTCTGTCTGTATTTCTGTCTGCTACGCTTTCACCGTCTATTTGAATCAAAATATAAATCAATTTATGTGTTGAAATAGGTAAATAGTATAAATTGGTACATTTTTTTACAAATATTGGCCTTAATTGACCGAGCGAAGCGAAGGTCTCTGAGTCTACTTGAGTGAATTTACACTTGTCCGTCCGTCTGTTAGAGCCTTTAACTTCTGAATTACTGAACGTAATTACTTCATATTTAAATAAAATATTTAAACCGATATCCTCCAGCCGAATGTGGCTTAAAAAGTTATAAAAAATTTTATTTCAGGGGGGCTCTCATAGAAGCGAATGCGAAGTAAAATATTTTTTATAGCGTTACATAGGGTTGCGGTATATCATTTCAAAGATAATTAAAAATAGAGTCCAAAAATATATATTTTTTTAAATTTTCCCCTAAAATTGACGAAATGGGGGCCTTTCAAAGTGGGGATTTTTTAACGTCCAAAGTTAGAAACTCAGAACTCTCAATTTTCTGATCTGATAGGATGAGCCGGAAACTTGATCAATTATTTGAATTATATCCTGTACTTGAACAACAAATAGTAAAATTAGATAAATATTATAAGGAAACGAAATGATTCAATTTTTAATAAGCTTCAGTATTTTTAACAGAACTTCACAATGATGTCAATAGATGGCGCTCTGTAAAAGTTTATTCGTTTCTCCAATAACTCTTTAGCACTTTTGCGTCTAATGTTAAAAGTTAACTATTATACTTTAAATTACAATATTAATAATATTATATTAATATATTTTAGTTTTTTAAGGAGTATATTGTATTTGTACATATTGTTGTATTCAAAATAAATAAATTGAATTGAAATTTGAATATATAGTTAAAACTATCTTATGGATACCGCGAGGTCTCAGTTCGGGTCGAATCACTAGTTAGTAGGTGTGTATAAACATAACATCAAAAACTTACTATTTCTTTTAAAAATCCAATTATACAATAAACCCAGCACGGTAACCGACTTTGACAAAATCGGTTCAGAGATCGGTTGTTTAATGTTTATCCCGGAAATATAAGAGTTTGGTGGGAGGCTTCGGCCGTGGCTAGTTACCATCCTACCGGCTAAGACGTACCGCCAAGCGATTTAGCGTTCCGGGTCGATGTCGTGTAGAAACCGACTAGGGGTATGGGTTTAATATAACTGCCATACCCCCTAACAGATTAGCTCGCTACCATCTTAGACTGCATCGTCACTTACCATCAGGTGAGATCGTAGTCAAGGGCTGACTTGTAGTGGAATAAAAAAAAGTAGTTCCCGCGAAAATCGAAAACTTTAACCCATGCGAAGTCGCGGGCAACTTCTAGTTCATTGAAATATGAATTTGTCATATTAATAATGCTCGGTTAATTAAAATGAGTAACAAAGATTTATGTATTCATCTGGTCATTGCTATTGTTAATTATCATAATATACTTATTAGAGGCAATATTTAACACGAGTCACGTGTCCAACAGTTTAATATATTCGGGTAATTTGCGGAAATTATTACAATAAATGCGTTGAATCAAAAATTATTTCATGCAATTCTGTACATCTGGCATTTTGGTATGTACTATTATAAAGATTTTTGACTGAAAGTTGATAACTTCAGCGAATTTAAATTAAACACCTAATTACATATTATAATAAAGCAAAAAACAGTATATGCAAAAGCATAGATTCTCAGTCTAATCCCTCACTCTCTTAGTTCGATTGGATAGTAATTCGACACGATCGTAGAAGGTTCAGATGTCGCACCAAGGTTTCTAGGACTAACACTACATTTTGAGGCTATTATTGGGATTTCATAGTAAGCTTATTGTTTTTATCCTGCTTTTTACATTAAACACTTGAATTGGACGAAAACACACTACCGACAGTACAGGAGAAAACGTTCGCAAAAAACTTTCGCGTCCTTAATCCCGTCATACCCATGCACGTTTTGGCCTGTCGCGGATTTTTAGTCAGTCAGTCAACATGTTTTGTCTATAGTATGTTTTAACCTTAAGTGCGTATTGACATTTTAAGTAAAACTTTTTTATTTGCTTTACTTTTTCTGACACTTGACGTCGATAGTGCCCACTTAGAAATTAGAAGGCCAGCTGGTACAGTTCTACAAACTTATCTGTTCCCGTTGGCCAAAATTTGAACTATTTTTTATGCCTGTTTAATTCTGTTTTTATTTTAATTTAATATTAGCGACGCAGCCACCGGGTCAGATAAGTTTGTGGGACTATATTATAGGTATTTATACATTTTATTCATTTAGTCGGAAAAATATAAGGTATAACTATAGTCAGGTATAAAGGGTATAAACCCAAATAGAGACCGAGCAATCCATCCCGTCATTAGGAAAACAAAAAATCCATCCCATTTCCCGAACACACGATGAAAGTGTGCGCCATAATGGATCATCATTATCCTTTATTTGTTACATCCCTGCTCCTTCCTAATCCTAATGGGGTATTTACGTGTGGGCACACAATTGGTAAAGAAAAACTTGAAACGTGTCATAATTTGGATACCGAATTCCATATTAAATATAAGCTACTTCAGAAGCTTCAAAGAGATGCGTATAGAGGAATGCCAAAAGGAAACGGCGAATGAATTATAATTGCTCTGGCGTCGAAGCAAATAATAGGTAATAGTACAATGTACAAAGTAAAACACTGGATGGAATAAGGGTACCTTTTCTAAATCGTGAAGCCGCTAACCATATTTTTGAAATTCTGATTTATTAAATTAAATTTCAGCTTGATATGTCAGAATTGCTTCAATATTATTACCGCAATTGATGGCACCAGTTTTTTAGAACGCATTTGGAGTGAAAACTATTCATTATTAAGCATGCCAAATAGGGAGATTATTTTTTTATTCATCTTTATAAAACGCATTTGGGTTGTCTTGTCATTTTAAGTACCTAATCTTTCAGATGGTAAGGCATTCGTTAAATTGTCAAGAAATCTTCGGAAACAGATAACGTATTAATCTTAATAGGCACAAAAGGGCCGCCCAAATAAACACCGAACAATCCATTCCGTCAATAGGAAAACAAAAAAATTCCCTCCCATTTTCCGAACACACGATAAAAGCGTGTACCTTAATAAATCATCATTATCCTTTATTTGTTACATCCCTGCTCCTACCTAATGGGGTATTTACATGCGCACACAATTAAAGGCAAAGAAAACTTGAAACGTGTCATAATTTGTAGACCGAATTTCATATTGAAAGTTCAAATGAGTGCGTATAAATGAATGCAATATGGAAACGGTGAATGAATCGATCATTACTCTGGTGCCGAAGTGAAATATTAAGATGTTTCATGTTTAGAAATTGAATAAAAAGGTTTCCCGGGAATGGACATTGATTTAAATAATATCACGAAAAATTAAGGAGTTCACACGGAATTTTATATCAACGCTCAAACTACTAGATGAATCAGGCAGAAATTTGGCATACAGATAGCTTCCATGAGGCAGGCGTCCGCTAGGAAGGAAATTATGAAATTTAAATCCATAGAATTCTGGGGTAAAGAAAGGGGTTTAATATTTACCACTCAAAATTGAACTTAACGTGAGTAAGAACGCGGGTAAAACGTTGGTTTAAATATGGCATTAATAATAAAATACATTGAGCGAGACAAACCCAACTATAGCAAGATATATTTTGAAGTTAAATTATTTTAACTGCAAATAACGCACACCCATTTATCATGCACGAAACTATATCAAATTCATGTTGTTGTAATTTGAAATTCCGGTGAAATAACTGAGTATTTCTTGCTTCTTGGCGGTACACAGGCTGTGACAGGTTGGGATGTACATTAATATGTTACGAGGACTATAGTTTCTTAAAGTCTTCGTAAAATTAATTAATGTAAAAGCTAAGCTATATACTTATGTTATCAAACTTGATTTTTGTCCAACCAAGTTGATGACATATTTTGAATTAAACACATTTTATTGCATAATGCCTCTTCCAATTCAGATAATACATTAAATGTTCATGTGAAAATTTGTAATTTACTGATATTACTACGAATGCCATAATTAAAAAAATTTGTTCTGAAATAAATTTTATTATTCTCGTTTTATTTTTGACTGAGCGAGTCTACTTGAGTGAATTTGCACTTGTCCGTCCGTCCATCCGTCTGTCAGAGCCTTATTACTTCTCAATTACTGAACGTAATTACTTAAAATTTAAATATAATATGTAAACCGATGACCTCCAGCCGAATATGGCTTAAAAAGTTACAAACATCTTTATTTTAGGGGGGCTTTCATAGAAGCGAAGGCGAAGTAAAATATTTCTATAGCGTTACATAGGGTTACGGTATATCATTGTAAAGATAGTTAGAAATAGAGTCCAAAAATATATTTTTTTTTAATTTTTCCAATAAAATTGACGAAATGGGAGGCTTTCAAAGTGGAGATTTTCTAAAATCCAAAGTTGACCTCAGAGCTCTCAATTTATGAAATAAACATTTCAAGGATGTGCACAAGAACAACTTTTGTTGAGTTTTAAACAATTGTCTAGAATATTTATAAAATGCATTCGAAAAGGATCTACAAACTCATCATCAGTATTAAAATCACAAAATGGCGTACAAAACAAGCGAATTCTGGTCGTTCGTTGACAGGTCGTTGTTAAGTGATGTGTAGTTTTAGAAGTTCATTAAAACATAATCATTATTATTAACATGCGAATGTTTGGGGCTTGTATTTGACATTTCCCTATTCTAACATACATTTTAGCGCGCTACTACTACGAAAATTAATGATGTGACGTGTCAAATGATTCTAACTGAGGGCCGAATCAGGCAGTAGGCAGTGTTATAAATGAGCGATCCACGTCAGCTGGGCCTGTCGTCACATTAATATTATTGATTAAAGCTCCCTTGAGAGATGGAATTCAAAACTGCTCCGACATTATCGTTAGATTCGAGCGCACTAATGGCTTTAAGATCTCAAAGTCTCAACGTCCTGATTCAAGTATTTTTTGATGAAGCGCTGCTTTTTATTATTAGTTTTATTGAATTTTCGTATTCGAAAGTAATTATAATTAAAGGTGATTAGATGAACCGCGACTTCGTCCGCTTTGATTAAGTTTTATTTATTCCAGCGGGAATATTTTCCGGGATACAAATAGTCTGTCCTTCCCCGGGATACTATACCTAATTTCATCAATCATATCAAGTATGTCTCTCTTTCTACTGACCGCCCATCTTTTCAACCCATATCGATGAAATTTGGTACAAAGATAGGTTGTATCCCGGGAAAGGACTACATTTTAGGTTAAAAACCCACGCGAAAGTCGCGGGCATCATCTAGTTCAATATAAAAATAAGTATTACACTTCGTGGTTCCGTTTCACACATTATGAAATAACGTTAGTAGAGAGGCTCAATATTATAAACAACTTTATTTTTATCATACCTAATTTTAGGCTTCAACTATTATTTTCAGAAAAAATCGCCTACTTACGCTGCCGTTATGGATTTCTAGAAAAGGAAATAGGCAATAAAACTTTTAAGTCTCATTACTAAAAGATTTTCGCTCGACTGCGTGGGAAAGTTTCTTGAAATTATTGCGTTTCATTACAAATTTATGGGTATAATCCCACGCCTTTAATTCATCTCAATAAATCAAATTAATACAAAAGTGATTACTCCTGAACCAATAGCGCCTCACCGTTCGGCTGTCAAAGTTTGAATACGAATAAAACATGGTGGAAAGTTTCATTTTGCGAGGGTAGACCAACTCAAAGGAATTTCCCCATAAATTGAGGCGTATGCACGCTTTTAAAGTTCAATATTCCAAGTTAAGTTTTTTTTTTGACTAATCGTAAGCGAATATTATGGCGAGCCGCATCAGGGTGGACTGCATCGCAAAAATCTGCCCAACTAATTTTATGAAATATATTATAGTTCTTTGCCGGTCCTTCTCAGTAGAATTTTCTTTCCAAGCCGGTGGTAGTCTTGACATTTCATAAGTGGCATAAGTTGTCCTAAGTAAATTATAATTGATTTATTTATTTAAATCAATTATAATTTATGAATTATGAACCTTTTCATACTATACCGGCGCGGAACAGTTTGCATCACTGTGTGTGGCACATTTTTATCATAATAAGCCATCACTGGCCCACTGCTGGTTAAGAGGCGTCTCTCAGGAAGAGAAAGGCTCAGGCCATAGTCCATCACGTTGGCCTTTGCCATATTTCGTATACCTTTGAAAACATTACGAAATTTGTGCGATCTAGACCTCGCTGCTGTGGTTTGCCAGTATGTTCTCTTAGCATAAGTATGCAAATTATCATGGATTTATTGCAATTCACAAGTTACAAGCTAGCATGAAGTTTCACGCCGTCAATACGACAACGTTAAAGTATCTCGTAACTTTTTCTACAGATGGTAGAATCGTGGCGAGATTTCAACGGCGCGGCTGCTTGGATTGAAACGACAAAGTTCAAATGAATAAATTTATAGTTGTTCGACAAGTAAAATAGGGGTTTTAAAATTGTTACAAGGTTTTATACGGAGCCACTGCAAACTCTTCAAATAAATGTTAATGTTATTAAAAAGGACGCAATTTGTCATCAACGTTCAATTGAAAGTACACCTGACGACCTTCCTGGCGCAGTGTTGAGCACTGTTGTCTTAAGGTGGGGGGTCCCGAGGTTAATCTCCGGTAGGGTCAATTTGGAAATTTATCATTTCTGAATTTTCTCTGGTATGACTGGTGGGAAGCTTCGGCCGTGGCTAATTACCAATCTACCGGCAAATACATGCGGCCAAGCGATTAAGCGTACCTGTACGATGCCGTGTAGAAACCAATCAGGGGTATGTTTTTAATATAACTGCCATACCCTTTAACATTTTAGCCATCTTAGACTCCATCATCAGGTGAGGTCGCAATCAAGGGCTACTGTGTGGATAAAAAAAGCACACCTACAAACTTCAATCACGCTGCCACGAATCATGATTTTTTGCATAAGTATAGTGGAAGATATGGAGAGGGAAAAATATTTTTTATCCGGGAAACCAAACAGTTCTCTCGGAATTTTGAAAACGAAAATCAGCGCGGACATAAAAAAATATCTCGGTAAAACCATTCAGACGACGCGAAGTCCAGGGCATCAGCTTGTACTTAATAGTTCTAATGGAAAATTTTAAGATTACGTCACACTACGGACTAAACTTTGATTTTGCGGAAAAAACAAAGAACCTTAATCACAGCATCATCTATTAAATTAAGACAATCTAGGCCTGTTGTCACCCAGCCTCTTATAAATTACATAATCATCATATTATTATTCTTGGGCCAAAGGACCTGCCCTAATTTCCGCAACACGGTTTTGCACGCTAACGAGTCTCTTTCAAATCGTATCACATCTAATTATAACAGGTCTGTTTTGCGTCCACGTTATGTTAATTAAATAATTATTTTATTAGGTCCTGGTATTTTGGGCGACATATTTTGTGTTTTGTACAGGGAATTTTTAAGTGGAATTTTCACGCCTCCACGGATGCGGGTGTTTTGTCCTGGATGCATACTACCATCGGTTATTAAAGTCGTATTGTTTCAATATTGTCGACGTTCGTATTTTAGAGGACGTCAAGGTACGTAATATAAAACTGTCATGTTGCAATAATACTGCTTTAAGCTGTGGTTACTACTACAGACCAGAGTATTTTGCAAGAAACTTATCAGTTAACTGCCGTTTGGTAGTCAGATTTATTTTTATTTTTACAATATTTTATTTAACTCGCAATGTTTGTGGCTTTGTTTCAGTCAAATCTCATTAGATCTTGATAGAACAGATGATCTATCAATGATCTGATTGGTTCAATGAAAACACGTCGCCACTCAGCTTCAGTTGACATACACCGCGGTAAAAGACGCTAATACGTAATACGCTACGTAAGCTAGGTTCCTAAACGATTAAGTCGGTAAATAGTTGCTGACAGCACTTGTATAGTAACTTCATTATAGCAAAGCCGCGCTTGGCATTAATTCCAATTACAACGGCGATATTGGAGTGCTCTTCATGCAATAAACCTACATTTATTGATGAATTGCCTTGGCTATACACATTTTTATTTTTAACTGACTTCCAAAAACAGAGGTAGTTCTCAATTCGGTGCGTATTTCTTTTTAAATGTATGTTACCTCATATCTCCGTGGTTTCTAAACCGATTTAAAAAATTTTTTTTTCAGTGATTAGAAGAAGCTCACGAGGTCGTCCCATAAAAAACCTCCAAATCCTCAATCCTGATGCTGTAGGTGCACCTACGACTCAAAACTAGGAATTAGAAATTTTGATGGTGAATTCATATAGAAGGTATCAAGTCACGTGTATACGATTCAAACTCTGATTCCCAACTCCTCAACCCCGATGCTGCAGGATACAGAATTCCTTAAAAATAGCGATTTAGGATGTTTTTATGGTGAATTCATATTGTGGGTGTCAAGCAACGACATAATTATACTTAAACCCAAGTCCGAACTCCTCATCTCTGATGCTGCAGAGTACTGCACTCCTAAGCCGTGGAGACTAAAAAAAAATAATTTTGATTTCTACACACTACGTTGAAGTCGGGCGAGTATAATAAAGATAGGTGAAATTGACGCGTCAGACTCGGCCGACTTCAACATAGTGTGTAGAAATATTTTTTTTTTTTACTTTACTGTGGCTTTGGAAGGTTTTTTGGAAAGAATTTTTATTTCAGTTACAGGTGATACTACGTGATACGTACGATATATTATCTACGATATACTATCTGTATTCATTATAGAGGATGTAGTGTGATGGAGTGCTGATGAATTAGAGAGAAAACTGCCAACCCATGAAAATAGATCGACAATATTAAAGCACCTCGAAGTACAAAGGATTTTAATTTTTGTATGCAACTTTTATTGCGGGATAGACTGCTTGAAGACAGTCATGCCTATAGAAAGAAATAAAGTCTAAGTTTGAGCGCGCTTGTCCAAAAGAAACTATGAGAAGCACTTAGCAATACGTGACCATAGAAACTAGGTTACAAATTTATTTATTGCAATTTCATTATACTTAGTTCGCACTTAGTCACGTAGAGTAAATAAGCATTATTTTAGTTAGCAATACAAGCAATTTCTTAGTTTACAAGGTTAGAATTAATCTGTAAACACATGCCATTTTAACACCGAGTTGTGTGTATCAATTCTGCTCCAACTCGCAACAACTTACACGCAATCCGCAACAGACACCTATTCACTCGTGCCTTGAAGGTACTAAGTGACTAAAGGACCTAAAAAGTTATTCTATCAAAATAACACTTAGATTATGAAGGTTAATTCTTACTTACTTAACTTTACTTAAGTTTCATCAGCTTAAAAAAGCACCTGCCAATTACAATAAATATTTAAACTTTTAAAGATTACGAGCGTAATGTAAGAGCTATTTTAAAACGCAAATTTTCCCTAGCATTAAACACAATATTGAAATATATAGTCTTGAAATATATATATTACAATATACGACATAACTACATATTAGTTTTACAATTTATGATTCAAGTTATAACAATAAGTGCTAGCTTGCTAGTTATAAATCAGTTCTAAGGTACGCCTATGTCTCTCAATTATCAAAGAACTTACAATTAAATTGCGTAGAATCTTGTAACACAACATAGCTGATAATAAGTGCGTCAATGCTTGAGCATCTCTTGAGAATCGTCTGATAAATTAGGTGCTAGGATTTGATACAGCATACGTTTCCTTAAGGCTTGTACACATAATATAAAAAACATTATCCATAATAGCTAGTGAATAATGCAGTGGACTGTTGGTGATAACGCAAAAATCATGTTGGTATATAGATTGAACTAGATTAACCCTCATAGAAGCGAACAATGGAAAAAGAATGAATAATTTCTACTAATGCAAAGGGTTTAAACACAAATCCAACCTGATGAGGCCATTCCAGTGTATACATTTTCTAATCCCGCTCGAAAGCGGTCAGCCGTCCACCGCAAACAATTTATTGCTTGCATATCGGACGCCACAGTGTAATAGGACACTGGAACGTACCATTATAACCTACATGAATCGTACATGGAATGTAGAAAAGGATTTGCATGATTCAGAAATGTTACAACGTTGCTTGTTTTAGGAATCCATACTGTTTTTCTATTTATTTATTTTTGTCTAAATACTAGTGGTTTGCCCCGAACTGAGACCTCGCGGTATCCTTAAGATAGTTTTAACTATATATTGTAATAAGTTAACTTTTAACATTAGCCGCAAAAGAACTAAAGAGTTAATGGACAAACGAATAAACTTTTACAGAGCGCCATCTATTGACATCATTGTGAAGTTGTGCTAGTAAAGTACTGAAGCTCATTAAAAATTAAATAATTTCGTTTCCTTATAATATTTATCTAATTTTAGTATTTGTTGTTCAAGTACAGGATATAATTTTAAATAATTGATCAAGTTCCAGGCTCAGCCCTTCAGAAAATCGAGAGTTCTGAGGTCAACTTTGAGAGGGACTTCCCAGGCTACATCCAAAACTTACTAAGTAGCTACCTACAAGATAGGTTTATAAAGGTAAGAGACTGTAACGGAGTAGAGGACACGATCAAAGTTAGTAGTGGAGTTCCACAAGGATCAATACTGGGCCCAACTCTGTGGAATATTTTATATGATGGTGTCTTTCAGCTGAAACTGGATGAGGGTGTAAAAATAGTGGGTTTCGCTGACGATCTAGCCGTAGTAGTGGTGGCCAAAACCGAAGATTCTCTCATGATTCGTGCTAATAGGGCGCTAGAGCAAATTAATATATGGATGCAAGGAAAGCAGCTAGCCTTAGCACCAGAGAAAACGGAAGCTATTGTTTTTAGCGGAAGGCGAAGGCTGGACCCCATAAAATTCAAGATACAAGGCGCAACAGTGTCTCCGAAGGAGCACGTTAAATATCTTGGAGTATGGCTTGACAAATCCCTCAATTTCAAGAAGCACATAGAGGAGGTAGCCAACAAAGCACAGAAAGTCACGGAGGCGCTGTATAGACTAATGCCAACAAAAGGAGGTCCCAGGGCGAGCAGGCGAAGGGTGCTGGCATCAGTCGCCCACTCGGTAATTCTATACGGAGCGCCAATATTCGAAGGAGCTATGACGGTAGAGCTATACCGCAAAAAACTCGAACGCGTGCAGAGGCGGCTGGCCATAGGGATATCCGGAGCGTATAGAACAGTATCTACTGATGCCGTACTGGTGATAGCGGGGCTGGTCCCTATAGGCAAGCTAATCAAGGAACGAGCCGTGCTCTTTGAAAACAAAGAGCAGACGCTTTCAGAAGTGCGGGAGAACTCCCTGAAGGAATAGGAAGGCGAATGGTCTGGAGTAAGGAAAGGTTCCTGGACCAGAGAACTGGTAACCAACCTAAAGAAGTGGCACACAAGGAAGTTTGGAGAGGTGGACCGTTGGACTACGCAGGCACTCAGCGGTCACGGGGTGTTTAACACCTACCTCTTCGCAATCGGAAAAGCGCCAAGCGAGAACTGTTACTTTTGTGGAGAGGAAGACACCCCGAGACACGCAATCTTCGAGTGTCCTGGCTGTGCGGACGTGAGAGCGGAAGCGCAGGGAGCGAACGACGTGGTGAATGCCCAAAACCTTGTGAAGCGAATGCTGTCAAGCGAAGACATGTGGAGTCGGTACAGCCAAATGCTCAGGGCTACAATGATGAGGAGAGAGGATAAAGAAAAGGAAGAAAAGATCAAGATAGGTAACTAAAGAAGGACAGCATGAAGTAATGCCAAGCAGTTCCGTGCTGACCTTGAAGACAGGGGGAGGTTATTTTAGTCCGTGCAAGCCGGACACACCCTGCCGTCAGGCAGAAGTCCGTAGGGATTTTTTCCTCCCTCCAAGAAAAAAAAAAAAAAAAAGGTCAACTTTGAACGTTAGAAAATCTCCACTTTGAAATCCTCCATTTCGTCAATATTGGGGTAAAAATTAAAAAAACAAACTTTTGGACTCTATTCCTAATTATCTTTTTAATGATATACCGCAACTCTATGTAACGCTATAAAAATATCTTACTTCGCATTCGCTTCTATGAGAGCCCCCCTGAAATAAAGATTTTAATAACTTTTAAGCCATATTCGGCTGGAGGCCATTGGTTTACATAATATATACTAGCGAATGCTCGTGACTTCGTCTACGTGGTTTAAAGATTTTTTGTTCCCGCAGGAACTCTTTAATTTTCCGGGATAATGTGCTATTCCAGACTATAATCTATCTCTATGCCAAATTTCAGCCAGATCCGTTCAGCTTTTGGGGCGTGATTGAATAACAAACATCCATACATCCATACATCCATCCAAACTTTCGCATTTATAATATTAGTTTTATTATATATAAATTTGAAGTAATCACGTTCAGTAAGTAATGCAGAAGTTATAAGGCTCTGACAGACAGACGGACGGACGGACAAGTGCAAATTTACTCAAGTAGACTAGAAATCTTCGCCTCGCTCGGTCAACCTAGTTAAACTTTCAATAAGATAGGGAAAACCTTAGTAGAGATTCCAAGTAATAATTACGCTCCGAAATCTTTTCACAGCTAATTTACTTTCATCTATTTAATTTGATGAAACCTGTAATAGTGATGGCTTGCATAAAATAGGCTCTTTTTGATCTGGGAAAACTAAAGGTTCCCACTTCCCATGAAATTTTTCAAAAACCCAAATCCACGCGCATGAAGTCGTGTATATCTTCTAGCTGTTATGGGACGATGCTGACGGGAACCCTAGCCGGCAAAAAACGTCCGTAACGAAAATGCGTAGGATGCAAAAAACGTCCGTAATGAAAATGCGTAAGATTTTGAAGTAAAAACATGATCGCGTTGTTACGAAGACAAAAGATCTAAAATATAAATATACTACATTCGAAATTAAACTTCTAGGCCTCAGTGTTCATATTTTAATAATTTTGTTTTGATTAAAAGAAAGATAAAAATAATCGTTTTCACTTCTATCGGCAGAGTCTATGACTGCCAATTTTTTTATGTAGAGTATATTATGTATGTTCTCTATACTGTGTCTAATTATTAATATATATAATTTTATGAATCATTGTGAATAAAATAAAAGTGTTAAGAAAATTTTGTAAAGAAGTTTTTGATTTTATCGATAAAAAAATCATAATAATTTCAAAATATTTACTAAATCGATTCCTTTGAAATTTTTGTTGACGCGAATAGGATAGACAAGGACAGAGTATGAATTTTTTGGAGACCATAATCTATGACATGAATTTATGGGTAGAAATTTCGTGCCAGTGAAACATGAAATGAAAGGTGATACCTTGTTATTTTTTATTTTTCTTTTTGTTCTTGAAATAGACAAATGGAACAGAATCTTTGGTTCTTGTTGTTTTACTCTGGAATGATTATCCATAGAGTGAAACAACTTTTTTAAACAAAGGTACAGGTTATATTGTTTATTTTTTTGAGGTTCCATTTTCAAAAACGGGGTCATTTTTTGTTGTTGTTTTTGTTATTTTTTTGTGTAAACCCTATAGAAGTGCGATAACCTTTTGAACTTTAATCTATAGCTACGTTTCGTAACGATTTGAATGACGTACTGTGTGTTTACGTAGCTTGTACAAGTAATACGAGATGATTTAAATAAACATGCCCGGCCGGCCGGCGGGCCGAAATTCGACACCGCCACTTGAGATGAACTTGAGATCGCACTTGAGATTGGCGCAGATCCGCGGGAACCTAATAAAATGGCGCGCCAGACGAAGGGATAGATAGTGTGAAAGTCTTGAACCTTATTACGGCCCAGCAGTTAAATTTTGACGAAAATTTGGCTCGGTGTTATCCGGAAAGCTGGACACAGACTTAAGATACTTTGAATCCCAGAGAATCCAAGTTTCCTACGCGATGGATTCCTAGAGTCAGATTAATTAATTATCCTTGTTTTATGAGAATTTATCAAACATACAAGCAATAGGTAACTAACTCAAATCAACGATGTATATTAGGAACGATGTGTGAGATTAAATACGGAGGCTTTACAGCATATTAATTTTATCCTTCCGTATATCATAAAGGGAGGAAATGGCTTACATTATACAATAACACAGCTGAAATTTTTGGAGCTAGAAGCATAAAATAATGCAGATAAGTTTACAAGACATAAATTTTGGACTAAACCATAATATTATAATATCTTCCTTCTTTCGTATCGTATACTTGTTCTTGTATCTATTTTATATTATTTTTAGGGTTCCGTACCTGAAGAGAAAAAAAATCTTCCTAAGAAAAAAAAAGAGAACAACTCTTATTGGATTGCTTTGTTGTCCGTCTGTGTTTCTATATGTCTGTCTGTCAACCACCTTTTTCACGGGAACGCATTGAGGTATCAAGATGAAACTATTATCAAATACTAAGATCTGTGGTCTATGGTCCCTTAGAGCTGTAAAAAAAATCAAGCTCTTAAGTTAACGATACCAAAAGATACGGCCGTTTATGTTGCATATGTCACCGTAAGATTGTAAAAACCGTTGGATTATAATCTAACTCGTGAAATTGTAAACTGTCGAAAGATTGTCAACCGTTCAATGTTCTGAGTGTCAATTTTTGAAATATTCATAGTTAAATACAATGAATTTTTCTTGTCTGTTTCTTTTACGTTAGGTTAGGGTTCGACATAAATAGTCAGGAACTTAGGTTCTATCGGGTTAATATACCTAACAGATTACAATCTACCGAAAAATAATGTGTTAAATTGTAATCTTTCGACAGTTTGCAATTTCGCGAGTTAGATTATAATCTAACGATATTTACAATATTACGCTGACACATATTTTGACAATCGCCAGTAAATAAAAACTTATATGTTACTACTTCCCGCTGTTCTAGAATCATGAAAATAGGCAAAAAGCAAGGTCTTACAGCATAAGTGTAGGAAACAATCCGAAAATTTATAATTTTAATAGGGTAGGGTGTTAAATTGCTTGTCAAGCGCTAGCATTTTAGCGCCCTATGTTAACCAGTTATTTCACAGCTGATTACTTTTTGTTATGTCATCTTTATTGTTATTTACTAAAGATTTCCGAAACATAGCCGGGCGATGGAGAAAGCTATGCTTGGAGTATCTATGCGTGATCAAATCAGAAATGAGGAGATCCGAACCAGAGTAACCATCATAGCTTGAACAGTCGCCAAGCTTAAGTGGCAAAGGGCGGGGCACATAGTTCGTAGAATCGATAGGCGTTTTTATATTGTGTGGTGGAACGGAACCCATTGTGTGGGAGTCCGTCTCGCACTTGACCGGTTTTTATTCTTGAGGTTATCTGATTTAAGCAAATACATTATTCACTTTATAAGGAAGCTAGAATTCTTTCTTTCGTTTCTTTGAACGTACAAGCAGCTCTTAACTTAGATATTATTTAAATTTCCTCTAGAATCTACAGCAATCTATTACTCCTGCATTCATAGCATTTATAATTGAATCTCGGCTCATTATGCTCAGGACTAAGCTCTAATTGCAATTGCTCATTGTTTTAGAGACAAAAGCTCTAAATTAAGGAACTGGACGTGCTTATCTTTGAATTAAAAAATATAATATTGCTGGTGTTCTTTCTTTTAATGTTTATTTTCTTACACTATATTTTTTAGTTGTTAAGAGCTATGATTAAGTGCTACCCGCGACTTCGTCTCGTAAATCAAGGACCACATGGGAATTGATTGATCAATCCTAATAAATCAAAATTATAAAATATAATTATAAAATCCATACTAACATTATAAAATTGCGACGGTGTGTCTGTATCTAAATAAAAAAAAAAACATTTATCAGGATAGATTATTGTGTGGCTTAAAGGAAAATACATGCTGTTTATGCCAATTTTTTTTAGGGAACACCACAGACCATCTGTAGGTGACAGATCTTGAAGACTTTCTTGTGAAGTGTAATTTTTTTGTTTACATAATATTGTAACATTTTATTACGACTGCCTGGAAAAAGGAGTATATTTTTTCAAGGTATATGTATGTATGTGAGTTTTTTTTTTTTTTTATTTATACTCTGTACCTCCGATATAAGGGGTCGGAGACCTTTTTTAGCGTCTTTTTATTTATCATTATTTTTTATTGAAGACCAAATGGACAACACATAGGTTGGCCATTTTCATCGTAGTATTTTATCATATTATTATAATACGCATTATACTAACGATCTATATTTCCAACCTATGTTTTGTTCCTTTTGATCGCATAGTTTGCCACTTTTTTACAGAACTCAAGGAAGTGTCCTTGATCCAGCTTGTTGGTGATTAGCGACACTAAGTTTTCAGTAGTCACACTCTTGTCAGTTCTCTGCTCTAGTTCGAACCGTGATCTGATAAACTTAGGGCAGTCCACCAACAAGTGGATCACTGACTGCCCCCTGCCTGGTTCGCAGTCACAATCTGGGTTATCTTTACATTTATACTTGTGCAGGTACTCGGCAAAGCCTCCATGGCCTGTTAACATCTGCACAAGTATTGGGGTAAGCTCCATTTTCCTTATTGTTTTGTGGGCTGTTGTTGTGTCCGGGAAGAATAATTTTGTTGTTTTTGCTGTTTCGCCAATGATATACCTGTCGTTCCAAATTTGGACAGTCTCCCTTCGTATCTGCCTCTTAATGTATGACATAGGACATTTGTCATAGTCGGGTGCTGTTTTCTTATATTTTGCCGCCTGCTTCGCCAGCTCGTCCGCTCTTTCATTCCCCTGAACTCCTATGTGCGCTTTTATCCAAAACAACTTCACTGTCTTGCCATTTTCTTTTGAATGCTTAAGATTCTCTTTTATAGAAAATGCCAGTGGATTAGTCACGCCGGTATTACAAAGGAGCTCAAGGGCTGACCTTGAGTCACTGAGGATGTTGATTTCATGTCCGGTTAATGTGTTGGCAGTTTTAGTGGCCTGGTACAGCGCATACATTTCTGATTGAAATACCGTGCAGAAAGCAGACAGTTTAAACTTTTTTGCCAGTATTTCTCGGTCTTCATTCCAACAGGATAGTGATGCGCCAACCTTTTCCTCTATTCTGCTGCCGTCCGTGAATATCAACACCCCCTTGATCTTGTGTTTTTCAATTGTTCCCATTTCGAGGTCATGCAAGCATTCGAAACTGACTTCCATCTCTTGAGCCGGATGTGTCGCTTTGAGATAGCTGACCCTCCCCTCCAGTTCGTTCATTCCCAACTTATCCTGCAGTTTACCTCTCTTAGCCTCATAGAGCATCGCCGCTTCCTTGACACGTAGGTCCAGAGGGAGCAGGCCCGTCGGGGCTAGCGCTGTGTGCAGGGATACCGTTCTGTATGCTTTACATATTTTTAGCGCGAACTCTCTCTGCACGCGACCCAGTTGTTTCTGCACTGTTACTTTATTAGCAGCTGGTGCCCATGCGCTAGCCGCATAAAGGATCACTGGTTCCACTACTGCTGTATATATTGTCTTTATTACAGACTTTTGCGGCTCTTGTCAAATGCCTATAAATGTTCTGCACTTTTTTACAAGTGTTTGCGACGTGCGTGTTAAAAGTCAGCTTTTCGTCAATTGTGAGCCCCAATATCTTAATTTCCCGGGACAGCCCAACGCCGATCCCGCCCATGGTCAGGAGCGGGGAGTCGTACTTCAATTTGTTTGTGATGACCATTGCCTTGGTTTTTTGTGGCCCAAAGGACTTGACCGGTGGAACTATGGCAGCTTGCCTAGGTGTCAAAAATCAATGTTCAGCAATGATTTCTTTATTATTGTAATTGTAATATTTCACTGTTTTCAGATAAAAAAGTTTCAGGAGTCTGAAGGCTCGGAAAACTGCGAAAATGAACAAAAAAAGTTTCACCGAAAGATTGCTTTCCCACACTAGATGGCGCTATTTATTGTGGTGAGCGAGTCTAAAAAAATATTTTCAAGTATTATTTCGTTATTATTGTAATTGTTATATTTTATAGTTTTCAGATAAAAAAGTTTCAGGAGTCTGAAGGCTCTGAAAACAGAAAATAAATAAAAAAAGTTTCACCAAAAACTGCTTTCCCACACTAGATGGCGCTATGTATTGTGGTGAGTCTAGAAAATATTTTTAAGTATTGCTCACTACATTTGTTAACAAGTTCAAATATTCGACCACAGATGGCAGCATATGCAATGTGAAAGGGCGTTCCAGTTCAACTATTCGACCATAGATGGCGGCATATGCAATGTGAAAGGGCGTTCCTTTAAACGCAGTATTTCAAAATGCTTTGTTCGATCTATTAGTTTGTAGGGTTAGGTGTAGGTGTATTCATGTAGGGTTACAAGATTATTAATAGGCATGGATATAATGGAACGTCAAAATGGAGTAGTGCTTAAAGAGGAAAGCGGACGCTCAAGATTTAAACAATAAACGTACTGTTTTTTTTGTTATTTGAACCCTGACCTTATTTGGAATAATAAATCCATAATAATTTGGTTTTGAATTTTTAAACCTTACTGTAAAAACGGAAATCCTGTGCATTGTCCCGAATCGGAGGGCAATTACTGGTCATGTCCTTTCAGTTTGTTTCTTACTCCCCACTCCTGCACATAGGCGAGAGCGGCGTTGAGACCTCCAATCCCGTGTTCGCGTCAAGGACGAGGACGACGTCGTCTGCGAACGCTTGACAATAATCACCTCTTTGTTCTAGCCCTTTGAGTAGAGGATCCAGGAGTAAATTTCAAAGGATGGATCCGCCAATCGACCCCTGCACACATCCCTTGGTGGTACTCTTGGTGTATTCTTCTCCACCATAACGAACGGTGACTTTTCTATCTCGTTCTAATATTCTCCTTATATTAATTGGGCACCTCTCCTCAGCCAAACGGACTCTTATTGCAGGCCACCATGCGTTATCAAAGGCTCCCTCTATGTCCAGTGAAATAATGGTCACAATCTTTTTTGCCGCAACTTTTCGGCGTATATAGCTCACTAGGTCATAGAGGGCGTCTTCAGTGCTTTTTTGGGGCACGAATCCGTATTGGCGAGTACTTATCCTAGGAAGAATATGCCATTTAAGTCTACCTACGATGAGCTTCTCCAGAATCTTTCCCATCACTGGCAACACTCCAATCGGCCTATAAGCTTTGGGGTTCGTATAGTCCTCCTTCCCAGGCTTGCGCAGGACTACAACTGTGGCTTCTTTCCAGAGAGTCGGGAAGTGCTCCTGCTCCAGACATTTGTTGACCAGTGATAGGAAAAACTCCGGATCGTTGGATATTACGTGGCTACAGATATCGGCAGTGAAGCCATCTGAACCTGGAGCTTTTTTCGGGTTGAAGCCTTTTACTACGTTCACTCGGTCAGCCGCCTCTCTAATTAGGTTGTGCTCCACTGTGTCACTTTCCTTCAAGTCATCTGGATAGAAGGTCTCAGTTAGTACTCTTGCTGAGTCCCGTAGATCTACCGTCCTTCCATCCTTTTCCAGGGGCAAATCTTCTTGTCTCTTGGTGGTAAGACTTATCACTCTGTAGATGCCTTCCCATACTCCCTCCTTATCCTGCTTGGCACAGAAACTTTTCCAGCTTTCTATTTGTGCTGTCTTAGCCTCCATCTCATACTTTTCTTTTATTTGCAGGTACTCATCGATGACTTTATTCCTCCGGACCACGGCTGCAACTCGGATACGACGCTTCCTGGTGAGGACCTCTTTCTTCAGCATCATTAGCTCCTTGGACATCCAAGGCAAGGTAAGTTTTTCTTTGGACTTCTTTTTGGATAGGGTATCTTCGCATGTCTTCTTGACAATGGTCGTATACCTCTCCGCCAAGGAGTCCAAATCCCTTATATTATTAGTTGTTTGGACTTTTCCTAGGTTTATGGCGCTTTGCTCTTTCAACTGGTCCAGCTTCTCATGAAATTGGGTCCAGTTGGCCTTTTTCGTACCATAGATTCTCGTCGTCCTCTGGATGCTCATGCCTTTCGATTTGATGAGCCCGATACTGAAGATCAGGGTGTTGTGGTCCGAACTTGTGATTGTTTTGTCCACTCTCCAATCCTGTACCAAGTTAAGCATCTCGTTAGAGCAGGCCGTTACGTCGATGAAACTGGCATAGCGTTTATTGCCCCTGATGGTGTCAAAACTGGGGCTATCTCCATCGTTGAGCACCTGCAAGCCCATCTCGTCCAAGGTCCCAGACAAATCCTCACCCCTGCGATCTATCAAATCACCACCCCACCAAGTATTTTTTGCGTTAGCATCGCCACCTAATATAAACAGGTTAGGCTGAAGTTCTTCTTGTATTTTCTTGAGCTGCTCCAGGTATGGCTCAATGGGCTGATCTGGCTCGAAGTAGTATGAGACCACAGTGATCTCCCAGGTGCGTGTGCGAATTCCCACCACTACTATGTTATTTGTAGTGAGTTTTGGAAATTGTATAACATCCAGTTCTTGATCATAGACAGCGATAGCTGCCTTGACGGTCCCATCTCCCTGATTCACGCTCTGAAAGATTCTCGCGCCACTGTAGCTTTTCATACGCCTTAAGCTGCCCACATAGGGCTCCTGGAGCAGAGCCAGAGCAGCCCTCCTCTCCGAGGCTTCCTTCATGAGTTCCAAGGTGGCGAGTTGCTTTCGTTGCAAGTTGGCCTGGAGGAAGAGGTGCGCTCTGACTTTGGTTTGGGGGGGTGGCGATGTCGAGTTAGCGCTATAGTTGTAAGATGTTGCGCTGTTATTGTTGCTGGTGCCCTTAGCAATAGGCAATGGCAGCACGGGCCAGTGCATCCCATTTCCTTCTAACAGGGCATTCCTGGTAGAAATCATTGTGATCTGCACTGGTAATCTTTGCTTGGTTGCAGTTGCAGCACGTTGGGGTGCTACCGGCAAGTCGACCTTCGCATTCCGCCCACCTGTGCGGCCCTCCACAGTGATTTCAGGCGCTCCTTTACTTTTTGCCTTTCCTCTTCCGAACCACACCCCACTATCACTTTTCTATCTCTTACCTTCCGTACCCTATCAATCTTAACCCAGCCATCTTTTGCCTTCACCGCTTCTCTTATCTGAGTCAATACTTCTTCTCCGGTCTCCGTCTCGTCTTTGGATGAGATCACAACCGAGTGAAGCGCGGCCGGCTCTGAGCTCTGCTTCCTAGTACTGCTGGCCGCTACACTGGCATATGTGTGTGTCTTTTCCAGGAGCTCTTTTTGCGTCTCAATCGCCTCCGTAAGTTTTTTCATTGCTTCTCCATTTTTAATAATGAACTGTTTATGTTCCTCCATCTTTCTAAAAAGTTCAGCCTCTTGCTTCCCCTTTTCTCTTTCTCCTTCGTCGTTATTTGTAAATGTTTCTGTACCAATTGGCGCAGGAGCCGGCGGTCTTGCGGCTTCCGCCTCCTTCACCAATTGATACAGTCTATCCACGGCGCTCAAAACTTCCACCTTGATCTCGGTTTTAATGTTTCGAGAGTTACTTATTTGAAGCTTGGCCTTCATAACGCAGCGGCCTCCGCTAGCCGCCTTTTGGGTCTTGTTGTTTCAAAGTCGAGCTCCGGCGAGCCGACTGTGGCCTCTGATTGGACCCTCCTATTTCGTACTCCTGCAGGGGGCAGGCCTTGTGATGTAATTGTCTTGGTCTTAGTCTTGGAGGGGCCGGCCGGGGCGTCCTTAGGCGGAGACCGAGGGGAGGATTCCTTCGAAACAGTTCTTGTCAAATCCAGTTTGGGCAGAGGGCTGGCCTTATTCGCCTCATTTTTTGGGGGAGATGACCCTGTCTCGACTTCATCCTCCCTCATTGCCGAACTTTTGGGCGACTATTTATTTAAAATCCTAACCTAATAGTAATAATTGGGAGTATGTATGTGAGATGAAATATGTATGTGAGATTGTATATTCCACCATAACTTCTATACGCCTGAACCCATTGTGATAAATGAGGTATTTTTAGAATATTTTAGAATCCCTAGCTTATTCCGGGTGACATAGGCTCTGAGCATAGGCTAGTAAAATAAAAAAAAATTGATGGGGTGACCATGGTCCGCATTAATGACTAAAATAGAAAAAAAAACGAAAATAAGATTGACTATATAATCATCTTCTAGAATATGATGAGAAGATTCCAAAAATATATAACAATATAAGTCAATATCCAGTGAGTCATGAAAAAATATCATTTATTGTTTTTAACTTTTTATTTCGTTTTTTGGCAGGGCAGCCGTGTTTTTTTAATTTTTTTAAATTATTGCTTGTTACGAAAAAAGCAACTGCTAAGTTTTGTGACGCCTCTTCTCAGTAGAATCAGTTTTCGGAACCGGTGGTCCAGTCTTGACTTTTCGTAAGTGACAGACACAAGTTGTCCTACGAGAAATTAATAAAATATTTATCATTTATCATTATTAGATTAATACATACTATACGAATCTATCATTATTGGCTATTACGGCTAAAGCTAAAACGGACGTACGGTATTGACAATAAAACTCATTAGGTAGGTACGTTTTTCTCATCGAGTAAACATAATAGGATCTAGCTTTTACCGCAGTAACAATATATAATACTCGATCAGAGGGACATTATATTGTAATTAATAATTTGGTGATGGATGGAATGGAAATATATTTTAATTCAGAGAATGAACTAGAAGTTTAATTCACTATAATCCGCTACAGTAGACAAATCTGTGTGGTACAGTGCGTGTCCTTCACCTGCATCATGTGACACCCACCACCCAGCAATTCGCACAGGCACAACTCAAACTAAAAAATAAATTAAAATCTAAATTAAAAAACTAATTATAATTACAAAAAATACACGCCGTCCAATTGATCGTTAATGGGCATGGTGCCCAAAACACTGGCGCTATTACCTCGTTGAATGGCAAAAATAGAATACAATACAATAGAATATCATTAAACAAATATCTCAAAAGCTGGCAACGAACTGGCGGTTCGTCTGGTGCTGCCAATGTTCATGGGTGGCGGTAATCACTTAACATTAAGTGACTCGCCTGCGCATTTTTAGCTACACATAAAAAATGAACATAATTGCTTAATATTAAAAAAAGTTTAGATAGATTGATGGATATTTGTTACTCAATCGCACCAGAACGACTGAACTAATCTGGCTGAAAGGCATAAAGATAGATTATATTCTGAGAGAACAATATATAGACTAATTTTTATACGACTGCCTGAAAATACGAGTATATTGTTTTCAGGATTCATGTATGTATGTATGTATCTATATATGTGAGTTTGTATATTCCACCATAACTTCTATACGCCTGAACCGATTTTGATAAATGAGAATCGTTCTGATCGTTAGAATACCTAGCTTATTCCGGATGACATAGGCTAGTAAAATTAAAAAAAAATTGATGGGGTGACCATGGTCCCGCATTAAAGACTAAAGTTGAAAAACTAATCCAGTGATTCACAAAAAAATTTTATTAAAAAAAGTGAATAAGATTCTAATTTAACTAGATTAATTTTGATTTTTAACTTTTTAGTTTTTTAAACTGTTAAACGTCTTTTGACAGGGCAGTTGTGTTTTTTATTTTTTTTAATTAAGACTTGTTATCTCAGAAAACTAAATAGTTCCCGCGGGGAGTCGCGGTTAACAGCTAGTACATAATAGTCTAGAAAAACGTACACTTTATCTTATACTTACAGTAACAGTGTGAATAGAAAGTCATTAGCTTTGTTAAAATCTCGTTTAATTGTAAAAATAGTGCCATAAAAATGTTCATTTTCTCGCGCAGCACTTTTTAGGTTAGTACGAGATTTTAGGTATCATCAACGTTTGTAAAATTCTGCCGTCGAAACACTGTAACGTCAAAGTACTTAATGCACTTAAGTACACAATACAAATTCTTAATTAAATGTCAAGCTATAGTCCAACACGCTGTCCAAATGCAGATTGACAGACTTCGTTCATTTTTGCGAACAGATACACAAAACACACAGAATTTATGAAAGAATCCTAGGTTTACTCATGATTTTCCTTCACCGCTTTGGAAAATAGCGCCGATTTGTACCCTTTCCAGACGTTCCACCTAGAAAGCTGGAAGTAGATGTATAGACTAACTTGAGTTTTAGAACAAGATATTTTAAGATAATTTCACTTTGACGTTAGTGTTTTAAGACTCGTTTTCTTAAGACATTAGTGATTTTTATTAATTTATTTCACCCAACTTAATTCTATCTTTACAGGTCGCCTAATGCGATAGAATAAGCCTTACATTATTCACATTTGAAATATACGAATAATAACAATATGCATTATTAGCTACTTACAATATCATACCTTCTTATAACCTAACTAACCTAATACAAATTAAGCGCTTTTTGTGAACTCACTCAGTGAGTAGCTGAACAGGGGTGCGATTATGTAAGAGTTGCCGATCAAATCGTCAAAGTTCGGCGTCAAAGTAATCCATTCTCATACGTTTAGGGTATCGTACATACCTAAACTTATGAGAAAGGATACACGAAATTAAGCTCTACTTCAATGCTGTTATGGTATATTTTACATTGACGCCGAACTTTGACGATTTGATCGGCAACTTTTAGACAATTGGGGGGCAGGTCCTTATACTCAGCCACTGCGTTGATGTAAACTCACACCAACCCTCCTGTGGCACAACCAGGATTCTACAGTTAATGGAAATTGAATGAAGCACTTTGTGGTTTTTGTCCTTTTTCAAGAATTGTGCAAGAAATTGAGTTTATATATATATCCTTAAAACAGGCAAGACAGACATACTTTTGCATTTATAATATAATAGTACGAGTATAAATTATAAATTATGAATTTTTTCAATACTAGCTGATGCCCGCGACTTCGTAGGCGTGGATTGAAGTTTTATGGAACCAAAAAACCTCAATCCACGCGGACAAAGTTCGTAAATTATAACATCAGTTAGTAAATTATAACAGCCACCCTATACTCGTAATATTCAAAGAGAGTCAGCGGTATCAGTAGTTCCAGACAGCTAGACAGAATATAAAGCACTCCGAATGGGCGGTGGGCATAAATCCGAAACAACTGCACAGTTTTATGGACCCACTAACTGTTAACGGTTCCGCTTGAAAGATGTTTGCTGTACGTTCGAATACATTGGCGTCAAAGTAAAATGGGCCCAAAATCCCATGATTTAAATTCACAAATTCAGTACAACTGATTAAAATTTTGAAACGTTTGGCTGTGAATGCATACACGAAATTGAGCTATAATTAACTGTAGTTAAAGTTCATTTTCATGACAGAACATAAAGCACTCCGAATATCGGGCACAAATCCCAAGCAACTGCACAGTTTATGGCCCCTCTTTACTGTTTACGGATCGGTTTGAAAGATCTTAGACTGCATCATCACCTATCCTCAGGTGAGATCGTAACTAAGGGCTAACTTCAATGCATAAAAAAACAATCCTATCTTATTTCACAAAATAATAGTCAGTTGATTGAGTTTTTCAATATTTTATATTGTATCAGTGGGCTTACTACCATCACTAAAGCAGTATTATTTGTGTTAAATCCTTGACATCCTTAAAATGAGGGTTTTAAATGAATGCCAGCGACTTCGTTCGCGTGAAATAAGTTTTAGGAATTCCCACGGAACTCCCTGATTTTTCGGGTATAATATATAGCCTATGACACACACAAATAATGTGGCTTTCAATTGGTACCAATTTTCAAAATCGGTTCTACTGAACCAGAGGTCCAGAGATTACCCCCTACAATGTCACAAACTCACAAAGCTTACCTATTTATAATTGACCGAGCGAAGCGAAGGTCTCTGAGTCCGCACTTGTCCGTCCGACCGTCCGTCCGACTGTCAGAGCCTTATAAATTCTGAATTACTGAAGTAATTATTTAAAATTTAAATATAATATATAAAAACATGGCTTCCAGCCAAATATGGCTTAAAAAGTTATAATTTTTTTTATTTCAGCCCTCATAGAAGCGAATGCGAAGTAAAATAAATGCGAAGTAAATTTTTTATAGCGTTACATAGAATTGCGGTATATCATTTTATAGATAATTAAGAATAGCGGGCAAAAATATATTTTTGTTTTAATTTTTCCCCTAAAATTGATGAAATAGGGGGCATTCAAAATGAAGATTTTCTAACGTCCAAAGTTGACCTCAGAACTCTCAATTTTCTGAAAGGCTGAACCTAAAACTTGATCAATTATTTGAATTATATCCTGTACTTGAACAACAAATACTAAATTAAGATAAATATTATGAGGAAACGAAATTATTTAATTTTTAATGAGCTTCAATATTTTAACAGAACTTCACAATGATGTCAATAGATGGCGCTCTGTAAAAGTTTATTCGTTTCTCCAATAACTCTTTAGCTCTATTGCGTCCAATGTTAAAAGTTAACTATTACAATATATATTTAGTGGTCTCAGTTCGGGGCGAACCACTAGTATTAATATATATTATAAAACAAGACCGTCATCAATATTAAAGATACTGCATTCAAGATACTGCATTACTGCATTCAAGTTGCAAAACAATAAATAATAATACCTAATGTTCAATCTAGCCAACCTATTCAGTATTAGTAGTAGATTTATTGCAGTAGCAAAACGAACCAACAGCGACGTGGCGCTGCGGTTGACAGAGACAAGTAGCCAGGCAGATACGGTGTGCGCTCAGCTGGGCTTTGATACAGGGACGCCGGCTCCTGTGCTATAATAGGGATGCATACATCAAAAATAAATTATTTCTATAATAAAAAAAAACCCGGCTGAGTTAGTTGAGGGCTCTTCTCAGACCAGGGCGCGTTTGGAACCCTCGTATCATTGTTTTCAGGGTTCATGTATGTATGTATGTATGTGAGTTTGTATATTCCACCATAACTTCTATACGCCTGAACCGAGTTTGACTGATTTTAAATGAGGTATCCTTAGATTCCCTAGCTTATTCCAGGTGACATAAGCAGGTGGCATAGGACATATAATGATGGGGTTACCATGGTCCCGCATTGAAGACTTAAGTTGAAAAAAAATATTCTAAAATAAGGTTAAGTATTTAATCACCATCTGGAAAATGATGAGTAGATTCCAAGAATATATAACACTACTTCAAAAAAAACATTTGTCAAAAATGTGAATAAAATTCTATTTAACTAGATTAATTTAGATTTTTAACTTTTTACTTCGTTTTTTGGCAGGGCAGTCGTGTTTTTTAATTATTACTTGTAAGTAAGTAATTTTTAACGTCAATAAGTGTACCTACAGTGTACCTACATTGGATAAATGATATTGAGTATTTAGTATAACTGATTATTAAATGGAGGGTCTTCCAAAAGAGCTAAAATTCACAACCTCGGTTAGTTTTAGGTATGATATCCATTTGAAAATATAGATTAAAGAAAAAAAAGTACGTTGAATTTTTATGACGTCACAATGGTGAATTTCATATAACTTCTATACTAGAAGTGCGTTTTTAGGTTTCATAAAAAGTTGCTGATTTGATTGAGTTATCATCCCTATTGTTTTTATTTCGCATTTGCGGAATTTGTGCTACCATTCGATGACTAATAAATGGTAAATTATAAATGGGAAAGTGTCATAGGAATCTGTCTGTCTGTCTGTCCGTTTGCTTTGTTTTGTTTGTTTGACGATATTTTGCACTGAGGTTGGTAACAAGTTGCAACACGGGAAAGGACGTAGGCTATGGTAGTAGAATCGTTCGACATAATATTATTTCATTGACTAAATAATGTCGCAATCAACTATCATAAATGCGCTACTGTACTGGTTTGTTATTTTGTCTTTCAATCATGCCGCAAAAGGGCGACAGATTGACTTGATTTTTTTTAATAGTTATGTTAGTTGAGGACCTGGAGGACATATGCAACTCTCCAAATAAATGTTATTTATTTTCAGTCCCGGAAAATTAAGGAGATCCCGCGGGAATCAATAAGCCTTAATCCATGCGGAGGCAGTCGCGGGCATCATCTAGTATTTCAATATCTCAATGTAATGTAATCTCAATTCTTCGCTGCAAAAGGCCTACTTATAGCGGCTATAGCATTGGCAGATTTTGATTATTTAAAACTAATAACCTTAATCCCGATTTTCAAGTCTCTAATTTCAATCACATTGGAATTTCATATAAACTTACAACCCCCATTTCAACATCTTTGGGGTGAATTTTCGTAAAATTGATAATATAAGTTTTTATTAGTTATACCTTGTACTTTCTTTGCATACCTAAGTTATGGTCGAAATATAGCATGTAGTTCACGTACCTATGATGTCCGAATTACAAAAGTCGGGAGCTAAGATCGACTTCCGTGAACTTAAGCATATAAAGTGTTGACTAAGTGTACAGAGTTTCATATAAATTTATAATGTTATCATGAACTTTATAAGTTAACATAGCAACAGAGGAAATAAATTATGATTATAAAATAGTTTATAAGTCTCGCACCTAAACTGCCCCTGGTCGTGTCGAATTTACCGTCCCAGCCGATTAAGAGTCTTAGTAAATAGACGGTCTATTAGCATATTCTATACAACGTGTTTATTTAAATACTAGCGAATGCCCGCGACTTCGTCTGCGTGGTTTGAGGTTTTTTGGTTCCCGCGGGAACTCTTTAATTTTCTGGGATAAAAGTAACCTTTGTATTATTCCAGACTATAATCTATCTCTATGCCAAATTTCAGCCAGATCCGTTTAGCCGTTGGGGCGTGATTGAGTAACAAACATCCATACATCCATACATCCATCCAAACTTTCGCATTTATAATTTAAGTAAAATAAGATTAAAAAAATATAGTATGAAATGATGATGACACACTATGATATCTGGAGATTGGCAGCTGTTCAATACCCTACGATATGCGAAATTCGATCGGGAGGACGTTATGGATTAGATTTGCCCTCTAATAAATTTGCAAATCTAATATTTATAATTATAGTATAAATATCTCTATTGCCTTTGCCAGCCCTGTACATTTATGAGATGTGTCTATTTATAAGAAAAAATATGCAGCTATTTCCTCAAAAAAATGTAAACCGTGACAGAAGACAGCAATTCAATTGAAATACTTACCAAGGCAGAGATTGAGTGTCTACCAGCGAAATGTATATTGCATGGCAATCAAAATATATAATTACTTGCCAGACTGCGTAGTATTAACCATACATAAATTTAAAAAATATTTAATCAATAAATTGTTAAATGAGAACGTCTATGACATTAACGACTATTTTAAGATGAAATTTGATTGACATGCATTTTAGAGCTTGACTTAATGGTTACTACTTATTGTTATTATATATTTTTACATTTATTATTTTCTATGAGCTTGACATCTTAATTTTATACATTTAAAAATTTATTATTTAACATGGAGTTTCAGTATTAATATGAATAAAATTTGAAATACTAAATTGATTAAATAGTTACATCGTTATTATAAATTTTAATGTGATTGTCTTAGCGTAGCAGTAATTTATAGCAAAAATAATTCATAATAAAAATAATATATATAATAAATGTTAAAGTAACTAGATGTAACAATATTAAGTGTCCAATAGTAGATATTCTAGTGACTAAGTATAAATTTAATATTTGCACGCCTTTAATATGGCAAAACATGTTTGGCATCATTATGTATAATTATTGTAATCATCTATCTGTAATGAATTTATTATTATTATTATTATTATTATTATCATCTATTTCTTGTATCTATACTTCTATACTAATATTAAAAATGCAAAAGTTCAGATGGATGGTTGCTCAATCTATATAATATAGCACATTAATGTCCGGAATAACACATAGGATACCTTTTATCATGCTAAATCTAAGATTTGCCGCGGGAATATAGAAACAACCTTAATCCCCGCGGACCAAGTCGCGGGCATAAGCTAGTAGATTCATAAACAAGTGTATTATAGACTGCTTAACACGTAACTCTTCTGTTATCGTGTAAATAAAACGTTATAACCTTACAATATATAATGAACATGCCGTTGATCCCATACACGTGTATTTTACAACCTTCCCGGAATACTTGAGTACTTACCGGGCTTCGCATCGTAGTACCAGTACACGCGATATTAAGACGTAAGTATGACGTCAGACGAGAGTCTTAAAACCGTGGGATTACTCCGAAGTTTCGTAAGGCTTGACCAAATACGAAGCGTGATTTGGCGTTTCCACCATGTGAGCGCCATAAACGTTTCCCAACAAGGCCAAGGATTCCCACGACCAAACATTACCAAAATACGCACGCACACTATTATCGCGCAAAACCGCGAAATCGTATTCATTACGTGGACGGTTGTTTCTCCTTTACAACACAATAATTAAATCCTTTCTTATAGGGTGCCTGGATGAGATCACTCGTAGTGATAAGGCCGCCTTTACACCGGAACAAGTTGTAAATTTTGCCACGATTCGCGTTACTTCTGTTCTGTTATTTTTGTGTGTAATAAAGTGTTTTTACTTACTTACTTAAACCGATTTGGATGAAATTTGGAATTAAGATACTTTATAGCCTGAATTAACGGGCCACATTTTCCAGTCCCACGTGAATCAAAACATCTTTCCACGTGAAGTCGCGGACATCATATCTCTCTCTGCATCGCGGTCGTATTCCTCATTACTGAGGATCGTGACACCTTTCCATTAATTACATAATGGTAGGGGTTTTCTTGGGATAATAATACAGTGGGTTCCCCGAAAATGCAATTCATTTAATATGGCTGTGACACTAGACAGACGAGCATAAAGAAAGACGGACTGGATGAGACAATAAGGGTTGTTTAACCTAGGTATTATGTCTCTGCGTTGGACACATTGACGTTGCTTATCGCTGTCATTTCGCGTTGTGTTGGTCCAGACCCTTACCGTTGAATATCTCCAAAGTTCTGCCTAAGACGCTGCAGATATTACCTCTTACTTTATTATACCTATATTTGACCTTGGTTAGATTAAGCTCTTTAGAAACTTGGACGAAATCTCCTTTAGAAATCCTCCTTTGTGCAAGTTTTCCTTAATATTACTTGTTATTATGAAAAACTTTAGTGTACACAAGAAGGCAAAATGTAATGTGAGTAATTATTATTAACTAGATGATACCCGTGACGTCGGTCGCGTGGACTAAGTTTTTTTAATTTCCGGGGGAAATTAAAAACTAGAGCATTCTCGCGACGTCGTCCGCTTGGATTTAGGTTTTAGGAAAAACCCAAGAGAATGTTGGAATATAGCAAAAATACTAGTCTATGATATAAAAGTCTGTAATGACACAATTAAAAAAATAAAAAAAAAAATAAAAAAATAAAAAAAAAATACGACATGGAGTCGCAAAGTAAAAGCTCTGGTGGTAAGTGGTCTGGAAAATCGTACGTGAAGCAAAAGCATTAAAGCCCTCTAGTATAGATGGAGAGAGACAGAGTACCCTATGTATAGTTATTTCTGTACACTTTGCTTTGTCTGCTAGGAGCCGAATTGATGAAAGCAAGATGATGCACTAAGAAATGGTTTTTGAAAATTCATCCTCTAAAGGGGTTAAAATATTGGGAACTTAAGGCGAGCAAAGCTGCGGGCAAAAGTTATTTCAATCATAAAACTTACACTGGTACAATGGATTCCCGAATTTCAAATCTTTCGATGATCAATGGATCCAGTCTCGCTTCCCTGATATATTTGGCGAATTGTTCGATTGCCTCTCTGATGTTACCTGTCACAATACGCTCTTCCCTTGCGCCTGAAAATTATATTTGATTGCTCATTAATAATAATTTAAATCATAATATTTTACGGGGATTATTTTGTTTTTCTAATGTGGTTCCATGCAATCTCAGGCCCCTGCTTTATCAGAGTTTAACATGGATGAAACCTTACTTTGCAGGGTCAGATCAAAGGGTATCGGGTAAGTACTGGGTTTTTCAGACAAGAAATTCTCAGTACTAGCCCGGAGTTAGGAAGTTGGCGATGTTTCACACCCGTGCCTCGGAGAGCACGTAAAGCCGTCGGTCCTGCACCTGATCTCTTTCCGGTTGTGGCGGATTTTCTGTCCCATAGGGCTATGAGATTAAAGGATCAGAGAGTGCACCTGTGTATGCACACACACTTGTGCACTATAATATCTCTCGCGCAGCCGGCTAATCTCTCTAGAGATAGGCCGCAGTGGCCGAAGTTCGGTCAGAAGGACTTTAATAATTGGGAAAATAAATTTTTTTGAGAATTAATATATTTTCACTATATATTTATTATAGCTTAGCGTACGCAGACTAAAGTTAGAATTTAGGGCCTAGCGATTATTGTGGTGTAAGCCTCTAGTTTAAGTCAATGTATCTAATATTAAGTGGCCATTATTAAAGCATCATCCAAAACCTGTGGTCGTGTCTCATTCCCATTCATCAGAACCTTATATGGCGACCCTGCCAGCGCGTGCGCGAGTCGGTTACCGGCCGTAAAAGGAAAGTTTGACATAAACAATGAGTGACATGCAGTGCTAAAGAAGAAGTTACAAGCATGGCAATATTATATTATAATTCGTCAAACTGGCTACGTGTGAGATTTGCGCTGCGGCAAGAAACTTTTATAAATTTGAAGCAATAATCATGGGCAAGCAGCAATCAAAGGAGCAAGAAATTATAATTGCTCAGAATGGTGCTGTGAACTCTGCTTCCACGGAGCAGTTATTGTGGCACGCAAGCTCGACATCGTATGCTTTGATTGCCATTTGCGGTCTGATGTTTATTGGGGCAGCGATACTGCTATTTCAATATTATCAAAGGTGTCATGGAAGTTGGATCCAGCGGAGGATCGAGGCATATGACCTGCAGAGGTCGATGAGTATGTATCGCCGACGACAACGAGAAAATGCTGCCGCTTCAAAGGATTCGCCGGTATGAGTGTGTGTGTCAGTGCGCGGCGAAAATTAAGTTAAAAGTGTCGCGACAATTAGATAAGAATGTCAATGTGCGACAAATATTAGTTAAGAGTTAAATTAGTTAACTATGTGTAATCCTATAATTATACCCTTGCCAATTATTAATTGTAAGGTATTGTGAACAAATTTATTGATTTATATTTAGTCTTGTCTTTATGTTATGGCAGATGAAGCCAAAGAAATATTAAGTGACTTACAGTATATCAAAGATTATCTTACAAAATTAGGACCTAGTAGGCGGTCACCCTCTATAAGAGAGAAAAAGGGGGCTGAGGTACAATGTTTGTATGATAGATTTTGTTTCTTAAAGAATTTAATTGTTACTCAAGAAGAACGTAAAGAAATAAAAGGTTCAGAGAGTCAACAGATTTACAAAATATTTGATAACATTAATTCTCTTTATACGAAAATAGTTTAACTTTGTTCTGAGTGTACTGATAATTATCCAAGCGACATCATCATGGAGAAGTTTGAGCTAAAAACTGCAGTCTCTCTGCTACCAGTTATGACGGGTGATGTGAACGTCACGAAAAAATTAATTTCCAATATTGAAATGTACGAATCGATGATCGACGAAAGTAGTAAAAAGCATTTGATACAGTTTGTTTTGAAATCAAGGTGGTCCGAAAGCGCTAAGCTGCGCATTTGTTTTAATTATTCGTCTATTACAGAGTTAATCAAGGATATGCGAAGTATATTGTTACCTAAGAAATCTGACACGGCGATTCAGTCTCAGCTACAATGCATTCGACAAGGTAACAGAGTCCCGACAAGGTTCAAGAGTTTGGTAAGCAAGTTGAAAAATTATTTGATTGATTTGATTTGATTTGACGGTTTCTCAGGCCAACGGAGATTCTGCCGCGTATGAAATTTTGAAGCCAATAAACGAGTGGATTGCGATTAAAAGATTTTCCGATGGTTTGCGAAATAGTCGTCTAAGTACTATCATTGCAGCTAGGAACTACAGCTCACTGAAGGACGCGATTCAAGGTGCGTTAGACGAGAACTTTTCCAGCACTAGTGAAGAACGACTGATGAATTTTCACCACAACAGAGGTAGGTCTAGTTTTAATCGTAACCCACGAGGACGTTTTCTAAATAATTCTACTAGAGGATTTTCTAGGGGGATGCCCGCATCTCAAAATTCCAGTAATTATGGTCGTGGTCGTAGTTATCGTGGTAACTTTCATAATGTCGCTTCACGCGGACAAAATAGTTATCATGGTTCAAGCGGTTTTCGTGGCCATGTATGGCCACGAAAGGAATTTCTACCCACAAGATCTCGAAGTTATATTGTGATCATTGCGGCAGAAGAAATCACGAGTTAAAAGACTGTGATTCTACAAAAGAACTCAAAATGGCGGCAGCAGCAGTCGTAGCAATGGCGCTAGTAACCAGTTTAATGCAAACACAATGAGGATCGATGATCAAGCCAAGATCGAGGACAGTTTCGCATTTATGTTTTCAAACTGTAAGTATTCTCACACGAACTCAACAACTAATATGATTTATTTTCTTTTAGATTCGGGAGCAACTGACCATAATAATATAGTAAATACCAAGGAGTATTTTTCATCATATTCCGAATTTATAACCTCATTAAAAATTGGCGTGGCTTAAAAACAGTACTTGCATTGGTGCATTTGGTAAAGGAAAAATAAACGTTACTACTAATTCAGGTTTGCAAGGTACAATCGAAAATATTTTGTATTCACCAGATGTTCCATATAACTTGTTATCGGTAAGTCGTATTCAAGAAGCAGGTATGACGGTAATTTTTGAAAATGATCAAACTCGTATATCTAAAAATAACAAAATCTTACTAACGTGATAATAATCTTTTTAAACTGTGTTTTCAAGTTGATCAATCTCAATCCTTATTAAACGTAACTAAGAGCTCCATTTCTTATAAGTTATGGCATGAACGTCTTGGACATATAAACAAACAAAAATTTAATATTATTAAAAATTTTATTGATCACTATCATATAATTGAGAATATTATTCCAAATAACGAACTGTGTGAACCTTGTGTACTTAGTAAACAGTCCCTTTGCAAAGTTAAAAGATAAATCAATTCGAAATAGACCCCTATTCATTGTTCATTCCGATGTTTGTGGCCCAATAACGCCAACTACCTTCGATGATAAAAATTATTTTGTTACCTTCGTTGATGATTTTACCCATTATACAGTTACTTATTTAATGCATTCTAGGTCGGAAGTATTTAAATGTTTTACAGATTATGTTGAAAAAAATGAGAATTTTCTAAGCTCTAAAGTAATTAATTTATACTGTGGACGAGAATATCTTTCGAATGAGTTCAAAGAATTTTGTGTTGACAAGGGAAAAATGTATCATTTGACGGTACCTCATACCCCACAACAAAATGGTGTATCGGAGCGTATGAATCGTACGTTAACCGAAAGGGCTCGTACATTGGTTACAAGTGCGAAATTAGATAAACAATTTTGGGGAGAAGCTGTTTTAACAGCCTATAATTATAGCTATAATTCAAATTCAAAAATACAACACCATACGAAATGTGGCATGGTAAAAGGCCGAAAATTAATCATTCAAAAATGTTTGGTGCTACTGCATACGTACATAACAAAACGCGTAAAACTAAATTTGACAAAAAATCATTTAAATCAGTTTTAGTTGGTTACCATCCAAACTGATATAAATTATTTGATGTTAATAAAAACGAAGTTTATAAGCTCGCGATGTTACATTTGATGAATTAAATTTCGATCAAACGTGTCCTGTAGGTAGCATTAGTGAAAACATTGAAGTTCCCACAAAAATTAGTAAACCTGACTTTGAATCGGTAAAGCTAATAGAAAGTCAACATAAAGATTCTTTGAACAAAAATTCTGAAAACTCGTCAATAGATAGTTCATCAAACAGTAATCTAAGGCGTAGCGAAAGAATTAAGGAACTAACGCCTATAGATTATATGAAAATGGACGACCCTGATTTATTTTTATCGCTCTTATCTGTAAATTCAATACCATCGTCGTTCAAAGATATTTTTAACAGACCCGACACAGATAAATGGTTAAAAGCCATACAGAGTGAAATTGATTCACTTCGAATTAATAAAACATGGGGTCTTGTTGAAATCCCAAAAGATGTAAATATCGTTAGTTGTAAGTGGGTATTTACAATTAAAAAAAATGAGTTATGTGAACCCACGCGGTATAAGGCCCGCTTAGTAGCTCGAGGTTTTACCCAAGAGTATTTACAGGATTATGACGAAACGTTCGCACCAGTAGCTCGGATGAATACGTTCAGATTTATTTTAGCTTTAGCATATCAATTTGACTTACTTTTACATCACATGGATGTAAAAACTGCGTTTCTCAATGGTACATTAAAAGAAAATATTTACATGAAAGTACCAGAAGGGATTATCGCTAAAGATAACCAAGTATGTAAATTAAATAAAACATTTGTTGGAGAACAATCCAGAAGTAGGTATTAATAAAACACTTTTAATATATTTGTACTCTAACCACGAGAGATTTAATGTTATTAGTTAATTTATAAAACTCAGTTAAACAATACTACAGTATCAAATCATTTGACCAGGCTGCAGTTGCTACCGCAGGCTCGTAAACAAGGTAACGATCTAAAACACCGAAGGTATTCAATAATCGTTGGAGTCTCGGTGGAGACTGCTTTACCGATGGTAAAACATTCGTATTTATACAAGTTAAGGCGTTGGGAACGAACCGAGTGAAATACATCGAATGAGTCTAATATCAGTACAATCGAACCTGCATCAATAAATTAATTAACAATCTTTTAACTTTTGTAACAATTCAATTCAACTTTAAACGCAAAGCTGACACATTATATGGTTTAAAACAATCATCCAGATGCTGGTACGAGCGCTTCGATCTTGCTCTTAAATATATGGGTTTTAAAAACTCTGAAGTTGATCCATGTTTATATATTTTAGATAAAAAAATGCATAGATAAAAATGTGTATATAGTTTTGTACGTCGTCGTTGTATGATTAATTATTGCAACTAAGAATACAGAAGTTATACAGTTTTACAAAAACAAATTAGTGAATAATTTGAAATTTACATTTTGAATGTACCGACATTAGAAACTTTAATATCAATTTGTGATAGTTTTTTTTGATTGGTCGGTGGCTGTGAAAAAGTAACTTTGAATGTTAGACGCCACCGAGTTTCTTGCTGGTTCTTCTCGCTAGGACTGTGGCATTCCGAACCAGTGGTAGATTCGTTTAAAATCAATAAAGTGAAAGTACTCGTATTATAAAATTCGAGATAAAAAGTTTTGTGAGGTTAGTGTCTTTAACCTCAAAATACGTTAAGATTTGTGAAATAAAAATAAATGAAGACAACAAAAGTTGTATCCGCATTGCTAATAACCCTGCAAATCATAAAAGGTCTAAACATACAGACAGCAAATATCATTTTGTAAGGGAGAAAATCGCGAGTAAAATAATAAAGCTTGAATCTATTTCCACAGGAAACAAACTTGCTGACATGTTTACAAAAGCGATTGCTGTTCAGAAATTTATAGATTTAAGAGATAATCTAAATTTATGTTAATTAAATAAAAAATAATGCACTTAATTATAGTTAACTAGAATCATGTTTGATTACTTGTATTTTTGAGAAGGACTGTTGGAATATAGCAAAAATAGTCTATGATATAAAAGTCTGGAATGACACAATATAATAGTTGTCTATGGACGTAGTTCATACTTCATTCCTTCAGTCACTCTCATACATTCTTCTCACTCACTTAAACAATCATTCACCATTCATTTGCTCTTTGCTGTAGCCTGTACAATATTTTTTTATTAAACAGACAATCGTACAGTGCAGACGTCTTTTCTTTTCCCTGCGAGCTCATATACCAACAGAGAAGTCGTAAAGCAACCAACCTCTATACCAAATATCATTAAAATATGGGACCTAAAAGCGTAGCCAAAAGACAGACAGATAGATAGGCAGACACTTCGCATTTATAATATTATACTAGCTGATGCCCGCGAATTCGTCCGCGTAGATTGAGGTTTTTAGTTCCAGCGGGAACTCTTTAATTTTCCGGAATAAAAAGTATCCTATGTCCGTCTCCTGGTTCGAAGCTACCTCCCCACCAAATTTCAGCCAAATCGGTTCCCGCGGGAACTCTTTAATTTTCCGGGATAAAAAGTATCCTATGTCCGTCTCCTGGTTCGAAGCTACCTCCCCACCAAATTTCAGCCAAATCGGTTCAGCCGTTCTTGACTTATAAATAGTGTAACTAACACGACTTTCTTTTATATATATAGATTAGTATAGATAACTAGTCAAGCGTGTACCAGGCTTGTTTTACATAATGGTAAAACATGCCTTTAAAAAATTTGATAGTCATTATTTCATGAATAAATAAAATAAACAAAATATGAACGAAATTTCAAGGGTTTCCTATCAGCTTACAACGAAACCCATAAAACCATGCAAATGCCTTTGCTTACATTGAGTTAAACCCACAACTCTTAATAAGACAGACTAGGACTAAAAATATTAGTAGGTACTATTTAAGGTTTTTATTTCATTACTAGATTATGCCCGCGACTTTGTCTGCGTGGATTAAGGTTTTTTGAATCGCGCGGGAACTATATGAAGAATGTCCTTCCCCTGAATACAAACTAGGTATTCCAATACCAAATTTCATCAAAATCAAAAAAGAGGCAATTGTTTTTTAGTCCCGCGGGAACTCTTAAATTTTCCGAAATAAAAAGTAGCCTATGTTCTTTCTCAGGCTATCTCTGTAAATTTCATTTAAATCGGTTCAGTAGTTTAGGCGTGATTGCGTAACACACAGACAGACAGAGTTACTTTCGCATTTATAATATTAGGTTTGGATTTTTTCTTATAGAGTAAATGGTCAAGTAATTAATGTTATATTATAGTAATGAGTCTAATTAGTCGAAGGCATCGTCCTCCTGACAACCCGTGCTGCATCTTTCTGCTTTTTATTTCTTTTTTTTTATCCACTACAAGTTAGCCCTTGACTGCGATCTCACCTGATGGTAAGTGAAGATGCAGTCTAAGATGGTAGCGGGCTCCTTTGTGCTGAGATAAGAGCCTTATTCGGTTCTGGTAATACTACAGCTGAACTATTACCTATTCTGTTGTAATACCACAGAATCGTTTTTCAGACGAGTTTTGTTCACCGTAGGTGATGTATTTCAATTAATTAAGTTTTAGATATGGTACCGGGATCGAACCCCAGACTTGGAGGCTAAAGTCTATCCTAGGATATCACTAAAATATTGAATACTACCTATGGTTTTTATTTACCTTTGTTTAAAACTGTATCTTATCTGTATATAAAAATAAAACTACCCACATTAAGCATTAATATTAGTTTTGTTTAGAACTCTAAGTACGTATGTAGATAGGCTAATAATGCAAACTTATCTTCCAGGGTCCTTAGGAAGTGCAAAGAGCGATAAGTTAGGAATTAATAATTAATTAGAGTTTAAATGACCTAATGCGATACGATACCAGGTCACGTGACAAGTGAGCCAGGCCTGGTAATACTTAGTAGAATCGTAAGCCTGCATTTTAATCGGAAATAGTTTTATTTACTTACGCAAGTTTTCTGAATTAATTAAACTTCGATCTATCTGGCTCTACATCAGTCATTCCATTCAACTATTATTGAATAAAGCTCGAACTAAGGTTGATTCCAACATATGGAAACCACGATCCCTTCCCGATATTCTCCAATGAACTAGTCTTTACGGAGTCCTTTATCCCAAGTTTTAATAAGGGTGACTTGATTCGACGTCTGTATAAACTCCCACAATAACAGAACCTTTAGAGAACTTTTGAACATGGTCTCGTACTTAATGTTATTCATAGCTAGAATTATTCATCTGAATGAAATTGACACACATGAGAATTCGAAAGCATATCAAGACACGCGGAAGCGTGTCCAGCCAAAGTTCAAAAAAACTGGCGAGCAGCACCGTGTGTAATATTACACGAACCATTTGGAGCCACTTTTGACCCCCTCATAACTCAAAAACTATTTCACATAAACATGTCAAATTTGGCGCATATATTGAGACCCGTGAGATACATATGTGCTCCAAATTTCATAAGCACACCTCAAATGGTTATTTAGATATAAACGTACAAAAATCGTCATTTATATGATCAAAGGTATAGATCAAAACTCTGACACGAGGCATGCTACCATTGCTTAAAGCCGTATTATTTTAATATTGTTGACGTTTATGTTGTAGTGTTATAATCATTATTTTAAGGACGTCAAAGTACGTGACATTCAACCGTTAGTTTGAAACAATACTGCTTTAAGCGGTGGTAGTAACTCCTTAACTATTGAAAATGACACATAATTATTATTTTAATGTAAATAATAATGAATAATAATATAGTTGCATTAAAACCTTACCTTCGTAATCATACATTTTGTGCAACGAAACGTCATTGACAGAAAAGAAGAAGAAACGTATTTGAAGTCGTCAGTTCAAGCTGTCAGTCATTGTGATTTGTATTCATTGTTTATAGTGGTTTTAGTGATATCGACTGTTTACCGTGCTTGTTTTCAATGTTTCACAAAAAACTTTTGATTTTGAACTTTTGCAATCAAAATTGATGAGATGTAGAAATGTGCTGTAGAGGTAGTCTGACCATAGATGTAATCTGTCAATGTCAGTGTAACTCTAGGTACACTATATATTTTTCTTGAGAATTCTCGTCTTTAATTATCTTGTACAATGAGTCGTACAATAGAATTACTGGTGGGTGACACACTGACCTTACACCAAATAATAAGTACCTACTAATGTAAAACGTAAACTAAACTAATAGAAAAGTCCTATTACAGTGTAAAGGATTATTTGAATGATAGCAAGGCATGGGTATGAATTGTTACAACGGCTGATTATGTAATGTTATATTATAAGTACATATATATAATTTCAAATATTTGTGAGATGGTGATAATAAAAAAAAAGCGGAGTTTATTGCGGGCTCTTCTCAGACCAGGGCACGTTTGGAACCCTCGTAGCTTTAGTTTTAAGGTATCGTAGTTAATTATCACCATCACGTCTTATGCTCTGTAAGCATGACGTTCAGAAGGTGTACTTTGTAGGTACATATTTTGAATAAATATGTTTTAAGTTTGAGATTGAGTTCAATAATTTCTGTACAAAAAGTAATGATATCCCATCAAAAACATAAATGTAAAATGAGAGCCAAGTTCAAAATTGTGATATATATGCCTTGGTTGTTGACTTCAGCGACAAAAGAAGTGAGATCTAAATGGGTGCCAAGTTCAATGGTCAGTCCTGCAATTTATTTATCCCATCAAAAACATAAATGTGAAATGAGAGCCAAATTCAAAATTGTGATATATATGCCTTGGTTGTTGACTTCAGCGACAAAAGAAGTGAGATCTAAATGGGTGCCAAGTTCAATGGTCAGTCCTGAAATTTATTTATAACAACATATAATATTTTATAACAACTTAAAATATCATTTCTTCTTATAACTTAGTATAAAATGTTGAAGACTAAGGCTTTGGCTTGGCTAGTTTTCATATACGAATTATAGCCTTCACAAGTTGTAAAGCTGTAAGTTCTTATTTTATTCTTCCGAAAATTTGGCTATCTGGTAGAAACTGTACTTTTAGGTACCTACTTAATAATAATTCGTATATGGAAACTAGCCAAGCCAAAGCCTTAGTCTTCAAAATTTTATACTAAGTTATAAGAAGAAATGATATTTTGAGTTGTTATAAAATATTATATGTTGTTATAAATAAATTTCAGGACTGACCATTGAACTTGGCACCCATTTAGATCTCACTTCTTTTGTCGCTGAAGTCAACAACCAAGGCATATATATCACAATTTTGAATTTGGCTCTCATTTCACATTTATGTTTTTGATGGGATAAATAAATTGCAGGACTGACCATTGAACTTGGCACCCATTTAGATCTCACTTCTTTTGTCGCTGAAGTCAACAACCAAGGCATATATATCACAATTTTGAACTTGGCTCTCATTTTACATTAATGTTTTTGATGGGATTGATAAAATACTATCGTTAGGTGAAACTTAAGTAGAATAAGATATTATATTATTATTTAACTTATAAGTCATGATAGAAGTTAGATAAAATAGACGTATTAGAATACTAGCTAATGCCCGCGACTTCAAATGCGTGGATCGAGATTTTTTAGTTCCCGTGGGAACTCCTTAGTTGTCCGGGATAAAAAGTAACCTATGTGCTATTACAGACTATAATCTATCTCTGTACCAAATTTCAGCCAGATCCGTTCAGCCGTTGGGGCGCGATTGAGTAACAAACATCCATACTTCCATACATCCATCCAAACTTTCGCATTTTTAATATTAATTAATAAGAAATAAGATAATAGAAGTTAGATAAAATAGACGTATTAGAATATTAATTTCAGGAATTTCATGCTAAATATGCTGTAAAAACGTATTGAACTAATGTTTGATTGAAACATTTATTTGAGTAAGTGGATTTGGATAAAATTGGTACAAATTTTTATCCAAATCCACTTACACACGAAAGGATCACTCTCACAGACGCAGGAACTCAAGAAAACAATACTCATGACCACTGTTATTCACCACACATTTCACCGTTTTTTTTAAAATAATCCTATTGTATAAGACAATTACGTATATATACGCTGTTTAAAGATCATGATGTATGATGCTACCTATCTATAATGTGAAACATATATCTATGGCGATTGGTCCGAAATTATCTTTAAAAATGTATATCAGTACCACCTTACGCACGTTAGTTAAGTAGGAAGTCAGTTGTCAATAAACAGGTTACGAAGATACCCGCATTTGAATTATTAGTCCCGTCAACGAAAAGTGAACCTTATGTTAATGTACACCTATTTATAAGAAAAAATTAAGATCTATAAATTATATCTGAACAAAACAATCGTCCCTACTTGACCGAATGATTTTATATTATTTACTTCAGAAATGAGGTAGATTTTGGACTTTATTATTGTGTTTCAATTAATATTTTAAATGTTTTCAAAATAATACAACCACTGCTTGTTTTTGTAATTCATCGATATGACTGTCAGTAATAAGGTCACAGCACTATCACATTCCTAAGCTCTGCATTCAACTCAGGTGCGAACAGTAATTATTCTCTTGAATACAATATACTCGTAGCAATACGAAATTAGGTTTTTAATTGAAACATAACTCGACACTGACTGAGCATTAAAGAAATCTGTATCAATCAAAGAACCCCTAGTCGGAAAACGGGCAAAAGAAAATGTCTCGAACGTATAATTATATTCTCGATTCATTAAGTATAATTTAAAACATAATTTCAAAAATGAAAGAGGGATCGTGCAATTTGAATCAATCAAATAATCTCTAGGGTGCGTACACATCTGGCGGATGTGCCGTGAATGTTTGGGAAAGGCTCTTAAGCTACACGCGTGTATTGCATGGTGCGGTCTGTTCGCGTAACAGAGAAAAAGCAACCTTAAAATTAAGAGATATAATGAAAGCCATAAGCGTTATAAAGCAACTAAAAAGGAGGCTCATAAAATATACTACAAAGATTTTAAGAAATTAGTATACGAAGTTATGGAAGCTGAAAAACGCGCGTATTATAAATACTATGTAAACATGAGTATAAAAAATTCTATGTTAATGTGGAGTAAACTTAAAAAAATCTTAGTAGGGGGTAAGAAGAAAGACCAAGAGATCCCAGCCTCCCTCTGTAACCCTGAGCTTTTAGACAGACACTTCCTTGATGTCCCTTTTAACAGTACAGCTGCAATGTCTACTTATACCTACTTTGAGTTTCACAGGTTCGGCCCAAACTTGTTCAGCCTCAACACAACCAATGAAGATGAAATCATTAAGATTATCAAAGAGTTAGGGTCAAATGCCGTTGGGTCTGATCAAATATCGCTAGATATGTTAAAGATGACTCTACCGCAGAGTCTTAAATGCTTAACTAATATAATAAATCACTCTATTTTGTCCTCAACCTTTCCTAACTCGTGGAAAACAGCAATAGTTAAGCCTCTTCCGAAGATTGATAGTCCTACATCTGTCAAAGATCTCAGACCAATCAGCATCCTTCCTTGCCTGTCTAAGATACTAGAAAAAGTGGTCTATAGACAAATGACTAAATTTATGGAGGAGGGTAGTGTCCTACCCACGCTGCAGTCGGGCTTTCGGAGGAATCACAGCACTACAACAGCTATTATAGATGTAATTGACAACGTTATCACAGCTCAAGATGAAGGTATGGCTACATTGTTGATACTGCTTGATTTTTCAAAAGCTTTCGACTCTATCGATACCTCACTACTTCTGTCCAAATTATCGTATTATGGTTTCACTAACGGCACCATAAAATGGTTCAGCAGCTACTTCGATAATCGCGAACAATACGTTCAAATAAACCAGACCGATGGCAAGCGGTTAGTCTCCTCGTCCTTACCCGTGCAAAGGGGTGTACCACAAGGATCGATCCTAAGCCCAATCCTTTTTGCACTCTACATGGCGGATATGACCCGTTGCATCACTTACTGCAAATACCACTGCTATGCGGATGATGTGCAGCTCTATTACTCATTCCGGCCACAGGATACAGTAGAGGCGGTAACAAGAGTATGCTATGATTTAGAAAAGATTGCCAGCTGGTCAGAACTTAACTCGCATAATCTTAATCCTAGGAAAACGAAGCTCATGATATTAGGAACCAAACACAACGTAGGTCAGGTTGAAGCTTTTAAGCCAGCGATCAACATACGAGGAAAGGGTATTTGAGGCGCGTAATCTAGGCGTTATTTTTGATGCAAATTTGCGTTTTGAAAGTCACGTTAGGAATATTGTTAAAAGTTGTCTTTATCGGTTGAAACTTCTTTACAAAATGCGTCCTTATCTTAGCATTGACGTTAGAATTCGTTTGTGTGAGACCTTAATATTATCGAAATTAAACTACGCAGATGCTGCATATGGACCGTGTCTGCTTAGTAGGTCAGTCAAACTAATCCAAAGGGTCCAAAACGCCTGCGCCCGTTTCTGTTTCTTTATCGCGCCTCGTTTTCATGTGAGCCCGCATTTAAACAACGCAAACATGTTGAATATGGAGGCTAGGCGAAAGCTTCACCTTGCTACCTTACTTTTCGGTGTCATTTCTACAGGAAAACCTGTCTACTTACGCTCAAGGATAAAATGGGCCCGTGAGAAAAGTAGATATGTGTCTAGGTCAGCTCCAAAGATTGTATGGCCACACCATAGATCAGCCTCTTTCAAGGAGACTTTCAAGTTTGCAGCTTGCAAAATTTAGAACGACCTGCCTCCCCCAGCCCGTCTAGCAAAATCTTTGTACTCTTTGAAACACATAACAAGGAACTTTTTATTAGAAAATCTAAAGCTAGAATAGGAATTATTTAATAATTTAATTCTTGTCCAAATTTTGCAGAACTTTATATCGTTTGTATTCTCCTCCATTGCTCACTTTCCAGCTCCAATTCTCATCTTTAGCTCCATATTTCCTAACTCTTGTAAATAACACATTGTAGTATATAATTAACAAGTAGAATTTGAAATGTTAGTTTTTAGATTTCAGTTTTATTAAATTTTATTAGTTTAATCGTAGTAAGTTTATAAGGTGCAAAAATTACACCAATTACCTTTTATACCTACCTAAATATTATATAGCTTTGTTTAAAAAATATATATACTTTGCGCTTCCGGTTAGCCCTTGACCTCACTAGGGGTCATGCCTGAAAACCAGCGTTGCAATCGACTGGCTGCAGCATCAAGCTGAGGCAGCGCCTCGTTTAGCCAATAAATATAGATTTTAAGTTTTATTTTAAGGAATGAGTGCCCGGGTCTCATGGAACCAAGGTTGGCTTAAATCTTGGTTGGCACCTTGGTTCCATGAGAGCTGTGGTACTCCATGTAATATCATTCATTTTAACTTGTACTTTTTTTGGCTAAATAAAGGATTATTTATTTATTTATTTATATAAGGGGAGCAATCTGAACTTCATACATGCGATCTGCCCGCGCGTATTATGCGAGCCTTGCGTGAGAGGTGCACTGAAGTAATGTTACTTGGTTGGTTCGTTATAAATGTTAAGACGTTGCTGAAGACGTCTTTATTCAGTGAAATCTTAGTTACTCTTTTACTAACTAACAGAATTAACAACAAATCCTTACTTGTTATTTTTATAATATTGTTTCCTAAAATAATCTATTTACATTTTCAATACACCTTTCTTCCAAATCGATAAGAATACGACCTACATAGATTTATTGGCGTTGCAACTTTATGTTGCAGATAATATGAAAATTCGTGCGACAGGCCCATATGAAGCGCATTTGCGGCGCGTTCGACAGATGTGTACGCACCCCTAGGAGAGAAAATTTGGCAATCAATCATCCCCTCGTTACCTTTGAGATCTCATCGATCTTTTGCGAGTACGATTATCATTTGTACATTAGTTGGATTATTTTCTTGGCAAAAGTTTCTTACTAGCTCATTGTTTTAGTATATCGGGTTATTTGTCTCAATTATTCGTTATGGATCACTGACATGTGTAGCTCTGTAATAGCAATAACGTTCTTTGTCCACTTTATCTTTATTAATCCCCACCCCTCTTTAGAGGGGTGATAAAAGGCTAACATGTGTGTCTGCGTATCTGTTTGTAATATCGTAGGTCCCAAATGGATGAACTGATTTGGATTTAGTTTTTTTAGCTGCCGTAGCAAAATGTTTAATAATGTGATCCTGAGCTTTAATAATGCAGGAGACCACGCATCTTTATTATTCAATAACATTCAAGCTTGGATGAAATAAACACGAGATAGGATAAGTCATTTTTCTGCCAAATTGTTGACTCTAGTGCATGAAAAAGTCGATTACTATGACAACACATTCTTCTCATAATCTTCTCAGCAATTATTTTTATATATTTATATATATATAAAATTAATTGCTGTTTGTTTGTCTCACTAAAACTCAGAAATGGCTTAACCGATTTTGATGGATTTTTTTCACGCGTTTATGTGGGTCTCGGGATGGTTTATATTCACAATAGGGGGCGCTGCAATCGGGTTATAAGTTCAAGGTAGGACAACGTCTGCCGGGCCCACTTGTAGAATAATAATTATTATTAATGGCGAAACTGCAACAGTTCGCGGCTGAGGCCAATATGGCCGATATGAGGCGTTCCGTGGTTAATTCGTCCTAGCTTTCAAGTTACTCACGATTCTTACAAAGCTCTTAAGAAAGAAGACTCTGAATCGTAAAACTACACATAAATGCATCAAAATTCCGTGTCAAAAACTAATATAAAATTTATTCGTGCTTGAATAATTCCCGTAGCACTTGTTCCAAGTTAAACGACATTATGTCTTCTTAGAAAGCAGCACACAGCTTCCATATTGAAATTCTTTGCGTTGACTGCAACTCTGAATTCGATAGGGTTGTCATTGATCCGTATGAATGCTTGAAGTCTAAACTCTTTGCGATTTCGTCGCCCTTAGACACGGAAGCTAGTAAAACAAAAAGTTGAATAGAAAATTATAAAGTACAATCGACTGTATGTAAGTTGACCCAAAATGGCGGTCGTCTGCGCGGGTACATTTTACTACAGGGCCGAGCGAGGCATTCGTGGGGAGCGCAGGGTATGGGTTCGCGGCGCACCTCATACCGCAATTCGTTTGACACGCGAAATGTGTTTCTGCGCATAGTTCAATTTACGCCGCGTCTATTGTACAACCCAGGCCTGGCTCTCTTGTCACGTGACCCAAGATATGCGACCCTACGGCTGCGAAATCCGTCGAAGGCACTCGGTTTACTTGAGTGTCGCGTGCGAACTGTGAAATACGCACGTTCTTGTTACTCATAGATGGGATGTGTAAAAGGGTTTTTTTATTTAAATAATAATATCATTACTATAATAAATGATAGATTAATTACGAATAATTATTTATTTTCTTTTATTTTATTTGTACTTGAGTTAACCCTAATCTAAACGAGTAGTTTTAATATTTTAGTGACGTTTGTTCAATACTTTGAAATATTAAATTACTTTAATACATTAACAGATTGACGTGATATTTTGCATTCATATAGCTCTAAATACCTGGAGAGAGACAGACTAATGCTACAGGAAAAAAAACAAAAATCCACGCGGACAAAGTAGCGGGCAGTTTAGTTTCAAATGTTTTCACATCTGAGTGCTAGGGAGACTTTCTTCCCATTTAATCGTGACAACATAAGGAAATGTCAAGGGCTTGACAGTTGGTGCTCGACCAATCATGTTTCATACTATGATAGTAATATTATAAATGCGAAAATGTGTTTGTTTGTTGGTTTATTAGTTTGCCGGTTTGGTTTCTTGGTTTATCCTTCAATCACGCTGCAACAGAGCAACGGATTCACATGATTTTTTCAATGGGCCTAGTTGAGGATTTGGAGTGTCACTTTTTATCCCAGACACTAAAAGAGTTCCGGGAATTTAAACAAAATACATGCGGTCGAAGTCGTCGTTCTCGAATACGTATCAAACTCCCACTCGGCCAGAATACTTGCACAGTTCGAGATCGGTTATTTTTTGGTCCTTGATTATTATCTTCCAAAATAATAAAATTCAAACTTCTTAACTAAGTCTGAATTAATATGAATAACAATGTTAGAATTACACAAAACTTTGTATATACCAAGATAAGGATCTGATTTGAATATTTTAATTTGGCCAGTATTATTATAGGAAAGTTATTCATAAATAATTTATATTCGTCAAAATATTTCAGCCACTCTGATATCATTAATATTTAAAAGTCAAAAGACTGAGTTAAGGTTAACTTAACTTACCTTTTTTTATTAACTACAAGTTAACCCTTGACTGCGGTGTCACCTGTTGGTAAGAAAAGATGGTAGCGTCTAAGATGGTACCGGGCTAACCTGTTAATAGTATAACTGCAAATTGGAATATTAAATCCATTGTAAAAGTCCGTAATAGTTTTCTGCACGACATCGTACCGAAACGCTTATATTCCAACAAGCCACGGCCGAAGCCTCCCACCAGACCAGACAGAAGAAAATTCGGAAAATATAAATTCCCAAATTGACCCTGTCACTCGGGGATCGAACTCGGGACCTCCAATGTTAAGACAACAGCGCTCAACACTGCACCAGGGAGGTCATCAAAAAAGCGATCTCTTCCAGGCGACCTAAAGAGGAAATACTACGAGTATATGAGGGTGTACATTAAATAAAAGAATAAATGATAAAATAATAAATAGGTACAGTTAATACCATTAAACTAATAAACTATAAAACATCTAACTAAATACACAAATGACTTAAAAATAAAATAGTATATACGACGGACGAAGTCGCGAGCATTAGCTAGTAAATAATAATAAAGCACAGTACAGTAAACGAGCCTTGACAACTGAGTTTCAAAGAGGGTATGCCGCATAAGCCTTCGGCAGCCATCTTTGAGATTAGTTCTGAGACCGTTGACGCTGACATGCTTCCTTGAGGGGTCTTACCGTTGGTATTATACGTTTAGAAGCACTTACAGTACAAAAGGCGGAGCTTGAGGAAATATTGTATTATCTTACTAATCCTACTAATATTATAAATGCGAAAGTTTGGATGGATGTCTGGATGTATGGATATTTGTTACTCAATCACGCCCCAGCGGCTGAATGGATCTGGCTGAAATTTGGCACAGAGATAGATAGTCGTGAATAGCACATAGGCTACTTTTTATCCCGGAAAATTAAGGAGTTCCCGCAGGAACCAAAAAGCCTCGATCCACGCAGACAAAGTCACGGGCTAGTTTGTATCATAAAGAGTGAGGTAATATAATATTGTTACATCTGAAGCAGTGGCGTAGGGTTACTATGCATCTTTTTTCTAAACGAATATTATAAAGAGAAATGATTTGATTGTTCGTTTATTTGTAATGGCAACAGTATCAGCCAGTATTATGGGCTTATTTAATTTTTAAAAAAAGATTACAAATACCTACGAAAATTGTAATAATGTGATTAAAGTTGTAAAAAAATCTTTGAGAGCTTTTGTGGCGTGCGCTGCGTAAATAGTTAAAGTTTCACAAATATAATGTACTGTACGGTACGGAAATTGAGTTCTAAATCAATGACGTTAAGGTTCCTTTTACTTTGACATCAATGTCATCGACGATTAATCGAATTAAAACTTAGGCCCACTTGCACTAGGACCCTTAAATTGATTTAGATAAATATTTTAATGCTGTCCTTTTTTGGCAACTACAATATGCATTTGCCAAAAAGGGACAGCATAACAAAATTAACTAAATCACTATAAATGTCCTTGTGACTAATAAGCATAAAGGGCACTATTACAGCACACGATATAAACATTAATAATATTACAGCGCTAATGTAGATCCTGTGCTGCCCAGTGCCTACTGATTAATTATTATATTGGCTATGACTTGTCATTCCCCAGGGTGCAACCTATCAATGTAAGCATATTTCGTCAAAATCGGCTGAGCATAAGGGTCGTAAAAGCATAGCATGATAGGCACATTTTCGCGTCTATAGTATTAATATGTATATTAAATCCTTATCTAGGCTCTTTTCAGTAGAAGTAGAGGTTTTTCCGAACCAGTGGTAGAGTCAAAACATGACGTAACATAAGAGAGTTACGAGACTTAAGAGAGTTAAGAGACAATTGAGTATTGACGCCATATTTAATGACTGACTATATTTTATACCCCAGTGCCACTTATGAAAATTTTTCATGCTTAATAGGGTTCAATAAGGGGTAGTTTTGCTCTTAGAGATTGATGATGCAGTCTAGGATGGTAGCGGGCTAACCTGGTATGGCAAGGCAGTTATAACTTCTAATATACCCATATCACCCATACCCTTAATTGGTTTTACATAATCATCGTAATGGAACGCTGAATCATTTGAGATATTTATTTTCAAGTAGAGACAATTTACAAACAATAAATTACCAAATTGCCCTTGCCGGGGATCGAACTTGGGACATTATTCACCACTGCGATGAAAGGCTGAAAAATTATATAATGATTTCCAAAATTTTATGAATCATAAACTATACATATATATAGCTCTATAAGAAGACCTTAATAATATTGGAAATTTATCCCAGCAGATTTTCAACAAAATTATAAGAGCAAGTTTATACCGCAGAAATAGCTTGAGCAATATTTTGTTAGTGGTGGGCGTAAGCTAAACTTAAAATAACTTGAACTTTGAAACGAGCAACTCGATCTCGGAAAACTGTGAGGTAGGCTGCTTGTCGGAAATAAGTCAGGCGCATAGTTGCAGCTTACAAAATGCAATGTAATACAAATTTATAATATTAGTTAGTTATTAGTAAAATATCGATTATTTTTGTGGTAAATACTTAAATTCAGAAATTAAAAATTCCTTACTGCAGTTAGCTATAAAATTCAATTTCAATTTTAAGAATCAATTTGTAAGTTAAAAAATTTCCGCCTAACCACCTTTGAAGTCCGATGTCTCACAATAATGCCCATTAAATTACCAAATTTTTAGACTACCAGTTTTAAAATTAGTAAGTGACAAAAATCAGTTAAGGGTTGCTTAAATATTTGATTAAGCCTTATGTTTTTAATGTTTCACACGATAAAAATTGAATTTCTCTCACTCTAATTAGCTAAGTATATGTCTAATTGACCCTGAGTATTCTCTTTACGTGTCGTTACATGTACAAAAAGCGGCCGTTAGACATGTTTATTTAAGTATTTTAATCTAAAGTTGAAAATTCGAATCTACGTCGAATATAAAATTTTTCAGCTTGTGTTAGTGTTATGATGGTTATTATTTTATGTATAGTAGATCCACAAAATAGGGAATAGTACTTTGGTAGTACACTTCATAGCAAGCATGTTCACAAAAAATGCATGGAAGAAAACACTGAATAGAAAAAAAACTCAGCAATTTCAGAAATTATTAATTCCCAAATTGACCCTGCTGGGAATCGAACCCGGGACCTCCGCACGTTAAGACAATAGCGCTCAACACTGCGCCACGGAAGTCGTCAACAAGAAAAAGTACCAAAAATCGGCTCAACGTGATTTTTGGCTTTGGTGTAGTTGAGGACCTGGAGAGTGATATACTGCCACTTACTACTATTATCCGGGAAAATGAAGGAGTTATCCCCAGGACTACGAAAAACTTTATCCACGCGGACGAATTCGCGGGCATCATCCAATAAAAAATAAAGTAAAAAGCCTTTATTTACTATTACGATAAATTCATATTCGTTCATTACAATAACATTACATTACATACATTAGTTAAATATTAAAATTTTCACTAATGTCAATTGGTAAAAATAATAAGCATACTGTTACAATATAATTAAATAAAATTAATAATTTACACTTTTACATGCACTTACATAAAAGTCGCCTCTACGGCGTAGGCCTAATCCAATAAGTTAGTAAAAAAATTAAGTATTAAAACAAATTAAAGATTAATTAATTAATTAACTTTAAATCTTATTAAACCTGAACAAACATCATGTCCCCCACGCAATAGGCCCAATGATTAACTTCACGCCAAACAATAATTTATCTCGAGGGCGCCTTCAAAGAGACCCTTATTCCATTTCGTACGAACCACATTTATTATGGATGCTGTGTGTCTAAGGAAACGAAGACGTTTTTTTGATAATTTTTTCGTTTTAACTAACCATTTTTTTTGTACTTTAACTTCGTCTACTAATACTAATATAACTCCAATACCATCCAAAACCAAAAAAAACTCAATCCATGCGGACGAAGTAGCGGGCATCAGCTAGTCCATACTATACATATTACAAATGCGAAAGTGTGTCCGTCTGCTTCTCTATCTGTCTGTCTGTCTGCTATGCTCTCCCGGTCCATCTTTTCAACCGATTTTGGGGTACAAGGGTAGGTTGCATACCGCGGAAGGACACAGGCTACTTTTAATCCCGGAAAATTAAGGTGTTCCCGTGGGAATCAAAAAAGCTTGATCCACGCGGGCGAAGTCGCGGGCATCATCTAGTTAGTAATAAATATTGGTTATCGCAGTCTGTAATTATATCATCTCTTATCTATTTGTATTAAGTTAGATGTGAGACTCGAGCTGAAAGATAAGGCCAACTTTACAGCAATACATTAAACTTAGGGTTTTACGACACTGCGGCGATTTGATGGCCCTATAAAAGTTTCCCAGTGAAACTTTAAAGTTGTTACGAGCCTCATAAGCTAAGGAGGACGTGTATTTTATTTTAATTCTATGTTCTTTGGTGACACGATTGTTTAAAATCCTCCCTAAGATATTTTTTTTATGGCTTAGTTTCAGTTTTTTTAAGAGACCGTCTTGGGTGAAAATCGTCTATAGTGATTTAGGTTTTTTGGATTCCTGCGGGAACTCTTTAATTTACCGGGATCAAAAGTAAGCAATGTCCGTCCCCGGGATGCAACCTACATCTGTGCATAAAAATTTCCTATCAGGTAGAAATTAATTCACTTTGTTCTATATTTAATTTTAAATTTCGAATTATTTAGTATTTAAGTATCTTTGTATGTATTTATTTATTTATTTATGTATGTATGTATGCATATATGCATGTATGTATATATATATATATATATATATATATATATGTATGTATATATATATATATATATATATATATATATATATATATATATATATTTTAATTTTTAGCTGTTGCACTATCCAAAGGTTGTCTGGAAAAGATTGCTTTATCAATAAGACCGCCTTTCCACCCTTCTGTCTTATCTTTTAAGCTTTTCTGTTTTAAGTGTGTGCAATAAAGAGTTCATCTATCTATCTATCTTTCTATCTGTACCAAATTTCGTCAAAATCGGAGGAAAATAAGGGCCGTGAAAGCGTAGCAGACATACACACTTTCGCATGTATGGATTCCAGTAAAAGTTAGCCCTTGACTGCGATTTTTTAATCCGATAACCGATTAGGGTTATGGGTTTAATACTACTGATATGCCCATATCTGGTTAGCCCGCTACCATCTTAGACTGCATTATCTAATTCCATCAGGTGAGATCGCATTACTTGTAGCGGATAAAAAACTTAGCTTGCAGATAGACACAGATGGACAGACGGACAGACAAATAGACACACTTTCGCATTTTTAAATGTTAGTATGGATTCATCACTCCAGCTTAATCTGTGAATTGTAAGTAATAAAAGCAATCATGCTACGCGCGACAGATCCCGATCAATTCATGCCCTCTTCCCATTTCCGTCGACTCTTTATATATATATCACTGACACATTCTCAATGTATAGGCTTTTATGTGTGGAAATTACTTTGTGAAAGTGCTTGCAAAGGATTCACTTGCTATACTTAATTACTTTATAAGGCTTGACTACTGCCTCGTTGGTCTAGTGGTTAGAATGTTTGGCTGGGGCTGACGAGGTCTCGGGTTCGAGTCTCGGGTCGGGCCATAACAAGTATTGGTTTTTCTGACAACAATATTCTCATTACTATCCCGGAGTTACGAAGTTGGCGGTGTTTCACCCCCGTGCCTCGGAGAGTACGTTAAGCCGTCGGTCCTGCGCCTGATCTCTCTCCGGTCGTGTCGGATTTTCCGTCCCATCAGGCTATGAGAGTAAAGGAACAGAGAGTGCACCTGTGTTTGCGCACACACTTGTGCACTACAATATCTCCCGCGCAGATGGCTAATTTCTCTGTAGATTGGCCGCCGTGACTGAAATTCGGTCGGGAGGACAATATGGCTTGACTATTAATAATTAAATACAATCGTGTTTGTCGATTCCACATCTCTTGAAGATGCTCCGGTGTCGGAGGGAAACAAACGTTGAGAATAATTTGGAAGATTTGTGTGGTGTGGTGTTGTGTCGGTTTCTGGCTTACTGGGCGGTGAATAACGAAAGCTATACCACATAGATTTGACTACTTTAGCGAATTATAGCATATTAAATTTCAAATTCTTTCATATATTATAATAATATTTACTACTACATGTGTGCAGGTATATACCTGCTACTTCGTGTGCGTGGTTTAGGCACAGAATAGGTCATAGTACGTAGTGGTTTAAGTTAGTCACAATAACTATAGTTGTGAGTGAAAACTGACTAGTTATTTTCTCATTACCACATTGTCAGAATATAGGCCATGACAGAAACTTAGTCGCAGTGAAACGTACACTTACAGTCTGCACCCTTATGCATTCAACATTCCGTGGATTAGTACGAATAGTAGTACGTTCCTAATTCAAACCGCTAGGATATGGAATGCCCTTCCATCTTCCGTTATTCTCTCCTCTTATAATATAGGTACTTACCTTCAAATGAAGAGTGAATAGGCATCTTCTATATAAGCGCACTCCACCTCAGGCTGCATCAGCACTTGCAAACAGGTCTGGTTGCAGCCTATATATAAAAAAAGTAACTATCGCGTTATTAAATTGTACTAAGTTAACTATCTTGTGACAGTAATGTTTTATTTTTGTTCGCTCATTACTGTTATCAGAAGGCCGAGAGGGAGTTTAATACGTATTCAATCGCATTAGAGTTAACTAACATTTAAATATGGCATCGATTGAGCCAGCTGTGAAGCACTTGACAATTCTATAAAAATTTTAGTTATCTTTATATCGCGATCAAATGGGAAAAAAAATTTTTTCTCCTGTCTTTAAGGGTTGTCAGGAAGAGATCGCCTTAGGCGATAAGACCAGCTTTGCATACTGTATAGTCCTATTGGTAGTTTTAAAGTCTTCTTTATTTCTGTGTACTTGTGTGCAAAGACTTAATAATAACAATAATAATAAAAAAATCTCCCACTAGGCACTCTGTACGATAGGATGTCACATACACCGGTCGCAGTTAGTATCGTATCAATTAAATTATAGTCCCACAAACTAATCGAACCCGGCGACAGCGTTGCTCAAAAATATTAAAAATAAAATAGAAACAAGACTAAACAAGCACAAAAATTTGTTCAAATTTTGGTCACTGGACTAAATAACTTGGTGGGACTGGACACTAACTTATCTATAACTGTGAGTGAACAGTGAGTGAATCATTCGCTCATTACACAGCCGTCAGGATGCGGGCGAAACGAACTGTCTCGTAGCGTTGCGTCAGCTTAATTACATTAGTGCTAACGTAGACCTTCCTCCTGAATATCTGATTCATTGCGTACCTACCTACGAGAACTGAACGGATCCGTTGAAATTCTATGAGATTTCTATTTTATAAGCTACAATTTTTAATATTATTAATTCAATTACCACCCTTGCCACTGATTTTTTAATTTTGGTCAGTGGCCAAATAATGTTTATATTTTGGCGATTTAAAAATCAAGTGTCAATGGTAATACTCATAACAATTAAAAAGTAAAACATTTTTGATTCTGTCAGGCTTGCGTTGCTCCTAGCTTCGCACGAATTTAAAGCTTAATCAAATCTTACTAATATTATAAATGTAAAAGTTTGGATGTTTGTGTCTGTCATGCCGCAATGACTTAATCAATTTGGCTGTGGAATGGAGGTAGCTTATAATCTGAATAAACACATAAATGGGCTACACTTTAACCAACCATATGAAAGAATTCCCGAGGCGATCAATAATGCATAAAGTCATGGAAAAGTCACGAAGTTGTTTAAAGAATTCTGAAAGTAGATACAAGGGATACTCAAATGTACTTATTAAATTTATAATTAACAAGAATATTTTATTCGAAACGAAATTTACTCGGTACGTACTGAGCCATGAATATAAATAAAATTCCTACTCTATTAAAAAGTTCTTAAATCTTATTAACATTGCACCTCTTACGCCTAAAATTCTCTAACTTTATTTTGTTAAATATTTATTATTGGATAGAATTATGCGTTACTTTGCGGAGTTTCATGATTTAACAAGTCAAAAATACAATTATTATGCTATAATCCGCCAACAGAAAAAAATCTGTATGTACAATGTAAGATTGTCTAGACAGTCGACATCTCCTGAAGATGCTCCGGTGTCGGGGCGAAACGTGTGTGGAGAGTAGTATACAAGTCTTAATTAAAAAAATTAAAAAACACGACTGCCCCGCCAAAAAACGAACTAACAAGTCATAATTAACAAAATTAAAAAAATACGACTGCCCTGCCAAACAAAAAGTTAATCTAGAATATAATCTTATTCACATTTTTATTAAATGATTTTTTTTTGTGAAGCACTGGATATTGAACTACAGTGTTATATATATTTGGAATCTGCTCATCATTTTCTAGATGATGATTATATAGTTAATCTTATTTTCGAATATTTTTTTTTCAACTTTAGTCTTTAATGCGGGACCATGGTCACCCCATATTTTTTTTTTAAATTTTACTAGCTTAAGTCACCCGGAATAAGCTAGGGATTCTAACGATACCTCATTTATCAAGATCGGTTAAGGCGTATAGAGGTTATGGTGGAATATACAAACTCACATACATACATACATACATACATGAACCCTGAAAACAATACCTATACTCCTTTTTTCAGGCAATCGTATTAAAAGTTAAAAATCTAAATTAATCTAGTTAAATTATAATCTTATTCACATTTTTATTAAATGATTTTTTTTTTGTGAATCACTGGATATTGAACTATTGTGTAATACATTTTTGAAATCTACTCATCATTTTATAGATGATGATTAAATAGTTAATTTTATTTTCGAAAAAAAATTCAGCTTTAGTCTTTAATGCGGGACCATGGTCACCCCATATATATTTTTTATTTTACTAGCCTATGTCACCCGGAATAAGCTAGGGATTCTAATGATACCTCATTTATCAAAATCAGTTCAGGCGTATAGAAGTTATGGTGGAATATACAAACTCACATACATACATACATACATGAACCCTGAAAAAATTATACTCCTTTTTTCAGGCAGTCGTATAGTAAAAAGTGGTCTTGTGTGGTGGTACATGTGAGTGGTGGTGGCACTGCTTGCTTGGGAACTTGGCTTTCTTGCTTGGTTGGGAAGGTAAACGGTGCTTCGCTTGTAACTACATGCCGGACCATACAGAATTTTTTCTGTTGGCGGATTATAACAAAATAATTGTAATCTTTTCTTGCTAAATATTTATTATATAAAAAGCAAAAAGTTATGAAACCGCCTACGCACTTGACGTACTTAATGCAATTACAGACTAAACGAAAAGATGAACAGAACAAAGAAAAAAAAATTGAATGTCTTAGTTCTCATTTTGAAATACTCAATATGATCATAAATTATTATAAGAGTAATACAATCTATGACAAAAATTCTATTGATACAAATATACAAAAGTATGTTTGTATGTCGCTTTTCCCTGGTTAAAGGGATTGGCAGCGGATTGAGGTGATTTTTGCATCGTTATTTTGTAAGAAGAGTGACATGTTTTTGATGTAAGGGATCGCATAGGATGTTCAGACACCTTATAGTTCGACAAACCTATGTGACACGGTGACAATGTCGCTAGTATCTATGAAAAATAAAATAGAAACGAATACTAAACACATACAAATTAGTTCCAATTTTGGCCACCGGGTCAGTTAAATTTGTGGTATATTACGTAAAAAGGACGCGTTATCCAGACTATTAGTGTCTACGTTTGCGCAGCGCCTAAAAATAATATTTTTTTTGCAGTTGGCTTCTCAGATCGGGATAAATATTCTATGTACTTCCACTTAATAATTTTGTCTTTGACTTTTTCGCCGTGTATGTTACCTTTACTTAATATAAACGGGAGTCGTGTATCTTGGCAGATTCCTATCTCCAGGCGTGACATTTATTTATCAGCGTAATATTCAACGCTGGGAGTATTTTTGGGTTAAATGTTGGCCTCATTTATCCTTGGCTTCCAACATTAAACACAAATAATGCTGGGACATTCTCGGTGTGGTGAAAATGACTATCATTTACAGTCACGATGAGCAATAAGTTACTTATATTAGAACTTCTCGTTATTTTTTTTAAATCTTAATATATTTAAATTCGAAACTTTGCATGGATGTTTTTACTAAATCACGCCAGAATGGCTGAACGGATCTAGCTGAAAAGAGAATGCCAGATTTTGCCCCACCAATTTTCATAATTTACACAAAATGTAAACTTTTTAAAATTATCTTAGGAATTTATGACCACGTATGATTTAATAATTATTGATAAAAAAGTTGCGGATTTAAAAATGTAAAAAAAAAAGTAATTCACGTCCCTCGTCCACTTCCTATTTCTCTTGCGGCAATTTACATTACATTCTACGCATACTTACACGACTAAATAAACCTACAGTTGTTAAGTTTTTAAATAAAACAAAGCTCCTATTAGTTACATAAATCATATTCCAGATCTTTGTTTAAATTCGTTATTTTGTGTTGTTAATTATTGAAAATGACACATTATTATTATTTTAATGTAAATAACAATGAATAATAAAATAGTTACATTAAAATCTTACCTTCGTATACACGCATTTTGTGCAATGAAACGTCATTGACAAATGATTTGTGATCATTGTTTATATCGTGGTTTCAGTGTAGTCGACTGTTTACCGTGCTTGTTTTGAATGTTTCACCAAAAACTTGCTAGAACTTCTATAATATTGATTCGATCTCGCCGACTTTACGCTATATTCCATGGATGACCATTGTTTGCGATTTGGGTAACGACGTTGAGGTGCATAAATTATCACTGGAGTGTAAACAGGATCCTAAGACATGTTGTTGCCATGTTGGGCTTACCATCAAAATGATATTGATGCACCACGGCAGTATTTCTTGATAATGTAGCGACTGATTACATATTTAATATGAAGATTAATAAATCAATGATTACTAACAGTTGTTTTATTTCCAATTAGTCAACTATTCTATCGTTAAGAGAAGATAGCACAAGCTTATTAACTAGGTAACATATTACTTCAGGTAGACCTCAAGCTACGCAGGCATTTGAGTATCCTACTTCATTTTAAAGCCATAATATCTCTTGGCAAGAGCATTGTAACGATACACAGCATTTTTTTTACTTATTTCACAATTTAAAATGCATATAACCTAAAAAAATATTGCAACTTAAACTTAGTTTTAATAAAAAACCGCAAGTGTTAGAGGCTTCAAAATATATGTATAGCAGTAATAAAAAATCTATTAAATCCTACATACGGCATGCTTGTAAACGAAATTTAATAAGTGGGGCAAAGCTCTAACACAGTCTGGCGTTTTTCTTTGGCACAGAGACAGATTATAGTCTAGAATAACACAACAATTTTACGCCGAAAAATTAAAGAGTTCCTGCGGGAACTAAAAACCCTTAATCCACGCGGCCGAAATCGCGGGAATCATCTAGTATTTTTATATACAACACTCGCGACTTCATCCGCGTGCATTTAGGTTTTTTTTATTACAAGATAGGCTAGCCCTTGATGAAAATCACACTTATTGAAAGCAATCTGGGTTGGAGCGTGCTTTCCTAGAAAATGCATATTCACTCTCCAAGGTACTCAAGTCACACGTGGCAGGAAACACGGACGCTGGTAAGGCTTTCCACACCTTAGCGGTTCGTATCAGAAATGTTGAACAAAAACGTTTCGTACGAGTTGATTAAGCATCGACCACGTAACAATGCCAACGCGCATCGTTTCTTGCAGATCTGTGCTAAAATGGTGAAGGAGGAACGAGATTTCTGACAATCCAAAAATGTTTTGATTATCTGGGCTGGAACTATTCTATCAACCTTGTCGAGAAAGTTGAAAGTTTTAAAGTCTTCAAAACAAAACGTTGTTACAAACAGTCCAATATTACTCAAAATGACAGTTTGATGTCACCTAAATAAGGATTATAATAAATCTAAATCACGAAAGTTAACCATAGCTATAAGGCACCAGCTAATAATAAATCCGCAAATGTACTATTAACGCTTTGTGTTGTTCTTGCGCGAAAGAATCTATTTAGATACGTACCTAATAGCTTTATAAACATTTTCTTTGATTATGAAAGTAGTTGCAAGGTGCAATTTCATTTAGGATTTCATTTTCTTTCTTAAAGATTGGAAATTCATTGGAAAACTTTATATGTGATTTCCGTTAATATAATAATTGAATGTGGTTGCAAACACTTTGTAGGGAAGATTTATTTAAGAAGCAAGACTTCGGCCGTGGCTAGCGTTTCGCCAAGCGATTTAGCGTTCCGTTACAATGCCGTGTAGAAGCCACTTACGGTTACCTGTACCTTTACCTGTAAAAAAACCAGTTGATGTTGGCTGTCGTGGACGAAATTCGGTCATGAGGTCGTATTACCTGGTTATGGAAATATTTCAACAAAATAGTATAAAAAGTTCCCTAGCAATACCGGTTCCATACAAATTTTACAGTATTCTGAAAGTTTTCATTGTAATTCCGCACTCATTGTTTTCGCTGGTAAATGTACGAGAGTTTGGGGATCCGCTGTTTGGGCATTGTACACTTGGAATGGAAAAGCGTTTTCCTTATATTTCAAGCTCTCGGTTCCCAAAGTTGTATGTTGACCCCAGAGGATCCTTTTGAATGCTTTTTTTCTGAAGCTCTGCTTCAGAAAAAAAAAACATTTCGAATGGACAAATTAATTAAAAGAGTTATTTAATTAATTAAAAGAGTTAATTACAGTACATCTATGCGTAGATCATACATTTATACAAGTCTGATAAAAGCGAAAGCGTAAGACTGATATAAGTATTCATATTTATTTATTAAGTAGGTACTAGCTGATGCACGTGTCTTCGTCTGCGTCGATTGAGGTATTGTTTCGTGATTGAATAACAAACTTTCATTCATCCATCCATCCAGCTTAGATTTTTCATTTCATTTTAATTCATTTTATTTATTTAATCGTTTGAATGTTGCATAGTTTAAAATCTTAAAATAATGAACACATAGTAGGCATAGTCTACCTCTAACAGGCATACGATATTAAAGTCCTAAGTTAACATTTGATTAGACAATTCATAATTTGTACAATTTATTAATTAGTAAAAACAGATTAATATTACCTAAATGTCAAAATTACATAGCCAAGTTTATTTTTAAATTTGTAAAGACCTTAGTTTTGTCACGATTGAAAAAGTCATATAAGGTATAAAATGTTGTGGCGTGACGTTCTGAAAAACACATAATTTTGTAAACGGTAGCTACTTTCCAAAAGAATTTGTTTAAAAAAATCTTATAGTAATAAAAAAATACCTATTCATAAAGTTATCACTTTTGAGGGGTAAGACAATTTGGGTGTATATCCCGGTACGACTCGTAGGAAAGAACTCTTACTATTTCCTTAGACTGTGGTACTAGTTTGATTCTAAAGACGACGTGTGGTGGAGTCAAAAGCGCAATAAAAGGGCCACTTTCTCATCCATTCTTATTATAAATGCGAAAGTGTTTCTGTGTCTGCTACGCTTTAACGGTCCATCCTTTCAACCGATTTTGATATTATATTGTACAGAGATAAGGCGTATCCCAGAGAAGGACATATTCTACTTTATTATCACGGTAAATTATGGAGTTCTCGCAGGAATTAAAAAAACTTAATTCACGCGGACGAAATCGTGGGCATCATACATAACATTTTATAAAAGTTAAACAAGTCATAAATAATTAAATTAAAAACACGACTGCGATGCCAAAAGACGAACTAAACAGTTAAAAATCTAAATTAATCTAAATATATATTTGAATCTTATTCACATTTTTATTAAATGATATTTTTTGTGAATCACTGGATATTAAACTATAGTGTTATATATTTTTGGAATCTACTCATAATTTTCTAGATGATGATTATATAGCTAATCTTATTTTCGAATATTTTTTTTCAACTTTAGTCTTTAATGCGGGACCATGGTCACCCCATAATTTTTTTTTAAATTTTACTAGCCTATGTCACCCAGAATAGGCTAGGGATTCTAACGATACCTCATTTGTCAAAAATCGGTTCAGGCGTATAGAAGTTATGGTGGAATATACAAACTCACATACATACATACATAGTATGTATGTACATATATGAACCCTGAAAACAATATACTCCTTTTTTCAGGCAGTCGTATAAAAAGTACTGAGTCTGAATAAACATGATATTGTGCATTTGCGTTAGATGAGTATTCGGAGTAATTGATTGATAATGTTTGCATTACTATTGAAATTGGGCATCACACACAACGGGATAACATTATGTTAGGTCAAAGATCATCATCAAGTGTACTGATTATACTACGGTTCACTGCTTAATGCTAATAGCTGTGTTTGGATCACATAATCTATAAATGTTACTTACAATATATTATGCCTATCATCATGAAACATCATAAATGTAATGTAAAGTAAAACAGTCATATTAATGGATATTGCACAACAGGCGGCCTTATCGCTTAGAGAGCAATCTTTTCCAGGCAACTTCGGGACAGAAGAAACTTTTAAAGAAAACCGGAGGGGGTTACTGAGACATTAATAAATAAATATTATATACTTAAACAAACCCACAGAAATGAAATAATAACTATTCAGCCTAAAGCTTGCCACTTCAAATATAAACCAGTAGAGGAAAGAATATTTTCTCATGACGTATCAGATAAAACAAACTTTTTATAAATGTCCATTATTGAGTCAACGAGTCCTAATAGTCTAGGCAATGGGGCGATTTGTTGTTTGGAGACCCCCGCATTAAATCCTCAGTCGTTGAAACTTGACCGGGTCATAGTATGGTATGTACCAATACTTATACAAAAATATCCAACAAAAAATCCATCCGGAAGTTAGGTATTTATACCTAAAACTTAATATTTATGACTGAATATTTTCTTATTATTTTACCGATTAAACCGATTTTATAACTGCGTCGCCTGAGAAATTATTGTTGGGGTTGACTAGCTTTATTGCCTAGACTATGACGAATTTCCCGTGTTAGAGTGAAACTTACACGGTGGCCAAAATTGGAACTAATTTTAATACCTGTTTAGTTTTTCGTTTCATTTTATTTTAGTTTTCTTATATGCCTACTAGCGACGCTGTCACCGGATCAGATAATTTTGTCAGACTATACGTTGAAATTGCTTTGGCAGATGTGTGTTGTCTGGGCAATAAAGCTAGTTGACCCCAACAATTATTTCTCAGGCGACGAAACTTTAAAGTGTGATAAAGTATCACGAGTTACACGAATATTATAAATATCGAATAAAAAATCAGAAAGTAAGTAAGGGTTTTTATGCTATACCCAATTGTTAAGGCCGGAAGGTACATTATCGCGTAAACGCAGTTTAGATTTGATAATTAAAACGGTTTAAATATCGATGTTCTGCATGATTATTTCATTTGATCATTAAAAAGATATCTATAAAATATTCAGTCATAAATATTAAGTTTTAGGTATAAATACCAAATTTCGGGATGATTTTTTTGTTGGATATTTTTGTATTAGTTTTGGATCATCTAATACTAAAACCCAGCCAAGTTTCATCGACTGAGGATTTAATGTGGGGGTCTCCATACAACGGCCCGCCCCATTGCCTAGACTAGAGTGGTATGCTAGCGGTGCGTATTGCTTGCTTGCTTTTCCTTCATGTTTAGAAACGGAAGGGCGGGCGGTGCATTTCACATGGTACACAGAGATTAGCCTATTTGAAGTGAAAACTTCTTTAGGCGCTTTGAGCACTTTTTGGTAGGGGGTAAAAATGTAGATTTGCGTGACCGTGACTGATATGCTCACGTGACCGACATGCTCGCGAACAGCGACATACTCGTGAACATATAAATATAGTACATTCGAAATTAAACTTTAATGGCTTAGTGTTAAGGTTTATATTTTAATTTTAAAAAAAGAATAATAAAAAAAAATCTTTTTCACTTCTATCTGCAGTCCCTGTGACTGGCAATTTTTTTTGTGGATTGAAGCGAATTTTCTTGTACCTTGATTATCAAACGTTACAAGAATTTTGTCGCCAACGTTGCTATTTCTGTACTGAATGTAGCTCAATCTTTATCAGATCTTTGTTTCTTACCGTCTATTTTATTAAATTGACTTGTGAAAGAACAATTTTCCGTCGGACAGTTCCAAGAACAAGGGGAATCGAAAAATATTGCAGTAATAAAAATAGACGAACCAAAGACAATATGACAATACAATGTAGGGAAAGAGGTAGTGAACGGTTTATTCAAAGGTTTTAACATGATATTAGTTATTAAATATAACATAAGATGGATGAAGTCATAGAGAAACATAGTATTAGATACATTAGTAATAAGTTTTTTTTTAATAGCATATTTGTGGAAAGTGTGTAATTATAGTTTTAATTTTCCTTTATTATAGTAAATAAATTCAAGTAAATTGCAATTATAATGAACTTGTACATGATAAAACTACAAATTTCAAAACACCATTCGAACCATTTACAAAGAAATATGGAATGTTGTAAAACACAAATTGTTCTCCCTGAGATGACGACACTTTAATAATATCGTAGAACGATCTTTTGATATTTTCAAAATTTCTTAAAGCTTCCTTACAAACCTAACAAAACAACGAAATTGGGTCGCTCTTCAACTCTCAATTGCAACCGTACAACCATAGCTTATTAAAAGTACGTGTCTACAAACCATGAAAAATTGTTCACCTGCTCTTGGCCTACTAGAATGCGACAAAGCAAAATTCTTGTAATGATTTCAGCCTATTGTGTTACTGTATAGCATTTTGTGTTCGGATTTGTTCTATTTGAAGTGGACTGAAAATGGCTGAACAGAAGAATGGGAAAGAGATTTGCTACGGATTCTATGTATATAAGAGCTTTGAAAATTCTGTAGTAAAAACAATAATCCATACTAATATTATTTAAATAAAGTGTGTCTGCCTATCTACATGTCAAGTCAAAAAACCTTAATCTACGCGAACGAATTCATGGGCATCATCTCGTCAAATCAAATCAAATCAAAAATATCAAAAGAACCCGGCTGAGTTTGTTGTGGGCTCTTCTCAGTCCAGGGCGCGTTTGGGACCCTCGTAGCTTTAGTTTTAAGATACCGTTACTGATTATCACCATTATCACCATTATATTATTATATTTTATATATAACTAGACGTCAATAAGTGTAGCATAACTACCTAAATTGAATAAACATTATTTGACTTTGACTTTGACTTTGAATATCAAATCTAAATTTTATAAATGCGAAAGTTTGGATGGATGTATGGATGTTTGTTACTCAATCAAGCCCCAACGACTGAACGAATCAGGCTGAAATTTGGTACAGAGATAGATTATAGTCTCATATAGTCGAATATCACATAGGCTACTTTTTATCCCGGAAAATTAAAGAGTTCCCGCGGGAACCAAAAAACCTAAAACCAAGCAGACGAAGTCGCGGGCATTCGCTTGTAATACAATGAAGCACAAAGCACAAAGATGATAGATGCACGTCGGGAAGGTTGTACGGCGGGTTTAATTCCTTGTACTTAATAAAAAATTAACAACACACACACACACACACACACACGCATACACCCATAGAGGTATAATATAGTACTGTACCATTCCCGACCCGCGCCCGCGTTTTGTGTATGTACCAGGGATGTAACGGAGGTAAATTTATCGGAACCGAAGTCGGAGTCGGAGTTTTAAAATTTTATTTAAAGGAGTCGGAACCGGAGTCGGAGGCAGCGTCGGAGTCAGAGGCAGAGTCAGTAGTGGTCTCAAGAGAGATATTTTTCATTTAAGAACAAATAAAAACACGTAGCGGTAGGCGGGGGTGGCGGGGGACTCCTAACGCGACGGGTACGAACCAGTTCATAACGGTCGACGCAGGCCGCCGTCGCTATTTGCTATGCTTCGACCTCCGATTAAAACCTCCGATATAAAAGTTCCGGAGCCGAAATCGGAACCGAAGGTGTGATACCTTCGGTTCCGATTTTGGGAAAATAATCGGAAGTTCCGACTTAACGGAATCGGAGTCAAAGCTCCGTAATATCCCTGGTCTGTAGCGTTTCCAACCCGCACTCGACCTGCACCCGTCCTTTGTGTACTATTACACTAGCGGCACGCTATGATGGCCGGTTTGACACATTACAATAGTGATGTGGAATGTCAATTTATTCTCGAACAAAAAACAATTAAGTTTTGTTTTTGTACCTGATTAAATAGGTTTAATAAAACAAAAATGTATATGTTTATTTAATTTATTTGAACGAACTGAATATTTGAACGAAAATGAATATACATACTTTATATGCACACAAGAAACATATGAATACAAAAGATACCAAAAAAGCTATAATATTATCTATTTTCACATCTCTTTCATAATCTTTGTTTTGCATTGAGCATTGACGCGAGTTTGCCGGAGGTAGTAGTTGTGCTAGCCAGCGATCCTATGTGACGATCGTATTCGATTCCATTTTTAAAAATTTATTGATATTTTTTTGCGATTTCAGAGGTTTGTCCACATAGTGAAAATTGTTCATATTCACAAGTACATTCACCCCTTAAATGGTGCAAACTGATTTTTCTACACTTGTATACATTTAAGAAATCAATTTAATAAATAAATTTTGAGTCCTAAACCTAAAACTACATTCGATAAAATTTATGAATCTCTGCACATCACTATCGTCAATAAAGTAATACAATTATTTCCTTCAAAGTCGTTATCAATTAATACAGAACTTCATGAGAAACTACATTCGATAAAATTTATGAATCTCTGCACATCACTATCGTCAATAAAGTAATACAATTATTTCCTTCAAAGTCGTTATCAATTAATACGGAACTTCATGAGCGGACAAACGTCAAACCGGCCATCATAGCGTGCCGCTAGTTTAAATAAGATCATTTCTTGACTGGTATCCATTTGCACAGGACTACGACCAATCATACGCTTGCATTCTACATTGTGTGTAGAGGCTATTAATTTTTGTGCCGAATAAAATCTTTATGTTAAAAGAAAGCGGAAATCTTATATATTACAAATAAGAAAGGTCATTATTATCCGATATTCTATATAGTGCGCTGTCAAATCTTTTGTTGCTAAAATGTTCATATAATAACTTGAATAATGAACATTAAGCGTGGGCGAATCAAACATCCAAGACATTAAATTACCCACAGGCTCGTATGCTCGCTATTTATTAAAAATATAGTATTAATAAAATAACAATACAATCCCAATTTGTATAGCACTTCAATACATCGCTATTGTATTTCGTTTTTGTTTTTTGTAGCATTTTCCAGGGGCCGATATCACTGTGATTGGATTACGTACTAAAATATTTTTCGATACATAAAGCGGTGCTAGCGCGTACGTGGGTCGCGGAATATACGACTCAATATCCTTTAAGGGTCGTTATTTTGCTGTACAGATTTCCAGTCTGCCGTTTTTCTAACGTTGAACACGGTCTTGATGATGGTTATTTTCCCAGCAGATGTTTCCCGTGACTTCTTTCGGTACGATTAAGGTATTTTATGCCTTAACTGCCTCGTTGGTCTAGTGGTTAACATGTTCGAATGCGGCCGTCGAGGTCCCGGGTGGGACTATTATAACTATTATGCATTGGGTTTTTCTGACTAGAAATTCTCAGTACTAGCCTAAAGTTGGAAGTTGGCGGTGTTTCACCCCCGTGCATCAGAGAGCACGTGAAACCGTCGGTCCCGGTTATTATCACTAACATGTTCATAGTCGTAAAACCCACTAACCCGCATTGGAGCAGCGTGGCGAGTCTAAGCTCTAATCCCCTCTCTCTTATGACAGTGGAGGCCTGTGCCCAGAAGAGGGACGTTAATGGGCTGTAGTAGTGGTAGTAGATGCCTTTTGCGGGGGAAATTTCCGGGCATAAAATAATCCGGACCGGGGGAATCTGGGATTCAAGTCTAAGCAATAATCCAGAAGTAGGTATTAATGATAAAACTTTTAGAATATTTGTACTCTCAATTGAACTTGCACGAGTAAATGGTTAATCGTGTAGAGGTTCCACGAGAGATTTACTGTAATTAGATAAGAACCTAATAAGACCCTACCAAAATAATTGATGTGTAGCAAATGTTCACTATCTTGTTTTATATGTACTCCATATTTTGGCAATATTTTTGGTTCGATAAGATATTATGTAATATTTTGTTGCGTTAAAAGATATGTTCTTAATTAAGTTATAATAGAGATTTTATGATAATACAACTTGCCAAGCCACTTAGAGAAAACAATATAATAATTATAATATTATTATTATGAGCTGTGTTGTTTCTCGCGCCACTGTAGCTTTCCGTGCGGAAAATAAGTTCAATATGTTTACTTTGTTGAGTGGCGTGGGAACTACTCTAATAGGAGTACAGACGGTTTACATCACTATGCGTTTTCTGGATATAATACACTCAAACTATGATAATGATAGCTGATGCCTGCGACTTCGTCTTCGTGGATTCAAGTTTTTTTATACTATTCTAGACTATAATCTATGTCTGTACTAAATAACATGCAGATCCGTTCAGCCGTTCTGGCGTGATTGAGTAACAAACATCTATCTATCTATCCATCGCGCGTCGCACGTCGTGGGCATCAGCTAGTACCTTATAAAGCAAGCAAAACGCACCACCAGCACACCACACAAATCTACGAAAGTAGTCTCAACAAACGCTTCACATCGACACCAGAGCCACGCAGAGCTTCCTCTGGAGATTGACTCAACAATGCACTTACACAACAATAGTATATTGTGATACAAGGGTGGAAAGTAGGTTATTGCAAACGAGCTGTCATTAATAAGCCCGAGCCGAAGGTGAGGGATTTTAATGTCACGAGTTTGCAATAACCTTCACACCCGTGTATTACACGACGTTTTTCAATACAGTTGTGGGAAATAGTAATAAACAAATCAAAGAATTACAATTCTGGAAATTGAGAGTAAAGCTTGAGCAATTACTAAAATTCCGTGAAATTTGCTGCTGTGCACGGGTTGAAGATCGCTCAAATCGTATAGACTCAGTAGTTTTTTCAGTGGGATTTTTCTCGAAACATGTAGTTTCACTGAATTTTAGTTGCTGTGACGGAGGCGCGGGCGGCGGCAGCTCTTCCCAAGATTTTGATGGACTTGTCGACGACGGCCCTTCTCGAGATGTCGACGGACGTGCCTCCGTTTCATTTATTTTTATAGAATCTGTGATTTGATGAGATTTTTTTTTTTTTCCACCGAATCACCCTTCTGCTACCGTGGCAGCGCGCCATCCTCCGTGACGCTTTAAAGTTGTTATATCTGCTCGCGCATTTGCCAGCAAAGTCGCAGAAGTTCTGCGGAAGCTATGGCCAGTATATTCCTCAGTATTTGGCAGTTTAAGGAATGTAGCAATATCTTTAGGTATGGACCCTATTTGGTTTACGCCAACTTTCTGACGGATAAATTTTCCGTGTTGGTAATTTTGGAAAAAGCAGCTGCTGTTTTGCATTGTAACACGCAGACCTATGTATTTCTTCACAATTTCACAAAATTTGCCATTTATTGTGAAGGTCCGGGGTATTTTATTTTTTGTGTTTGGTACTTTAACCAAAAGCATTTCGCCATGGAATTCTATGTCGTTCATGTCCATATTTGCCAACTCCTGTCGTCTCAAGGCCCCAGTTATGCCAAAGATCAATATAACCTGAAAACAAACAAATACGTAGGTCAGATAAATATTGTACATAAGTAAATGCCTTCCATAAAGTTGTTTTATAGAACAAATAATTAAACCGTACATAAAAATTGTTAAAACAAACCTTTGTTAACAAATATTTATCGTCTGGTGCTTCATTTAGATATTTCTCCACGTCATCAGTTGTCAATACTTTTGATTTTTTGCCTATAAAACCATCAGACTGCCGTTTCATGAAAGCTGATGATTTTAGGTAACTTTGGAGATCTATGTCATTATTTGTTTTGAGAGTAGTTTTTAACATGGAATAACTTGACCACAATGTAGATGGTTTATATTTTCCACTCAATTCATGAAAATAAGCTAATAAAACATTTTCTGAGAATGACTTTTTTTATGTTTTTTCCATGAAATAAAATTATTGTAAGCCGTCATATATCTATCTCGAGATTTTGGGGGCAAAATTCCATCTTGCGCAGTTTTCGCCTCAGATAAAATATCTGGTGGAGTTAATTCCATTTCATCATTAGTACTAGAACTCATATTAACAAAAATATAATCAATTTAACACATAAAAAATAAAAAATTTCAGCAAATGGCGCGTATTTACACCTGGACATATTTTATTTTTTCAACGAAACTAGGCTACGGGTTCGTACCTACGCGTATACAGCCTATTCGATTTTTGTCAAATGTTGAAAATAATTAAAATAAAACTGGTAATTAAATATAATCAACAACCATTTAAAAGAATTTTGGAAATTCAATGCTAAAACGTACGGATTCATTCATTTTTCCTCGTAAAAAGCCTATTCGATTAAATTCTATGTATGAAAACTCCTTGCTACTAAACTTTTTTAATTGACTTGGAAAATTTAAAACTAAACTGCAAAAGTAAGTGTCGAGCTTGTAAAAGTAAGTCACGACCGTGTAAAAGTAAGATGCCTATGCGAAAGATTCAATTTTCGAATCATAACTACCGCCTCTGAAAGTGCGCCATGTTTGACAACTGTATTGAAAAGAACTTTATCACATATTATGAAACTAGATGATGCCAGCGGGAACAGGAATCAAAAAACCTTATGGAGGAGCCACGAGTTTATTCCGGAATAAAAAGTAGCATATGTCCTTCTCCGAGACACAAGCTATCCCTTTATGGTATATAATATAGATAAACCAAATTTCATCAAAATCGGTTGAACAGATAAAATCGGCGAAAGTATTCGCATTTATAATATTAGTATGGATGATATTTAATTGCTTTGTTATAATATATTTATTTTGATCCAAATTATATTTTCTAGAACTATGTAGGTAAGTCTTCGTAAATTTAAAATCCCATCAAAAACATAAATGTAAAATGAGAGCCAAGTTCAAAATTGTGATATATATGCCTTGGTTGTTGACTTCAGCGACAAAAGGAGTGAGATCTAAATGGGTGCCAAGTTCAATGGTCAGTCCTGCAATTTATATATCCCATCAAAAACATAAATGTGAAGTGAGAGCCAAATTCAAAATTGTGATATATATGCCTTGGTTGTTGACTTCAGCGACAAAAGAAGTGAGATCTAAATGGGTGCCAAGTTCAATGGTCAGTCCTGAAATTTATTTATAACAACATATAATATTTTATAACAACTTAAAATATCATTTCTTCTTATAACGTAGTATAAAATATTGAAGACTAAGGCTTTGGCTTGGCTAGTTTTCATATACGAATTATAGCGTTCACAAGTTGTAAAGCTGTAAGTTTTTATTTTATTCTTCCGAAAATTTGGCTTGCTGGTAGAAACTGTACTTTTAGGTACCTACTTAATAATAATTCGTATATGGAAACTAGCCAAGCCAAAGCCTTAGTCTTCAACATTTTATACTAAGTTATAAGAAGAAATGATATTTTAAGTTGTTATAAAATATTATATGTTGTTATAAATAAATTTCAGGACTGACCATTGAACTTGGCACCCATTTAGATCTCACTTCTTTTGTCGCTGAAGTCAACAACCAAGGCATATATATCACAATTTTGAATTTGGCTCTCATTTCACATTTATGTTTTTGATGGGATATATAAATTGCAGGACTGACCATTGAACTTGGCACCCATTTAGATCTCACTCCTTTTGTCGCTGAAGTCAACAACCAAGGCATATATATCACAATTTTGAACTTGACTCTCATTTTACATTTATGTTTTTGATGGGATATCATTACTTTTTGTACAGAAATTATTGAACTCAATCTCAAACTCAAAACATATTTATTCAAAATATGTACCTACAAAGTACACCTTCTGAACGTCATGCTTACAGAGCATAAGACGTGATGGTGATAATTAACTACGATATCTTAAAACTAAAGCTACGAGGGTTCCAAACGTGCCCTGGTCTGAGAAGAGCCCGCAATAAACTCCGCTTTTTTTTTATTATCACCATCTCACAAATATTTGAAATTATATATATGTACTTATAATATAACATTACATAATCAGCCGTTGTAACAATTCATACCCATGCCTTGCTATCATTCAAATAATCCTTTACACTGTAATAGGACTTTTCTATTAGTTTATTTTACGTTTTACATTAGTAGGTACTTATTATTTGGTGTAAGGTCAGTGTGTCACCCACCAGTAATTCTATTGTACGACTCATTGTACAAGATAATTAAAGACGAGAATTCTCAAGAAAAATATATAGTGTACCTAGAGTTACACTGACATTGACAGATTACATCTATGGTCAGACTACCTCTACAGCACATTTCTACATCTCATCAATTTTGATTGCAAAAGTTCAAAATCAAAAGTTTTTTGTGAAACATTGAAAACAAGCACGGTAAACAGTCGATATCACTAAAACCACTATAAACAATGAATACAAATCACAATGACTGACAGCTTGAACTGACGACTTCAAATACGTTTCTTCTTCTTTTCTGTCAATGACGTTTCGTTGCACAAAATGTATGAATAGGAAGGTAAGGTTTTAATGCAACTATATTATTATTCATTATTATTTACATTAAAATAATAATTATGTGTCATTTTCAATAGTTAAGGAGTTACTACCACCGCTCAAAGCAGTATTGTTTCAAACTAACGGTTGAATGTCACGTACTTTGACGTCCTTAAAATAATGATTATAACACTACAACATAAACGTCAACAATATTAAAATAATACGGCTTTAAGCAATGGTAGCATGCCTCGTGTCAGAGTTTTGATCTATCCTTTGATCATAAAAATGACGATTTTTGTACGTTTATATCTAAATAACCATTTGAGGTGTGCTTATGAAATTTGGAGCACATATGTATCTCACGGGTCTCAATATATGCGCCAAATTTGACATGTTTATGTGAAATAGTTTTTGAGTTATGAGGGGGTCAAAAGTGGCTCCAAATGGTTCGTGTAATATTACACACGGTGCTGCTCGCCAGTTTTTTTGAACTTTGGCTGGACACGCTTCCGCGTGTCTTGATCTACTATTTACTTTTGTGCTATTTTTAATACGAATTAAATTCCCTGCTTATACTCATACTAAACATAGTTCGTTTGTAATCGAATAAAGCTGGTATTGTAATATAACTCAATAACCTGCTTCGTTGGTCGTAAGGACTGTATCAATGCCTCCCAAGGGTTCCTTTGATGTAGACAGCCTTTTTGTTTCCTGTACCTATTGTTGAGCTAAAGCAATTTCCCTGAGCTTTATATCGAGATTTCCAGAAGAGAATTCTTTAAGCCTGAATGGATCTAATATTACCACTTCGCAACCTAGCTTCTTTTTATTTTCTTTGTGAGTCGTTAGTTACAGATTATAGACAGCGTTCTCAGTGTGCCTCTAGGACTTGACCATGAGTTTAATGCTCAAGTACTGGAAGCACCATGGTAAAATTTACCTTTAGGTATTGTTATGTGTGGCACAATGGTGAACATAAATACATTTTCTTCTTTCTTTCTTTCTTTCAGATAATTTTGAAATTGTTAATTGCCAAAATTTGTCATTGATTAATGGCAAAGAATATTTAAGTGATTACTTTCATGCCTACAAACAAAAAAAACATTGCTCCTGTGAATAAAGGTTGTCTGTAAAAGATCAATATAAGTGATAGGACCGCCTTTGCGTGCACAGCTTTGTATAATAGCCGCCGCGTAAGTTGAACTATGCGCAGAAATATATTTCGGGTGTCAAACGAAGTGCGGTATGAGGTGCGCCGCGAGGGGCCGCGCGTACCATACTCCTCGCTCCCCGCTCATGCTCCGCTCGGCCCTGTAGTACAATATACCTGCGCAGATGGCCGCCATTTTGGGTCAACTTACGGGACGCGATTTATACTGTGTTCCTTTTGCTTTGTAAACTATCCACTAGTGACTAGGCTATCGCGGCTTTTAGAAGGAGAACCGCAAGCCAATACATTCCCATCCGTCCCTTCAGCCCTGAAACGGTTTCAGTAATTTCGGTTTACGTGCGCTGTGACTACAATCAGGGATCAAAGGGTTAGGTACGCTGAGTGTACCTTTAATGAAATATTGATGGAATCAGCTTCAAATAGAACTCATTGGTTATTCAACGTGATTTGAAATAATAAGGTTATTTAAAATAGTTTTGTTTGGAAAAAAAATATTCCCCTACAAGTTAGCCCCTGCTTGCGATCTCACCTGATTGTAAGTTATGATGCAGTCTTGGATGGTAGTGGGCCAACCTGATAGGGGTATGGCAGTTTTATTAAACCCATACCCCCAGTCGGTTTCTACACGGTATCGTACCGGAACGCGTCTTTTGGCGGTACGTCTTTGCCGGTAGGGTGTTAACGATCCACTGCCGAAGCCTCCCAACAGACCAGACTAGGGAAAATTCAGAAATACCTTGAATCGAACCCGGGACCTCACACATTAAGACAATAGCGCTCTACACTGTGCCACAGAAGTCGTCAGCTCCGTTGAGTCATTTCGTCACCTATAAAAATAACTGTGCATCTGTCTGTCTATCTGCTACGCTTTCACAGCCCATCTGTTTAATCGATTTTGACGAAATTTAATACGGAGATAGGGTGCATACCGGGAAAGTATAATATGTTTTCATACGGTTATGTCAGTCAAAACTCAATAGCACAAAAAGATGCAGCTTGCATTGGACTTTCTGAAAGTGCAATGAATTGCAATGTATTAGTAGTTCAGTTTTCCAACTACAGCGACGACGTAAGTAAGTAAAAACACTATATTACACAAAAACAGAAATTATACACACATCGTGACCCAATTTACAAGTTCATATGGTGAAAAAACGGCCTTATCACAGCGACGTATCTCTTCCATGTCAACCTATACTTATGAAACGACAAAGATTGCATGAAGAGTGGGTATTGCACACGTGTAGATTTTAATAGCCACTTTCGTGACCTTGAACTATTCTGATTTGATAAAGACTTTGTCAAAAAAGCCACCGAGATTTCGACTTAATTCTATGAATTGTTCATATAACTCGTTTATAATTAACATCACGTAGATACTCAAAACTTCATCTCGCAGTTCCAAAGCTCATTTAAGTTATTGTGGTCGTTTGTCAAGTGTAATATAAGTTGAGCGATTAGAAAGTTTATGGAGTGTTTCATTATGTTATGTTCAATTAGATTTGCAAAGGCAAGATAAGGTTATAAGTTCGTATATGTCATTATGGTCCAGATCCGGATACAACAGCTGGTATAAACAGGTAAGTTACCATAGTCCCTAAGTAATTTCACGGATCTGTTAACCGCTTGAGTGATATATCAAAATTTATATTATATTTAGGTAATTTTATAACAAACGCGATGGTATATCATTGCCTAAAATATACCAGTCAAAATTAAAAAATAGCCTGATCAGGATTTTGATAGGCAAGCTATCTTAGGCGTATTTAACTATTACATATAAAAATATGTTGCATCTGGTTAACAGATCGGTAAAGGTCGTGGTGTATCCGGCTCTAACCATTAGTTGAATTTATGTCAATACTCATGACTTACTAATAAATGCGAAAGTTTGGATGGATGATGGTTACTCAATTACACCAGTACGGCACAGAGATATATTTTTATTCCACTATATGTTAGCCCTTAACTGTGATCTCACCCTGAGATAGTTAGTGATGATGCAGTCTAAGATGGCAGCGGGCTAACGCATTAGGGGTACGGCAGTTATATTAAGCCTATACCCCTAGTCGGTTTCTTAACGGAATCGTAATGGAACGCTAAATCGCTTGGCGGTACATGTTGTCTTCGGGATTCAAACTCTGAACAGGCCAAAGTAACCACCAGTCTATCACAGCCCAGGACAGGCATAGAAGTGTATCTAAACCTTTTGGGGGATCTTCCAGTTTATTAAATTCGGACAAACTTATATGACCTGGTGGCTAAAATTGGAACATTTTTTTTGCCTGAGTCTATTTTTCATATCTACCAACGACGCTGTCACCGGGTCAGTTAATATTGTAACTATACCTTATTCCGTTCAATTTATGCACGTGCTCTGCAACTGACGACGTGCGGCGCTTTCTAATGTGTACGTGACGAAAGGAGTACATAAAGGCAGGTCCAGATTTGTGTAACCTGTATTATTCTTTTTTTATGAAACATGCCTGGGGAGACATTACAGTTGCCCAATTCGTCTACCCAGGCTACAAATACCTTAAAATTAAAATAAAAACAAAACTAAATAGGCATAAAAATTAGTTCCATTTTCCATTACTTCTAGCTACGCTGTCACTGGGTCAGATATGTTTGTGGGACTACATATATTATTCAATTCAAAAGGTAACCGTAGATATGTTGCTCACAAGATAATAAATAGGCATCTAATGGTAATCCCGAACCGTTCTCTAACTAAGAATCTGTATCACAATCACCGAAGTCAAAGCCTTATTGTACCGGCCGCCATATTTTCCGTTAACGGTCGAATTAACACGTCGTCTCGGAAGAAATATTGCCTTTTCCGAAACTAAGCTGGCGTATAAATTAATTATTTCTTGTCAGCACCGGATAATGTTGCGACTTGTGGTGCTGCATAATGGAACGAATTGCCGATATATTTGCCGGCTCAATATTGGTTCTTTCCGTTTACTTTGGTTCGCCATTATACCTATAATAGCCTTTTATTGAAAGAATTATTTTTATTCTACTATAAGTTAGCCTAACCGCGACCTCAACTGGTGGTAAGAGATTATTTATGTAGTTTTTAAGATGGTAATATACTAACTTATTAGGGTGCGGCAGTTATTTTGAACACGTACTCTTGCCCCCCGATTGTGTAAAGAAATCGTAATCGTAATCGTTTGTCAAACGATTACGACTTTATGGAGTTCATAGTTGCACCTCAAGCATGTACGAACTCCTTAAACAGTTCGAGTTATATATAAATCGTTATAAGCTGTCAAATGATTACAATTTGCTCGGACAATTGGGACTGGAATTAGTTGCTACATGGCATTGTACCGGAACATTAAATTGCTTGGCGTCACGTCTCTGCCGGGAGGGGGAACTGACCACGGCCGATGCTTCCCACAAGACAAGACCAGAGAAAATTCATAAATTATAAATTCACAAATTGACACAATCGAAGATCAAACCCGAGATCAAGAAAACAGCGCTAAGCACTGCGTCAGACCGGACGTCGCCAAAATGTCTTGTCATTCCATTTTCCAAATTTTCACGAAAAGAAAAACACATTTCAAAATACATTTGATTAGTACTTTTTGATCCAAACTTAACAGAATTAACCCACATGCAACATACTTAATTCTACAATGTACATAGTAGGTACCTTATCACGTTTCATCTTTTCAGAGGAAAATAGACCAAATATTAAAGGTTTACCCGCCGTTCAAAGCTATAAAAACAACCTGGAAAATTAGTGATGTTCAAAGATCGACCAAATCGCTGTACATGAAACACTTTAATCCCCAATAAATATTACACTGAAACTTTTAATGGGCGAAATTCCTAAACAAGTTTTTTTATGATTCGCGCTCGAAAAAGTTATGAAGTTTATAACGAGCCATAAAAAGTGCGGGTCTGTTATCTTGGCTGTAATATAAGCTCATCGATTTTCTTTTTTAGGGTCCCGTATTTAAAAAAGTGTGCATGTGCACTGTGCAATTCACACAGGGTAGAAGTGAAACTTGAGAAAAATAGCCTACGAGAGAATGCGATAAATATTGTTTGAATTCTATCTGATTCTCTCGCAGGCTCAATCATATTAAGAATATGTTTCTCTTTTTGGTGTCGCTATTTCGATTCATCGAATTTTCAAATCACAACAATTCTAAAGAAGTCTTACTTACAACCAGTTTATTCAGTAAAGGTTTAGGTTTCCACACGGAAAGATAAAAAAGGCATACTAAAAAAAATTGCATATAGATAAAAAAGCAGGGATAAAAAGTAGCCTGTGTTACACGCGCACAGGGCGAATTACTAGTTAATATAATAAATGCGAAAGTGTTTTTGTTTGTTGGTTTGTCCTTCAACCCCGCTGCAACAGAGCAGATCGACCTCATTTTTTGCATCGGTATAATTGAAAACCTGTAGAGTGACACAGGCTACTATTTATCTCTGAGAATCAAGAAGAATTCCTACCGGAATTAAAAAACTCAAACCACGCGGACGAGGTCGCGAGCATCAGCGATCATAAGATCATAATTCAAAAATATGAACGTCAACAATATTAAAATAATACGGATTGAGGCGATGGTAGTATACTTCCTGGTAGGAACATGTTTGAAGTAGAGTGAAAACACGTTATGAATATAATAAAAAGGTTGGGCGGACAAAAGTCTGCATCACTCACTTTTATATGAAGCACGCACACTAACGCGACAGGAAAAAACTTTTTTCGTTATAAATGTTGTGTTCCACACGATACCTGGTGTGATTTCCTATGAGTGAGAAACCTAGAAATTATAATATTCCTAATTCGACGATTAATTTTCGACGACAGGATGGTAACTAGCCACGGCCGAAGCCTCCCACCAGGCTAGACCAGAGAAAACTCAGAAATTATAAATTTCCAAACCCTGCCAGAGATCGAACCCGTGACCTCCGCACGTTAAGGCAACAGTGCTCTACACTGCGCCACGGAGGTCGTCAAAAACGTGTTTATAGTGATCGTTATGAATGAAAAACTGATTAAACCCAGTTGGACTCTACGAAAAACATCAAATTGTGTCTTTTAAGAAACTCGCACACCCCAGATCACATTTGGGGCGCGTTTCCACTCCTATGTTAAGGCTGCTTGACATGATTAATTACCTCTTTTCCATATCCAGGGACCTTTTATAAAATGGAATAACTAAATAATAATAATAATAGAAAATTGGAAAATGTTTTGCAGGTTTAACACTTTTTTAAGATGTGCCTTATATCTTAGGTAAAAATTGAGTGAGAAAAGCTCAAAAAACTAGCAGACATTATGCTAATCATACTAATATTTTAAATGCGAAGGTGTGTCTAACTGTTTGTCTTGATAAGCAAACGTTTGTTTGTATGATTCGCTTTCACGGTCCATTTCATTTACCGATATTGACGAAACGTTGCGTCCCGACGTACGTAGGCTACTTTTGATCTTGGAAATCAATGAGTTGCCACGAAAAAATACCGTAATTCGCAGTTAAATTGAGAGCTTAAATCTGATGTTTTTAAGGACATATTACTTTGAGTGCCCTAAACGGTTCGAATTATCCATTTGTCAAACGTAACTGATTAAAAATTTCTATCGCGCTGTGTACCGTTTGTTTTTCAGATTCGCATCAAACGTCTACCCCTTATAAACCGTAAAATGGGGCCACCTATAGATTTAACAGGCATTTCAATTCATTTAACTCGGCTCACTTTTATTACACTCGTCCGCATAAAATTAATTACTGCGACGTGCTCAACAGGTAATAAAAGCGGAGGACGCAACGGAATTTTAACTAGACATTCGGATATACTTTTATGGACATTAATATCTCTAAAAACTTCCTGACGCAGTGGTAAGCACTGTTGTCATAATTAACGGGAAGTTCCGGGCTCAGTCATCATCATAATCATCATCATAATATTTATTTGCTGATTGTAGGTTACATGAGAAGTCAGTCCCCGGCAGGATCAATTTATGAATTATTTGCTCTGGTCTTTTCTGGTGGGAGGCTTTGCTCTTGGCTAGTTATCACTCAACCGACAAAGACGTGCCGCCAAGCGATTTAACGTGATGCCGTGTGAAATAACGGTTTGGGTTTAATATAACTTGCACACCTCTAAAACGTTAGCCCACTACCATCTTAGGCTTCATCTTTACTTAAACTCAGGTGGGGTCGTGGCTAGTTACCACCATATCGGCAAATACGTGCCGCCAAGCGATTAAGCGTTCCAGTACGATACCTTGCAGAAAAAATTAGGGATATGAGCTTTATATAAATTCCATACCCCTTACAGGCCAAGCCGCTACCATTTTAGACTGCAGCATCCCTAATACTACCAAGCGAGATCGCAGTCATGGACTAACTTTTAGAATTAAAATTTCTCTGCTATCTGAACAATAAATATAATTAAATTTTATTTGCTTTTAGAAATGACGACACAAAGTTATTTTAATATTCAGTAGGGCTGTAACAAAGGCATGTTTATGCGGTCCCTTTGTAAGATAAAAATCTCTTTTGCATGTCACACGCTCTGAGGACGACAGTTGTGTCGCGAAAAAGATATCGGTGACAACCCTAACAATCACCCCGGGGGATAGTCTTACAGTAATATCATAATGTATACATACATACTATGAATAGGCTAAATCTACTCCAGTTTCTGGTAAACCTTTTGGTTATCCTTTTTTAAGAAATAGGCTCCTCAATACTACTACTGCTTCTAGTCGATCGTACCAGTACTAGTAGATTGCTCCTTTAATTGGGTAATTTTAACAACAAGTCAAATCAGCAACTTTTTTCAAACGTCAGAACGCCCGTTCTGACGTTTGAAAAAAGTTGGCATGGGACGGCCCTGGCATGGGATGTAGTACAAAATACTGACAACTTTTTTAACCACTACAAGTTAGCCATTGACTGCGATCTCACCTGATGGTAATTAGTGATGATGCAGTCTAAGATGGTAGCGGGCTAACCTGTTATGGGCATGGCAGTTATATTAAACCCTATTTGGTTCCTACACGGCATCGTACCGGAACGCGTAATCGCTTGGCGGCACGTCTTTGCCGGTAGGGTGGTAACTAACCACAGCCGAAGCCTCCCACCAGGCCAGACCAGGGAAAATTCAGAAATTATAAATTCCCAAATTGACCCTGCCGGGGATCGAACCCGGGACCTCCACACGTTAAGACAACAGCGCTACACACTGCGCCACGTAGGTCGTCGTGACCTGTTTCGTCTGTAAAATTCGAACTACTTTTTTAACCTACGTTTCCAAACATAACATTTTGGGAGACTCAATGTCATGTCAGCCTCTGTCCCCCTTAACACATTGGCGCCTTTTCACTTCTGGCTCACTGAATATTCAATTGGCTGTACCATTTTGATTGAAATGGTATATTGTGACGGAAATCGTAAAAAAAGATATCAGCGACAACCCTTACAATCATTCTGGGGAATGGTTCAACAAGATCTTATGTGACGTGATAATATTATCACAGACAACCCAAAATATTATTATGAAGCGGCTCACCCTACCACAGTAGCCCTTTGGAAATCCTTTCTCAAGAAGTAGTTATAATTATGTACTAGAAGATACTGAGCCCTTCGAATGTTTTCCTTCAACGTTAAAATCAAAACTCTAACTCAAATCTTTTTTAGTCAAGTGGACTTTGACAAGTACTTTTGAATCGTCAAGTGAATCTACCACTGGTTCGGAATACCATTGCTACCGAGAAGAACCACCAAAAAAGTCGGAGATACTTAAGTAGCCGCTCCTCTATTATTCACATAATTTTCAACAGTATAATAATTATAGATATATATAAAGTTATATTAAAGATATTTAATTGCTTAACTGCTTCGTTGGTCTAGTGGTTAGCATTTTCGACTGCGACTGACGAGGTCCCGGGTTCAAGTCCCGAGTCGGGCCATAACAAGTATTGGGTTTTTCTGGCAAGAAATTCTCAGTACTAGCCCGGAGTTAGGAAGTTGGCGGTGTTTCACCCCCGTGCCTCGGAGAGCACGTAAAGCCGTCGGTCTTGCGTCTGAGGGTGCACCTGTGTTTGCGCACACACTTGTGCACTATACTATCTCCCGCGCAGATGGCTATTCTCTCTGGAGATTGGCCACCGTGGCTGAAATTCAGTCGGGAGGACCTTATTATTATTTAATTGTTTATAATAACTTGCATATAACTTCGGAGATTCGTAGAAGAACTAAAGTAACCGCCGTAGCTCGGCGTGTTAGTGCTCTTAAGTCCACATATATATTATTTTACGTATGTGATGTGCCAGAACAAAGTAACAAGTGGCTACTATATATCTTTATATTCCCCTACTTCACACCTGAAACCCGGTAGATACTAAGAGCTAAGCCAGGTTCCGTAGACGTTGCATTTTAAACTTGGTGAAATATTATGCGCATTACTGTGTTTGTTTTACCGTGTAGAGACAGCCAACTCAGTTATCTTCATGAGTCGTTCTGAGCTAGACATAAATATATTCATACGTACTAAATGGTCCCTTACATAAGTCGAGCGTCCGACTTGCAGAGCACGTTCCTCACCTGTCATAAGCCTGTCTTAGTCCCCGCCGTGACACTGTCACGATCGCTCGTCTGTAGATAATTTGTTATTATTAACTTATAATCTAAAGTCTTATTGATTTGGCACTGTATAATTTTTTATTTTAAGGAAAGTATTTAAATTCACAACATTACATACATTTCCAAAAAAAATATGTTTAATATTTTTATCCATTACGCAATCATTTAATATCCGCGGCAAACTGCATGATTTTTTTACTAACTGGCCTTACGGCTTCTATGACTAGGTCACACCTATATTATCTATGACCGAGTCATACGCTTTCAAGCTGTAAATGAAGATGGCGCATATGTTACAAGCAAGTTCCAGCTTTTCAGACTAGATGGCGTTAGTAAAATACGCCCACATTCTTTGTTTGACAGAGCTTGAGGAAATTGAGCTCGTTGGAGCTAGAACATTATACACGATTGGCCAAACGCTGAAGGTGAATGTGTACCTACACCTACCTTTTTACACTTGATAATTCGGAAAAAGTGTAACCATTACCCATACAGGTTTTGGGCTCCACTAACAGCCCATTAACGTCCCACTGCTGGGCACATGCCTCCACTTTTATAGGAGAGAAAGAGGGAATTAGAGCTTAAACCCACCACGCTGCTCCGATGCGGGTTGGCGGGCTTTAACGACTATTATCATATTAGTGATAATAATTGTTTTTTGTTTTGGGCTACTGTAATCAAAATTATGTCCTTTTTCAGAAAGCAAATAGATGAATTCATAATTTAGGTCTCCTAATAGGATATTAGGTAAAAAATGCTCTTAAAGTTATCTAAAATACTACCTGATCACAGTCTTTGGTGAACCCCGAAATGTTTTCTTGCCATTTCAATAGTCCTCTTTAATTATGCTAAAGTATGAACCATAGAATAATATATTTGCCAGGCATTATTAATGCAAAATAAAAAAAAACTATAATACAATTCCAAAGTACCAAATTAAATTAAACTAAAACCTACAAAAGACGATAAACCCTACAATATCAGACGATTTACTCACAAACAATAAAAAAATAAAAACTTATATTAAATACTTAAGTAGCTAGAAATGCCAGATAGTTCTAGACTTCTAGTAATAACACTCCATTTAAATCCCAAGATGATCCTAAGAGCGTAGCATAAAAAGTAATCAAGAAAAAAGTTCGCTGGAGTAGTTTAACGACTTAAAGTTTGCGACCATTTGCAGCTAAATCTTTTCTAAAACGCCATCGAATTACCGCTTTGCTGTTAAATCTTAACTTAGTTATACCTACTTCTATACTAATCTATACTACAATATTATAAATGCGAAAATTTGAATGTATAGATGTATAGATGTATGGATGGATGTTTGTTACCCAATCAAGCCGGAACGGCTGAATAGATCTGGATGAAATTTGGAACAGTGATAGATTTCAGTCTGGAATAACACTTAAGCTACTTTTTAAGTACTTTTTAAAATTAAGTTCCGCGGGAACCAAATAACCCCAATGGACGCGGATGAAGTCGTGGGCATCAGCTAGTCAGCTAGTCAAATAAATCAAATAAATATTATAAATGCGAAAGTTTGGATGGATGGATGGATGGATAGATGTTTGTTACTCAATCACGTCAGAACGGCTGAACGGATATCTCATATGCAGCAGCAGTAGCTGATGCAGCCCGAGATGATGGCGAGCTAACCTGTTAGGGGTATCGCTGTTATATTAAACCCCTAATCGGTTATTACACGGCATCGTACCGGAACGCTGAATCGCTTGGCGGCACGTCTTTCTCGGTTTCATTATATTATTTTATCATATTACTTTCACATACTACGTATGTATATTCTATGTTTTCCCAATTGGACACGCCATAATATTGAATTTGTCAGTAGTAGATATATCTTATAGCTTGGCTACAGATTTATATGAATTTCATCCAAAATTCGCCCATTAGATCAAGTATTACAATTCATGAGTGTACTGCCAAATAACAAGTAGATTTAACATTTGGCACTGCTCTCCAAGATATGATGCCAGACAGTGCTGACTTCACAATAATACCTTAATCATTGTTATGGTTTCGAGCTGCTGTCATAACATGAATTTAGTGTCTGACGGATTTAGTAGGTGGTAAGTTTTGATCCAATATAATATAAAATATTATGCTTATTAGCAACGGCCATACGGCAAGTAAATCCATACTAATCCTCGAACATAACGCCTCAGACCTCAGACGAAGAACTTCTTCCGAGCAATAACAGCGGCTCTTAGGAAAGTCTTCCTACTACCTCGGTGGAGTCAGTAGGTACCAATGTACAGATATTCCAAAAGACTGAAATAAAGGAGTTAGGAGGCACTCATATGTCAAGTTTTCACTAACATATTATATTGTACAATAGGGTTCTTGTTACCCAAATACCCAAGAGTTTAAGTAAGCATTCATTAGCAGTGTTATGTTTTGTGTTTGAGTGTATAAGTTTGTCACACTTAAACTATTTAGTAGTAATCGGCAAATTAATAAATGTCGTCTTTTCCCTATATTTTTTTTGCTAAAGACGGTGATGCAGATTTATTGTAATCTTTAATCTTGTATCTTTGTTGTATTATAGATATTGAGTGCAAGAGCTTGTCTGAAATTTCGTTCTATTTACGTAAAACATTATTCTCAAGAGCATAAAAGTAATATTTGATAACGTAGCCAAGTTACTTAAGAAGTTGTCCGAGTTTTGATCTAGTGCAGACTTCATACAAACTTGCGGAAAATAATTAAGTTTTGTTCGATAAAATTTATACTTGAAAGTTGCAAACTTGCTAGCGAGTGGAAGCAGTTGGTATTGAATTTATTAATATTTGATACTTTCATAATACAATACAAATATGCTACGCTAAGCATGATAACAAATGTAATAAGAATCAATAAGATTTTAAACATCACACAGAAGAGCGAAGTTCAACATACTGGAAAAAGTGGTCGAATATTAATTGTAAAATTTAAATACTTTGAGTCTCGTTTAATCATTCTTTGTTGGACGAGAACGATACCTTGCCATATCCATGTTACACGATGATGACATAAAATTTTGGTACTTACATCTTATGTTCAACGAGACAAAATAGTGAAAAGATGAAAGGGATCTACTAGAAAACAATTTACGTTGCGCGATATAAAGTTAGGATATAAACCTTACACAAATGTCAGAATAATGACACCCAGTATCATAAAGTTGTTTGCAACGATTGGTGTAAGTTAGAAGATGTAGCGGGTACTTCACCCACTCTTACTCTTTAGTTGATGGTTAAAAAATTACTTTTTTCATTGTCACGTGTAAATAGATTTCATGGTAGTTGACGGTATGTTGCCAAGAGGTAAATGATTTCCTTGATTACTTCTCATTAAGACGGCATTTGTTGTAATAACTGGCATAGGTACCCTCTTTATGTATATGCCAATTATTATTAGAGACTATACTTGACCATATTTGACATCTACTTAGCATACAGCTAAGAAAGAAAACTAGAGCTCGCACTTACTCGATAGCGATTATTTTATGAATTTTTATGAATTTTCCTATTAAGAGGCTGCCTCCGTAGCTAGTTACCACGCTACTGGAAAAAACGTACCGCCAAGTGGTTAAGCGCCAAGTGGTTAAGTGTTCCGGTACGATGCCATTTAGAAACCTATTACAGTTATAAGCTTGATATAACAGTCATATCACTAAAATTGTGGTGTGGTGTGGTGCTGTGGCTGTGTGAATTGCTGGGTGATGGGTGTCGCATGCAGGTGAAAGACACGAACTGTACCACATAGATGTGTCTACTGTAGCGGATTATAGCGAATTAAACTTCTAGTTCATTCATTGCTGCCTGCTTCTATTCAATATATCACTAAAAGATAGCCCGCTATCAATTCACTTCCACACCGCTATCTTCACTTGCCATCAGGTGAGAACGCAGTCAAGAGCTAACTAAAAAAACCTAAATAAAAAAATTAAAAACAGAGAAACTAATAAAGGGTACTAAAATTAAAAAATATAGATTTATGTTCCTTTTGCCGTTATTTGTACATACTTAGCCAAATTTAACTTTGAACTGAAACTACTTATTTATATAAAACATGAATTATACAATATGAAGTTAAAAGGATGTAAAGGTATTAATTATTATTATTTATATTTAATACGTCAGCAATACAACCGCTTTCAACGGTCAAAGCCTCCTCTAACCTTATCCATAATTGTTTTTTCATTAGCGATTCCATCTTTAGCGACTCTGTTCCTTGTAGTGCCTGCTACTGTTTCGTAGTAAAGGGTAATAATGTTTTTACTAAACCCTCATAACTCCAAGGGGCATAAACCCACTTGTATCTTAGAATGCATACCTACTCATTCATGTCACGTCAGATCTTGTACCTTGCACCATCCCCGATTTCACCCATATCTTTTTACAACCGAGTTTCACTTTTATAAGGTTCTTCAACAAAATTAAATGACAAGACCGGAGAGCATCGCCGTTTCCGGTGTATTATTGTATATGCGAAATAACGATTACGTTGAGTGTTTACTTGAAGTAAACGCTTTTCAAGATAGAAAATATCTATACTATACTTTGTTTTCACTATTTTTAGGGTTCCGTACCTCAAGAGAAGAAAACTCCAATAGGATCACTTCGTTGTCCGTCTGTCAGTCTGTCTATCAACCCCCTTTTTATCGGGAACGCGTGGAGGTTTCAATTTGAAATTAATATCAAATACTTAGGTCTATATGGTTCTGACCGAGTAAATGTAGAGAACTAAAACTGAATACTCCATGTTACTTTTATATTTTGGTGCTGAAACCTCGCCATTTTTCTCTTTTTTCTGAATCCCTACTTCGCAAATGTATTTTTCCGGTAAGTCCCGCGAAAGCCGACGTGACAAGTTTGTCCCATTAGTGGGAATTTATGCGATCCATGCATTGTGTGAATGCAGTATACAAGTACTGGTAGCAATGCTGCTATACCACTTACTAAATTATCTAAAAAAATATATAATAATAATGTCCTACCGACCGAATTTCGGCGACGGCGGCCTATCTTTAGATGTATCTTCAGGGATATAGTGTACAAGTGTGTGCGCGTAAATAGGTGCACTCTCTGTTCCTTTACTCTTCTAGCCAGAATACGGAAAATCCGATACGACCGGTGAGAGGTCAGGCGCAGGGCCGACGGCTTAACGTGCTCTCCGAGGCACGGGGTTTACCCACTGCTACCTTCATAACTCCGGGGTAGTACCAATAGGTAAGTAGTACTGAGAATTTATTGTCAAAAAAGCGCAATACTGATATGGCCCGACCCGGTACTCGAACCCGGGACCTCGTCGGCCGCAGTTGAACCTGCTTACCACCAGACTAAGTAAACACTAAGTTAAGTATATAAATAATTTAACAGTATGAGTTCGAAAACATAAGGAATATTCGGGCATGCTGATTTCTTCACGATGCTTTCCTGCGTTTAAAACAAGTCATATTTAATTTTTTTAAACGCATGTAAGGATGTGGAAAGTCCTTCCAGGCTCCAACGCATGTATTCCGTGCCACGTACCTATAACTTAAGTACCTTCAAGGCAAGAGTGAATAGGCATCTTCTAGGCAAGCGCGCTCCAACCTAGACCTCATCATTACTTTGTCTTAATATGCATGATTGTCGGCAAGCGTAAGCCTATTCTGCAATTAAAAAACTAATATTCAAGTTTCCAAACAAAGATTGTGAATTTTTAGTTAGAATTGCTACTGAAAACTGCCTCGTTGGTCTAACTACTAGACCAACGAGGCAGTTTTCAGGCATGTTCGACTGCGGCCGACGAGGTCCCGGGTTCGAGTCCCGGTTCGGGCCATCATTGAGTATTGGGGTTTTCTGACTAGAAATTCTCAGTACTAGCCCGGAGTAAGGCAGTTGGCGGTGTTTTACCCCCGTGCCTCGGAGAACACATTAAGCGGTCGGTCCCGGCTACTATCACAAACATGATAATAGTCGTTAAAGCCCGCCAACCCGCATTGGAGCAGTGTGGTGGATCTAAGCTCTAATTCACTCTCTCCTATGAGGCATGTGTCCAGCAGTGGGACGTTAATGGGCTGTAGTGGTGGTGGTGGTGGTGGTGGTGGGTAGTGAAAAGTTAATTCTTTATTCTTTTATATGAATGAAAATCAGAAGTAATCGCTTTCTAACTACCTGAGATGTTCGCAATATCAACAATGTTACACAATAGGTAATGGCTCGTTTTATTCCCTCGGGGGATAAAGAGGAATTCTCGTACGTGTTCACACATTGAACGGTCTTAACTCTCAGCGCAGGAATATAATATTAATCTTGAATCCCTTGGTTACACGAGCATGATTTGTGTTATAATAAGATTACTTAGCATTTCGTAATTTATTTTAATAAATACATGAAAGACTTGATTTTACCCGTAGGAACCATCGATATATATGTAGGTACTAGATGGGCACTTTCATAGAAAAAAGTTGGGCGTCCGACTTGTGATGCATGCTCCTCACCTGTATATGCCTGTCCTTGTCCCGCTTTTCAGACTAGATGGCGTTAGTAAAATAGTTCCACATTCTTGGTTTGACAGAGCCCGTCTTTGTAAATTGTGGTCGTTGGTAAGAACGAAATGCGTTAAAACATTAGAATTGCTTACGTATTAATTTATATATATATATTTTTTTTAATAAGATATTTATACACCACACTGTGGTAGCAGGTAGGAGCACTTTTATACTTATTCTACCTAAAATGTACTATATTCACAAATAAATAAATTGATCGATTGATACTAACAGTATTATAAATGCTAAAGTTAATTAGAAAGAAAGAAAAAACATTTTACAATTTATTAGGCTGCAGTTATTTCATTTACTTCTAAATCAATTATTATTTATTTGACGCCATGGTTTTCCGGATGACAAAAAAATATGATAGCCAATAAACGAAACTCCGGGGACATAATACTATCATCGATTCAAGCCGTTTTGTTTTATTATTGTTGACGTTTGTGTTTTAGAATTATAATTCTTATTTCAGCGTCCGCTTTTACAATAAGCTCCCAGAAGATAAGTTAAAGATGTCTCTGAAAAAGTTCAAATTTAATGTAAAACGTAAACTCATTGAAAAATCTTATTACCATGTAATGGACTACTTAAACGACAAGGAAGCTTGGCAATTATTTGCTCTATGGCTCTGATAGTTCCTTATTTAAGATGATTTGTGAGATGGTGATAATAATAAAAAAACCCGGCTGTGTTTGTTGTGGGCTCTTGTCAGACCAGGGCGTGTTTGGAACCCTCGTAGCTTTAGTTTTAAGATACCGTAACCGATTATCACCATCATGTTTATAAGTAAGTAATTTTTAACGTCAATAAGTGTACCTACAGTGTACCTATATGGAATAAATGATATTGAGTATTGAGTATTGAGTATTTTAATATTATAAATGCGAAAGTGTGTCTGTCGGGTCTGCCTGACTGCTACGCTTTCGCGGCTCATCTATTGAATTTTGATGAAATTTGGTATAGCGGTAGGTTATATCCCAAGAAAGGACACAGGCCACTATTTATCCCGGACAATTAAGGAGTTCGTCTGGAAATCAAAAAACTTCCACGCAGATGAATTCGCGGGCATCATTGCGGACATTTTAAAATAATACTGATTTCAGCGATGGTAGTAACCCCCCATTTCGCTCAGTCAAAATTTAGAGGTAGGTTTAAACGGGAGTAAAATATTTCGAGGTATTTTTTCAAACGGCGCGGAAAACAAACTCGAGCGGTCTCTTTTGTTTATTGTTGCGTGAAGCCGGTAAAAATTGAACGTAGGTGTCGCCGAAAATTGTTTTTCTATTTTCCGAAATGACGCTCGAAAAATTCGTGACATTTTCGAAATTGGAAATTGTTTTATTAGACTTGACTGCCAGGTTGTTGATTTTGGTTGCAAAACACTTCGAGCATATACCCAACTTAATGCTTAATTATTTAACGATCGTCATCATTACTTTACGTTTCTTCTCAGAATGAGAGGGAAAGAAAAAGAACAATAGCTACTGAGTTTCTTGCTGGTTCTTCTCAGTAGAATCCTTTCCGAGCCGGTGGTAGAGTCTTGACTTTTCATAATTGCAGGCAAAAGTTCTATCCACCCATCAGCCTATATGCATCCACTCCTGTACATAGGCCTTTTCGAGAGCGCGCCATCAAATACGGTCCTCCGTCTTCCTCATCGACCCGCTGCCCGCCACATGTTGTCCGACGTGAAATAAAAAATAATTATAATTTATGATTTGGCCATAGTTCACTGCGCTAGCGTAGTGCGGATTGGCAGATTTTACACACCTCTTCGAACATTATAAAGAACTCTCGGGCATGCAGGTTTCCTCACAATGTTTTTCTTAACCGATAAAGCAAGTGATATCATAACTACAAAAAGTTAAAGTTTCGTGCGCGGGGGTCGAAGCCCACACCACCTGAATAAGAAGCCAGACGTCTTAACCACTAGGCTATCACCACTTCATTCGTAAATCAGTTTGTATGTTTATTTAGTTAGGACTAGATGATACCCGCGACTTCGTCCGGGCTTTTTGATTCCCGCGGGTACCCTTTAATTATTCGGGATAAAAGTAGCCTATGTCCTTCCCTGGGATTTATCCTATCTCTATAACAAATTTCTTTAAAATCGGGTGAAAATATGGGCCGTAATAGTGTAGCAGACAGATTTCGTATCCATACTTTCATACTCATATTATAAACGCGAAAGTGTATCTGTCTGTCTCCCTACTACGCTTTCACGGTCCATCTTTTTTATGCCGGAATATTAAGGAGTTCCGCGGGACTCAAAAAACTTAATCCACGCGGGCGAAGTACGCGGGCATTATCTAGTTTATATAATATATCATAGTAAGTATGGATTTAGTTAGGATTTTACATAAAGTTTTGGGCTTAGGGTTAAATGTTTGAAGCGAAATTTTCTAGATTCCAGTGGTATTCCGTTGAATATAAATACACGCCCACCGAAATTTTAGAATAGCCTTCATAATGGCGAGTTTACCTTTACGTTCAACCTTTGAAACGCCATTTAATTTCACTTAGGTACCAATAACAAGGAAACAAGCTTGGCCCATTACGAGGCGCCGCGCGCCGCTGTAGTAATTTAATTTAGTTGAGAGGGCGACATAAAAGTAAAAATTGCTCGTAAAATGAAATAGGCGCGCGTGGCGCTGTTTGAGTGATATTATGTTGTATGATGTACCCATCTACCACTATGTTATGCTTCGCTGATCGCTCGAGTGAAACGTGTTAATTTTTAATGCAACATACATATTTTTATTAATATTATGTTATGTATTATTTTAATAACGTCGCAATCGCATAATGTTATTTTCTTGACAAAAAAAACGATGTTAAGCGTGACGTTATAACGAGATATAGTTAAGATACATGTACCGAAAAACCTCAATCCACGCGGACGAAGTAGCGAGCATTAGCTAGTAAGTTTATAAATGCGAAAGTTTGGATGGATGGATGGATGTTTGTTACTCAATCACGCACGAGCGGTTGAATGGATCTGAATGAAATTTGCAACAGTGATAGATTATAGTTTGGAATGACACATAGGCTACTTTTTATCCCGGAAAATTAAAGAGTTTTCACGGGCATTCGCGGGTGTCAGCTAGTAAAAAAAATAAAAGTGATGAGCAAGTGATTGCCTGAGCTGACTTCTGCTTTATTTCCTAGTAAATACCAGCACAAGAAACTACCAAACGAGCTGCAACTTACTTAGCGTAAGACTTAACCGCAGTCACTCTGTCTAAAGTCTAAGCTGCCTCAGAAGTGTTCAACTGTTTCCGGATTACGGTGCCGTAAGTTCACCTTGTCTCGGCATTTCCTTTGATGTCGTGCTTGCTTCCTTAGCAGGGATATTTTGGGCTCTGGTTGATTTTACATCGCATTCAAACAGCCCCTCATGCCAAGTAACATATAGTCCGCGCGTGAGCTCCGAGGAATCGAGGTCTGAAGACACGACGGCTGTATGCCACTCCCGATCGTCGCTCCATATCCAGCTCGGCCCCAGCACTAGTTTCGAGCTTGACGCGTGTAATTTTGCGATAGCTGTATTGTTTTTCACAGGAAATGTATGGAGCTTGTCTAGGGGGGCAGACATATTAACCCCCTGAACTGCTCACTGATACACAGCATGAACTAAAGTTTCTTCATAAAGTTCTCAAAGGTGTGCGAAGACTGCTAATCCACATTTGGCCAGCTTGTGGACTAAGGACAAAACCTTCTCAATCTCAATAGTGAGCCGGCAATAGTTAAGTTATCGATGATGATGATGTAAGGTAAAGGTTTATTGTTACGTACAGTCCGCGCGTGAGCTCCGAGGTAACGGGAGCTGGGGTGGCGGTGGCTGCCCGCCGCCTCCAACTGTCGCTGCATATCCAGATCGCTTCCAGTTGTAATTTCAACCTTGATGATTCGAACTAATTTTGCGATAGCAATGTCGTTTTGTGTTATGGACAACTCTAGCTCATCACTTAAACGTTCCATAGGATTCCTCGGAGCTCGCGCGCGATCTGCATATAGGTATTGGTATTGGTTGTATGGGTTAACTGTTACTGCCATGCCTCAAACAGGTTAGCCCGCTACCATCTTAGACTGCAACTCCACAGTTACCATCACTTAAGATCGCAGTCAAGGGTTAACTGGTTTTTTTATCTACTGCAAGATTTCTAAAAGCCAAAATAATCACAGAGTTACTTTGAAGTGTGCAGATCCACTCCAATTAATCGTGTCGAATATTTATATATGCACCTACGAGTTAATATAAAAGCACTAACCAAATATTATTAAGACAAATCCAATACCGCGTTGTATACATCGCGTATACCTACTCGTAGAAGACCTGCTCAATTTTATAACATTTTCGCAGTACCAATAACTTTGTGATTGGATTATGCGCGGAAATATTTTCGATACAAACATGCCACTCGTACGTGGCTCGGGAATATGAGAATGTAACCCAATACACGAGAATTCGGGCCGAGGGGTCGTATATACAGGGTGAATTTTTCACAGAGGTCAGTGAAGAATAGTATATTGTGTGGCTAGTGATGAAACAAGACGATTTCGGGTGATGCCAGCCTAAACGAAATCACCCTTGTCTGAACTGAAATCGTATTTCATCCCGCGTCACATACTATATTTGTTCATATAATCCGCATTAAAAGCGCGAGTTTTATTAAAATCTTATTTCTTATTTATTTTTGTTGCTAGGTTGTTGTTTACAAATATAATACCTGTCAGTTTAGTTGATTGTTAAAATGAGAAATCTATATAGGTTTGAAATAAACAAAAGATACTCTGACAGGATTGAAAGGAGGGCTGCTACGTCATTCAGCGGATAAATAATAATTCTGCCCTAGGGCAGCGAACGATGATTTTATACCCGCTGAATAGCGTATTCGTTTGAAATTGTCTAATTTCGGGTGGCTTTATAGGCATTGAAATTTTTGCACTTCCAGTGCAGGTAAATAAACAAAAGTACGTAACATACGTAAGAACGTAAAAACGTATTACTCTACACTTTTTCAAGGACCCTGTGGCAAGGGTGGGCGTGGCCGCCCCTTAGAGAGAAATTTAAGGAAATAGGTATTCTTATAGTTGCCTCGCAATATATTTATAGTAATTTAAACTTCGTAAAACAGAACATTCAAAATTACAAAAAAATATGCGATCTGCATGATAGGCAAACTAGAGGCCGCCATAGGCTCGTGACTCCATCACTCCGCCTCTAGAAGGTCAGAAGGTCGTTTGTGGGAGCATTCTATTTTATAACAAAATTCCACAACCCATCATAAACTTGCCTTTACAAAAGTTTAAGAAGTCCATTAAAAGTATGCTCCAGAAAAAAGCTTATTATACTGTTGAAGATTACGTAAACGTATTAATATCGATTTTTAGTACTTTCAATAGTTGGCGTTGTGAAATTCAGAATGTTAGCCTGGCATATCTTTCCTTTTATATAGAAGAGGAAACGATGTACTTACTTATTATTTCAAAATATAATTTTTCTATTCTATATTAAGTTTTTAGGTGTCTCTCAGTCCCTCAGTGACCGCTGCCAAAATGTCACCCTGTATTATTTTGTTGGTAAATTCCGAATAACATCTTGGAAAAATAAATTGGTCCAACAGGATACTGTGTGGGCGTAGCAAAGTGTTTTTTATCGATGATATCTTTGCCCAGTGAACCATCTAATTTATGTATTTTGTCAGTAGGTACCTAATTTTACAGAACAATTTGTCCATCACGCCTGCGTGGCACGCAGTGGATCGTAGCGACGACGACGACACGACACATATCGGACTTGAACCGACTCCGCGCGCGAGGGCGACTATATCGCCCGCAGCGCGGAGTCCACCGGCTCTGTCACCTTCTCGGCGCGCGAGAGCGACCCCGCTGCCCGCAGCGTCGAAACACCAGCGTATGGCTAGCATGCGCACAACGAGTAAAATTATGTCTACCCGTTATCTCTATTTGTCTACCGAAGCTAACATGGTTACTAATCTCGCTACGTCAAAAGTAGAGATAAATGTAATATTTCTTATCCGTGACATTTCAAGTGATTTTTCTCTACGAATCTTTAGATGCCGAATATTTTTTTCTTGTAATATACCGCATTTTGTGCATGTAGGGTAAACGAAAGATTTGCCGTCAACGACAACATCTCTCTCTCTCGTCGCGATATAATCTCGTTGTGCGCATGCTACCCACACATACGGACCCAACATCGGAGACGACATCAGGCCTAGAGGCCCTAGCCGACACACGGCTACAAGAAAATCACCGGGGTACAATGTCATCTCGCGCCCCGCCCAATAAGGCATGCTGGGAGGCATAAATCATACCTACCATAGGCTATAACTGCTAAGCTAAAATATAAAATAGAAGAAGATTCGTTGCAGAAGAAGCATAACTTTACTAGCTGAGGCCTGCGACTTTATCCGCGTAGAAAGGTAGCAGAGAAATTTAAAAATACCCCATTTAAATTTCTCAAGATCGTTCTGTAGCAGTTTTTGTATAAAGGCAGTTTTCCTGTTTTCAATTAAGATTATTAAATAAATAATACAATTTAATTCAATAAATATTATGAATGCGGAAGTTTGTTTCTATCAATCACGCTGCAACAGAGGAACATCTTTGCACGGGTAAAGTTAATTACCTGGAGAGTGACACAGGCTGCGTTTTATCCCGGAAAGTTAAAGAGTGCCCGCGGGTATTAAAAAAACTTAAACCACGCGGACGAAGTAGCAGGCATCAGCATAGTAATCCAATAATTAAAAATAAGCAAATAATTACGAAAACAAACAGCCATCTTTTTCGATTAAACCTAAATTACCAAAGGGAAAACGTAAAATTTTCTTTTAGCCAAAGTGTCCATAAAACGTAAATAAAATGTAGTTTAATCAAGCGGGCAAACAGAATATTTTTCAGGTCGAATTTAAATTAAAAATTCCTTGCATCGCTTCAAAGAAACGAAGAAAATACTAACAAAAAGCTGGAGATTCACAGAGCAAGAAAACACAACTATTGCAACGAATGAAACGACGCTGCAAGGTATGAAAAGAGGTTCCTTTTTGTGCTGTATCCTGCCCGGTTTTGTGAACTTTGTTTTTTTTAAACAACTTCAAAAGATTTCGTTCAAGTGGCTGGACTGGTAAATTAAGAGACTTTTGTCATTATTTTTACACTAGTTACCCACCTCGGCTTCGCAAGGGACAGGTATTTAACTTTATATGCCACAACTTTTGCTTACGTATAACAAAATGATGCCTTCAACTTTGTCCGCGTTGATTCAAGTTTTTTGATTCCCGCTGAAACCGTAAAAAACGGCATAATATGTTTTTGCCCAGGAGGCCTATCTGTGCTTACCAAATTTCTTGAAAATTGGTTAAAATATGGGCCGTAAAAGCATTACAGACAGACAAACTTTCGCATCTATATTTAAAATAAAACTGTAATTACTGGACGATAGTAAATATTTGTATATCTCTGTGCAGTAAATATTTTTTGAAGCTTTATTATCGATACAGAGTACAAAACCTTTTATTTTGGGATTTTTTTTCTGTCTGTCTGTCTCATATGGAACCATGCGAAAACTACTGGATGTTTTTGAATGCGATTTGGCACAACTAACACACTTAACACTCTGGGCTAACATAATATTATAGGCTTCTTAAAAAAAACGGTTCGTTCGGGATAGTGCTGTAAAAAAACAGCTTTCATGAAGTATTGCATTTTTATCTGTGGTTGCCAGTCAATAACAGGTTTGCTTAAGTAAAATAAATCATTGGATGGAGTATATGTATACCTATAGCAAAAGGATAAAATAAAAGGATAAAAAAAGGAGAAAATGTCTCGTGAAATTAATCCACTGTGATCCAGCCACGACTGTCATCCCGTGGGAAATTGGGCCGCGTGATTAAACGGATAGGAACCATCCCATCCGCTGGGGTAACACCCCCCATTGAAGGGGAGTGAAACGGTAGTTATAGGGGAGTGTAATGACGTCACTGCAACCGTCATGTCAGGCGTGTGAAATCTTTTGAAATATAAAACACGATAAACATAAGTTTTTTAATTGGTGAGTCCGGCATTGCTGCGACCGACGAGGTCCCGGGTTCGAGTCCCGGGTCAGGTTAAGTATTGAGTTTTTACACATATTTTTGGCCATAACTCTGAGGATTTTGGGAGAATCGAGACGGAAATAGTATCAAGATTTGAGGAATTTATCGAGACACTTTTTTTGAATTTTTAAAAATGAAAAAGAGTCGGGATTTTTGAGGGGTGTTTGTTTACTAAATTGTATATATTTCGGAAAAAACCGACTTAAGAAAAAATTAAAACAGGGTTCAACGATAGGTATTAGTTTAGCTACAAAATGGCAAAAGAGTTTTGAAAAATCGGTTTATAATTGTGACCCCTTTAGATTTGGCATTGTAGAAAAACGGGTATTTCCGTATATAAAAAGTGATGTAGCTTCTATGATTATTGAGATTTTTTTTTCGTAAGTTTTTGTATTCATTTTCAATGCTCCGATTCTTGCGGGGACTGCGAAATCTTTGAATTTTTTGTCTCGAAATTCTCACTACTAGCCCGGAGTTAGGAATCTGGCGGTGTTTCACCTCCGTGCCACGGTTATTATACCTAACATTATAATAGTTAGTCGCCAAAGCCCGCCAACTATAATAGGCTGTAGTGGTGGTGGTGAAAGCTCTGTGATTTTGTAAGTGGTAGTTACAGATTCGATTCCCGGTAGGGACTCTATGGAATTTACTGTCTGTGGCCAAGTCCAGGCAGGACAAAAGGTGTATCCCTAAGGTGTAAAACTTTTTTTTAATACTTCACCTCAAATATTTGACCTTTACGTAAAATTACCTTTGATACGCTTGTTTACGCGGACGTCTAGTCGTGGTGTGTTTTTCAGTTACAATATTGAATCAACAGCAGAAATTAAGTGAAATATACTGTTGTGTATTTCAAGAATTGGTTAGGAGTGTATTTGCAGTAACACTATTAAATCAACAGCAGTAATCAAAGGAAATAGACTGTTGTGTATTTCAAGGATTGTTTAGACGTGTATTAATTGCAGTTACACTATTGAATCAACAGCAGAAATGAAGGGAACACTGTTGTGAAGGGAATACTGTTGTATATTTCAAGGATTGGTTAGACGTATGTTTGCAGTTACACTATTGAATCAACAGCAGAATTGAAGTGAAATATACTGTTGTGTACTTCTGTGTATTTCAAAGATTGATTAGGCGTGTATTTGAATTCACACTATTGAATCAACAGCAGGAATGTAGGGAAATATACTGTTTTGTATTTCAAGGATTGGTTAGACGTGTGTTTGCAGTTACACTATTGAATCAACAGCAGAAATGAAGTCAAATATACTATTGTGTATTATGTACACAGCTTGCCTTAAATAACAGGGTGCCCACAATAGTTCGCGTTATCGAGTGCTTCCTAAACTTATAAAAGGAATTCTCCGTAGAAGCTTCCACGGGTCTATATCTACTCGTAAGCCCATCGCGACAGCTGACGTGTTGGCGTCGCTCCAACGCTAGCTCGGAAATAGCTGCAGCCTTCATAGATACCCCGGTGTGGGGACAAGCGAGCTCTCACATCGATAAATCACAAGAATTTTGTACTAAAACCTTTCTTTTCTTGTTTTTTTCTGTAATATGTTTCACGCTGTAAAATTAGGCCACAAGCACACTTGTAAGTTTTAATATAAGTAACGTTTACGTTCCTATGCCTCGGAGAGCACGTAAAGCCGTTGGTCCTGCGCCTAATATCTCTCCGATCTTGCCGAAATTTACATCCCATCGGGCTATGAGAGTTAAAGTACAGAGAAATCACCTGAATTGGCACTTGGGCACTAATATCTCAATATCCTTTTGGACATAGGCCACCGTGGCTGAAAGTGGAAATAGGGAGGACATTACGATTACTCTATTACGCAGTACACTCGTAACTCGCTTATCTCACGCTAACTAGCCGCGCAATCCTCGTTGAGATCTTCATCCCCTCGCATATGAGTGACGCGGCTTAAGCCGTAATAAAATGCAAATTTCTCTTACATCGTCTTCTGTCGTGCAAGTCATAACCTACTGGCGACTTTTATTTCGAGATAGAGTTGCGCATGACGACAATCACGCTTAGAGCAAAGTAATAATGAGGTTGGAACGCGCTTGCCTAGAAGAGCAATAGGATTTTGAGGTAATGAGTCTTTTAAGCTAAGCTCGAATATTTAATTTGAGGGGCTTCCACACCGGCCAGAGAATTATTAGTATAGTGTAAAAAATTGTATTTTGCTTTTTTTTGAGTTTTATTTTCTTCTTTTAAAATTCCTGTTTTTACAGATTGTATTAATTATCTCTTCAAATGCTATAATTCAAAAATTATAACAACAAATATTAACACTATTTTTTTTGACGAGATCAAGAGATTATTCTCAAAGTTTGAACAAATTATTGTAAATTTTTTACTTTTAATTCGCATTTGTCGTAATATTGTCGACTGTAATTTGATTTAACTCCTGCGATTGCGCCCTGGGTATTTCAGCATTTTTTACCTTGATGGTGCTAAGCAAGTGACGAACTTACTTGTGAGATAAGCATCTTCCTAAAATAGATAAAAATATGTTACGTAAAATGGAACCCTAATTATTACATCTACCGAATGCCTGGAATGATAAAAACTGTTGAAATTATGATTCATATCATATCATTATTTAACCTGTGGATGTACATATACCTTTCCCAAAGAGTGCCAACACACCCAGTCCGCAGACTTCCTCCTCCACCCACTTGCCGACTCCCTCTTTATCTTACTAGTCTTACTAATATTATAAATGCGAAAGTTTGGATGGATGTATGGATATTACTCAATCACGCCCCAACGGCTGAACTTTGACTGAAATTTGGCACAGAGATAGATTATAGTCTGGAATAGCACATAGGCTACTTTTTATCCCGGAAAATTAAAGAGTGAACCAAAAAACCACGCAGACGAAGTCGCGGGCATTCGCTAGTATTATATAATCAGACCATCGTGAATTAAACATTCACGATTAACCGCTTTCAGTTTTTATCTTGTACCTTAACCACTCATGTATAATTCATGGTCTGTAAGTTTCAATTTTACAGGTAAAGGCAGAGCGTCTCGTAAGTGTTGTCGGCGGTTAGGTGTTGTAGTTACGAATTAGTTTAACTATTCTATCACGTTAACTAAGTGCCATTTTGTAGGGCTTGGCGTCGTTATCAAACTTCATGAATAACAAGATTTGATATGAAGAAACTTTTAACAATAGTAATATACAATACAATATTCAAATAGACTTTTTACAAGTGCTTATGAATAGTCAAATGAATCTACCACTGGTTCGGCCATAAGAGACAATACGACTTTAGATACTCACAGCACACTTTACTTTTTGGCACAAATTGCCAAAATTTTGGTTTTATTCCATAAAGCAAATAATTTACTTTACGTGATTAACATATTTTTTACTTATAGCAAACCAATTTGGCTTTCTGAAAATATTTCTGAATTTATGTACAGCTTGGAGACATTTTTCTCTAAGAAATTTATGCCTGAATAAATTTACGTTTAGCCTGTCTGGGTCTGAACTTAATAGCAGACATGCAGAGATATGCACGACTTTATTTATTCCAGTAAAATCTAGGAAATATTTTGATGACCTCCCTGGTGCAGTGGGGAGCGTTGTAGTCTTATCATGGGAGGTCCTGGTTTCAACTCCCAGCAGGGTCAATTTGGGAATTTATAATTTCTGAATTTTCTCTGATCTGGTCTGGTTCGGCTTCGGCCGTGGCCGAAACCTACCAGCAAACACGTGGCGCCAAACGATTTATCGTTCTGGTACAATGCCGTGTAGTAATATGACTACCGTACTCCTAGTAGACGACGACCCTTAACAGGTTAGCCCACTATCATCATAGACTGCATCGAGATCGCAATCAAGGGCTCCCTTTACTCATTTCTTTTTTCTACTACAAGTCTTGTAGTAAAAAAAAAAAATTCAATCACTTTGGGTCCATTAGGTAGATGAAATGTTGCCTTTTTGGGGCAAAAATACAATACAGACAGAACAGGGTCAAAACGTGCAAGTACAGTTAAAAACGCGCGTGGATTTTAGTCCATCTGACAAAAAAATTTGGTTCGTAGTGATTTTTCGCATTTATCAAATTTCTTCGGAAAATTCAAGACTTCCCGCAAACCAGAAAACCTGAATTCTCGCGGAAGAAATCGCGGGCATCAGCTAGTTATACACTATTTTTGAAGTTTACCTCACGATAGCTTTGAGCACAATGCTCGATATATTCGCTCATACGCTCATATTCTATTATATTCTTCATTTCATTTATTTAACCGTTTCAGTGTTACATTGTTTAAGTTTGTAATAAAATAAATTGTTTAATAATTGTACATAGTAGGAACAGTCTACCTGAGGCATACGATATTAAAGTCATACTTATGTTAGCGCCGTTCGATGACTACAGATGGCGCTGTACCTGTGAGGCGTTCTTATGTTTCTTCCTAAATAAATGACCGACTCTGTATTTTTGTTTTGTTTCGCTCTCAAATTATCCTCTGACAAGGTGTCAATAGTATATATATATATATATATATTAGAAATTTATAATGTCAATTTTATGTCAATCATCTAGAGTAAATTACATTATTGGTTACGCATGCGATGCCCTTCTTCTTTTTGTTTTGGTTGAAACCGTGTTAGTTAGCATTTTATGGCAAGTATGGTGTTCATTTATACAGAACCAACCGAGTACATTGATAATAAAATATAATTATAATAATATAATATTTTGTGAGTTTGCATCATATAAACCCTATCCATCACCAAACTAATATAAACATTTGATTAGAGTAGACAATGCTTAATTGGTACAAATTATTAATTAGTAAAAACAGGTTGCTTCAAGCGTTTTGTTTTTCGTAATAACTGCCGTATTGGAAGTATCATGACATAATTATTTATTGCGTAGGTAAATAGCTGTAAATAGGAATTAACTTTTATTATTTATTTTTGACATACCTCGCCTGGTGGGAGGCTTCGGCCATGCTAGTTACCACCCTACCGGCAAAGACGTGTCGCCAAGCGATTTAGCGTTCCGGTACGATGCCGTGTAGAAACCGAATAGGGGTATAGGTTTAATACAACTGCTATGCCCCTAACAGGTTAGCCCGCTACCACCTTAGACTATATCATCACTTACCATCAGGTGAGATCGCAGTCAAGGCCTAACTTGCAGTGGATAAAAAAAACCTATTGAAATAATAAAATGTAAAACTTTGTCTTGAGCTATATCAATTATTTCTGTTTCTTTTTAATGAAGTGGCATGATTGTAATTGTTTCGTTAAAAAAAATTAACAAGCACGAAAATCTTAGTTGAATTTTCGTAAATACACTTCAAAGAAACGTTAACACTCAAATACCACTTGAATCTCTAAGAAAATTATTATGTAATCGTGTCTTCACAACATCCGACACGATACTAATTCCGATTTCCAGCCCTGCAGCCTTGTTCCAACATTGCCTCTCAACTTAATACACCATATGTAAAATTAAATTGACAGAACTCTAGTCAAGCTCCCTTTGTCTCCGGTTGCATCTTTTTTACCTTTTAAAAAAATATGTAGGTTATCGATTAATACAACTGGGCCATGAGTGCTTTTCTAAAAACTTATTTGCTGTGTCATTAGCCTTAATACATTTATGTTAAAGGAATAAGGATGACAAATATTAACATACATAGAAAAAAATATTTTATTGTTCCAAAAACCAAAAAAAATGATTAACGAGAGTTAAATTTATCCAATTTGTTATATATTCAAAAATTTATTCTTTAATTAAGGACTACAATTATGTATGAGGTATGCCAAGAAATAATTTATTTGTGTAAGAACTGTATTAACAAATGGTATCGTATAAAATCGTATTGGATGTTATAAAAACTCTTTAAGATCACAATTACGATAAAATATTTTGTGGAAATTAAAATTCTGTCCCTCGCCGTTATTTGTAAGGCTCTTACGTAATAAAATCTTCAGAGAGCTTTATTCAATTAGTGAAATTTTTGTTCTCCGCAGCGAACAACGAAGTCCATTGACGAAGCTCCGATAGCTTAGTGGTGATAATACTCCAGTGTTTTTTATTGCGATTTATTTCTGATTTTAGGTAGAGTATTTACTACTGTACTAGAAATACAAACTATTTTCCGATACCATTTCAAACTTTTGAATAAGGTAGTAAGGAACTGGGCTCGGTTAAGTGACGTGGCACGGAGATGCACAGTATGACGACCTCCGTGGCGCAGTGTGTAGCGTTGTCTTCTTAACGTGCGGAGGTCCCGGTTTCGATCCCCGGCAGGGTCAATTTGGGAATTTATAATTTCTGAATTTTCCCTGGTCTGGCCTGGTGGGAGGCCTCAGCCGTGGCTAGTTACCACCCTACCGGCAAAGACGTGCCGCCAAGCGATTTAGCGTTCCAGTACGATGCCGTGTAGAAACCGAATAGGGGTATGGATTTAATATAACTGCCATGCCCCTAACAAGGTAGCCCGCTACCATCTTAGACTGCAACATCACTTACCATCAGGTGAGATCGCAGCCAAGGGCTAACTTGTAGTGGATAAAAAAAACTTGCCCAAATAAAACATGCCGCTACGCGCCCCGCCGCTCCGTTCATTTCAAGTGGAGTTAAAACTTCAGAGTTAATACGTCATTTACCGTGGGTTCGAAACACGACAAAAAAGTCCAGCATTCCATTTCAGGCTTTTACAGTATAAAAATATGAATACAACCTGGACTCCGAGGCTGTGAAAGAAACACCATCTAAAATTCATACGCTTCACCCCAAAAAGCAGAGACCTTTTCATAATGTAGAGACGTTATACGCATCTTTCTCTGTGTCATAGAACTAGACCAATCGATCAAAAAAATAGTGCCATGAAGCTATGTGAATACTTTATGTAGGTATGTATTTTATTTTCTTGTAACCACATGAAATCATACGCGTGGTATTACTGTTCTTGAATAGTACCTACTGATTTAATTTCGTTACGTAAAAAGAAAGTTTGTCCAGCTCGAGAATTTAACTCTCTTTGTGTTTGTTTTCTATAATAATATTATAAATGCGAAAGTTCGGATAGATGGAATGATAGATGTTTGTCACTAACTGGATGAAATTTGGCAAAGAGACAGATTATAGTCTAGTCTCTAGGATAACATATAGGCTACTTTTTATCTCGGAAAATTGAAGAGTTTCTGTGGGAACCATAAAACCCATTAGCTAGTTATTTACGTGGTATTCTTTTATGCCTCAATAATTCACAGCTGATACAAAAAACTTTCTCTTCCGAGTCAAAGTCGTCTTGCGTCTTTTGACGTTTTCTTTTTCTTCACCATCTAATTAATATTATGATGGATTTAAATTTCACCATTCTACAACATTTTGAATCGGATGATAGCGTCATGTCTTCTGCGAGACGTGCTTGTGAATGGTTTCACTCCAGATAAGTAAAAAGGATTTAGGAGTTTTCGCATTTAGTACTTTTTCATGTACGACCCTGTATCACGTTTGTTTACCGAGTTTCACTAGGATTTATAGTTTTTCGTAAATTACTTATATTCTGTTTGGTGATTGTATTGTATGTAGTACCTGGATGAACGAGCTTTGTTCGGTATATTTTTTTGGTAAGTTGTGTTTTTTGGAAATTAAATTTAAATACGAACTTTGAATTTTGGAAATTAAGTACTGATGAAATATGAATAATATTTTTCGATCTTACCAACATAATAATAAAAAAATATGAACTGGTTATTTAAATAAAAAATTACGAGTGCAATTGGGCTCCCAATAAAAGTTTTCCTCACAAAAGGAACTTAGAAAAAGGGAAAAAACTTGTCGGACTGGAAACATATTTTGGACTCGAACCGTGGTCTTCTGGTTTTGGGTCAGCCCCATTTCCCAACTGAGCTATTATAACCTTTTTTAAGACGGCGAAAGGACATGACCAGTAATTGCCCTCCGATTCGGGACAATGCACAGGATTTCCGTTTTTACAGTAAGGTTTAAAAATTCAAAACGAAATTATTATGGATTTATTATTCCAAATAAGGTCAGGGTTCAAATGACAAAAAAAAACAGTACGTTTATTGTTTAAATCTTGAGCGTCCGCTTTCCTCTTTAAGCACTACTCCATTTTGACGTTCCATTATATCCATGCCTAATAATAATCTTGTAACCCTACATGAATACCATTTAAGTACCTTAGTCATTATATTATGAATGATTTATTTTTGATCAATTAAATAGTAATGAAAAGGAAATGTATGTTTTGTTTAAAATTATTTTTATTTTTTGACAAGTCTCAAACTAATAGATCGAACAAAGCATTTTGAAATACTGTGTTTAAAGGAACGCCCTTTCACATTGCATATGCCGCCATCTGTGGTCGAATAGTTGAACTGAAACGCCCTTTCACATTGCATATGCTGCCATCTGTGGTCGAATAGTTGAACTTGTTAACCAAAAGTAGTAGCAATACTTAAAAATATTTTCCCGACTCACCACAATACATAGCGCCATCTAGTGTGGGAAAGCAGTTTTTGGTGAAACTTTTTTTTATTTATTTTCTCAGTTTTCAGAGCCTTCAGACTCCTGAAACTTTTTTATCTGAAAACTATAAAATATAACAATTACAATAATAACGAAATAATACTTGAAAATATTTTTTTAGACTCGCTCAACACAATAAATAGCGCCATCTAGTGTGGGAAAGCAGTCTTTTGGTGAAACTTTTTTTGTTCATTTTCGCAGTTTTCCGAGCCTTCAGACTCCTGAAACTTTTTTATCTGAAAACAGTGAAATATTACAATTACAATAATAAAGAAATCATTGCTGAACATTGATTTTTGACACCTAGGCAAGCTGCCATAGTTCCACCGGTCAAGTCCTTTATCTTCCTATTCATATTTCATTGCCTGAAAACACGGATAAAACGACAATTTCTAAAAATCCTACTTAGATCGAATTATCGCCCCTACATACTAAATTTCATGAAAATCGTTTGAGCCGTTTCCGATTCAGATTATTTATATGTTTATATATATACAAGAATTGCTCGTTTATAGGTATTAGATAGGCGAAATCCCCCTCGACCACCTACATGGTGCAGTGGCGAACACTGTGGTCTTATAAGTGGGAGGTCAAGAGTTCGATCCTCGGCAGGGTTAATTCGGGAATTTATAATTTCTCAATCTTGCCCTGGTGGGTGGCTTCGGCCGTAGCGAGTTACCACCCTACCTGGCAAAGACTTGCGATCCGGTACGATGCCGTATAGACACCAAGGAAGGCCATGCCACTAACAAGTTAGCCCGCTAACATCATAGACTGCATCATCACTTACCATCAGGTGAAATTGCAGTCAAGTTAGTAGTTAGTATATTATACATATCCATACTAATATTATAAATGCGAGAGTGTCTGTCTGTCTGACTGCTATGCTTTCATGGCCCAACTACTCAGCCTATTTTGCTGAACTTTGGTATAGAGGTAGGTAACATGTCGGGGAAGGACATTATCCCGGAAAATTAAAAAGTTCTTGTTATCATCTAGTTTAATTTGATTCTTGGATTCTTTCGGAAAAACTAGGTAAAGCAGTAGAGTATTTATTCCACCTGCGACCTGCGGCTAGATTTTACCGGGAAATACCAACGGCGCCATTTTGAATTTTGTTCCTCGCCACGTACAATGTTGGTGATAACTGGAAATTGTAGGCTATTAACCTAGATTATGTGTCAAGCTAGAATATGTAGGCAGAAATATTTCCTTCTGTATTTTAAGTGGTGCTTATATCTGGTTTCTAGGACTAATAAGTGAAAAAAAAAATGGAGAAAGAAGACTTCCCTGCCTTAATTATATAAAAAAAAATCTAACCAATGGCACTTGGGAGGATGTAAGGATTCTAACGATACCCCATACATCCAAATCTGTTCAAGCATTTAGAAGTTATGGTGGAATGAAGTGACCCTGAATTACACTCCTTTTTTGGGCAGTCGTGTAAATACCATAACGTACATCAAAAAATACAAATTCATATACCGGCAAACCACGGCTTACACCCCGCTTGCAACGGCCTAGTGGAAAGATTCCATCGGCAGCTAAAAACAGCTATCACATGCCACGCACGTTAATTGGACAGAATCCTTTTACCACTAGTGCTATTAGGGATTCGGAGCGCCTTCAAAGCCGACCTACAGTGTTCCTCAGCAGAACTCGTCTACGGAGAGCCTTTACGACTTCCAGGTGAGATCTTTGATACAAACACTCATACCACAACAGACATTACCGGCTTCACTGCCAGAATGCGTTCATTTTGCGAACGACTGCGACCTTGTCCTGCTTCACGCCATAGTAAAAACAAAACATTTGTTTATAAGGATCTCGCTACTTCCAGCCACGTATTCATCAGAGAAGACGCGTTGAGAAGTACATTCCATCCTGCATACTCCGGTCCACATGAAGTGACTGAAAGAGGCGACAAGGTATTTAAACTTAAGATAAAAGGCAAAGAGGTGACCGTTTCTATAGACCGCTTGAAACCGGCCTATATACTAAACACCGATCCGCTTAACGTCACTATACGCAGAGAAGCTAGCCCCGCTCTCAAAGTCACGAATAGCGACACAGAGATACCTCGAACAACAAGGTCCGGTAGACAAGTCAAATTCCCGGATTTTTATCGTCCGTAAGTACGGCCTCCGGGGGGGGAGTGATATGGGGACACTCCACCCATTCACACGCTACACACATAAAATATAATATATACTTACCTGATATTTAATATATACGTAATAATATTTATAAAACACATACATACATACAGACATACAAAATAATTATTATATTTACTTATTTCTATCCCGCGCAACGCGCGCTCTCACCGGTGCATGCGTCCGCCTGTCTATACCTATAGAAGCCGGCCCGTGTGACGTCACGATCACGCCATGCGCGCGCGCCTGGAGGCTTCAGATTTTACTAGCTAGTCCTTACCACACAGTACATTATATATTGGTCCTTACCGAACCTCTGTCGCGACGAGAGGTCCGCGCTCGCCTTGTGGCCAAACGCCACGACGCCAACGACAGATAGTCCTAGTCCTAGTCCTTATTCTTGTTTACTCTTTTGTATTTCATTTAATTCTAATCGTGTTTCCTTCCCTGTCTGTATATACTTAACTCTAATATAATAGTGGTAGTCCTAAAAGGGAGTTTTATTAACCACGCCCGATTCTACGACCACCATAAGTGAATACGAAAATGTGACTGTTTGTCTACTACGCTTTACAACTCATCAATTGATTTTGATGATTATGTACAGGGATAACATGTCGCTTCCAGGGGAAGGACATAGGCTACTTTTCATGCCGGAAAATCAACTCATAATCATTTTATCCCACTGAATTTTCAAAAAACGATTTAAAAAGTAGTCAACGATTATAATCGTTTGAATTTTAATACAAAAGTGTATATCTATCTATCTTTCTGTCTGCTACGCTTTCACGTCCCGTCTGTTCAACCGATTTTGTCAAAATCTGGTACAGATATGTGTTTTATCCTGGAGACTTATGCCGAAAAATCAAAGAGTTCCCATGGGATTTAAAAACATAAATCCACGCGGCCGAAGCTGAGAAAATCTGGCTTGTCTTTCCACCATTTTTGATATTCATAAAGTTCTGGTGAGTGCATTACTTTCCTGATAGAGTAAGAAAGTATTTCGAACCACTTGTGGTCATAGAACCGGATATATAATGACCTTCAGCGATCTGTTTATCAGATGAAACCTATTTTTTATTTTTGTTGAATCTATATATATAACCCATAAGGGGTTGAAGTTAGAGGCTTGAAAATCGGGATGTAGGTTTAAATAATAATAACCTGTGTAAGCAATTTTACAAAAATCCACCCCAAAGGGTGTGAAATTGGGGTTGGAAACTTGCATGTAGGTTATAAGTTTTAAAATCGTCATTAAGGTTATTACTTATTAGTTTTAGCCGATATATGTACCTAGGCTTTTTGCAGCGGGATAATCTCATAGGAATTCAGAAATTGTACGCAGACGCAGTCGTGGGCAACCACTAGTAATAGATAGATACGCCTAAAAAGGTTACCTATCAAAATCCGGTCCAGGCTGTTTTTAAATTCAATTTCTTTCAAATCTCAAACTATTAACTGTCTTATTTCTTTTTCGTAAAAACTTTGCCTATTTCTTCAATCCTTTTGTCCATATTATTGAATCTTAGTTGTCTTCCACGCGTACACGTTCAGGCTATAAAAACTCCCTAAAACCAGATTTTACCGGAAAACACCAGCGGGCATGCACGAGCTATATTTCGCCCCTGTTTTGCGTAATCGGCCCAAAACCAAATTCTATCAGGAAAACAGCAAAGTGGACTGTTCTCAATTGAAATATGTCACGGTGGCGATCGCCGTTGCCTGCAATAAATGGAATTCGAGGATATTTTGGATTAGAGCTGACGTTTTGGCTTTGCGGTCGCGCTGCAATATTGTAATGCGTGTTGCACTGAATTTTGGCGATTCAATTTCGGTGGATCAGAATGGTTCAAGTTCATTGCAAAATGCACCACACACTTGCAGTTGCAATAAGTTTGATCTTCAAAGAACTGTTGCGATTACTACTGCGTTAATAAGATGGTGCTAGTCAAATCTTTAACACAGAATATAATTTAATAGCTGATGCCCGCAACTTCGTCCGCGTGGATTGAGATGTTTTGGTGTCCGCGGGAATTCTTTGATTTTCCGGCATCAAAACTAGCCTATGTGGCATTCCAGTCTATAACCTATCTCCGTGCCAAATCTCATCCAGATCCGTTTAGCGTGATTGAGTAACAAACATCCATCCATCCAAACTTTTACATTTATATTAATAGTAAGTGTAGATAGTTAAGAATACTAGATAATAGTCCTGAAAACTCTAACTTACCTTATGTTTCGCCTGGTGGGAGGCTTCGACCGTGGATAATAACCACCCTACCAGCAATGACGTACCACTAAGGGATTTAACGTTTTAGTACGATGCCGTGTAGAAACCGATTAGAGGTATGGGTTGAAAACAAATGCCATACTCTTGGCAGATTTGCAAGTTCATCATTTCATAGCTCTCTGGATTCATTTTTACTGGAATACGACTGTAATGAAAGGGTGAAATCATAATTTTAATCACCACATTTCCTATAAAATATTCCAAGATATAGATAGTAATATGTAGGGATATCTATTTGATCATTTTAAAAATTAATAATTTAGAAATTATAAGTTCCCCATGTACCCTTGCTGGGGTCGAACCTTACCATCTATTTATTAGACCACAGCGTCCACCACTGCACCTGAGAGGTCGTCAAAAGATTTTATAACAAGTGAATAAGTAAAAATTTGCAAGTAAACTGTTGAAAATATCTTCTTCGGGGTGTTTAAATTGCAAGTTTATTCAGATAACCGCGCCAGAGGTCTCCTAGCTGCATATCTTATACAGATAAATTTTAAGAAAATGTGGATATAAAACCTTTTCTGAAACCTATTTAGATCATGCGATTTTAGCACACCCCACCACCACCACCACTACAGCCCATTAAGGTTCCACTGCTGGACGCAGGCCTCCACTCACATAGGGAGGAGGGAATTAGAGCTTACACCCACCACGCTGCTCCAATACGGGTTGGCGGGCTTTAACGACTTTTATCTTGTTAGTGATAATAACCGGGACCGACGGCTTAACGTGCTCTCCGAGGCACTGATGACTATGACTATGTTGGTCTATGGCCAACAAGCAGATTTTAGCACACAAGGTAGTTTTTTTTCATTATCAAACTAGTTAGTCTTTATTTGCATGGAACAATAATAGGCCTATTACACTGCACTTTCCACAGGGCCCTGTGGTAAGGATGGGCGTGGCCGCTAGTTAGAGGAAAGTGTCCCTAATTTGATCCTTATTGCTGTGTAATAAGCACAGCAATAAGGATCGAATTAGGGACCCTTTCTCCCTAAATTTTATTACACTACAGTGATTCTAGCGTAAGGGTCCCTGTGAAAAGTGCAGTGTAGTAGGCCTATTGTTATTATTATATTTCGGTGGTTACTTGCAATGCAATGTTGTAATGGTATAATTAATAATAAGAGATATAAACCTGATATTAATTATTAAACTCTATAGTCCCTACTCTAACTATACATTATAGCGGGACTTGGTGCTTGTTAATATAAATGCAAATGGGACCATAGGACATTTGCTATGTACAGTGTATTTGTACAGTGCTGTTCTTATACTATTGCCGCTTGCCCATATTATGTTGACCAAGAGGAGCCAAATTGTTCTAGGATTAAAACTGCACTACAGAGACATTTTCTATCAAAAACTTAAATATCTTCGAGTTTAACTCATATCGTATCGGAATCGTTTCGAACTTTTAAAGTAGGACCATTCCACCAAACCACACGGGAGCTGTTTCGGCTGTTGTTCGTAGAAAATATGACACGATTACAATAAATTTTTGTGCTGCATTTGAATACACAAATTCTCTATCGCCATTGTACGTGACGTTCCGAAAAATAGTGCAAATTCAACCTGGATTTTATTACATAGAAAGACATACAGGGCTACGGCTTAACCCATCATAATTAAAAAAAAGAAGTAACAAGCAGAATACCTTTTAGCTAAGTCAGTTTTCTCAGACCGAGTTTGACTTTGATACCCTTTTAGCTTTAGTTTTAAGATTATGTATAATTATGTATAATTTCAAACTGCATCCAATTACTTTGGACTCTTTTGTAAATATATTATTGGGATGAATTATGATGTGAAAATAACATAAAATCCCTTATTGTTGCCATACTAAATTGGCTTAAAACAAGAACGTTGAAAATTCTTGCCTTCTTTTTACAATAAAAATTTGCAAAATCAATAAATTTAATCAGTATTTAACTTTTCTAGACCTCCAACAGTAATAGGATTACGTCACTGACCAAGTTGTCACGAGGCATACTCCTGAAGACGTTTACCGGGACAAGGCTTTGTTTGAGAAGTCAAACGACTGGTACATTTCATAGGAATTATGGTTTGTCTATTTAGGATGATAATATTTTGGCATATGCTGTTTGCATAGAAAAGCTATCAACCACCTGTCTCCAGAGGATCCTTGATTATTTCGGCCACATTGCCAGAAGGGAGGGGCACAATCTTGAAAATATTGTCATTACTGGCAAAGTGGACGGATGCGATGGGAACGTAGCCCGATGCGTTGGTCAGACCAAATCCACACCGCTCTCGATAGCAACGTCCACGAAGCCCATGGCGCAATAACCGAGCTACATGGCGCGACATCGTAGAAGGATTATTGATGGAAGTGGTCACGACCCTCAGTAATGGGGAATACGACGCAAGGAGACGGAGGTTTGCATATAACTGCTTTCAAATTTATCATCCTTACTAAAGACAAACCATTAAATATTTAAATTAATGGGGATCTTTTTTGTAGAAATTAATGAAGCGACCGCAGCTCCTATTTTCAAGTCTTTTCTAAGTTAAGATAAGTTTGTGGGACTATAATGTCTTGTAACTTAAGCCACACCGAGTGAAGTTTAAAGATGAGACGAAGTCGCATCGCTCCAAAGAATTCGAGAGATTACAGATGTTAAGTGAGACGGTTTTACTCTGCTAAATGCTCGTCTCACGAGAAAACTTTGACTAATTCAATTCCATCATTAAAAAAAAATATATATTTATTTATTGCCAATACTTACAGATACAGTCAATTTATTTTAACTTTGGTTTTTGGGAACTAGGGAACCTGTATCGCGGAGACCGTATTATGATTAGGTACCTAAAATTAGACTTAACCGAGAACTGACTAGGGCACAAGTTGTTTTTTTTTTTTTAATTTATTAAGTAAATCATTATACAAACAAATTTAATTTTATGCTTCTGCAAATCAATAATTTCGGATTTTTGTTTTTCTTTTTAATTTTAATTTGAGATAAGTATTATAAATGAGTATACATACACATACGGATAAATAATGGTGCTAAAAGGTAAGATAATGTAAGTATATTTGATTATGATGAGAGCGTGAGTATCAGTATAAGAAGAGTAAAATAATGTAAAATAATGTACATCCACACAAATAATATTTAAAAAGATTAATAATAATGTATAAAGATTATGTTTTATAAGTTGTTAGTATGCTTTCAGTGTCTTTGTATGTTAATGATTTCAGCCATTCTGTCAAGGCTTTTTTGGCCTTCCTTGTTGAATAGTTTCTAGTTTTGCATGACCGTGATACATTGTTGTAGACCTGTGCAACAATAAAAGGCCCAAAACGTCCAGCAAAGGCAGTTTTTACAGCTGGCAGATCTACTTTAACCACTCTTCGCTTGAATATTTTATCTGCGTTCGGGGATTGTAGAATTTGCTTAGGTTTTAGTAAAGTAGTTTTTAATATAAACAATTGGCGGACAGTAAGCACTTCAGCTTCCTTATAAAGGAGTGTAGTTGAGTATTTAAATGGTTTATTAAGCATAACTTTTAGGACGGATCGCTGTGCCTTTCTGCTTCTAGTAAAAAGGTTTTAGCTGCGCTTCCCCTGGATAGTATACAATAACTAAGAAGCGATTGACAGCGGGATATATTTATTAATTTTAGGGTAGGTATATATCTATCTGCTATATCTCGTAATTTTCTCATAATACCGGTGACTTTACGAACTCGGCCAGAGAGGGAAGCGATATGGGACTTGAAGGAAAGTTTGCAATCCACCTGGATTCCAAGGTACTTGATGACGTCTACCACACCGATCTCGTCACAGTTGCATTGGCATCCTGTAGAACCGGTTGTATTTCCGCAATTGTGTATCTTAAGGCTGAGGTTGTGAGAACTTCGAGGAGCGGTTATTGCAGTTTTATGGAAACGCAGGTATTTTGTTTTGGCTACGTTTAACGTCAGCAAGTTTCTGCTCAGCCACCTTGAGACTCCAGAAATTCCCTGCTGCGCATTGTAGTATGTTTCATCCCAGGTGGAGCCGTGAAAACAAGGCCGTATCGTCGGCGTAGCAGATAATTTCCGCGTTTTTGAGTGGTAAGTTATGAATGTCATTCACATATAATATAAACAACGTAGGACCAAGTATGCTACCTTGCGGAACACCGAAATTAATACTTTGCATGTCAATTTTCATACTGCCTACTTTTGTGCACTGCTTTCTGTTCGACAGATAACTCATAAACCACCCCAGTGGTGTACCTCTAATACCAGCGCACTCGAGTTTTTTCAGCAGCACCCTGTTTGAAACAGTATCAAAAGCCTTAGCAAGATCCAAGAATACACTTAAACAACCCTTCTTCTGGTCCAGAATTCTAGAAACAGTTGAAGTCAGAAGAAAGACAGCATCTTCAGTCTTCATTTTTTAAGTCGTGAATGATGGCTTCAATATTTCGCTTTAGCCTTCTTCTTTGTAGCCTTTCGACCGTAAAATTAAGTGAGAGTCCTGTTATAGCTATATTGTGATCAGTTATATCCGAATCGCAGACCACACCCATCGCTTTACCTGTGGATCTTACCATAATGTGGTCCAGGCAAGAGCCTCCTCTAGTCGGCAGGGTAATGCTAGATCGCAGTCCATGCTCCGCATTAAGGCAGAGGTATTCTGCGCAGCTGCTTAGATTGTTGGTAGATGGGATTATATTAATGTTTATGTCTCCACAGATAAACAAGTTTGGATGATTTTTTAATCCGTCGAGAAGACTGTCGAGAGATGTGAGGAACGAATCTGTGTTTCTTATAGAAGGTGAACGATAGATGCCGACTATGGCGACAATTTTATTAATTTGAATTAAGAGACAGTCAGAGTCGGGTAGCTGAGGTTCTTGTTCAGTAGCATTGTGAGAATTTTCCACATATATAACCACGCCTCCGTTCTGGTTTCGTGTCTTCGATGTTATATGTGAGGTGTAACCTGGAATTTGGGGAATAATAGAACTCTCATTCAGCCAACATTCACTTAGTACAATGACGTCGATTTTTGAGCTTAGACGTGTAAGCGTAATATAGAAGGTGTCAAAGTTTTTGTCTATACTTCTTATGTTAAATGTCAGAATTTTAAAATTATAATCTGAGGGAAATATATTTTTACACAGTTCAGGGTTGTTTATACAGAGGAAATCAATTTGAATTGTGTCTATATTCATACCTAAATCATCTTGATTCTTAGGATAATAAATGTATAAATTTTCCTAAGAGTTATTGTTATTATATATTGTTATTGGTTATTATTATTATTTTTTTATTTATTTATTATTATTATATTTTGTTTTTTTATAACTTTGGATTCGTTTTTTTAATTTCATATAAAAGTAACTGTGTATAGTTATGTAATTAATTATACTCAATATAGTGTTGTAGCAGTATACATAAGAAGACATAATAATATAATGAGTTAATAATTTTGAAAGAGGGGTCTCCCTATGCAATTTTATAATATTAAAATAGTCAGCTCATAAACAGTGTAGTTAGCTCAAAAACTCGTTTCATCTACATCACTAACATTTTCGTCTTTAACTTGTTATAAGAAATGGTAGGTGTTTACAATGAAAGTTTCACTCTACATAATATTATATTCTTATAAAATGACTTTAGCCAGATAACCGAAGAACTCATATGAAGACAGAAATAAAGGCAAGTAAAAGATTTTTTATTTTCTAAATGCATTCGTATTAAATCAAGTATTTACGAAATTGGCCATATTGCTTAAATAAGAATGTTTAGCTTAATTTACAATTATGACTTATTTACTACTAGGTTCATAGTACTTTAAGTATATTATTTTTAATAAACTAAATTTTAAAGCTTGCAGGATCGAATCTTATTATAAACTAATAGTATACACATCTAAAAGTCATTACTTTGATTAACTAATTAGTCTACAACAAAATTAATTTAAATGCGATTCATTGAACATTTCGTTGTACTAAAACTTATGTTGGTACACAAAAACAGTCTATTTATTTCAAATTAATAACAGTACCAGTACTAGTTTCAGTGTCATTTGAAGAACCAGAGTTTGAATGTTCTAATTTACTAGAGTCAGTTTTACACTTAGCACTACCTACACTACTGCTGCTGCTACTATTTGCAGCTCTATTGAGGAGCCCTTGTTTCATTGTTCGTTTTGTTTGAACCTTAACAGCCTTCTCTGGAGGCCTATTTATGCTATCACTTCTATTCTTTAGCTTGTTCAAACCAAAGTTAGGTTTAATTTGTGCAGTAGGTTCCGTACCACTTATATCAGGTAAAAGCAAATCTGTGACACATATATAATCATCATTACTTTTTGATCTAACTAGCGCTGGGTTTATCTTGACTGGTACAATCTCCACTTTCTTTTCAAATATGGTTTCTGGTCCTTTCGAATCTAAAACATCCATGCTTGTAGGAGAGTCAACTCCACCAACTAATTCTTGAATGAGTTTGTCTTCAGCTAAATCATCTAGAAAAGTATCATCTACAACGTCATCAATATCAACATCTGAACAGAATGATGAAAATGAAGTAACGGATCCAGAAGCATGTGAATGAAAGTCATCAGGCAGTCTTACTCTAGGTACATTTCTTGATATCTCTCCTTGACTCGGTGAAGGTTTTATTATTATGGTCGGTTTTGGTGAATTTGGTGAATCGCTGGAAGCAATAATTACTTTTGGATATTCTCTATGACCCATTGTTCCTATTGGACGGGATATTTCACATGTAGTAACAGATTCGACGGATTTATTATTTATCTTTCTATTTTCTAAATGAGGTGTTAATGTGTCTATATTCTCATAGTTTCTGCTAAGAGAGCTTGCTTCAGAAATCTTTTTTATGTTTGAAACGTCGAAAGAAGATAGAGGTTTTGAATTTTTATATGCAAGCCGTCGATCCAAAGTTGTAGTACGTGGTGGTGGTTGCGGTGCTACCTTTGGTCTGTCATGTTGGTTTTCAAAACTACTAACTCCACTGTAACCCCGAAAACTTTGTAAGGATGTCGGTTGAAGAGATAACCTTTTTTGTGCTTTTGGTAAATCTGGAAGAACTTTAGGAAAGTTTCTTCTTTTAATAGTCAAGAGCGACTCCTCTGCGGTAAGAGGATGCATTTTTAATTTATCATCGCGAGAAGTTACGTTAACTTCGTTTCTAAATGTGACTGGAGGAGGAATATTCGCGATTTCATTTTCACGTCTTAATTTTTCTTGTAAAAGCTCATAGTTTACGTCTGTTACTGGATCAGAAGAGGAATGTTTATGGGTTATTTTTAGGGGGGCATTTTTTCCTAAAGACAAAATTACCTCATTTGTGTAAATTTTGCTTTCTACTTGTGTACTTGTTGAACTATCAGTTGACTTAATTAACTCGTCAGTTTTTGATCTTTGCAATTTGTTTTCAGTTAAGGAATATATTGATTCTTTTTCATCCAAGGACTTTGAAAGTTCTATGGGTTCTTGTTTTAAAACAGAATTAGTTCGAGCTGAAGGTGTAGCATCAATTGCAACCGAGACTTTCTTAGATTTAATACTATCTGTGCCTTTACTTTTTAAAGAGTCACTAGATTTGTTAGTACGCTTGCCAAGTGTTGAATGTTTGTTACTTACTAGTGAAGAATGAGAATCTAAAGCTGATGTTGAAGTGGTTTTCTCAGAAGTTTTATTCTTTCCACTATATTTTTTTGCAAGAAGATTCTGCGTACATATTGAATCATCAATTTTAATTGTTCCTTTTGTTGTTTTTCTTGAATCAGACAGCAGTTCTTCAGACCTAGTAAAAGGTTTTGTGCCTATATAGGACTTGTTATTTAACTCATTGTTAGATTTTCTCAGTATACTGGGTGAGCATCGATGCATTACTTCATTGGCAATCCAATCTCTCACTTTAGTGTGTGCATCTAAAGTGCTCGTTGATAAATGTCTCCTTAATTGGAATCTTTCCCTAAAACCACCGGAATCATCAGACTTAGGAGTTTTGCATACCTCTTTCTTTTTATCCTTCTTACTACTATTGTTACTACGTATTTTATTGATACTCATGGATTTGATAACACTACAACCATTCTTGAAAGTTTTCAGAGCGCTTTTATCATCTTTAGAACTCTTTTGACCTATCATATCAACTTCTCCCATTTCAGCTCGTGGTTGGTGTGGAGTTTCAATTGTACTTGCTCTGTTTTGTGATTTCCTTTTTTTGTAGTATAGCACCGCACATATACTTATATTCACAGCTATAAATAATACTCCAAGAGAAACGACAAGAGTAACAGTAGCACTGGAGGTTTTGATAGGCATATTATTTGCCACTGGTTTGACTGTTGTATAGGTTTCCCTATCAATTTTTTCTATAAAACTTGGAGGTATGGGTCTTGTCGGTTTTTTGATTGCCTGTATTTCTCGATATATAGAATCGGTATCTTGTTTAGGATGAGGCGGTGAGTATGGACGTAATTTTCCATAAGCTGAAGTGGGACTATAATGAGGAGGGTTGTATACTTGAGGCACGTATGTTCTTCGCGCCATATCGCTGCGATCTGGCAAAATACAGAATAAGAGATTTAAATCATTAACTTGCTATAGGTCATGTTTTTCTATCTACATACAATAATAGTGTGACATGGTTGTAAAAGATGATTAATAATAATAAGAAAATTTGTGTTTAAACTTAAAACTATAGTGAGTGAGGTTCTTTCTAAATATATAAATTTTAACCGGTTTTAGCTCATATGTTTTGTCTGAATACGCCCGAACCCAACCGGGGTCCTTCGGGGGAAACTAGTCGGACATTTTCATCATTCGAATGCAAGTAATTAAAACCAGTTACATATATTTTATGTTAAAAAAATATAGGTATACCAATTGCTCATCAAATAATCTTAGTTTGTATGTTCTATTACTTGGATGGCAAAACTAATTTATATATTTGTGTAATACAGTGAAAATCATAATTAGATACCGTATCACCTACGAGTATATAATACACACAGGGGCCATACTGCCAACGCTTCAAGCCATATTGTTTCATTATTGTTGACTTTCGTGTTTTAGATTTATAATCCATAAATTAGTTATTAATATTGCTTAAGTACTGTTTTAAGCGTTGGCAGTATGGCCCCTGTTGTTGTTAAAGATTTAGTTTAGTGTCTTACCTATTGTTCTATGGACAGTTTTAGGTTTAGTTGTCGTCGGCTTTGGTGTAAACTCGAACAATGGATCCACCATGAATCTCTTCAATTTACTTGGTAAAGTTTCTATCCAGAACTTGGTATAGTTAGACCTATATAAGCTGTTTATTGCAGGGGGAAAATCTGAAATAAAAAGATATAGCTTAGAAAATTCAATATGGCAATTTGAATGGCAAAATGGAGTGGACAGAGATTCATATTGTGCTTGTTTACGTACGAAACAATTTTAGTGGAAACATTAGCCTATGTCACTTCAAATCAGGTCCTCAACTATACCCATGCCAAAAATCACGTCGATCCGTTGCTCCGTTGCGGTGTGATTGAAGGACAAACCAACAAACACAGTTTCGCATTCATTATTGGGACACATATGGGATATTTTTAGGAAAATACTGCGGAGGGCGGATATATTTTCGCATCTGTTGTGGCATAAATAACTTTGTAGCTTTAATAAATTTGGACGACCTACGTGGCGCAGTGTTGAGCGCGGTTGTCTTCACGTGCGGAGGTCCCGGTTTCGATCCCCCGCAAGGCCAATTTGGGAATTTATGATTTCTGAATTTTCTTTGGTCTGGCCTGGGAGGCTTTGGCCGTGGCTAGTTACCACTCTACCGGCAAAAACGTGCCACCAGGCGATTTAGCGTTCCGGTACGATGCCGTGCACAAACCAAATAGGGGTATGGATTTAATATAACTGCCATGCCCCTAACAGGTTATCCTGCTGTTATGACTGCAAGCCTGTCCAGTGAGGACAAACCCTTGACCTTAGAAGCAGGGGCCCATGAGCTGCTAATAGGTCAAAGGTCACTGGGTCTGGGGCTTCTAAATGTAAATCTCAGCGGTGACTGGGGTAGGTGAACTAAACACTAATAACTGAACTTATAGGCTAGAAATGAAGGCTCTGTCTCGAAGTCCTGTCCAAGTACCGAGTTTCTTCACATAAGGCCAGGTTAGACTGCATCATCACTACCATCAGGTGAGATCGCAGTCAAGGACTAACTTGTAGTGGGTAAAAAAATAATTACCTATCCTCAAATATGGCTGATGAATGACGTTGTATTCAGGCCACTCAACGTTGTACTGGTTCCATTGCTTTTTGTCAAGAGTGTAGTATTCGTTCACGCTTTGAGTGTTCGGAGAACTGAAAATCGAAAACAAAAATGTAAATGACAAAAAATGCATAAAGATTAATAATTCTTATGTCTACTGATATTTCAGAATATTGTTTCATATTTGCTCTTTTTTTTACAATTACAGCCGTAATACCCCTAACAGGTTAGCCCGTTACCATCTTAGACTGCCACATACCACATAGATTTACCTATTGTCTCGGATTATAGCGAATAAAACTTCTAGTTCCTTCATTATCATGGACTTCCGCAAAGTTAGACTGCATCATCACTTACCATGAGGTGTGATAACATTCAAGGGCTAACTTGTAGTGGAAAAAAATTGCTTACAAATAAAATCATGTTAAACTTTTATAGCACATACCCATTTTTCACGAAGTTAGTCCAAAGCCTCATAATAACTTCGCTCAGCAGTTTCTCTTGCTGCGTGTATTCGGAATGGAAGTGTGTGTTGGCGCCTCCCAGAGGAATGCCCAGCACGTAGGGCATCTCTTCACCGTGCACACTCTTGTTCAGCTGTTATATGGGTATTAAATATACCGAGTAAATAAAGCTATGATTAAAATAGGTATTATTTATTATATAAATATATAATTATTAATAATATAATAATATAATATATATATATATATATATATATATATTAATATAACCGCTACGATATGGAATGCCCTTCCGGCTTCCGTTCCCCTCCTCTTTTAATATAGGTACCTTCAAATCAAGAGTGAATAGGCATCTCTTAGGCAAGCGCGCCCCACCTTAGGCTGCATCACCACTTGCAAGTCTGACTGCAGCTAAGCGCTAGCCTATGTAATTTAAAAAAAAAGTATATTGTGTGCCTAGCATCACCCGAAGTCTGAAGTCGTGTTTCATCCCGCGTCACACTTATCCTTACTAATATTATGAACGCGAAATTTTTACGCCAGAACGGCTAAACGGATCTGGATGAAATTTGGCACAGAGATATATTATAGTCTGGAATAACAAATATGCTACTTTCTATCCCAGTAAGTTAAAGAGTTCTCGTAGGAAACAAAACCTCAATCCACGCGAAATCGCGGCCATCACCTAGTTTTTCATATAATCCGCATTAAAAGTGATAGGTTGTTTTTTACAAATATGATATCTGTCAGTTAAGTTGATGATAAAAGGACAATTATATGGTTTGAAACAAACAAAAGATACTCTGACAGGGTTGAAAGGAGAGCTGATTGAGGGGGACCGTCTGAAATTGACTTGTTTCGAGACAGGCATTGAAACTCGCACTTTCAATGCAGGTTATATGAAAAGTATTAAACACCTCTGTTGGAAACTTTTTAGTTTTAGCCTAAAACCACCTAAAACTTCAAAATATATAACGTACGATTAAAAAAATATTCTCAGTATTGAATCGTGATACTTACTGGTGCATAATCCGTGCTGACCGAGTTGTGGGCAAATACATAGAAGTAAGACTGCCTGTTGGCTTTAGACTGGTAGTTGGCGAAGTTGATCATCGGTGCCAGGGTCCGCGCGTCGCTGAAGAGGTTTAGTACTACATCGCGGTTGGTTTCCACGTTCCAACGTTGGGGATCCAGCTTTGATGGAGAATATCTGATAACAGAAATCAATACGTTATCAATAGAATATTAAGTACATTACAGTTTATTTTTATTTCACTACAAGTTAGCCCTTGACTGCGATCTCACCTGATGGTAAGTGAGGATGTAGTCTAAGATGGTAGCGGGCTAACCTGTTAGGGATATGGCAATTATATTTAACCCATAGGTACTCGTAGTCAGTTTCTACACGGCATCGTATTGAAACGCTCCACCGCTTGGCGGTACGTCTATGCCGGTAAGGTGGTAACTAGCCACGGCCGAAGTCTTCCACCAGATCAGACCAGAGAAAATTCAGAAATTATAAGTTCCCAAGTTGACGCTGCCGAGAATCGAACGAGGGAACTCCCACGTTAAGACAACAGCGCTCAACACTGTGCCAGGGTCATTTTCAAAACATAACATTTACTTATATTTTGGTCGTATCAAATTGAAATGAAATGTTTTTTTGTTTGTGGGATAACTTTCCCAGTCGGGACTTGGATTGTAGGTTTTATTGACAAGAGGCCGGCAATTTCAATCAGGAAAAGTTTGAAAAGGATCTTCTAGTTGCAAGGAAGTTGGCATCATCAAGAAAAAAGATACACATGATTTATAAAGAGGTTTTATTTGTCACTAATGCATCGGTACCCGGAGCAGTAACAAATAACTAATTATTTATATCTGGACAAAATGATTACAAAATCACCACCATCAAAAAAGCCTGAATGTGGACCCTGCAGATCGCGTTTATGAAAATTTAAGATACCGGAAAATAACAATATTAAATAACCTAGCTTTTGCCCGCGGCGTCGCTCACGTGAGGTTCGATTTTCATGCAAATTTCAAAACCCTATTTTACGCCCTTAGGGGTTGAATTTTCAAAAATCCTTTCTTAGTGGATGTGTACGTCATAATAGCTTCCTCTATGTCCTATATAAGTCCGATCCGTCCAGTGGTTTGAGCTTTGCGTTGATAGACAAGTCAGCCAGTCATTCACCTCTTCCTTTAATATATTTTGATAATGTCGTGATAGAATTTACCAGGGGATAGAACAATATTATGGAAGCAAATGTCTAGATCTACAAAAGGTTGCAATACAATAATACGATAATAACTTACTGTTTTAGTATCTCATCCAGAGCTTCGTCTTCAGCACCTTCGAAGACGATTTTGACGAATTCCGTGATGAACTCATCTCTCTGATTTTCCAGTATGCCATGATCCAGTTCGATCACACCAAAATCGTGGTAGCTCTCCAACTCCGTCACTCCACTTAGCATTTGATATCTGGAATGATATATGTATTACATTTCATTTTTCGCGTTCATGTCTACCTTGGCATGAGGCCCTGTCAGAACATTGCAAATTTTAAACTAAACTAGCGGCACGCTATGATGGCCGGTTTGACGTTTGTCCGCTCATGAAGTTCCGTATTAATTGATAACGACTTTGAAGGAAATAATTGTATTACTTTATGGACGATAGTGATGTGCAGAGATTCATAAATTTTATCGAATGTAGTTTCTCATGAAGTTCCGTATTAATTGATAACGACTTTGAAGGAAATAATTGTATTACTTTATTGACGATAGTGATGTGCAGAGATTCATAAATTTTATCGAATGTAGTTTTAGGTTTAGGACTCAAAATTTATTTATTAAATTGATTTCTTAAATGTATACAAGTGTAGAAAAATCAGTTTGCACCATTTAAGGGGTGAATGTACTTGTGAATATGAACAATTTTCACTATGTGGACAAACCTCTGAAATCGCAAAAAAATATCAATAAATTTTTAAAAATGGAATCTAATACGATCGTCACATAGGATCGCTGGCTAGCACAACTACTACCTCCGGCAAACTCGCGTCAATGCTCAATGCAAAACAAAGCAGTTTCGAATTGACGTTGCTTCGAAAAGTATAAACTGTCAGTGCAATGCGATTGTGATATAGTTTTGACCTGGCTTTGGATTTCAAATATTGATACTGCATTACTGTTGACCCTTGCTCGTTAATTTGGACTCTGTTCAAGCCCTTTGTTGTGGATTTCGTCGATATGACCGAACGTACGCAGAGAACTGTTCTAAATAGTCAGACACGTGAGTTCGTAATACGCCTTCGTAACTATTTCGATCGTGAAGCTCAAAATGGAGGGCCAATTTTACCTATAACGTCAGTGGTTGAACGCGTAGCTGATGCGCTTAATATTGGACAACGAACTGTTAGACGGATAACTAAAAAAAAATATGGCGAGACTGGCACAGAAGAAAATAAACTTCACACACCAAAAAAGAGAAAACGAGCAAAACCAGTCGTAGGCATCGATAGCTTTGATGCCGATGCTATCCGAAGACATGTTTACGGCTACTATTTACAGAAGGAGTATCCAACAAGAAAAAAGTTGGTGCATTCACTGAAGGAAGCTGGATTATTCTTCGGTGGGGAAAGTTCTTTAACGAAGATTTTGAAGACCATTGGATTTCGATACAAAAAATGTAACAAACGCAAAATATTGATGGAAAGATTTGATATAGCGATGGCAAGGTATACTTTTTTACGGCAAGTGAAAGAAATCAAAAATTGGCAAAATGTTGTGTTCTTGGATGAAACATGGCTTAATGCTAACCATACTGTAGGCCGTTCTTGGAACGATGACACAGCAGCATCTACTTCCAAAGTTCCTGTAGGAAAAGGATCGCGACTTATAATTTGTCACGCCGGAACCATCAACGGGTTTGTCGAAGGTTCTCTCATGGCTTTTGCGTCAAAAACCACTGGAGACTATCATGAAGACATGAATGGAGAAAAGTTTACTGAATGGTTTACCTCAATGTTGTGTAGCCTCCCTGAACCATCTATTATAATTATGGACAACGCCCCATACCACTCGATGCAAATTGACAAGCCACCTGCCCAATCCCAAAAGAAAGCTGATATCGTCGCATGGCTTCGTAAAAATGGCGTAGATGCAAACATGAATATGTTAAAAGCGGAATTAGTACGTCTTTTAAAAGAAAACAAACCAACCAAGATCCGATACGTCATTGACGAAATAGCATTAGAACATGGGCACAGAGTTATACGGTTACCGCCTTACCATTGTGAGTATAATGCGATTGAGTTGGTGTGGGCTCAAATTAAGGGATATGCTGCAAGACACAATACAGAACCCCCATTTACCACAAAAAAAATGCTAAAATTATTAGAAGAAGCTTGTGAACATGTGACTAAAGGAGACTGGGAAAAGGTTGTGAATAGAACTGTTAAATTAATAAGGGAAGATTATGAAAGAGATGTGAAAATAGATAATATTATAGAAAACGAACATATAATTATTAATGTATGTGATGATAGCAGTGACGACAGTGAAAATAGTAGTATGGACGAATCTGATTAATTATGGCCTTTTGTGGCACCTTTTTTGGTATCTTTTGTATTCATATGTTTCTTGTGTGCATATAAAGTATGTATATTCATTTTCGTTCAAATATTCAGTTCGTTCAAATAAATTAAATAAACATATACATTTTTGTTTTATTAAACCTATTTAATCAGGTACAAAAACAAAACTTAATTGTTTTTTGTTCGAGAATAAATTGACATTCCACATCACTATTGTAATGTGTCAAACCGGCCATCATAGCGTGCCGCTAGTGTAATAATACTATACTCAATTGGGTATTTGACAACTATTCAAATAAATGATTTTTTAGTGATTATTAAATAGAGAATCTCCCAAACGTCGTAATATCCACGTTCCCTAATTGTTTTATGTTGAGTAACTATTTTAAACTATCGATTAAAGTAAAAAAGTGCGTCGAACTTTGATGACGTCATTATGCAATATTTCATACAAAAACCCATACTAAGCACGCGTTTTGACGTTTGAAAAAAAGATCCTGATTTGACTAGTTGTCAAATACCCAATACTCAATACTCAATATCATTTATTCAATATAGGTACACTGTAGGTACACTTATTGACGTTAAAAACTACTTACTTAAAAAACATGATGGTGATTTATATGTCACCGTAAGATTGTAAAAACTGTTAGATTATAATCTAGCTCACGAAATTCTAGACTGTCGAAAGATTACAATTTAACGCATTATTTTCCGGTAGATTGTAATCTGATAGGTATTTAAGCCCGATAAAACCTAAGTGGGCACTACTTGATTATTTATGTCGAACCCTAACCTAACTTACAAGAAAGAGACAAGAAAACGTAAATAAAATGTATATTTCAAAAATTTTAACTCAGAACATTGATCAGTTTACAATCTTTCGACAGTTTTGAATTTCGCGAGTTATATTATAATCTAACGGTTTTTACAATCTTACGGTGACATATATATATAATATTACAATATTGTATAGTCTAACGTTTTCTAAGTGACACAAGTTGTCCTACATGAAATAAATAAATCATTTATCATTTATCATTTAACATTGAACATAATAGTAACATAAAATGAGTGCAATGTCGTTATCCAGTAATTAAATTTAAAAAATATATAAAAATCAAATTCATTAGAGCTATTACAAACATTAGATCCTTCTAACATCCTTACTACATCCATGTTAATAAACGTTTTTATGTTTTTTTTTTTTATTCAATCCGCATTTCATATTATTTAAGTCTGTCAAACTTACCTCACCCGCCAAAACTGGAACAAATTTTTATGCCCGATATGTTTTTTTTTAATTTTAATTTCATTCAGATACTAGCGACGCTGTCACCGGGTCAGATAATTTCGTGCGACCATAGATTTACGAGTTTTTTTTAATTTAATTCAAGACAATGTTTGATTTTTTTACTAATTTCAAATTAAAACGCTTTGGTTGATAGCAAATATAACTTATAAATTCAAGACGTACCTAGCTTGTAAACGTAGCTAGCGTAGCTACCTATTGTAAGCGTAGATTTGTAGTTCTTATGATAAATTCCGGGTTGATCAAAACTTTTTACCGCAAAATTCCTGAATCAATTTTGAAGTCAAATAGATGCTTGCTTTTTAAATACGAAGACTATTTGGGACTGGAAACTAATATCACGGCCCAAGCTAACGCAATCAACGGTTTAGTAACATATTATAATGTATTAATGTTATACCAAAATTTATCACAATAAATTGACAAACTTGGTCGATACAAATGAGCTCAAATGAAGCCTATTATTCGTTATTATCTCCATCATTAACCTGTGCAATGTACAATATCCATCATTTATGCTAAATTACAATTTCAATTAGTTATAGTTCGACTTTCTCGTTTATCCAGTCATAAATTAAAGTAAATTATTGCATTGATAGCATGAATACTAATTCAAACACTTTGATTTTTTTTGTACATTAAGAAGTCTTATCCTTGTCTGGTATTTAAGGCTTCCATTGTTACTAGTCATTGCCCTACCAGCAAAGCTAAAACAGTTGTATGTATGTATGTTATAAACGTATGTAGTCTACTTTATTGAACACTACAAAAATACATAAGAAACAGGTTACAAACAGGACTTATAACGTAGGTACAATAAGTAAGGCGGCCTTATGGCTAAGTAGCGATCTCTTCCAGACAAAAGTGCTAGGGAGAAAGTAAAGAAAAGGACTACGGGAGGTGGTGCAAAAATAATAATAAATACTAAGAGCTAAATAAACTAATCCAAAACTTACGTGTTATGATAATATTTTATACAAAATAATCCTTATTTTAGGAACGTCAAGGTACGTACCATCAATGACAAATTGCCTCGCCATTGTGTAAGGAAATCGTAATCCATCCTTATTTTAGGAACGTCAAGGTACGTACCATCAATGACAAATTGCCTCGCCATTGTGTAAGGAAATCGTAATCCTAATCGTAATTGTTTGTCAAACGTTTAATTCGACCAGTGCTGTTACTTATTAGTCTAAGCAATAAAGCTAGTGGACCCCAACAATAATTCCTCAGGCGTCGAAACTTTACATTATGATAAAGTTTCATGAGTTAAACGTGTATTATAAATATACAATAAAAAATCATAAAGGAAATTAGGTTTTTTATGCTATACTCAATTGTTAAAGCAGTAAGGTACATTATCACGTAAACGCAGTCTAGGTTTGCTAATAAAATCAGTCTAAATATCGATGTTCTGCATAAATATTTCGTTTGATATTTCGGTTTTGAGTGTAAATATACTACCTACTATTATTTTAAAAAGAAATTGAGAAAATATTCATTTATAAATATTAAGTTTTAGGTATAAATACCTATCTTCCGCATGGATTTTATTTTGGATATTTTTCTATAAATTTTGGTTCATATCATAGTACAACTCTGCCAAGTTTCAACGACTGAAGATTTAATACAACCAACAAAACATACAACAAACCGCCCCGTTGCCTAGACTTTAAGGAGTTGCACATCAAAAAGCGTGTATGAACTTCTTAAACAGTTCACGTAATAAGTTTTAAGCTGTCAAATGATTACGATTTGCTTAGAAAATCGGACCTCTGATTATTATCAGTAATGATGAAAATGCATGCATAAGACGAGAAAGATACAACAAAAGTTAAAGACTTGGAGAAATATTGGTATATTAGTATTAGTATGGGTATTATTATTTTGTAAATTTAGTTTTAGAAACGTTAACATATTAATTAGTAACTTAAACTGAGCCCTGTTTGACATGTTAAAGTCTGCTTTCAGATTACGTTAGCACGATACATACTTACTAAAAAGAAATGAGAACAGTTAGAAATACGTTATAAAAATATGTATTGGCTACTTGGCAGAAAATCTTGTTTGTCAATACACAATAAAATTCTATTATATAAACAAGTCCTAATGCCTATTTCGACTTATGGCATACAGCTGTGGGGCTGCACTAAAAAAACCAATATACAAATATTACAAAGGTTCCAAAATAAAGTACTTCGTAACATCGTGAATGCACCGTGGTACATTAGAAATGACGTAATTCATCGGGACCTGAAAATTGAATACGTCGACAAAGTCATTACCAAATTTGCAGAAGTCCATGATCATCGGCTTCACCATCACGTTAACGTTGAGGCAATCCTGTTGCTCGACGTTACGCAATTAGTGAGAAGACTAAAAAGGATAAAACCCTTTGAGTTAGTGCATAGTGACTAGTGATAGTGTAGTGATAGTGCTGCATGAAAGAACACATGAACAAAGTGTCTATTAGCAACAATAAAGACTAAGATACGCCATTGGATAATTTCTTAGCACATAAGATAATTATAAGCTTAGGTTAAAGAAAAATTACTTATTAGTCAAATAGTCTGGCTAGATTGTAATTACATTGAGCACCCCTGTTAATTGGTACTCAATAATAGAAAAAAAAACGATACGTACTTGGCAAGTTGTACCTAAGCTATGTTAATTTAAATTTTATTTTTGTTTTTAATTTAAAATATTTTATTTATTTTAACTTATAGTTTGTACTAGTGATGGTCCGTGACGGTTCGGCCCTTGGGCCCCTCCTGAAAATCAGCGTTGCAGTATGTCAGGTAGGTATATACCTACCTTTCATGTTGCGGCACAAGTTGAGGAGGTGGCCCGTTGACCACACTCAAGTTGCATACCTACTTACAAAGTAGGTACATAGGCATGGTAAGTAACTATCTTGTTGTGGTCAATAAACGTTTATTTATTTATTTAAATAAAACATTAGATTTTGTAGAATGTTAGAAACCTTCCTAACATCCTTACTACATCATTATTACATCCTTGTTAATAAACGTTTTTATTTTTATTTTATTCAAAGCAATGTTTAGCCGCTTCCATAATATGTAAAGGTGCAGGAGAGCCTTCATCAGAGTTCATCTTGGCTGGCGTGGGTATGTGGGCAATTAGTAAATCTGATTGATTTTCTCTTGAACACAAAATTATAATAATCCTATAAATAATGGTTTCACAACAAAATAAATCTAACAATTAATTAACAGTCCTTTAACTGAACTCAAATTTAACTTTTAAAAACTTAGATTAAAATATCAGATAGGGAGTCCTTTTTCATATTCTAACTGCCAACACATACATAGGTACGATAAGTAATTATTTTGTTAAACGTGGTCAATAAACGTTTATTTATTTATTTAAATAAAAATCGTACTTGCTGAGGAGATTAGGGAACGATGCCATGGTGTTTGCCGGTTCACTCGGTATGAAGGAGCCCGCCACAACTGGCCCGAGCGGGGTCTCGAACCGCCGCGCTAGGATCTGGACTTTCTTGATTTCTGATAACCTGACACATTATATTCAAACTTTATTATTATTGATGCGATTGTCGTTGTTGATGGTTGAGTAATTTCTGAATTTTCCCTGATCTGGCCTAGTAGGAAGCTTCGGCTGTGGCTAGTTACCACCCTACCGGTAAAAGACGTGCCGACAAGCGATTTAGTGCTCCGGTACGATGCCGTGTAGAAACCAAATAGGTATGGGTTTAATATAACTGCAATGCCCCTAACAGGTTAGCTCGCTACCATCTTAGACTGCATCTTCACTTACCATCAGGTGAGATCGCAGTCAAGGGCTAAGCTGTAATGGTTATAAAAAAAGATGGGTGATCGAATTTGGAAGTCTGAATTTGGCCTTTTCGTTTCCTCCGTGCCTCGGAGAGCACGTTAAGCCTTCGGCCCCGGCTATTATCACTCACATCTGATAATAATTGTTTGTAACCTAAGAGTTTAAATACCTACTCTTAGTCGAGTCTTATGCGGACGAACCTGGGAACCCACCGCATTATTAATATTATCCCATGAGAACTCCTGTCATTGAATGATTACGGAAAGATGTCACCGACCTCAGTAATGAGGAATACGATGCAGAGAGACAGCTTACGGTTTATTCTGCAAACAAGTCATCATATTCTTGGAGCTGGGGTTACAGCCGAGACTCTGGGCGACTTGCAGGGTATATTGTGTAGGGTCCCTCGTCATCGCTGAATCGGACAGCGCTGATCCTGACATGAGGATCGCTCGATGGAATAACCCTGAAAGTAAAATAGTAAATAAATAAATATTTTTTTTTAAAATAATATAGCTCCATATCCATACTAATATTATAAATGCGAAAGTGTGTCTGTCTGTCTTTCTGCTACGCTTTCACGGCCCATCTGTTCAACCGATTTTGATGAAAATTGGTACAGGGATAGATTGTATCCCGGGGAAGGGCATAAACTTTTTATTCCGGAAGATTCCGGCGGTAATAAAAAAATGATCTCTTCAACCGATTTTGATGAAATTTAGTATAGGGATAGTTTGTATCCAAGGGTCCACTATGCTACATATGCTACTTCTTATCCCGGAAAATTAAAGAGTTTCCGCAGGACTCAAAAAACTCAAATATATTACTCAAAATGACGTCCCTAAAATAATAATATAATTCTAATATACGAAAGTCAAAATAATGTATCAATAAGTACGGCTTTAAGCGTTTTCAGTATGGCCCCAGGCGACGCAAAACCGCGGCGTGTGGAAGCCCCTACAAAAGACCTAAGTCCAGCAATGAACGTCTATTGGTACGATGGCTAGTGTAATATAATCGTTATAAATAAGTCAGATTTTTGCGTCTATAAATCAAGTTCAAACATCAACTTAAACATATTTTAATTTTAATTAGGAACAAAAATAATGAACTTATTTCTCTTCATTAAACAAAGTTCGTAATTCTTTGTAAACAATGACGAACAATCCCGAATTTAGCGGACGTGAGTCGCCCTTAGGGCTAGCGCAGACGTTCGATAAATTGTCAACTACATTAGCGTGTTTGCATAAAACATGCCTCTTCACTCTTTGTTGAAGTGTTTTTTTTATTCCGAAACAATTTATCCCTTGACTGCGACTGGTAAATAATAAATTACTAATAGAGATAATATAGCAGTTATATAAAGCCAGAGGCCAAATTGTCAAATTATGCGTTTGAGAAACGATTTTCATGGACAATCGGGGGGCAGACCCCTAATCGGTTTCTACATGACATAATACCTGAATGCTAAATTGCTTGGCAGCGCGTTTTTACCGGTATTCCCATCAGAGAAAATTCGAAATTAAATTTTTAAATTACACTACACAGGCTGCACAGGTTCTATTGGATTAAAATATATTATGTTTTTTGTCTGAGTCTACCGCATTTGGTTATTACTGCAAAGATATATTTAATTTAGAAGATAAAATAAATAAATGAAAATCGGTCTGAGAAAAACAGCGCAAGTCTGCGTCACCCTTAGATTAATTACTCCCGTTTCAATGGTCAGACGCCTCGTGAAATTTTCTGTTTTTGATAACAAAGCACCATTACTCAAAACAGTGTTAGCGATCGTTAGCCGGTTTCTTTCCAACATAGCCTACAACAGAAGTTTTAGATTGAAGCTATTTAAAAATTAACCTAAGGCCACTAGACTTGTAAGTTATTTTCACGTAAGTCGCTACCGTTTTCGACCTCCATGGCGCAGTTTTGAGTGCTTTTGTCTTAGCGTGGGAGGTCCCGGGTTAGATCCGCGGCAGGGTCAATTTAGGAATTTGTAATTTCTGAATTTTCCCTGGTCTGCCCTGGTGGGAGGCTTCGGCCGTGGTTAGTTACCATCCTACCGGCAAAGCCGTGCCGCCAAGCGATTAAGCGTTCCGGTACGATTCTGTGTAGAAACCGATTAGGAGTATGGGTTCAATATAACTGCCATACCCCTAACAGGTTAGCCCGCAACCATTATTATTATTATTGTTATTAAAATTCTTTATTGCTTAAACAAAAGGAATACACAAAGGACATTATTACAACATTATAAACAAAAGGCGACCTTATCACTAAAGTGATCTCTGCCAGGCAACCCACATGAATGGACCGTACTTGCTGTGAGACGGGAAATCGCATGAAATAAATCATAAATACATAAACGTACATTCTAATAGTTACATACTATAACAGATAAAAAATTATACATATAATAAATATATATTTAAATATAACACATATTATATACATAAATATTAAATTACATATGACTAATTTACAATACCTAAACACAAATAATAATAAGAACAAGTTTACAGCGATAGGTAATGCTTCTTGACACGACTTTTAAAGGCCGGTAGAGATTTTGCTCGTCTGATATCAGCTGGGAGTGCGTTCCACAATAAGACCGCCTTTATGGTAAACGAGTCTGCATATCCCTCGGCGTTACGTTTGGCGATTTTAAGTTTGTTGTCACTGGCAGATCGCAAGGTATGCTGGATTGGGAAGGAGCTAAGGAACCTGAATCGTTCCTTTAGGTAAGGGGGCGACCATGGGTGGTAAAGGGTAGCATAGAGAACAGAGAGGATATGGAGATTACGCCTTAGCCTGATAGGGAGCCAGTTAAGTCTCCTCCTATATTCCGAAACATGATCGTACTTCCTTAGGCCAAAAATAAATCGAATGCATAAGTTTTGCAAGCGTTCTAACTTATTTAAAAGATCTTCAGTCAGGTCAAGATAACAGACATCCATCCATCTTAGATTGCATCATCACTTACCATAAGGTGAGATTGCAGTCAACGGCTAACTAGCTAGTTGATAAAAAAAAACTTAGGAAATGTAAATTCTTGTAAGATGTGTATTATTGGCTAGTTGTGTAAGTGTACTTAAATGAAAATGAAATAATTTATTTCACGTAGGACAATTTGTGCCACTCGTAAGTCGTAATAATCTACCATCGGTTCGGAAGGATAATTGTACTGAGAAGAACCGGCAAGAAACTCAGCAGTTGCTCTTATCATAAACAGAAAAATGTTACACTTTGTTACGGACACAATGTATACGGACGTTACGTAACAAGTATTACACTGACTTGTGGGTTGCTGGATTCGAAGCCGGTTGCAACGTCATCAATAGTATAATAACCTCGACTTAAAATTTATGCAATGGCAACTCCAGAAACTTATCAATGCTATTTACGTAAAAAGTGTAATTGAGGCCAGCATATCGGACTTCCAAAAACAACGGCCATCAATCACAAGTTTTTGGCAAGCTCCCTGACGTGAAGTTGAAAGCTGTCTTATTAATTTAAGGAGCCGGATTCAATTTCCGGCAAGAGCGCTTTTGAAATTTCCATACTCAGTTTCTAAATTACTTTTTATTTGCTCTGATGGGAGGCTTCGGCTGTAGCCAGTTCCTAGGTAAATCCGTCTTACCGAGCGATTATGATTTCCGAAACGATGCCGCGTAGATTAATAAGGGGTTTATAATAATATGCTTAGCCCTTTCAGGTTAGAATTCCTCCTTATCACTTCAACATATTTATTGTAAGCTCAAACTCAAACTCGACATGTTTTTAATCAAAATATAAACTTTTAAAGGTGCTTTTGATTCGTCGTCTATACTATAACTATACATAACTACCGGATAAACTCACCCGAACCCCTGGTTCGGATTGCCAGGTACCTTACTCAGGTGTTCAGGTACCTTCCTAGGTAACCTAGGTGTAGGTTACCTAGGAAGCCATATTCTTGCTGCAACGATGCAGCAAGAATATGATAATAAGCCTCTACAGATACAGTGGGTCAAGATTTTAAGTTACCATTCGAAATAGGCGACAGCATGAGAAAGTTGACGCACGCAGCTCCAGTGCCGTGCCCCATCAGCGTCACGGAGTGTGGATCGCCGTTCAGGTCCTCTATGTTGTCTTTGATCCACTGCAGTGCTGCCAACTGGTCCAGCAGACCGTTGTTGCCGTACACGTGCTCTGTGAGACTGGGTTTCATGAAACCTTGAACGAAGAAGGATTTGAAATGAAATAATATGAAATTGAAATGAAATAATATGAAGTTGAAATGAAATTAAAATGAAATTTAAATGAAATTGAGGTCCGAGGTGAGCGACAAACACGGCAACACGAGGCGATACGACGCGGCGCGACAGTATCAAACTGTAGTTGACGCTTCACGTGGCCTACATGGTCGCGTAAGAACATCTGTCATCTTCTGTCGCGTCGTATCGCGTGGCCTCATCCGTTCATCATCATCCGTTGTCCGTTGAGCGACAGGAGCGACGCGATGCGATACTACGCCATAGAAAATGACAGACGTATCTACGCGACAACGTATGCTAAGATGGTTATAGTGGGCTATCTACAAGGTTTCTACAAGGCATTGTACCAGAACGCTTTATCTTAGCCGATAGGGTGGTAACTATAGCCATGGCCGAAGCCTCTTACCAGTATGGGCGTCGTTCCACTGGGATAATCCATGTTATAGTTAATTTATTATAAATGCGAAAGTATATCTGTATGTCTGCTACAAAGCTACTTTTTATCCCGGAAAATGAAGGAGTTCCCGCGGGAAAAACTAATTGAACGCGAACTGAATTATCTAGAAAAATTAACGAAGTCTCGGGCATTATCAAGTACCTAATAAACACGCTTATGGTAATATTATGGCCAATTCTGTTGTATACCATCTCTAAACTAAACTAAAATGACAGCTCTATTTATATTTCTATCCCTTTCAGAATACTCCCTGTGGAAAGGGGCAGCACTAGATTTAGAGCTGTCATTTTAGTTTAGTTTATAGATTATGTTATACAGAATAATTATTGTCACTCAAATCAAATGTCGATTGCAACTGATTAAAGAACAAACTTACCCAGCACACCGAGTCTAAAGTTCACAGTCACCACCATGACATTCCCATAGGAAGAGAGTATTCTCCCATCGTATGGATTGCCTGAACTCCATTCGAAAGAGTCGCCATGAATGAAGACCAACACTGGAAACTTCTTGGACTTGTGCTCTGAAAAGTTTAAAACATTTTGAGTAAGTACCTACCAAGAGGAATAATTTTATAACCATAATAACAGTCGTTAAATATAAAAAGTTAATTGTGTAAAATTTAAAATTAATTGTGCGGTAGTAGTGCATTTAGTCAATATTAAATTGTAATTGATAACTCCTTAAACTACCTCTGTAATTCTTTTATTGTACTAATTTAATAATGTTTGAGCCTCGGAGTAAGAATATAATTTTACTCTATGGCACTGTAGTACTTCTCTATGGTTTGAGATTTGAGCTCGCCTAAATCAGTATAGCGACATCTGTGAAAAGCTTTATGAAACAATTTGGATTTAATTAATAATTATAATTTTTTAATTACAGTATAAATTAATAATAATAAGAATACAGTATTTTCAAATCCTCAAGTGGACATAAAATAAAATTAATGAACAATAATTTCTTTATTTATAGAAAAGCGCCATCTTTGAAAATTATGTGGAAATAGCAAGCGGGAGTGTCTCCAAGCTTATATTCAAGTTTTCCCTCGAACGGGTTCGGTCCTGTATTTCATGAAGCGTTTCCACTATGTCGTTCATAGATGGCGCCCTATTTTATAATAAAAAAACTTTTAATCAAGCGAGTTAGAACCTAGAATTAATACTCAATACTCAATATCTTTTATACTTCTACCATACCTTTACTACTGTTTTAATCATACTTTTGCGGGTCTAAAGTCAGTCTTCATGCCCTAGGGCCGTAATCTAGTCGATCGATCGCCCAACTAGTTGACCAACCCCATACTGTAAATATGCACAACAGAGTCTACACTAGCGGCACGCTATGATGGCCGGTTTGACACATTACAATAGTGATGTGGAATGTCAATTTATTCTCGAACAAAAAACAATTAAGTTTTGTTTTTGTACCTGATTAAATAGGTTTAATAAAACAAAAATGTATATGTTTATTTAATTTATTTGAACGAACTGAATATTTGAACGAAAATGAATATACATACTTTATATGCACACAAGAAACATATGAATACAAAAGATACCAAAAAAGGTGCCACAAAAGGCCATAATTAATCAGATTCGTCCATACTACTATTTTCACTGTCGTCACTGCTATCATCACATACATTAATAATTATATGTTCGTTTTCTATAATATTATCTATTTTCACATCTCTTTCATAATCTTCCCTTATTAATTTAACAGTTCTATTCACAACCTTTTCCCAGTCTCCTTTAGTCACATGTTCACAAGCTTCTTCTAATAATTTTAGCATTTTTTTTGTGGTAAATGGGGGTTCTGTATTGTGTCTTGCAGCATATCCCTTAATTTGAGCCCACACCAACTCAATCGCATTATACTCACAATGGTAAGGCGGTAACCGTATAACTCTGTGCCCATGTTCTAATGCTATTTCGTCAATGACGTATCGGATCTTGGTTGGTTTGTTTTCTTTTAAAAGACGTACTAATTCCGCTTTTAACATATTCATGTTTGCATCTACGCCATTTTTACGAAGCCATGCGACGATATCAGCTTTCTTTTGGGATTGGGCAGGTGGCTTGTCAATTTGCATCGAGTGGTATGGGGCGTTGTCCATAATTATAATAGATGGTTCAGGGAGGCTACACAACATTGAGGTAAACCATTCAGTAAACTTTTCTCCATTCATGTCTTCATGATAGTCTCCAGTGGTTTTTGACGCAAAAGCCATGAGAGAACCTTCGACAAACCCGTTGATGGTTCCGGCGTGACAAATTATAAGTCGCGATCCTTTTCCTACAGGAACTTTGGAAGTAGATGCTGCTGTGTCATCGTTCCAAGAACGGCCTACAGTATGGTTAGCATTAAGCCATGTTTCATCCAAGAACACAACATTTTGCCAATTTTTGATTTCTTTCACTTGCCGTAAAAAAGTATACCTTGCCATCGCTATATCAAATCTTTCCATCAATATTTTGCGTTTGTTACATTTTTTGTATCGAAATCCAATGGTCTTCAAAATCTTCGTTAAAGAACTTTCCCCACCGAAGAATAATCCAGCTTCCTTCAGTGAATGCACCAACTTTTTTCTTGTTGGATACTCCTTCTGTAAATAGTAGCCGTAAACATGTCTTCGGATAGCATCGGCATCAAAGCTATCGATGCCTACGACTGGTTTTGCTCGTTTTCTCTTTTTTGGTGTGTGAAGTTTATTTTCTTCTGTGCCAGTCTCGCCATATTTTTTTTTAGTTATCCGTCTAACAGTTCGTTGTCCAATATTAAGCGCATCAGCTACGCGTTCAACCACTGACGTTATAGGTAAAATTGGCCCTCCATTTTGAGCTTCACGATCGAAATAGTTACGAAGGCGTATTACGAACTCACGTGTCTGACTATTTAGAACAGTTCTCTGCGTACGTTCGGTCATATCGACGAAATCCACAACAAAGGGCTTGAACAGAGTCCAAATTAACGAGCAAGGGTCAACAGTAATGCAGTATCAATATTTGAAATCCAAAGCCAGGTCAAAACTATATCACAATCGCATTGCACTGACAGTTTATACTTTTCGAAGCAACGTCAATTCGAAACTGCTTTGTTTTGCATTGAGCATTGACACGAGTTTGCCGGAGGTAGTAGTTGTGCTAGCCAGCGATCCTATGTGACGATCGTATTAGATTCCATTTTTAAAAATTTATTGATATTTTTTTGCGATTTCAGAGGTTTGTCCACATAGTGAAAATTGTTCATATTCACAAGTACATTCACCCCTTAAATGGTGCAAACTGATTTTTCTACACTTGTATACATTTAAGAAATCAATTTAATAAATAAATTTTGAGTCCTAAACCTAAAACTACATTCGATAAAATTTATGAATCTCTGCACATCACTATCGTCAATAAAGTAATACAATTATTTCCTTCAAAGTGGTTATCAATTAATACGGAACTTCATGAGAAACTACATTCGATAAAATTTATGAATCTCTGCACATCACTATCGTCAATAAAGTAATACAATTATTTCCTTCAAAGTCGTTATCAATTAATACGGAACTTCATGAGCGGACAAACGTCAAACCGGCCATCATAGCGTGCCGCTAGTTTAGGCTCCGGACTGGTCGACCAAACGATCGTACCATTTGACATAAAAGTTTTTAAACCAAAGAGTATGTGTACCTGCATAAACACTGGCAGCATGAAAAGCAAAAAGTTTGAAATAAAAAGTTTAATTTGTCTTTTCTTTTTATTATTTACTAGACCTATGTATCCTACTTACTATGATTTGCAATAAATATTTAACCGTTACAGTTTGTTTTACTGTTATGGTAGAAGTATAAAGTAGAGTATACACCACCGGGATAAAGCAGTTTTTTCTTGGGCGCTTGAATCCCTCACTGCACTCAGGACTCAATCCTAATTCCCTCCCTTTGGTCGGGAATTAACTTATAACACCCTCGCTGAGCTCGGGAGTTAAATTTGGAGTCCTTCGTTACGCTCAAGATTCAATGTAGCGCCCGTGACATAAAACAGTGCTTTATCCCCTTGGTGTATAATCTACTATTATTCAATATAGGTACACTGTAGGTACACTTATTGACGTTAAAAATTACTTACATTAATCTATCTACCATCGAGGTAGGTACATAATAGGAACCTACTTATTGGTTATTCAGCTTTTCATTACAATGGTATATTTGGTTCTATTTCTTAGGTAGTCTATTTTTAATTTTTTTATCCGAAGGTTTAACTCAAACTAAAACTTACTATCCTATAAAATATAATCCTATAGATATGATAATCAGGACAATCCTGTTGAACACTTTATCTATAAACTAAAATGTCAGCTCTATTTATATTGCTATACCTTTCATAATACGTCCTGTGGAAAGAGGCAGCACTAGAATCAGAGTTGTCATTTTAGTTTAGAGATTGTGCTAAACAGAAATGGCTACAATAAATTATAAAGATTTTTTATTCTATAATAATCTGTTATAATAATAAAAAGAAAATCCTTTAGCAGATTGGGCCTATTATGTAAGTACCTACAAATAGGGCGAAAGTACCTAAAAATAATATCGTTTACGAAGTTTTTGAATATTTATTTTCACCCGTCTCTAATGGACCGTTCGGAAACTTAGATTGCCAGTTTAGGAACACAGGTACGATTGTACTTCATAATCGGAATCAGTCTTCACTTAGGAATATTACGATGCTTGCTATAGGTACTTCATTCACGTGAACTTATAATATTAAACCCATAATAGCACTATTAGGTACAACCCTGGTTTGATTCTCGGCAAGGTAAATGATTCGGGAATTTCTGAGTTTTGTCAGGTTTGGTTTAATGGGAGGCTTTAGCCGTGGGTCATGGCTAATGACTACCCTACCGGTTAAGAAATATCTACCGCCAAGCGCCTAAGCGTTATGGTACGATGTCGTAGAAACCTGGTAAGATTACCTGGTATTACAATTTGCGCCTCGAGTGTGATTTCCACTTGTACGTAATAATTAGGTAGGTAAGAACTATTGTTATGAGCTCAAAATAATCCATACTTATATTATAAAAGCGAAAGCGAGTCTGTCTATCTGTTAGTCTGTCTGTCTGCTGCGCTTTCAGGGCCCACCTATTTAACCGAATGTTTTTGTTTTAACTGAGGCATCAAAAAACCTCAATCCACGCGGACGAAGTCGCGTGCATCATCTAGTAATATTATATCATTATAATTAGGTGACAAGGTATACCTATTTAGTTTCCTTTTGTTGACTAAAAAAGGAAACTAAATATTATACCTAGTCACCTAATTAGTGGAATGCCGACAGATAACCACACAAGATTGATTTAAATAAGTAGGTAAGTAAGTATCTATTATTGGATCAGCGAAGAATTTGGACACTCTAGGGACGGAAGTGTATTTATAGCCCGAATCGAGACCACTGGCGCCACAGAGTTATTGTTCCACGATCAATGAATCAGCATTACTAGAATTAAGCATATTTTACTTTAATCCACCACAACCACCATTACAGCCCATTAACGTCCCACTGCTGGGCACAGGCCTCCACTCTCATAGGACAGAGGGAATTAGAGCGTAGAACCACCACGCTGCTCTAATGCGGGTTGGCGGGCTTTAACGACTATTAAATATGTTAGTGATAATAACCGGGACTGCCTCGTTGGTCTAGTGGTTCGCATATTCGACTGCAACCGACGAGGTCCTGGGTTCGAGTCCCGGGTCGGGCCATAATTAATACTGGGTTTTTCTGACTAGAAATTCTCAGTACTAGCCCGGAGTTAGGAAGTTGGCGGTGTTTCACCCCCGTGCCTCGGAGAGCACGTTAAGCCGTCGGTCCCGGCTATTATCACTAACATGATAATAGTCGTTAAAGCCCGCCAACCCGCATTGGAGCAGCGTGGTGGGTGTAAGCTCTAATTCCCTCTCTCCTATGAGAGTGGAGGCCTGTGCCCAGCAGTGGGACGTTAATGGGCTGTAGTGAATGAAAATGAATGAATAACCGGGACCGACGGCTTAACGTGCTCTCCGAGGCACGGGGGTGAAACACCGCCAACCTCCTAACTCCGGGCTAGTACTGAGAATTTCTTGTCAGAAAAACGCAATACTTAAAGGCATAATAAATAAGCTTACTTTAATGTCTATGAAGAATTAATAAGAATTTACACTTTGCCGAATTCTCCAATTCCGAATGTTTATTTTTTATTTAATTAAAATCTTTATTAAACACAAATACAATGAATTACAGAGGACTATATTATAACTATGATGAATAGGACTAGGTATATACAGTATGCAAAGGCGGTCTTATCGCTTAGGCGATACAACATTTCAGTAATTTTGACAAAATATTATACCTATGTTGAAAACTGTATAGAATTATGTCTTGGAAGTTCTCGCTTAGGTTTTACTAACTTTTATTAGATTTTAATAATTTTAAAAGTTAAGATTTGCGGGAGATAGTAATTTTAAATTTACCATAATGTACACGTTTTGGCGATTCAAACGCCCTAGTCTTATAATAATTAAATACCTATGTAATGAAGCATTTCTATGTTTACCTAACTTAGCTTTTAAATGTGGTCACCATAAGTAGTTATACCTACTCAGGTAGGTAATCGAAGTTTTGGAGAAAAGCTAAAAAGTAGCCTAGAGTAAGTAGATGTATATTCTAAGTAGGTATAAGGCACAACTATAATCGGGAAGGAATTTTCGCTTAATTTCTCATAAACAAAAGCCGTGGCCAAACAAAGGAGGTGAACAATGAGTGGCCGGTTTCGAGCACTGTACCCCGTTCAACTGGCTGCCCATTTAAAATCCCAGTCTAGATCTAGACAATATGGCTGATATCTCGCTAGGACACGGGACGCCATGGCGGCGCTACCGGTCTTGAGCAACAAAAGGAGAACAGGATCTTCAGTTTCACACGACCATCCCGGGCTGAGTTTGTTGCAGGGTCTTCTCAGATTACGGCGTGATTGGAAGCCCCGTGGGTTTAGTTTTAAGATACCGTTATTAATTATCACCGCCAATTACCTATTCCTATTTTAATGTCATTCAAAAAGTATACAGTTTACCAATTTTGCTTAATTTTTTACTTGTGCGAATGACGTCACGTACGAGTATTCTACAGTAATGCCTCATCACTGGTAAGACTTTTGGTGGTTGCGTGAGTCAGACGCCAAATAGCTCTATCTTACTAATATTATAAATGCGAAAGTCTGGATGGATGTATGGATGTAAGGATGTATGGATGTATGGATGTTTGTTACTCAATCACGCCCCAACGGCTGAACGGATCTGGCTGAAATTTGGCACAGAGATTATAGTCTGGAATAGCAGATAGGCTTTTTATACCGGCTTTTTATCGCGGGCATTCGCTAGTACATAATATTAGCGGTTGCGCCAACAACGGCTGATCCCGGCCGCCGCCAACAAATTGGTTACGGAACAAAGCGAACATTAGGTGATGCATCTCTTAACGTGTATTAGTGGTTGCGCCACCAGCTGCCGCCACCAAACTGGTTGCGCAACAAAGCAGTCATCAGCTGCGTTACCCTCCATAGAGCTGTAGTTATACATTTGGTTCGTAGCAGGTTGGTTTTGCCGCCGCTGATGTCCTAGTGATATAGTGTCGCTATGTCGGTATAAAGGTCGCTTAAACTGTAGAGCAAGGATTTGTACGACAATATATTTTTGATCCTTTTAAGCGCGACTTTGAATAGGTTTTTAATTAATTTTCTAGTTATTTGTTATATATAGAGTATTGTTGAGTATTTACAAAAATGTTGATTTCTGATTCCTAAAAACTTCCTTCAGAAGCCTCGACGTGGGAGGGGGAGGTACTGTATTTGTTTAGTTCACATTTATTATTCTCAAAAGTTAACGAGTTAAAAACAGATTGGAGTTTTCAAATGCAGCCCCACTATAACATTTTCAGAGCATTCTTAGCTACTGAAATATATGTACCTACTAATATTATAAATGCAAAGTTTGGATAGATGGATGTTTGTTTCTCAATCATGCCAGAACGACTGCACGGATCTGGATGAAATTGGCACAGCGATAGAGCGATAGTCGGGAATAACACACAAGCTACTTTTCCTCCTGGAAAAATAAATAGGTCCCGCGGGAATCAATAAACCTCCATCCATACATACATAGATTTAAAGACTGTGTTAAACAGCATTTGTTAAGTCGAGTTTATTACACTATCGACGATTTTATTAACGACAAAGTTGCATGGAAGCAATCGGCCTCGCATCCACTGACCCACAAGTCAGTGTAATACTTGTAACGTATGTGTTGTGTTGTCTATGTCACCGTAAGATTGTAAAAACCGTTCGATTACCAATAATCTAACTCGCGAAATTGTAAACTGTCGAAAGATTGTGAACCGTTAAATGTTCTGAGTTTCAATTTTTAAAATATTCATTGTATTTACGTTTTCTTGTCTGTTTCTTGTAGGTTAGGTTAGGGTTAGACATAAATAATTAGGTTTTATCGGGTTAATACACCTAACAGATTACAATCTACCGGAAAATAATGCGTTAAATTGAAATCTTTCGACAGTTTGCAATTTCGCGAGTTAGATTAGAATCTAACGGTTTTTACAATCTTACGGTGACATCTACATATTGTAACCTTTTCTTTTCTATGAAAAAGGCAACTGCTGAGTTTCTTGCCCGCTCTTCTCAGCAAAATCAGCTTTCCGAACCGGTGGTGGAGTCTTGACGTTTCATAAGTGACCCAAGTTGTCCTTCATGAAATAAATAAATCATCATCATACATTTATCTAAAGGAAAACGACCTAAAAAACATCGATTTGACATCAAAGTACCACAAGGGTGCTTAGGAACATCTGCGCACGCCATTGGCTGCATTTAAGCATGTTAACAGCACTGAGATGCAGCATTCTGCGAAAGAAAACCTGAATCGCTGTATAAAAGTTTACGATTTCAATCACGAGTGCACTTTAGTGTTGCATTAAGGTAATCATAGGTACCTATACACATTATCACTTTTTTATTTTATATATACATTACCCATTTCCTTATCCATACTAATATTATAAATGCGGAAGTGTTTCTGTCTGTCTACTACTACGTTTTGACGGCCTATCCGTTCAACCGATTTTGATGAAATTTGGTACAGGGATAGTTTATATCCCGGGGAAAGGTATAGGCTACTTTATATCCCGGAAAATTCAGGAGTCGCGGGCATTCGCTAGTATTAGTATAGATTTGTATTACCAATTGTTATGTCACTGCGTGTTTTTTTTTAACTTGAGTCTACGGTCCCTTGCAGCTGTAAAAAAATCAAGATTCGGCTTCGCCCATTTTATGCCGCATATTTTGACATTCGCTAATAAATCAAAACCTTTAGAGTAGACCCGAGAATACTTCCTGTTGACCTAGAATCATGAAATTTGGCAAGAAGCAATCAAAGAAGATCTCAAATCAAAAAATACGAAATAATCCGAATATCGATTATTAGGGTTCGTAACTTCGTACCCTTAAGGTGTCGAAATGTTTGTCAGACGCTTCCAAAGAGCGCAATATTGTTCTGTACATAATCCAGCTAATTTACAGCTGATAGTCAAAACACATTTTATTTTTGAGTATATAATTTTAATATTTAACCAATTCTTACTAACAAATAAAGAAATTTTTATGATGTTATTAATTTATTTAGTGTTTATATTTTAAGAAACAAGAGTTCTGAAGGTTTCGTCACGTCATCACCCAGGTGTTGCGCACATCATTAAAATAATTTCGAAATCGTAATTATTTTAATGATGTGCAACACTTAACTACTTTTGACCTAAATTGACCTCGAAACTGTGGTTCCATTTGTTTTCCAATCATTCGCAAAAACGGTTCCACTCTAACCCGGTTTCCCGCATGTCGGCAGATAGCATAGTCCCATTCGGAACCAGGTCAGCGCAATATGGCGGCTCTTGGCAGGGGGCATACTACCATCGCTTAGAGCCGTATAATTTTAATATTGTATACGTTGTGTTTCAGCTAATGCAAGCGACTCCGTTCGGGTGGGTTGAGGTTTCGATTACCGTGGGAATACTTTGATTTTCCGAGATAAAAAATAGCCTATGTGTTATTCCAGACTATAACCTATCTCTGTGCCAATGTCATCCAGATCCGTTTAGCCTTTCTGGCGTGATTGAGTAGCAAACTGAGTAATATTAGTATAGATTTTAGGGGCGCCAGTTTCATGTCAATAACGTGACATAAAACTGTCATTTCAGAGTAATACTGCTTTAATCGATGGTAGTAACCCCTTTGAAAGCGCGCCCATCACAAACACGACGGAAGCGCTTCTGCGGTCTGACAACACTTGCTTTTTGGTGTCAAATGATACTGGTGGTCTCTTTGAATTCACTTTTTATTCTTAATGCGCAAACTACGGTACGCATTCGGACCGGAATTTACCGTTTCGGTACGATGCCGTGTACAAACCGTGGGTATGGGTTAAATATAACTGTCATACCCCTTACAGTTTAGCTCGCTACCATCTAAGACCGTATCATCACTTGCCTTCAGGTGAGATCGCAGTCAAGGGTTAACCAGTAGTGGATAAAAAAAATCTTCGTACCGCCTACTCCAAGAACTAATATTTATCGATAGCCTTCCGAAAGATTTCTAGGACCTGTATACAACACCGACATAAGGAGCCATACTGCCAACGCTTGGAGCAATACATAATAAATATAATTGTATGACAGTTTAATGTCACGAACCTTGACGTTCTTAAAATAAGGTTTGTAATTATAAAACATGAAAGTCAACAATAATAATGAAACAATTTAGCCCTTATCTTATCTTACCTCTCAATGATCTTTAGAATCTTACCTCGATAAGGTACATAAATGTTCAAATACAAGCAGTCTTCAGACTCCTTTGCTAGGAAAGGTTTGAGCCTGCTCAAGTAGTGCTGCCTGCCCAAAGATGGCGGATTCCCTTTCTTGATGACGGGCAGGGACTGGGGGCAGACGGGCGCGAAGCGCGTCGCCATGCGGACTCCGGACCAGGGCGGGGCGCTGACTGGAAAGAATTACCGTGTTACTTGTGAACGTAGTAAAATACTCACATAAACTCCCACCAACTATCTGGCCCGGTGGCCAAAATTGGGGCTAATTTTTATGCCTGTTTTGCTTTTGTTTTTATTTTATTTTTAATAATATTAAACACGAGCGACGCTGTCACCGGGTCAGATAAGTTGGTGGGACTCACATAAACTCCTACCAACTATCTGGCCCGGTGGCCAAAATTGGAACTAATTTTTGCTTTGCCTGTTTTGCTGTTGATTTTATTTTATTTTTAATATTATTAAATACGAGCGACGCTGTCACCGGGTCTGAACAGTAGGTGGGACCTCTTAAATATATAATCAAGGGGTGGGACTATATAATTGGATATTTGACAAATCAAATCAGAAACCTTTTTCAAACATTCTCTACCTCCACGGTTGTATGAAATACTGAATTGTGACGTCATTAAAGTTCGACGAACTTTTTTTACTAAAACCGTTAATTTAATATTATTTATTAGACACTCTATTTAATAATCACTAAAATGTAATTTGGCCTCCCTGGAAAGGTAACCAAAGGCCCCAAAGGATTGTGAAGAAATAAAATCGTACCTACTCATTAGTACACATTTTGTCAAACGGGTAATTCGAACTAAGTTCATAGGTACATGTTTTTCGATACGCAAGCAGCTATGAACTCCTTAAAAAGACAAAAATCATTAAAATCGAACCGGATTATAATTTAATACAATAAATTGAATTTTGAATAAACATTTAATGTTCTTACTGCCGCACTCAGCGTCGCTAATCATAAGGAACTGCTTAGCATAGATTTCAATACAAAATCCATTTAAATAAGGCGTTTCTTATGTATTGATTATTGACGACGAGAGATAACTACCGTTAATTTTGCTATAATCTTTCTGTTTATTAACAAAATATTTAAATTCTTGTTCATTCAAATATTCAGTCTCAATTTAGGGGTGACAGGGCATAATGTTAAGCAAAGTTGTTTGAAGATAGCTCCAAAGGTAACGAAGTTTTAGGGATCCTTGTTCTAATGGAAATGTCTTTCAAAAAGTTCAATGTTACCGTAAAACGCACACTTCTTGAGTTTATTTGAGGTCAACTTTTTTAAATCATGTTTAACAATGAAAATAATGAATTAAATGACAAAAAATATTGTACTATTGGATATGAGTTGCTCTATTCGTTTTGTTAATAATTTATTCAACTTAAAGCGATATCAGCCTCCCGATTGTATAAGGAAAACGTAATCGTAATCGTTTATTAAACGCATAATTCGATCTGTTTACGGAGTTCATAGATGCATGCACATTAAAAAGCATATTGCATGAGCTCAAATTATTACGATTTGCTCAGATAATAATTGAGCCTCAGATGACATTAAAAGGAATAGGAATACTATAAGAATTCTCGGGTAAAATAACTGTTTTCGTTTCTTTGCATTTCCTGCGAACATTTACCATAGTAATGTTATTTTTATTAAACTATCAGAAAGTAGAGATTTCAAAGAACAAAAAGCCTACCGACTTTTTAAAAAAAGCAGATTTTTTGACGTGCGAATTTTCGATTGAAAATTAGGGTGCTTTTGCGATATTAAGTCAAAATAAAGTAAAAAAATAATATTTTAAATCAAAAAAATTACAGTGTATTTGGGACATAAAAATGTAATGTAAGTAACCAAATTTCCTGATAAAAAATGTTTTTGTAAAAGATATAAAATAAAAAACCAAAAACTTGGTTATTTGAATTTTTCACATAAATTTTAGGTTATGTGAAAAAAGTTCAATACAAAAGTTGTAGATCATTTTATTACCTACAACTCTGCCATTTAACTTTTTTCCATAAGACTTATAGTTTTGCCGGAAATCAAGATAAGCCGTTTTTCCCCTTAAAAGCTCACCCCATTCCACTTCCCGACCTCAGATCGCCCGTAAATTATTTTCCTTTCATTTTTGTTATAATATTATCTTCCTTTTCCAATGGCTTTCATCCTACTATTATTATTTTTTGGTTTCAAAAATATTATCGACCGTGGTCTACTGTCGACAGCATAATTTATGTTCACGTCGTCGTAGGTATTTTAGTGTTTAGTTTTTAAATTCCGCATTTTATCTGCAACTGACATGCATGAAGCTAATTTATAATAACTACTTTGAATAAAATATGACATTTTTACTTTGTATAGTCAGCAATGCTATCATACAAACCCGTTGTTGCTGTACAAACTTATATTATAGGTATTGAAAAATAAGTGACGAAAGTTTAAAAACAATAAAAAGAAACTGTAAAAATTGATATTCTATTTTGTTGCAATTCATTCCTTTGAGTCAGGTTAACGAGTACACTTTTGAAAGCATTGTTAAAAATATACAAAGCGAATGAAAATTCTTTGGAGGTTAAGTTTTTATTAAAATCATAAAATTTCAAACTATTTTTTAAAACCACAAAACTTTGTTTTTATACTTCGTTTTAATAAGTTTGAAAATGAGAGCGTTACCAAAAGTTTTTACTGAATTTCGAAATAAATTCATTCTGTAAGTGTGTGGTCTCGTTAAGTTTGCATCGACCGTAGAGTCACGGTCTACGGTCGACTATCGAATCTACGGTCTAAATAAAATAAATATGTAAGTGATATCTAATTTAATAATAACATTTAACATAGATCGTAATAAATCTCGTCGCGGCGTCGCGCCTTAGAGAGCGCGTGCATCACGTGTGGGAGCTCGAGACCGACTAAATCGCTGTTCCTGCCGGCGGCGCGGGCGACGATGGGGTAAGACAGCGGGGATGAGAGGGAAAGAGGAAGTCGGGAACGGTTGGACCATGCCGATGCCGAGAGGACGCGCGAGGGGCAACTCGAACGAGGTGTTACAAATAACATTTGAATTCATTCATCGTATCGTTCAATGGATAGAGTAAGCTGGCAGTGGTTTTAAAACTCTATCGATTAAAAATAAACTTCAAGTATAGTCCCACCAACTTAACTGGCTCGCTGGCCGAAATTGGAGCTAATTGATAAGCCTATTTAGTTTTGAAGTAAAAACTTCTTTAGGCGCGTTGAGCACTTTTTGGTAGGGGGTAAGACAAAAGGTCTTAAGTAGTACATTCGTAATTAAACTTTAATGCCTTGGTTTTAAGGTTTATATTTTAATTATTTTAAAAGTAAAATAACAAAATATTTTAAATTATTTTAAATATTAGTTTTCGGTAGTCCCTATGACTGCCAATTTCTTTTTTTCATATCTACTAGCGACGCTGTCACCTAGTCAGATTAGTTTGTGGGACTTTAACTAAGTATTTTTGGATTGACTCAAAATTGTTGTCTTCAAATCCAAACATACCTATTATTCTACTTAATACAAAGGAAAAACAATCTTATCTATACTAATAGTATAAATGCGAAAGTTTGGATGGATCGATGGATGTATGATGTATGGATGGATGTTTGTTACTCAATCACGCCCGAGCGGCTGAACGGATCGGGATGAAATTTGGCACAGCGATAGATTATAGTCCGGAATAACATATAAGTAGGCTACTTTTTGTCCCGGAAAATTAAGGAGTTCCCGCGGGAACCAAAAAACCTCAATCCACGCGGACGTAGTCACGAGCATCAGCTAGTTCATAATATTATAAAGAAACCTGTATTTAAATTGTAAAACAATGGTAACTACAGTTTTCCATAATATTGTATAAACTTTGGAGAGTAATGATAGCTATTCATTTCACAGAACTCTATTGTACCGCACAGTGGGACTTAGATTACTTATAGAATGGAATTGCAGCAAAAGTAATTTAGAAAAGTAAATTAAAAACTTTTGCTGTGAACATTTAAAATACATTAAGCACCAGAAATTATTTTATTATACCAAAAAGGTAACCCATTAAAAATGCAGTTTCAGAACTAAATATCCTTCCTGTACCTGTATTGATAGGGATTCGTACACAAAAATTTAGTTTTTAAAATAACTTTTCAATGCAGATTGCAGGCTAAAAGATATTCGACTGTAGCTTTTCATTTCCAAATAAGTAATTTAACAAAATTCCACAACCTATCTTAAACTTTCCTTTACACAAGTACGTACTTAGTACGCACAAGTAGTACAAAGTATGCTTCTGAAAATAAGGTTATATATATGTTCAAGATTACTTAAATGACAAGGGAGCATGGATTTGACTCGGTCCAGCAATGCTAATTACAGCTGTTACTTGTATCTACAAACTAATGAAATTGTAAATAATTTTTTTCAAAAGAGCAACCGCCGAGTTTCTTGCTAGTTCTTCTCGGTAGGAATGGTATTCCAAACCAGTGGTATATTCACTCGATGATTCAAAAGTACCTGTAAAAGTTTATTTGAACAGAAAAACTTTTTCTCGAAACTATCTTAGACAATTTAAGTAATAAAATTACATAGTTTTATGACACCAACTATCTTCTACAATTTTATTCGATTTAGGTACACAGTTAATTATAAAACATGATGGTGATAGTAAGTTACGGTATCTTAAAACTAACTAGCTCCGAGCTACGAATCAAGACACGCGGAAGCGTGTCCAGCCAAAGTTCAAAAAAACTGGCGAGCAGCACCGTGTGTAATATTACACGAACCATTTGGAGCCACTTTTGACCCCCTCATAACTCAAAAACTATTTCACATAAACATGTCAAATTTGGCGCATATATTAAGACCCGTGAGATACATATGTGCTCCAAATTTCATAAGCACACCTCAAATGGTTATTTAGATATAAACGTACAAAAATCGTCATTTTTATGATCAAAGGTATAGATCAAAACTCTGACACGAGGCATGCTACCATTGCTTAAAGCCGTATTATTTTAATATTGTTGACGTTTATGTTGTAGTGTTATAATCATTATTTTAAGGACGTCAAAGTACGTGACATTCAACCGTTAGTTTGAAACAATACTGCTTTAAGTTCAAGCTGTTTCAATGTTTCACAAAAAACTTTTGATTTTGAACTTTTGCAATCAAAATTGATGAGATGTAGAAATGTGCTGTAGAGGTAGTCTGACCATAGATGTAATCTGTCAATGTCAGTGTAACTCTAGGTACACTATATATTTTTCTTGAGAATTCTCGTCTTTAATTATCTTGTACAATGAGTCGTACAATAGAATTACTGGTAGGTGACACACTGACCTTACACCAAATAATAAGTACCTACTAATGTAAAACGTAAACTACACTAATAGAAAAGTCCTATTACAGTGTAAAGGATTATTTGAATGATAGCAAGGCATGGGTATGAATTGTTACAACGGCTGATTATGTAATGTTATATTATAAGTACATATATATAATTTCAAATATTTGTGAGATGGTGATAATAAAAAAAAAGCGGAGTTTATTGCGGGCTCTTCTCAGACCAGGGCACGTTTGGAACCCTCGTAGCTTTAGTTTTAAGATATCGTAGTTAATTATCACCATCACGTCTTATGCTCTGTAAGCATGACGTTCAGAAGGTGTACTTTGTAGGTACATATTTTGAATAAATATGTTTTGAGTTTGAGATTGAGTTCAATAATTTCTGTACAAAAAGTAATGATATCACATCAAAAACATAAATGTAAAATGAGAGCCAAGTTCAAAATTGTGATATATATGCCTTGGTTGTTGACTTCAGCGACAAAAGAAGTGAGATCTAAATGGGTGCCAAGTTCAATGGTCAGTCCTGCAATTTATATATCCCATCAAAAACATAAATGTGAAATGAGAGCCAAATTCAAAATTGTGATGTATATGCCTTGGTTGTTGACTTCAGCGACAAAAGAAGTGAGATCTAAATGGGTGCCAAGTTCAATGGTCAGTCCTGAAATTTATTTATAACAACATATAATATTTTATAACAACTTAAAATATCATTTCTTCTTATAACTTAGTATAAAATGTTGAAGACTAAGGCTTTGGCTTGGTTAGTTTCCATATACGAATTATTATTAAGTAGGTACCTAAAAGTACAGTTTCTACCAGCAAGCCAAATTTTCGGAAGAATAAAATAAGAACTTACAGCTTTACAACTTGTGAACGCTATAATTCGTATATGAAAACTAGCCAAGCCAAAGCCTTAGTCTTCAACATTTTATACTAAGTTATAAGAAGAAATGATATTTTAAGTTGTTATAAAATATTATGCGTTGTTATAAATAAATTTCAGGACTGACCATTGAACTTGGCACCCATTTAGATCTCACTTCTTTTGTCGCTGAAGTCAACAACCAAGGCATATACATCACAATTTTGAATTTGGCTCTCATTTCACATTTATGTTTTTGATGGGATATATAAATTGCAGGACTGACCATTGAACTTGGCACCCATTTAGATCTCACTTCTTTTGTCGCTGAAGTCAACAACCAAGGCATATATATCACAATTTTGAACTTGGCTCTCATTTTACATTTATGTTTTTGATGTGATAATATTTAGATGCTACCACTGAGAATCTAAAAATGATAAAACAATTGCTGAAGCAGATAATATAGGCAAGTCAATGTATCTTGCAGAACAGAAAACATAAGATTTCGAATTTAGACAGAACAGCGCATACATTATAGTGCATTGGATATCATTTGAGTTTGGAATATAATATATACTTAGGATAAGTTAGGGAACTATTATTTGAAGGGATAGCTTCTGTGACGCATTATCAAAAAAGAACTATTCTTTATTAGCTTCCAGTAATTAGTAGTAGGTTAGTACGTTCCGGTATTCTTCAAATCTTACCTGGTGGCATAAACCTCAAGTTTCCAACAGGCGGAGCTGCATACGGAATCCCTAGAAACATCTCCACCGGCTGAAGATCGTACTTCTTCCCTGGCTTCACAATCAATCCTCTCAAAGCACCCTGCCTTAAATCATATTCTCTTGTCAACCGCTTTTCATCTTTAGAAAAGCTTCGGGGATCATCGTACACCATCGCACCTTCGTTAACCATCGGTAATAAGAGCGAGACAGCTATATAAATAAACAAACTGTGACTTATAAACGGAGTCGCGTGCCCAGCGGCCATTTTCGTTATGTCCACCGATTTGCTCTCATTGCACTGCTTAAAATATACTACTCTTTGGTTTTATAGTTTGTTTGGTGATTTAGTTTTACTGCCGTTCGAGTGAGTCACTTTTGAACTCGGTTCTTTGAGATTAATCGTTGCCGTATTTACCATAGTCAGTTTCTAGAACCATACTTCTTTTTATTTGCGTCTTCATTATTCACATATTAGACTATTCGTCTAAATCACACAATGAAATTTGAATATTTATTTCAAAAAACCAACACTTATACATACACAACCAATACATGAATCCTCGAAAATTTTTGAACAAATACTGTTTCAATTACGAAATTAAAAACATTCCCGTTATAATTGATTCACATCTAGAGGATCGATCCAATAAAAAAAAACAATGACAATGACATCGATTTTAATCACAAATCGTCACTCACTAAAAATAGAGCGAAAAATTCACGCAACCGATTTCAATTGAACTCATCCCTCGAATTCCGATGTGACATTTTTTCACGCGCGTAATTTTGCGGTATTTCGGACGTTATTTTGAAATTCAAAATCACGTTTCACGATCAATACAGAGGCGCGCGCGCGCAATACTGGATCGGATCCAAACTGTCCCTGCTCGACTCAAATACCGAAATAAGACGGAATGCGAGCCAGAGGGGTAAACATTTCTGGGATATACTTCTAAACTTATACTTTCCTAGTTCATTCAATTTTAATGACGTCTTATGCTACGCAAATTGATTTTGACAATTACTTACGAAAGTATAAACGTAACATTCAACGTGAGGTTTGGAAATTTGTTATTTTTCAGTCGAGAGATTAAATTTAAACAAAATGAGAACACTAATTCTAAGCGAAATCAATAAAAACAACGAAAAAACAAAAAATCTTTTTCTGCAATATTACCAATGGAAGAGTCTGAAATAGTCTCAAAAGTATGACACAAGATTACCCATCACAAAAACTGGTTGCTATATTTATTGATATTTTTGATAAATTTAAACGAAATAGAGAGAACATTTCCATGTGAAATTATGAATTCCAAAGCAATAAAAACAACGAATTAATAATAAAAAAATTGTGTAATATTACCAGTGGTAGAGTCTTAAATAGTGTCACAGAGAATAAGTGTCACAAGTTATGGTAAATAAAAGAAACATTTCAGTTCATTTACCTATACCGCAAAGGGATCTAAGAAAGTGAACACTTAGTTTTAATTATATAAGAATCCATCGTTTATCTTACGAAGTAATAAAAAGGTGATCAAAGCCCTGTTTTAACCTGTTGTAAATGATTATTAACCTGTTGTAAGCAAAAAAATCATAACTAACGAAATCGCAGACAAAAACTAGTGACAAATAAGTTCCAAATCGACTCTGTCGAGCGATTTGCGGGACTAACCATTATCATGTTTACAACGAGCAAGCTTCGTTCACTCATACCGCAAATTTACATAGATCCATTTTAATGAAACGCTTCAACGCCAGATTTGGTTAATTTGTAGTTTCTACGTTCCCTTGCCTCTTAGCGTCACTTTCATTGCTGATTAGTTCTGATAGAATTGTTGTTAGAATGTTTTATTTAAGTACTCATTTTAAAGGTCTTAGTGGTTTTTGATGTATCATTGTACATGGCTAATTTGTTACAAAATATAGCATACTATTATTAACCTCCACCACTATAGCCCATTAACGTCCCACTGCTGATCACAGGGCTCCACTCTCATAGCAGAGAGGGTATTAGAGCTTAATCCCACCACGCTGCTCCAATGCGGGCTGGCGGGCTTTAACGATTATTATCATGTTAGTAATAATAACCGGGACCGACGGCTTAACGTGCTCTCCGAGGCACGGGGTTAAAACACCACCAACTTCCTAACTCCGGGCTAGTACTGAGAATTTCTATTAAGAAAACCCAATACAACTATGGCCCGGTACCGGGACCTCGCCGGCCGCAGTCGAATATGCTAAACACTAGACCAACGAGGCAGTTAACCTAATGATGATATAATATTTAGTTAAACAACCGGGTTTCTTGCTGGTTCTTCTCGGTAGGAATGGCGTTCCGAACCAGTGGTAGATTCACTCGACGATTCAAAAGCACTTGTAAAAGTTTATTTGAATAAAAAATATTTGAATTTTGAATTTTGAGTTTAAGATTAATTGGAATTAAATTGTCTAGATGACAATTTTATAATTTTCTCTTTAACTAATGCGCCGTTCTGGCGTAATTGAGTAACAAACATCCATTTGAGGTTTTTTGCTTCCCACGGGAACTCTTAATTTTTTTTACACAAACCTTGTCCTGACTATAACGAACACAAAAAAAAGAATTATCCAATTTGGTGCAGTCGTTCGTAAGTTATGCGCTCAGCAACATCCATTTTTGTTTATATTGATTATAGTTATGTGCTTATTGTAAATAAAAATAACTATTATTTTAAAAAAAATAATTTGTTCTTCTACCTAAACTCTTTATAATTAATTCGTAAGCGCTTTTTATATGTCTTAGCGTAAAGCAAAGAATAAATATAAATACACAAATTATTGATGACTACAATAAAAAAAGTCCGTAACTATGATGAAAATCGGATAACAGACCGGACATAATATAATATAAAAAACCCAGCTGAGTTTGTTGTGGGCTCTTCTCAGACCAGCAGCCCGATTCTGCAACTCAGTGGTTATTAAAAAATGAAAGCCACTGACTTATATTTTTTATCCATTGAAGATTTACTATGAAATGTTCTTTCATTTTTTTATAGTAAACCTTCAATGGACAAAATATATATGTCAGTGGCTTTCATTTTTCGATAGCCACTCAGTTACAGAATAGGGGAGCTGGGCGCGTTTGGAACCCTCGTAGCTTTAGTTTTAAGATATCGTTACCGATTATCACCATCATGTTTTATATGTAAGTAATTTTTAACGTCAATAACTGTACCTACAGTGTACCTATATTGAATAAATGATATTGAGTATTGAGTATTGAGTATTGAGTATTGACAGACCAACAGACACACTTTCGCATTTCTTATTATAATATTTGCATAGATTAAAGCAAATCAACTCGAGTTTTAATTTTGACCTCATAATCGTCAGAATCATATTCCAAATCTAATCTCATGTGCGTCCACCGGGTTAGCACGGCGCGGCGCATCATTATACCGCGGGGTATTTTCGGTCCCGCACCACCACGTGCCGTAAACATCCGGACGGCACGGGTTACCCGTAGGAAGCGAGGAAATAATCACTTGGCTTTATTGGCGATAAAAAATAATGATATTGTTAGCGATTTAACGAAATTGTTTATTTTGCGAGTTAATTATTATTTTCATCAAAATTGTTATTAGGGTCAGTTGATTAATATTAATATTTATATTACAAGATTTTAATTTTATTTAATCGTAATTTATTTTTAATAATACCTACTCATTTCAAACCATCTAGTCACCCATCAGTGCTAGGCTCACTAGAACACGATCAGTCTCCTCTCAGAATGAATAAGGTTAGGCCATAGTCTTCCCCGCTGACCAATTGCGGATTGGCAGACTTCACACAACTTTGAGAACATTATGAAGGTAGATTTATTTATAAGGCACACACTTAGAAAAGTTAGAGGTGCTAAATAATAAATCTGTTCAAATTAAAACGACATACATTTTTGTTGTGAGTAGCGAATAATATTTCACCTAGCCACAGCACAATTTACATTTGTCAAGGCAATTTCAACATGGCCGTGTTTAGCATAATTTAATTTTTAGCGCAATTATTTTTTCTGCATTCATATTGTATTGTCCGAGCGGGAAAAACTTTTGAGAACATTTGCGCTGTCATTCTCATATTTTATTACAATTACGCGTTCGTTGATTCAAAAAAATGTTTTAACTTTTTACGAATGTTTGTTACTGTAACGGAAAATGTTATTTGAATTTTAGTTGTAGTTATTTTATTTTAGATTTTAGTTTTAGTTTGCAAATAAAAACGTAACCTCCAAAGAGTTTTTTTGGCACTTTGTATATTAAAAAAAGCTTTCAAAAGTGTCCTCGATAAATGGCTTTAAAGGAATGAAACGCAAAAAAATAAAATGTCACTTTTACAATTTAGCTTTTAGACTTCGAACTTTACTACAATGTAAGTTTATGTCAGTTCTTCTGCCCAAATTCTAAAATACCTTATTTAGTTAACGTTTACAATTATTATTTTATTGATATTAGTAGTGTGATTTGATTAAATATGGAAAAAAATTATTAATTTCCTTAAAGTTGTGCACTTTACCATCATCTATTGAAAATTATAATATGTTTTTTTTAATGAATACTCAATTTTTTTTAAGTAAGTATAATTTTCTGTTAACCAAAATAAGCCTAAATTAATCCAGTTTGATATTACGTGTGTATCTAAAACGCTTAAATGAAAACATAAGTTCACATAGATAAATTATGATAAATGAAATCGGAGTAATACACAAAATTTTAATATGTACTTGTAATTTAAATTTGTAATGGGTGACAATAATGCCTGAAATAAATGACTATTTGTTTACATTATATTTAAATCGTCATTCAATTTGAATCTTATTTTCACGAACTTTCCACGAATACTCAAAAAATGTCATCGACCGAAAACATATTATTCGCAGGCAAAAAGCAAGCCCGCAACTTGACGCTAAGCACACAGCTCTGTCATGTCAGTTTGTCTTTCCTTTTTGCAATCGATATCTCTGGAACGGAGCAGCTGTGTCTAAGCGTCGCGTCCTTTTGCTCGCGGTGAAGTTTATTTTGAGCCATTTTGAGCGTCCCTTGAAGCTTAAAATTCCTTTATGATGCTTAGATTGCTATATTAGGTTTTGTAGTTAGTTTAGTTTTACTTGTGGTATAGTTTAATGAACTTTGTAGAGGAAGTTGCGAGAGATTTCTTACTAGATGACTTGTGACATTGCCCGCGTGGATTCAGGCTTTTAGAAATCCGTGGGTACTTTGCTTTTTTGAGATAAGAAAAAAACAAATAATATACATAAGAGTGCAAAGTTAATTTTGTCGTTAAAATCGGTTTAATGAAAGAGACATGAACAGATTACATGCCTACATATAAACGGATAGACAGATATATACTTTTATAACATTACTTGACGATAACCGTAACTTTGCCCGCGTATAGGGTTAAATATTTTAAAAACCCCACAAGAACTCTATTTGCTTTTCCGGCATAAAATACCAAAAATAATTCATAATAAATTAATAATATAATATGTAAAAATATATAGGTATCCAGATGTAGTAAAATTATGTGTCCAGTAGTATTCTAGTGACTAAGTACAAATTAATATTTGGACGCCTATATTATGGCAAAATATGTTTGGCATTTTTAAGTAGGTAGGTTTATTATAACCTACCATCTGTAATGTAACCCATGTTTCAAGCAAATAAATGAATTTATTATATTATTATATTTATTATTAAAAAAGTACTACAATAAATAGTATGTCCGTCTGAATGCAAGCTACTTCTATACTTATTTTATCAAAATCGGTTATATTGAAACTTTGTTTCTCAAATTTTTCATCCAAGTTTCTCAAAAAAAAAAAAACGATGTTTCTCAAATTCTAACCATGGAAGTAATGTTCTCCCGACCGAATTTCGGCCACGGCGGTCAGTCTACTGAGAGATTACTGATAACATCTACTGAATCTACTGATACATCTGCGCGGGCGGGAGATATTATAGTGGACTAGTGTGTGCGCAAACACAGGTGCACTCTCTGTTCCTTTACTCACATTGACCGACGCGATGGCACGGAAAATCCGAAATGACCGGAGAGAGATCAGGCGCAGGACCGACGGCCTTACGTGCTCTCCGAAGCACGGGGGTGAAACACCGCCAACTGACTAACTCCGGGCTTGTACTGAGAATTTCTGGTCAGAAAAACCCAATGCTTACTTATGGCCTAACCTGGGATTCGAACTCGGGACCTCCTCAGCCGCAGTCGGACATGCTAACCACTAGACCAACGAGGCTATAACCATGAAAGTACAATAGGTGGCGCAGAACACAACGCATACCAAGCTTTAGGTAGTTTCAAATAGAATTAACCGTACACGAAATTAATTTAGATGTTAATTTTAACCCGTAGGTACACTGCTGTAGGGAGAGGCGGGTTGTCCCGAAATGTCCCATCTATTATTCTAGCGTCACAACACGGCTGACGGCTCGACGTGACGAGCTGTCAACAAAACAAGCTGTTTTGCAAAATCTGTGCCGTCACAGCTATATTATTTTGGGACGCAGGTTTCGGTTACTATTTTTATACGACTGCCTGAAAAAAGGAGTATTTTGTATTCAGGGTTCATTTAAGTATGTGAGTTTGTATATTCCACCATAACTTTTATACGCCTGAACCGATTTTGATAAATAAGGTATCGTTAGAATCCCTAAATTAATCTGGGTGACATAAGTTAGTAAAATTTAAATAAAAAAGATTAAAGATTATATTTGAAAAAAAAAACGAAAATAAGATTAACTATATGTATAATCATCATCTAGATAATGATGAGTAGATTCCAAAAATATATAATACACTATAGTTCAATATCCAGTGCTTCACAAAAAAATGGGAATACGATTCTAATTTAACCAGATTAATTTAGATTTTTAACTTTTTAGTTCGTTTTGTGACAAGGCAGTCGTGTTTTTGAATTTTTTTAATTATGACTTGTGTGTTAATTGCCATCGTTATATATGTAGGTATTAGATGGGTCCTTTCATAGAAATAAGATGGGCGTCCGACTTGTAGAGCGCGCTCCACACCTGTATAAGCCTGTCCTTGTCCCCGCCATAGCGTTGTCCCGCTTTTCAGACTAGATGGCTTAAATAAGTTCACATTTTGTGTTTGACAGGGCTCGTCTATGTAAATTGAGGTCGTTGTTAATTGCTGATTAGTAAATATGAAAATGGTTAGTTAAATTGAGAAAGGAAAGCGTTTGAAGTATTTTCATACTTAGGTCTTCTCTCTGATTCATATTCCTGGTGGAGGTATACATTTCTGTGGCTATATAAGTAAGTAGCTGATGCCCACGACTTCGTCCGCGTGGATTGAGGTTCATTGCCTCTTTAATTTTCCGGGACAAAAAGTAGCCTTTGTGTTATTCCAGACTATAATCTATCAATGTGCTAAATTCCGTCATCCAGATGCGTTCAGCCGTTCTGGCGTGATTGAGTAACACACATCCATCCAAACTTTCGCATTTATAATATTAGTATAGATAAGTGAAAAATCTCAAGGAAACCTCTACCACAATGGAAATTGTAGTCAGTATAGTAATGCATGAGATTTCCGTGAGATTCTCGATGACCCCTTGACGCAGTGGTGAGCGCTGTGGTCTTATGGAGGGAGGCCCTAGATTCGATTCCCAGCAGGGCCAATTAGGGAATTTATAATAATTTCGGTATGGTCTGGTTGGCACCCTACCAGCAAAGACGTAATTCCAAGCGATTAGAGATATGGGTTTAATCTAACTAACGTACCATTAACAGGCTACCCTGACGTAAATTTAACTAAAAGATCAATTTAAGAGGCCTTGTGCGAATGGGCCTTAGTCTTTGAAAATCTTCTGAATCTAAGTCTCTCATCGTATAGTAAAATAACTCGTTAATGGATGCATCTTGGTTATATACTTCTTATTGGTTAACAAGTGCCCATACCGAGAATCCGGTGCTTTGAACGTGTGTTGATGTATGATAATATATTATTAGATGAGGCCCACGACTTCGTCCGCGTGGATATTAAGGTTTTTGATTCCCGCGAGAACTCTTTAATTTTGCGACATAAAAAGTAGCCTAAGTGTGTAAGACTGTCAGACGACATCCCTAACAGACAATTTGACGACCTCCCTGGCGTGGTTGTGAGCACTGTGGTCTTGTTGTAGAGGTCACGGGGTCGATTCTTAGCAGGGTCAATTTGGGAATTTATAATTTCTGAATTTTCTCTGGCCTGGTTGGAGGCTTCAGCCGTGGCTTGTTACCACTATAACTATAACTAAGACGAACCGCAAAGCGATTTAACGTTCCAGCACCATGCCGTGTAGAAACTGATAGGGGTATGGGTTTAATATAACTGTCGTAATCCAAAAAGTTATATATATAGATAGTTTGACTGCATCCTCACTTATCATCAGATGCGATCGCAGTCAAGGGCTAACTTGTAGTGGAATAAAAAAAACTAGTCTTTCACCGCTTAGGGATCATTATTGGCGTAGGTAGACAAAATATGCCTATAAATAGACTTAAAAGTCAGAACTAAGACCAGATGTCGGATCGAGTGTGTCAGTGGAATCGTAATGAGATCATGAAAAGAAACTCGGTGGATAGAGTTGTAAATCACGTGACGTCATCCCGGCCATTTTGAGTATATACCGGGAAGTGATCATAAGGCTGGCGAAACAAATCCGGCAAGATAAGACAAATTATCGCTTTACTTTATGACGTAGTTAATACCGGTAAAGGCGAGGCGCGGCATCATTTTTGATGACAATCAAAACTGACCTTTATTTACTTTAGTTAAAGCTATAACTAATTGGGAATCTAGAGAAAAAAACACTTTGGGCCTCAATCTTACACTGTTGGAGTCGTGAAATATATTCCAATCGTCTGATCCTGAAATATATAGAGTCCTGAAAATCTATTTTGTTTCTCATGCTTTTCAATGTTATTATGAGAGTACAATTTTATCCCGAAAACTTTCTTAAACTGGCAAAATAGCAATATAACCGAGAAAAAAGATATAAAATATACGAGAAATGTATTTTTTCAAAAAATTGTTGGGTTGAAATAACAAATTTTAAAAATTCTAGCCCATAAGTGTACAGGAAATGATGAAAAAAATGGACAACGAAGCAATGAACTATATTAAAGATCTTTGTTTTTTTCCTATTATTGAGTACCAGCTAGGTACTCATATTATAACTATGATCTAGCCTAATTGGCTAATGAGTCGTTTTATTTTAACATAATTTATCTTATGTACCTACCTACTAAGAATTTGTCCATCTTAGTCTTTATTGACAAACTTAGACACTTTGTTCGCATGTTCTTTTTGCAATTACACCTATACGAGTGTCTCTTTTTTATTTCAAAAATGAAATCGTAATAAAACAATTTGTCTGTTACCTATAACACGACTTAAATTAGAGTAGTCTTACGAACAATTTCTGTATCGGAGAGCTAAGGGTACATTTGGTATTCCAATAGGACTTTGTAAAAATGATAAGGAGTATACCCAACAAGGTGCCAACGAAATATTAAGATCCCATTAACGATCGTCCAACGATAAAACAACGGCAGAATTCCAAATGTCCCATTAGGGTGCGTTTTCACTGAAGATGAGTCGAGTAGAGGGGCGAGAATTGGAGTTCTGAAGGGAGTCGAATAGACAAAAGCAGGTTGTTATTGCATTACTCATTGCCCATTAAATTATGTCTAAACTTAACAATTATCTCACTTCTATTTACTTGAATAAGTTATGATAAAGAAGTATTTGTTTGTTTGTTTTTTTCATTACACATCATGGAAATGGAATAAGTACTTAAATTATACATCAATTTTACGCATTAGTTATGTATTATTTATTATTTCATAAAGTTTTATTTTTTAAAATAATTTTGTTCGTTATTTAACCTGACCTGACCATTCGAAGAGGTAAACCTCTCAGTTTTTCAGCTCCCGCATTTCAGGTCTAGGACGTACCCAGAAAATTTATTTTTTAAAAATATTATCTAGAATAAGCATTAGAGTGGTGGTAAAAAGTTCCTGTAACTGAAAATTTGTAACTTTACATCTCTTATAGTTTACGACTTCGCATACGTAATTACTATTTTGATAAATAAGTTAGCATGTTTCGTTATAGAATAGCGTATAAATAATAAAGTCTATGCTCTCGACGCCACACGTCTTGTTTAGGCCGCCCATGTCCCACTACCCTCTTCGCTTTGTACAGCTCCGCTCTGACTCTCCACGCATCGATATATATGGAGGTACGAGATGGCCCTTTCATAGAAAAAAGTTGGGCGTCCGACTTGTAGGGCATGCCTCTCACCTGTATAAGCCTGTCCTTGTCCCCGCCATAGCGCCGTCCCGCTTTTCAGACTAGACGGCGTTAGTAAAATAAGTCTACATTCTTTGTTTGATAGGGCCCGTCTATGTAAATTGAGGTCGTTGTCTCCACGTCAGTGAAAACACTCCATTATGAGAAACAGTAATATTTTTGTTTCCCTCGAACTTATTCAAATTAATCGCTTCTTTATGGTCGCGACGAAATCGGCTCCGGACTATTTTCATCTGTCGCCGCACATTATCTGCGGACATATAAAATAGGTACACAACTTTTTTATTATTGCTCGTATAACAAAGTGTATCCAGTATTTCATACATGTATGTTTTTCATATTAAATCTTTTCTTATATAATAAAACTATAATTGGACGATTTCTGTACATCACACTCATACTAATATTATAAATGTGAAAGTATGTTTGTTGGTTTGTCCTTCAATCACGCTGCAACAATGTAACGGATCGACGTAATTTTTTTCATGGGTACAGCCGAGGACCAAGAGAGTAACATATGATACTTTTTATCCCGGAAAATAAAGTTCTCGTGGGAATTGAAGAAACTTACTCCACGCGTGCAAAGTCGCAGGCATCAGTTAGTTAAATATAAAAAACAAATGCAGGAAGCCTTATTACCGATACAGAGAGCCAAAATTTTGCTAAGCAACAACTCAAACCAAAAGGCTTTGATTTCGTTGAACATCCTCTTTTGTTGGATAGAAGCAGACGTTACTTTGCGGAAGTTCATGATAATGAAGGAACAAGAGGCCTAACTTGCTATAACCTGCTGAAACAGACAAATCTGTGTGGTATAAAATGTGCAGCAAGCGAAACGCAACGCCCGCTCTCACGCTTCTAATCCGTTGTACTAGGTGCGCGAAAGAAACGATGCGACAGAAGCGACGCGACGGTGGTATTGTATTTAGTTGAAATATATAGTATACTAGCTAACGCCCGCGACTTCATCTGCGTGGATCGAGATTTTTTGGTTTCCGCGGGAACTCCTTAATTTTCCGGCATAAAAAGTAGCCTATGTGTTATTCGAGACTATAATCTATCTCTGTGCCAAATTTCAGCCAGATCTTTTCATCCAAACTTTCGCATTTATACCTAATCCTAGTAGTACGATGTATTATATGTTTGCGCATCGTCCCGTTTGTATTCTCTTCTCCTGTCTCCAAAGGTTGTCTGGAAGGGCTGTCTGCCTTTGCATACTGTTTGTCTTTTTTATGACCGTGTAATTGTGTGCAATAAAGACTTTATCTTACCTAATATTATAAATACGAAAGTTTGTGAAACCTGATGTGAAAGTTTTCTACGCGACAACGTAAGCCACGTGAATCTGTTACTGTTTTTACTCTCGCTTCGCGTCATACCGAGTCGCGGTGTCATACCTATTTACAAATCTTGCAAACCACTTTCAACGTACGTTTCAGGCTTCAGAATCCTCAAGAGATGTTGGCACAACTAACATTCTCTTTGCAATGCCTCCCTGGCGGAGTGTTCTGCGCTGTTGCCTTAGAGTGGGAGGTCCCGGGTTCGAATCCCGGCAGGGTCAATTTGAGAATTTATAATTTCTGAATATTCCCTGATCTAGCCTGGTAGGGGAGTTCGGTTGTGGCTAGTTACCAACCTACCGGCAAAGACGTCACCGTGCGATTTAGCGACCTGTATGATGCCGTGTAGAAACCGACTAGGGGTATGACTTTAATATAGTTAGGCAGATGAGATCGCAGTCAAGGGCTAACTTGTAGTGGTTAAAAAAAAGTCACATAATATTTGTTGCGTTGAAGTTTGAGGTTGTTAATAATTTTCCTTCTTGCTCCCACCTATCAGTAGGAATTGAACTAGGAAGATACAAAGTACAAACTAGTGATAAACTACATAGACAGTCCTATTCATTAATCTGAGGTGTGTACTGTGCATCGAGTATAATAGTTTAGGCAATGAAGCTAGTCGACCCCAACAATAATTTCTCAGGCGACGAAACTTTACAGTATGTAAAATTATCATGAGTTAAACGTATATTATAAATATCCAATAAAAATCAGAAAGAAAGTAACGGTTTGTATGCTATACCTAATTGTTAATGTATTAAGGTATCGCGTAAACGCAGTTAGGTTTGATGATAAAATCGGTTTAAATAACGATGTTCTGCATGATATTTCGGTTTTGAGCGTAAATATATTACCTACTATTATTAAAAAAAAACGATAAAGTATTCAGTCATCTATATTAAGTTTTAGATATTAATACCTAATTTCCGGAAGGATTTTTGGTTGGATATTTTTGTATAAGTATTGGTTCATACCATACTACAACCTTGCCAAATTTGAACGACTGAAGATTTAATGCGGGGGTCTCATACAACAAACCGCTTCATTGCCTAGACTATAAGGTGAATCGCACACTACGACGCGCCCCGCAGCAGATCGCGGAGTACTTATGCCACGCGTGAAGAGAGGACTGCGCGTAGTTTGCATAATATGCATATGTCACCGTAAGATTGTAAAAACCGTTAGATTATAATCTAACTCGCGAAATTGTAAACTGTCGAAAGATTGTGAACCGTTCAATGTTCTGAGTGTCAATTTTTGAAATATTCATAGTATTTACGTTTTCTTGTCTGTTTCTTGTAGGTTAGGTTAGGGTTCGACATAAATAATCAGGTGGGCGCTTAGGTTCTATCGGGTTAATATACCTAACGGGTTACAATTTACCGAAAAATAATGCGTTAAATCTTTCAACAGTTTTTACAATCTTACGGTGACACATACTAACTTGGTCAACCGCACTGCGATGCGCCCCGCGATGTCATTCGCCTAAAAAGGTATATCTGATGAAATGTAGGTCTGGTTCTTGAAACTCAAATGCCTGTTCACAATACGCAAGCGATCTCGTTCACAATACAAAGTGCTTTGATTACTTGCCATTTATTTTCACTTGTATAAATGAGATGTTTCTGTCCGGGAATTTTCTTACGGTCGTTAAATCCCGTAATTGTCTGTTACGCAGACGGCGGGCGCTGAAACGACACTGTTTGTTTCAAATAAATTGGTACAATTTCAAAATGTTGCATTAAAATTTGCTACTGTGTTAGCACTCGTAATTTTCTTCCACTGTTTCCATAACATTTTATAAGTATTTTTTCAGTGGTATAAACTTATAAGAGGTAAAGGTAACTAACTGACTAATCTATCAACGCACAGCTCAAACCACTAGACGGATCGGGTTGAAATAGGGCACTAACAGGTATTATGACGTGTAAGAAAGGATTTTTGAAAAGTCAACCTCTAATAGGGGTAAAATACTACTTTGTATGAAAATCGAACTAAACGTGAGCAAAGCCATGGTGAAAAGTTAATAATAAATATAAGGGTATATAAAGGATTATAACGCCCAGTCCTACATCAGCGCGATAGCTTATATACCTCAGAAACCTGACGATTCAGGAAGATTTGATCCTGTACGGGAGCAGGTGATATGGCTCAACCGTAACAAAGGATGATCATCCTCCGAGCGGGTGTTGTGCTCGGGGACCACTGGTCCGACCGTTCATCTTTGGAGGTCGTATATATAGCGTAATTCAGAGAACGCTTCGTAATCGTGAGTTGGGCTCTTCGTGGTCGCGTGATCGTACTAGTAATGCCATCTATTGAATTATGTGCGGACTGCGAAGACCGCCACATCACTCCCCTTCGAGTCTGGAGGGCGTCAGCATTCAGTTGAGCGGCGTTGCAAGCATCTGGAGAAGACTATGGCGTCGATGAACATTCAGGTAAGCGCTGCGTCGGGAAGTACTCAGTGAAGCGGCGTCGTGCAACAACCAGGGTAGTCGCGTTGTAGGCTCATACTACTCTGAGGCTGTGTGACCCACTTGTGCGGCTGGTACTGGCGTCGACGGGCTGTGTACTGATATGCGGTTGCGTATCGACTGTGCTGGCCGCTGAGCGTGTGGCTCTGTGAGCGGCTGTGCCAGAACATCGGTCGGCGTTGCTGCGTTGTGTTGCTGTGCTGCGTTGGTTGCTGTGCTGCGTTGGTTGCTGTGCTGCGTTGGTTGCTGTGCTGCGTTGAGTTTTGTCGTGCTGCGTTGGGTTTCTGTGCTGCGTTGGGTTGCTGTGCTGTGTTGTGCTGCTGTGCTGCGTTGTGATGCTGTTGTGTCCCGCTGTACGCACTGATGATGCTGTCCTCACTGCGATTGACCTGCAGGGTTTATATTGTGATGTGCGATGTTGCTCAAGTGTGACGAGTGAGGGCGTAACGTGCATCAGCGGCGGCTGGGAGATAACGTCGGCTTGTTTGAACGTCGGCGGCGGCTTGGAAATCACGTCGGGGTTGTGATCGTCGGCGGCGGCTTGAAGATCACGTTGACGGCGGCATTGAGATCACGTCGGGGTCACCAATGTACGGGAGCAGGTGATATGGCTCAACCGTAACAAAGGATGATCATCCTCCGAGCGGGTGTTGTGATCGGGGACCACTGGTCCGACCGTTCATCTTTGGAGATCGTATATATTATAGCGTAATTCAGAGAACGCTTCGTAATCGTGAGTTGGGCTCTTCGTGGTCGCGTGAATCGTACTAGTAATGCCATCTATTGGATTATGTGCGGACTGCGAAGACCGCCACAATCCCTTTCAAAACCTAAGCTATTGATTATGACAGGTTTCATGAGTGGCCGCTTTACACGAAATGGCGGGAAATTTCTAAAATTTCAAACTCCTTGCTTGTTTTCATCATCACTTAAACACTCTCGATCTCAACACGGCCACCAATTTTGTCATCATCCTCTCAACTACTTCTAAACTAAAAGCCTCCTCTCAGAATGAGAATAGTTTAGTTCAATGTTTACTTGACCACTACCATTACAGCCTATTAACGTCCCACTGCTGCAATTAGAGCTTAGACCCACCACGCTGTTACAATGCGGCTTTAACGACTATTATCATGTTAGTGATAATAACCGGGAACGTGCTCTCAGCACAGGGTGCGGCACAGGGGTGTAACACCGCCAACTTCCAACTCCGGGCTGGAGTTTTTAATTGAAAAACCCAACACCTAACAATTTTTATGCTCGACCGCTAATCAAACCCAGGACCTCGCGTTCCGCAGTCGACTACGCTAACCGCTAGACCAACGAGGCAGTCGAGGTTACTTGACCACGCTGGCCAAGTTATATCTGTAGATTGGTAAGACAACATACACGTTTGACAACATGGGCGATATGTAAGTTAAAAAATTTATTTCTCATTGATTATTAAATAGAGGGTCTTCCGAAAGACCTAAAATTCAAATCCTCGGTAAGTTTTAAGTTTGATAACCATTTTAAACTTTAGATTAGATAATAGAGGGCATTGAAAGATGACGACACTAGTCACAACTATGTATTTCATACAAACTTCCATACTAAAAGCGTGTTTTTAATTTAGATAAAGAGTTGCTGATTTAATTGAGTTGTCATCATCCCTACTGTACGTCGAACTTTCAGGTATAAGTACCTGAAGATTTTCACGCGGCGTTTTCCTTCAATATTATAGTCTGATAAGCTTATCTGACCCAGTGACAGCGTCACTAGTAGGTATCTATCTATGAAAAATAAAATAAAAAGAAAAACTAAACAGACAAAAAATTAGTTCCAATTTTGGCCAGATAAGTTTGTGGGACTATAAAATTGCTTAAAACTAACATTGCGTGCCCGATTTACTAGGGTTGAAACACCCACTGGGCGGTTCTGCCCACTTCAGGACTAAACCTCATTATAACTTTACATAGTTAACCCCGGATCGGAAACCCTAATACATATTTATTACATGTCCTATTCTCTTCAAAAAACTAATTTCAAAGACAATTTTTACTTTAGCAAATTTAATTATAAAAGTTAGATTGTTTACATTTTCATCATCGGTGAATCTTGAAATTATTATTGAAATAATTTAAAAGTTTCCAGGGAAAATTAAAGTGATCCAAGGGAAATAATAACACCGTTTAAAGGCTTGAACACACTGAATGCAAGACAAAAATGTGGCTTCTACTCATTGCAACACAACAAGGAATTTATAATCATCAATTACTTCTCTATATGCAATCCTCACTATAAGTAAATAAGATCTAGATTTAGTAGTAATTAAGAAAAACGCTTCTGTTCGTCTCTGCTGGTGTACGTTGCGCCTTAGTGGTATCAACCCTGAAGAAAGGCAGAAAATGATTTCCACAGAACACGTTCTTAAATTGAGATCGTCTGTTCAAACCTTAATAGAAAGGAGTCATAGAGACGGCACAAAAAAATCTTTAATTAACTATTACGAGAAATTCACTTCAAAATTTTCTCTCGCTTAATGAGTCGGAAAGCTGATGGCCATTTAAAATTTATCGACACCAGTTAAAAGGGAGGCATTCGAATTAAATTGGATGTGCTTTATTTCATTTTTATTTGGTAAAAAGCGAGGGGGAATATTATTTCATTTTATGGTTGTACTTCTCGGGACAAAGCTCGGACCTTAAGCTTCCGTGGGAACCGAGAACACGTTAAGTTCTACGTTCTATGTTCTCTTCCGACTAAAGGTCATTCCGAGTTGCTAACGTGAAAAACAGGATTATAATCACTGATCTGTCCCACACGGAGTTACTTGATTTTCTTATTTTTACGCGCTACGGACTTACGGAGGCGGAATGGGCCCTTCCTCATTAGGGGTAAACAGTGCGCGTGTAAAATTAAATAGCTACCCGACATAAAGGTAGAATTTTACTGGCGTAAGTGAAAAGCTGGAGGCTTTTAAAAAACAAAAATGAGTACCTATATATAATATGAGAATATGGCATGACAAAAGATATTTTAAAAATAAAGTATATAGAAAATATAAGAATACAAAATGTCCTAGCAGGCCAACATTTGGCTAGGATTGCAATAGAAAATAATTCCATGGTTCCATACAACGTTAGACCCGTGTTTTATCGGGGCCAAATGTTATATTAAGTTAAGTTTATTTTTGTTTTTGATGAATTTTTTTTTGTACACTTGTACTAGCTTGGAATATACAGTGATGGTCCGTGACGTTTCGGCCCTTGGAAAATCTCTCTCCTGATTGAACTCCTGAAAATCTGCGTTGCGGTATGTCAGCGGGTCAGTATGTTGGCAGCGTTGCTGCGGCACAAGCTGAGGAGGTGGCCCGTTGACCACATTTACTTTTTAAGTATGTACACAGTACATAAGTACAGCATGTAATATTTTTTTTGTACTACTGATTAATTTGATGTAAACTGTTGGTCAATAAAAATTCAATTATTTTATTCACTTAGATGTATATAGTCATGTTTCACCGTTGTTGTTTATACTTGAAACGGGTAAGATTATTGTAATCATGTAATTGATCTTGGAGTTTTATTTTAATTTGTGTTTGAGGATAGCAGCTGGTAATATGGAACTCCGTGAAATTGAACGGTCTAATCTGAGTTTAGATAACTTTGACTTTGGTTTGACATGTGTTATATAATTTTAAATAAAAAATATTTTTCTATTTATTTTCTAACATAATCAAATTATTATTCCAGATGAGATTTGAAGACGAAATAATCTATATGCAAATAGAAAGTTTAAGAAATGGTGGTAAGGCAATCTGCTGTTTAGTCATTGTTTGTTAGATATATAGATAAAAAACTCTTTATTGCACACACTTAAAACAGATACAATAAATAAAAAGGTTAAAAGATAATACAGAAGGTAATGCGTTGTAGGTAAATTATGCATCTTATGCATCAGTAGCAAAGTTTTTCATAAGTTTTCCCACACTGTGCAGATATAAAAAGTAACTGTTACTGTTGCTGTATTTTTTTTCATGTCTCTAAAATTACCTATAATTTAATGACTTGTACCTCACAACCCACAGCCGAATTTTCACTAAGCGATGTTGTTTACTGAGGATCCCTGGATCACAGATGATGAGCCTTTGACGTGCCATGAGAGTTCAACTAGAGCTATGGTAGGCTAAAGGATCCTTCGTTAACACTAGTTAAATTTTTGTCAATTACCTTTGATGTAGTTCTTAGGTCCATTTTACTTCTCTCCATAAACCAAATAAAGTGGCTGAATGCATAGTGTGGTTGATGCTAGTTTATCAAAATGACGCCATAATTCAATCACTTGTACCACACAGCCCACAGTCGAATCTTCATTAAGCGAAGTTGTTTACTGAGGATTGCAGATACGACAACGAGCAATGGAAGTTCAACTCTTGTTTTACATCATAGTACCACTTGATTTTAATTTTAACCGTCTTCTTCTTCTTTAGATCATCATGATGCGCAAAGTTGAAGGAAAGAGGAGTATTGACAGAGGTAGAAAGTCGTGGCTTAGAAAAGTCTGTAAGTGTGTCCACTTAGAGATGTTTCTAAGCCATCTTTCCTGTTTGGTGAAGGTTATCACATTATATGACGAGACGGCCAACTTTCAATAGTGAATCAGACCTGGGACTCGAACCCGGGACCTCATCGGCCGCAGTCGAACATGCTTATCACTAGACCAACGAGGCAGTCGATATTCACCAAAATACCAAATTCCAAGTGTCCAAAAGTTTCCAACGTTGAAATAGTGATTTAAACTTTTCCAAAATCCATTACACCGGAAACAAGCCCGGAACGGCAAAGCAATAAAGAAGTCAACAGATAAATTAGGACAGCTGTCAGATAAGCAAACACTCAAGCAAGTTTCAACTTGTTTTGGGCTCTTATCAGCCAATTCTAAACGTTATCGGGCAACTCAATGTGAACATGCGCACACTAGCGTTTCCTTTACGTACTTTTTTATAGTTTATGACGTTTTTTTGATGACAGTTCATATTTAATGATTTTCTTGAGAAGATTCTTGAGAAGATTGATATTGTTGAGAAGATTCTCAATTTCCATACAGTTAATATTACAAACACAAAAGTCTGTCTATGCGTATGTCTGCTATGCTTTAACAGATTTCATTCAACCAATTTTGATGGTATAAAATGTAGGATGCTTATGCTTCCGTGGAAAATACAAAAAATCCGTTCTTGTCTACTATTCAAAAAAACAAACCTCTGCACAAAATTCAGCTTTCAATGATTTGCACTGGGCGTTGATGAGTCAGTCAGTGGGTAAGTCAGGGCTTTTGTTTATTTTTGCAGGGAGACAAACAAATATTTGCATTTGCTTTTATAATTACTATTAACGTGTATTTTTCGGACGGCAATTCGCATCCGTGATCATGGCAGAGGCACTTAGAAGAATTTAGTCACCGCTTGTGTGCGTGTTCTCTAAAAATTTCTTTCCCAAGTTAGCAAGAAACAAAGTTAGTGAGAATTGCTTCGGAGCAATAATCGAAGTTTAGGAATTAAGGTTGATTTTATTACTACGGTGTGAGATAGGCAGTAGTAAAATCTATTGAGAGGTTGAGGCTAGGTTGTTTTGGGAATATTCACTATCAAAATTGAGTAAGGTCTGGTTTAATCTTTTATTTTAATAGTTAATTTTTTATTCAGTAACTAAATTTTAGATGTATCAGTAACTACTCAATATTAGATGTTTCAAAATTTCAGTACTATTTTAATTCAAATTATTAAATGTAAAATGATAGGTACTCTGTCTCTCTCTTTAAAGCTTTTATGTTACGCTAACTAATGCCCGCGACTTCGTCCGCATGGATTAAAATTTGCAGCCTATGTGTTATTTCAGACTATAATCTATCTCTGTGCCAAACTGGCGTGATTGAATAACAAACATCCATCCATCCATCCAAACTTTTGCATTTATAATATTAGTATAGAAACAAATTTCTCCAGCCGTGCGTTTTATGCTGCCATAAACAACTTGCGTTCTAAAAGACGCAAATAATATAAAACGATGTTTAGATTTAGTTTAGATAGTAGATTAGACTTTATCCAATTTCTGTCCAGATTTCATAACAATTCCATAGGGATATGTGAAATTCATAATTGCTGCGCCAATCCGGACATCCCAGCTTTGTTCATTACCGATGCATTTGCATGATAACATCATTAAATTTCTATCGTCCGGTCGTTAAAGCCCTGGTCAGATAAACGTGGAACAGCATAAGACTGGCCACACGTCACGTCTTACTGGGCAATTGAATGTTTTCAATACCAGTTTCGCCAGCAAATAAAACATAAATATATATTAAACAAAATTATCTTATATACTTACTTGCAGCTATTTGTTACCTGCGGCTTCACTGGCATGTCCTGAGCCAAAAAATAATTGACAAATGTTAAAAAATAGCATGCTATCCCAAGCAAACAATTTTTTTTGGAAATAAGTAGTAGCTAATCCTTCTAAGTCCTGTGGTGCAAAAGCACCTAAGTATGTCATTCAGCCTAAGGACTTAATGATGCCATCTATTTCCAACGCGCCATGCTAAATTCGCGCTTTGTGTGACCAAGACTTACATTTCTATCCCCCAGTTAAATTTCCGTTGCAAGTCCTAAATAACCCGCCACATTATTATTAGTTTCGCCAATTACAAACACCGATTGAATATTAGTGTGCATTGGACGAATCAGAATATAGAGTTGTGCATTGTTTTAGTCACTTATGTTTACTTTCTGGAACATGGCAATTACATTTGGCAAGATAAATCGCGGAAATTTGGCTTGGTAATATCGTTCGTGATAAAAAATCGTTTAACTAGTCTGTGCCTTTTGCTCTTATTGATGTTGAATTTTAGTACCTCTTGCTCTAGTATAGATTGAGAATAGAATAATGAGAAGAGTACCTACCCGTGCGACAAACGTAATTGTAATTCATCATCATCATAGGGGGACGATGGCCGTCCGTAGGAGTCACCACCTTTTCCTCGAACAAGGCCCACCCTATACGTACCCACTTAGCCACCGTGGTGGCTTACGATCAATACCTTTCTTATTCTGAGGAGACTCGTGTTCGATACTTTAAATAAACCGTAGTTTGTCAGGTTTAAAAGTCTTTTCCCCAAAGTTGGTAGCACTGTAAAATAAATGCCGGAATAAATCAGTAAAATATGAAACATCTGCAGCCATCATAAGCAGATATTAAATATGAAATCCTACCAAAGAGTAAGTATAGGCCTATCAGTATCAGTAACAGAGTGCCTAGTGGGAGATTTTCTTCCCATTCGATCGCGACAACGATTTGTATTGTCAAGCGCTTTACAGCTTGCTCGTGATCAATCCATACTAATAATAATCTAGCCGATGCCCGTTGCTTCATCCGCGAGGTTTTAGTTTGTTTAATTCCCACGGGAAATCCTTAATTTTCCGGGATAAAAAGTATCCTACGTTAGTCACCAGGTCCTCAACTATACTCATGCCAAAAATCACGTCGATCCATTGCCCCGCTACGGCGTGATTGAAGGAGAAACCAACAAACATTTACAATATTAAGTATGATGTGAAAGTGTATATGTCTGTCTTTCCGCATGTCTGTCTATTTGTCTGCTACGCTTTAACGGCCTATATTTCAACCGATATTCATGAAATTTGGTATAGAGGTAGGTTACATTCCGGAGAAGGGTGTGGATTTCTATTCCAGAAAATTAAGGAGTTCCCCCAGGAATAAAACGAAATAATCCATGTAGATGAATTTGCATCATAGTATCATATTAATAGTATCACATCAAGTAAACGTTGTTACGATCGAATACGTGAAAAATCTCCCGCTCGGCCTACAGATCTAACCCGTTTGGGTGTGCCCTGTCCGCCTCATATGTTGCGTTCCAATTTTAACCCTCGTCAACACTCCCTTTATGCCGCTGGCAGGTTCCGCAGTGAAATTTGTTACTGTATGGCCTTGATAAACAATCGTCCGATTAATTTCACGTTTCCGAATGCTAATGGCTGTTCGAATTTGCTTTCTACGAATCTTGGAATGGGCTTTGATGTATTCTGGTGAGTAATCAACTTGTTTTTCAAAATTCGTATACTCAACATGTTCGTGTTCATGTCTGCAATGTTCAGCTATATTTTGAAAACAAAATGGGATGTCCGCTCCTTAATAAAAAATTTGGCAGTCCTGTGTGTCAAAGTAGTGGAAGATTTTCTTCCCATTCGAACGCGATGACGTTAACTACGCTTTGCATGGAATTGTCTAGCACTAATTAACAGCTGACCCTAGATCCACATTTTTACCCTAGGGGTAAAAATATGGATTCGCGTGAACGACATGCTCGCAAACAGCGACATGCTCGCGAACACCGACATTCGCGTTGTTACGAAGACAAAAGGTATAAATGTAGTACAATCGTAATTAAACTTGAATGCCTTAGTTTTAAAGTTTTTATTTTAAATATTTTGATTATTATTCTTTTAATTAGAAAAAAAATGGTGATAGCTGGGAGGTTCTGAAGTCATCTCAATTGGGTATTTGACAACTATTCAATTTTTTTTTTTGTGATTAATAATTATCCCAAAAGCCGTAATATCCACTTCCCCTGCTCGTTTTAAATTCATTTCAAACTAACTATTGAAGTAAAAATTGCGTCGAATTTTGATGATGTCACCGGTCACAGTGCAGTATTTCACACAACATCCCACACTAAACGCGCGTTTTTATATGACTGCCTGAAAAAAGTAGTATATTGTTTTCAGGGTTCATGTATGCATGAATGTATGTATGTATGATTGTATGTATGTATGTATGTGAGTTTGTATAAATTCCACCATAACTTCTATACGCCTGAACCGATTTTTATAATTAATGATGTATCGTTAGAATCCCTAGTTTATCCCGGGTGACATAGACTTGTCAAATACCCAATTCTATTTCTATGGTTATATCTGTCACCAAGCGCTTGAAATTTCCATACGTATTCCAGCTGCATTTTCAAGATATGTCTCTAGCCTAAGACAAGCATTCCGAATCAAGTCAAAAGCTTATGATAATTAAAATACTTGATGTCCAAGCTCGGAGATTTAGTATTAAGCCGGGAAGTGCGTATTTCAACCACTTTTTCATTCAGCCACGATGATGGTTTTGCAAATTCTAAATTAGATTCCGGCTTTAACTTTTCATAAAATGGAAATGATTTTTATGAATCGTCCCCTCGTCTTTTTAACTTGGGAAAATGTTTTTACGCTTGTAAATAAGTACTTCAGAATTTTTATGCTGTTTTGCACAACTTGATTTAGCTAGCTTTTAATAATTTCATTTTAAAATACTTGCCACTAAATATGAATTAGCTCTTTATCAATATATTTTAATAATATTCGATGTTAAGATTTTTGCTGTGTTAAAGTGACAATGATATCCAAGGTCGAAGCGGTCGAACTAGTTTAGGATATGGCAGTCAAAGTCAAAGTATATTTATTCCAAATATCTTATAATCTTATAATCTAATAATCTTTTTTTTCGAGGGGATCTTCTGAAGATATGCGATCTCCTGCAGGTGTTGTGGGATTTTTACCCTGAGCATAATGGGAATCTCCGGGAACTCTCAAAAAACATGCACATAACATACATACATTCAGAGACTCCCTTGCCCATTGGGCTCGTCCTGGGTGATGTAATCTCTGATTTCATACATCAATCAAATCAAATCCAAATTGGTATCTAGTACCTACATAGTACACTTTTTGAACGTTGATTATACAAAGTATATAAGACGTATTGGTAATAATTAACGACGATATCTTAACCCAATTAACTGCATTTTTATTTAACATTTATAAAAGCATTTAAGGCATTTTAGAAATTATAAATTCTCTGATTTACCTATTAGGAATCGAACCCACGACCTTTAACAAAGTTTAATACTGTGCTATTGAAGTCCACGGTTTGGTGTCGTTTGTCCACATTTTGGTTCGCATCCGAGGTTACCATTCTAGCGCAGGACTCGGTTCTTTCTTTCTACTCTAAGCTACTTCAGCTTCAAAAAAAGTGTGTTTGTTTGTTGGTTTATCCTTCCAACATGCCGCAACAGAGCAACGAAACGTTGTGACTTGCAGGGGTAGACTATTTCTTAATCCCGAAAAAGTAAGCATTTTGCGCGGTATTAAAAAAAAATTAACCACGCGGACGAAGTCTCGGGATCAGCTGGTTAAGGTAAAAATACTCATCATCATCATCACATCACTACAGCCCATTAACGTCCCACTTCTGGGCACAGGCCTCCACTCTCATGGGAGAGAGGGAAAATTCCCTCTCAAAAATACTCAGTTAAGAAAAAAAGTTGCGAATTTTTGCCTTCTTATATTTACTGTGCATCACTAGTTTTCGTTGTTTTCACAGAGTATATTATGATTCGTTGATATGATGTTATGATGAGGGTGACGGAATCAAGAACTCACTTATTTCCTTGATAGACTCCTACAAACAACGGTAGAAATAATGGCGTGAATAGCATATATTCACGCCATTATCCAAGAATTTAAAAAATTACTCGTGCAAGAAGTATATACTGTAAAGTTGTTAGCCTCACCTGCCATCATCAGCTGCGGCCCTTTGTGCCAAAACCCTCGTCAATACCGCCTTTATGTCACTGACAGAGTCTGAAACGGTTACTGTTTGCGTGTCTGACGTATTGAGTATTGTTGCAAATCCATTGGAGACTATGTCAATCTTAACATTACGTTAATGTTATGGACCTGCGTTGTTGCTCTAATAATCTATATAAATAAAAATCAATGTTTGTATGATTGTCCTCTATGCGTTCCGAAAGCATTGATCAGATTGTGATGAAACTTTGGTTGGGTGTTTTGAGGCCCGCGAGGGTTCATGGCCTAAATAATCTATTGGCATTACAACGCATGCTGGGTACAGCTAGTTTGGGATTAAAGACATTCACTCCAAAAATAATTTGAATAGAATTTTAGCACAAGTATGGGAAAAATCTGAGTAATAATTTTAATAGATGAAATCTAGCAAATTTACGAGCCATCGTATTATAAAAAAATAGATGATGATAACGACACTGATTAAGTTATTGATAATTAAAAAACATGTACAAAATCATAATATACTTATTAAACTAGACAAAGTTCTTATTCCGTTACACGTCATAACCAAAGGAGTGCTTAGACACTCGTACTAAGACAACTTGTATTACGTGTGTAACACAAGTACACCTTCCTCCGAACCCGTTACTCTATTACGATTTTATTTCTAGTTATAGACACCATATAAATATTTTTTTTTTTAAAACAATATTATAACATTATTATTTTATCATTATTATTAATTAGTTATTATTATTAATAATTTAATAACATTAGATTGATAAGTATTAATAGATAATATCATTGTACATTGGTTAATAATTTAATTATGTGTGCATGTGTGTGTGTGTGAGTGTGTCTGTGAGTATGCATGTCAGTTCATTGGAGTGTTTTTTTTGCTGATGGCAACTGATAATGCAGTCCAAGATGTTAGAGGGCTAACCTGTTAGGGGCATGGCAGTTATATTAAGCCCATACCCCTATTCGGTTTCTACACGGCATCGAACCGGAACGGTAAATCACTTGGCGACACGTCTTTGCCGGTAGGGTAGTAACTAGCCACGGCCGAAGCCTCTCACCAGGCAATGCAGGTGGCCGTTATATATCATATATATCATACTAATATTTTATTTTATGACTTTTAGTAATTCTTCTGTCAAATGAGATATTATGTGCGACATGAAAATCGATAGTGTAGCGTGAAAGGATAAAGTCTGCTAGTGACATATTTGCTAAAGTTCTCGTTACCCGAACACGGTTAAGCCAGGATTATACTCAAGACACGCTGAGTATTGACGTAAGCCTTTCGTAACTTCGGAAAATTTTATGGGTGTTAGAGCTTTGGAAGTTTAAAGCCGTGGTTAGATTAATTATAAGTCTTTATGCAAGTTTCTTGTTATTACTTATTTCACTCACTCACTCACATCAATCCATTTCCGGTTCACTACCTCTAAAGGGGTGGACCCTTATGATGGTAACGGGCTATACAGTTAGACATACGTCAGTTATATTAAACCCATACCCCTAATCGGTTTCCACAAGACATCGTACTTGCCAGATGTCTTAATCGCTTGGGATCTGTTAGGGTGATTAGCCCCGACTGAAAGCTCCCACCAGACCAGACTTGAGAAAATTATAAAGTTCTAAATTGACCCGCCGTAATCGAATTTGAGACCTTCCACTTAAAAAATCATAGCGCTCAAAACTGCGCCAGAGGGGTATTCAAAATATCTGCATATTGCCATTTCAGCTTGCTGATCGTTTGGACTATGTACTCTTCAGCCATAATATAATTATCATATAGATTTGCCGTAACTTCTCAACTAACGTTAATCCATGACTATATCAGAAGTTCACATCAAAGGCCGAGTGGGGCAACTCCGCAAACTTGTCTAGCGACGTAATACTTGGCCAAACACGGCAAAGCCCCGATCACCCTAAGGGATATTGTAAGCCGTATTGACATAAGGCCATCAGTACTCGAATGTCAAAAGGCTTGATAGGTATATTTGCATAGTTATACCACAGCAAGTATAATATACCAGATGATGCCCAAAACTTCGTCCGCGTGGATTAAGGTTCTGATTCTCGTGGGAACTCTTGAATTTTTCGGGATAAAAAGTAGAATATGTCCTTCGGCGGGATACAAACTATCCCTGTACCTAATTTCATCAAAATTGGTTGAACAGATGGGCCGTGAAAGCGTAGTAGACAGACACACTTGCATTTATAGTATTAAGCATGGATTACATATTCTGTAATCCATGCTTAAGTTTAGGTAAATAGTTCGAATTGTCCATTTAAATAACGTAACTTATTATGATATTCTTACCCAATGGGGATCACATTTAGCCCATCAGAATGTGCATAAAGTCTAAGGCACTAAGCTCATACTTGAAACGGGAATACGTAATACGAATACTATTTAAAGTAGTTCAGCTGCAGTGTAATCCGTAGCGAGAGCACCTGTACAGTTAGATGCGATCCTAAACTATTAAACTATAACCGAGTTCGAGAGCTGCTTGTTCGTGACCCACAGCACGTTCACTCAGTCACTGTTCTCAAGTTTTGGAGAAGTATTATAACACATAAAATACTTTGCCAGTTAAATCCTCGCGGTACCTACCCAAACTGTGACATCAGTGGCGTCAGAAACAATGTGTTTTATTATTTTGTCGGTGAAATTTTCCCGATATCAATCAGCTAGAGACAAATTGATTGAAGGTTTACGTACGTCTGAGGAGATTTCACGTTGGTGTCTTTCACAATTTATTAAGTAATCCCAATTCTGACGAAACGTCCCAACTGTTATGATTATTTTGCTCAGTAAATAGGCTTCGAGATAACGCTAGGAAATTGCATTTTAAAACAGGAAAATCGGCATTTCATGTTGCGGCTTTGGGTAAAAAGTTTTGATAACGTCTCAGCTCTTGGGACGCCTCCTGAATACCAGCGGTATGTTAGATAGATACATAACTATAACATTTCATGCTGTGGGACAGGCTGGAGAGGTGGCACTTTTTAACTTTTACAAGGTATGTGCACAGTCCCTACATAGGTACCTACGCTATGTGATTAATTTGTAGTTTTGGTCAATAAACATCCATTTGTTTATTTTATAATCCCCTGGGAAATCCCTGGGATAAAAATTAGCATATTCCTTCCTCGAAATACAATCTAATCCTCATTCGCAATTTCGCATTTATATATTAGCATGGATCATGCCTGAAGGTAAAATTCCGCAATAGACCTAGCCTCAGAAATGCGCTGGTCATTTGGTCCAAAGCCAAAGCTGCTACTTTTGCTTAATGAATTTTAGGCCAATCTAGAAGTAACTGCTTCTAGTCCTAAGCCAAAACTCAATTTTGCCAATTTCGCTTCACAACAACCCACAGCAATAATCCGACGCAGTGAAAAATATTATAAAAACATTATATAAACATATAAAGCTCTAAAAGCTCTTACAGAACGAAATATTTAATGAAAAAATTTTTCAAGCTAAGTAAAATCTAATCAAACAATTTCAAACAGAACTTAGTTATAATTAGTATGTAAGTAATTTTAATACATATAAGGTCACATCATACTGATATTATAAATGCGAAAGTGTGTTTGTTTGTTGGTTAATCTTTAAATTACGCCGCAAAGGAGCAACAGATCGACGTGATTTTTATTTTTAGGCAAGGGTATAGTTGAGGACTAGAGGCTACTTTCAATCCCGGAAAATTAAGGAGTTCCCGAGGGAATCAAAAAACTTAAACCACGCGGACAAAGTCGCGGACATCAGCTAGTACTGTAATATGTTTAAGCAAAGTTAAGTTTTTCAAGTAACCAAACTTTTGTTATTTTATGGGAAATAAATCTTCTTAAACCTAAAAAGCTTTCGAAATCCCCTAAAAATAAAGTCCCTTGAACAAATATCGTCGGCCAAGTTAGACGGTCTTAGCATAATATACATGGAATAAATTAATTACTACCTGGGCGCTTGCATAATTTCCTCTCCCGTTTATTTAGGACTTGCCTACCGTGCTTGTGGATTACATAAAATAAAAGAGTTTGCAAATACTCGCTTGATAAAAAAGGGGAGCCTAGAGTGACACTCTTTGAGTAAATATTACTTTTTTTATTCCATTTGAAGTTCTCAGTACTAGCCCGGAGTTAGGAAGTTTGTGGTGTTTCACTCGCGTGCCTTGGAGAGCAAATAAATCCCTGCGCCTGATCTCTCTCCGGTCGTGTCGGATTTTCCGTCCCATCGGGCTATGAGAGTAAAGGAACAGAAATAGCACCTGTGTATGCACACACTCTGGAGATAGGAGACCGTGGCCGACATTCGGTCAGGAGGACATTATTCGACTACAAGTTAGCCTTTGACTGCGATCTCACTTAGTGGTAATTGATGATGCAGTATAAGATGGTAGTGGGCTAACCTGGTAGGGCTATGGCAGTTATATTAAACCCATACCCCTAACCGGTTTCTATACGGCATCGTAACTGAATGTCAAATCGCTTGGCGACTCCTCCTTGCTGGTAGAGTGGTAACTAGCCACGGCCGAAGTCTTCTACCAGGCCAGACCACCGAAAATTCAGAAATTATAAATTCCCAGAGAAACCGTGCCGGGCATCGAATCCGAGACCTCACACGTCTTAGAAGACCACAGGGTTCACTCCTACGCCAAGGAGGTCTTCATAACTAGTGTTAAGTCTGAAGAATGACCCGACGCATATCTATGAAGAGAAGTTTGACCTTATTTGTAGGATAGGTGTACTGCGACGCCCACAATATCTGAAAATTTGAAATGTATAAACGTACACTAACCCCTGAAGGCAATAGGGGTGATGACAACTCAATCAAATCAATTAAAAACCATAAATATATGTACGAAATACATAGTTGTGATTTCATTCAACTCATTTTTATTCTTTAATCTATACTTTAAAATGGTTATCAAAATTATTAAAACTAAAAGAAGATGTGAATTTTAGGGGTTTTTGGAGGAAGAATAATCAGTAAGAAATAATTTGTTTTTGACATCATCCCTAACGAAGCTTGTATTCAGTAGCAGGCAATGACTTGAAGTGACGATGACCTCAGGTACATCTTATAATTTATAGCAGAATCATCTTTCTGAAACAGTGATAGATTCTTATGACTTATCTTAGGTGTCACAAGTTGTCCTACGTGAAATAAATAAATCATATCTTCATTTCATTTCATTTCAGATATCGTATTATCTATATACTAGATTTCAGAATGCATACTCCAAAATTTAATTATAACGCAACAAAATATTTGGCAGGTATTTGCTCATAAGTAAACAAGGTTAGTTCATTTGTCAGTGGTAACAACGCATTAGGTGGTATTGAATGAACTAGAAGTTTAATTCGCTATAATCCGCTACAGTAGACAAATCTGTGTGGTACAGTGCGTGTCTTTCACCTGCAACATGCGACACCCACCACCCAGCAATTCGCACAGGCACAACACCACACCACACAAATCCTCCAAATCACTCTCAACGTACGTTTCACTCCGACACCGGAGCATCCTCAGGAGATGTTGACTCGACAATGCACGATTGTGAAGTGACTATCGTATCGCAAGTTCCGGCTTATATACCTTTTTGGCATGGCTCATACTGAAGCCCCGCCCCCTCCCCCATTACTGTATAAATTGAGTAAAGGTGAATTTGATACGTTTATTTGTTCATTTAGCAACTCAAATCCTTTATTATTGTGTTTAATTATTTCTAATTGCTCCCAAACGCACATTCGTAACCCTTTATTACATTTATGCAGGATTTTATATGAATGGTTATTGCCCACCTCATGTCCACTGTCCAAAAGATGTTTAGCGAAGTGGGACCTTTGTGGTTGATCGTTCCTATAAGCAGACATATGTTCCTTATAGCGCATCTCAAAATTGCGTCCAGTTTGACCAACATATGTGGCACCACATTCAAGACACTCAAGCTTATAAACACCCGATTTTTGATGATTCTTTAATTTATCTTTTCCATTGCAAATCCTCCGAAGTGTATTATTTGTCCGGAACGTGACATGCACATCATGTGATCTGAGCGTCTTTGCAATGCGCTCAGATATAGGTCCAAAATACGTCAAACTGGCTTTATATTTACTAATTTTATCCGATGTAGCCATGTAAAGATCTTTTCTAATTTGTGCTGACTGCTGTTTTTTAATTATATTATTAACAATATTCTGATTGTATCCATTTGAATGCGCAATTTGGTATATAACCTCTAATTCTTTCCTATAGTCCTCTTTTGACAGTGGAATGGACAATAACCTGTGTACATAGCTATGGAATGCTGCGAGTTTATGTTGCCAAGGATGACAAGACGATGCGGGTATAGTTGTGTCAGTAAATGTAGGCTTGCGATAAATTTTGAACTCATGTTTATTATTAACCCGGGATATAGTCAAGTCAAGGAAATTCAAAGATTTGCTCTGTTCTAATTCTGACTTAAACTTAATTTTTGGGTGCAATCTATTAAGTTTTTTAACGAATACATCCAGTTGTCTCACTGTCCCCGTCCAACATATGATTATATCATCTACGTATCTGTAGTAGTAGAAAATTCTGTTCTCATTCACTATGTGTTTATTCTCAAAATTCACAATCACAATTCACAATCGTGCATTGTCGAGTCAACATCTCCTGAGGATGCTCCGGTGTCGGAGTGAAACGTACGTTGAGAGTGATTTGGAGGATTTGTGTGGTGTGGTGTTGTGCCTGTGCGAATTGCTGGGTGGTGGGTGTCGCATGTTGCAGGTGAAAGACACGCACTGTACCACACAGATTTGTCTACTGTAGCGGATTATAGCGAATTAAACTTCTAGTTCATTCACTATCATGGACTTCCGCAAAGTAACGCCTGCTTCTATTCAATAGGTGGTATTGGTTAACAAGTCACGAGCGATTGCGATCAGAATCAAAACTCTGTAGAATTTGTCTCGAATTTTGTGAATTTGTAATAAGAAAAATATTAGTCTTTCAGAATTAAAGATTCAGAATATCAGAACAAATAACAATAAATCATATTTTGTTGTTTCAGAACCTTAAATCAGACTTCCATGCTAACATTATAAATGCGATAGTGTCTTTGTCTATTTATCTGTCTGTATGTCTGCACGACACATCCGTTCAACCGATTTTGATGAAATTCTTCGTAACTTTTTCAAATTCATTTTTTTTAATCAAGTTGACTTTGACAATTGCTTTTGAATATTCAAGTGAATCTACTACTGGTTGGGAATGCCATTCCTACCGAGAAGAACAGAACCACATTTAAATCAATACATACTATATAGATAGTAACATAATATAAAATATATCATTGGCCATCCAGATATATATGACATATGCCTGGGTTTTTTTTCGGTTGGTCGTGGGTTTGATCCTCGGCCACGCAACTCTTGCTTAAAGAGGTATTGTGCGTTTAACAAAATAAAATGTCTGAAACCTGCTTAGTAATCTGAGACACCTGCATCGCTACTATACCTTGGCTGTTTTAATGAAAAGCGAAGGGTATCGTTACACTGTATCCTGAGGATATTATACGATTTTTTGGTGTATTTGAACCGTATTTGTGATGTATAAAATTTCATGCATCTTCATCTCAACTCTTATCACTTAACACTGCTTTATAAACATACACAAACAGCGCTGCGGTCGCTAACGCTGCGAAAATATAGGCACATTTATAACAACATTTGTTTTAAAATTACAGGCCCGTTTCAGGTTTAAACCGAAAATAAGTACGTCTATAATTAACTCGAACAATGGTTACGCGGTTCTTTAATAGGTTATACGATATTAAAGTCGTTATTTAAATGACATTTTAATTTATAATTGTACCTTTATTTTGCTGAAGTGAATTGGTTACCCTTTTGTGCTTATTTTTCAATTACTTTGGAATTTCATTAAAAAAATATAGAGACCTTTCCATATAAGTATTTACAGTAGGTTGTAGGTAAATAAATAAAATAAATAAATAGATATAATTATTTAGCTTTACACAGATAACAATAAAAGAGGAAAGAAACACAAATATGAAAAAAATATTTATAGCTACATTCTACGAGATAATTACTTGCTAAACATACTTACTAAAAATAAAACGCAAGAATTATTTTACAAAATAACTATAAAAAATAAATAGCTCCGTGTAGTCGCTAAAAAGGTTGCTCTCTCAGCATGTTGCTGCAGTATATGACAGCTGCAGTGCTGATTTTCAGGCAGAACCATAAGTGGCGCCACGAACCGGAAGCGACTACCACATACTTTTCTTAAATATAGTAATACCAAGTTAGGCAATAAAAATAGAAATAGCAGAAAAAAAAAATTTAGACTATGAGAAAGCCTTCGATTCGGTAGAAACTTGGTTTAAGGTCACTGCAGAGGTGCCAGAGGATCCAGGCGACGCAAGACCGCGGCACGTGGAAATCCTTGCAAGAAACCTATGTCCAGCAGTGAATCTCTTGATGATCATGATGTAGGTACTTCAAGGATCGTAAAAAATCTAGTTTTCCTTTATTGGTAGAGTATGAGAGTAATGTATTTTTCTTCGTGAGCGACAAACACGAAAACGTGACTGTATATACAAGATACCTAAGTCTTTCATTGTCTATGGAGCTGTATCGCATCGCATTGCGTCGTGTAGCTTTTGTCGCTCCTCTGGGACAATTTAACTGCGAATTCACCTGGACGAAAAGTGATAATGATGCAGTCTAAGAGGGTAGCGGGCTAACCTGGTAATATATTAAACATAAATTTCCCATACGCACAATCGGTTTCTACATGGAATCGAACAAGAACGCTAGTCGCATGGCGCATGACGTTAGGGTGATAGCTAGCCACGGCCGAAGCCACCCATCAGATTGATGTTTACTGGATAGGTCTCGTAACTCTCAGCAATGAACAAGAGAGATATTTTCCTTTTTTGGTTTAATTACAAAAATATATTAGCCGAAATCACAGAATTAAATCGCGTTGATTAATTCGTGCTATTTAAGTAAGTCAGTTTACTCGACCGAAGAAAACGGAATTAAAAGTAAACGTTGGGAAAGCTCCCGAGAACGAGCGAATTAAAGAGCGTGTACACATTGTTCTTAAGACCGACCTATTCTAAAATCTAAACCGTTTACTTGGAACTACAAAATAATTCGGTACGTGCAACATAAAAATACAAATTTCAACTTTTTTTCGAATTTTACAAGTGAGGAACCCACTATAATACGATTTTTTTTTTCCGAATTGTAATGGCTTGATCCAGTTGCGTAGTCCTGAAATGATAATTTTCAATCCAAACCGGCTCTAAGCAGGACAAAAATAATTGCTTTAAAAATTGAGTTTTCAAACAAAATCGTATATAGCCTATACCAAAGATGTTCTCCTCCATACAGTAATAATAATTATTAGTTTTTCGCCATCCCGTCAAATTTAATTTAGCCAACTAATCTGGTTTTGTTCCCCAGCTCCTCATTAGAGCTTTCGAACAGTCAAAAGAATTTATCACTAATTCGGAATTTCATTCCGAGTTCCAACCGAGAATAGCCAGCAAGAAAATTGGCAGTTGCTCTTTGGAAAATAGAATACTACACCAGTCGGACACTCTCCGACCCAACCGTAAGTTCAAGTTAGGTTATAAAATAGGATGGCACTTACAAAAAATAACATTTACTATTTTTGTTTGAAATTGAAAACAATACTAAAGAATTCGTGTGGTGCCAGCGTATTCCAACATGTCTCCACAGTTCATTAAATTCAAATGTTTTTTATTCGATCTTATTCATTAATCTAAATCTGTTATATAGTATTATAAAGAGGAAAGATTTGTTTGTTTGTTTGTAATGGCTAAACTCAAAACTCTTCTGAGAGCTTACGTGGCGTGCGCTGCCTAAATAGGTAAAGTTACACAAAAAAAAAATGATGGTGGAATTGTTCCTCTAAAAAAGTTCTAAAAAAAAGTCCGCGATAGCATATATCTACCTTTTAAGGTTGACTCACAGTAACCATGTTTATGATTTTCAAAGGTCTAAACCAATGCTTTACTTGCGAAGGTGTTTTTACTGGCATGGATTAATCTTTATCAAAATAAATAATATATTAGTCATCTCAAGTATTTAATTAAGATAAAATTGTCCTTTACACCATTTAATTTAGATTAATATCTTAAGAGGTATCATAGAAATTATTAGTGCTACCCGTGCGAAGCCGGGGAAGATCGCTAGTTGATCTATAAAATTATTTGTAAGTCGATCGTGTGCGGCGAACCTTCCATGAGTTATGTCGCTATCTTAATAGCGTTTACTCTAAACACGGACCGTAATTAATTCCAGATAAAATCACCTCCGTGCACCAGTTCTGTTGTGGATTTTAACAGAATTTACGGTCGCTTAGGTGTTAAGGAGCAACAAAATTACCATTATTGTCTACTTACTTAAAATCAGATGCTTAGTACTTTTATACTTTATACACTAGCTGACACCCGCTAGTTAGCTCCGGTGGTATTTTTGCTAGGTAATCCTTACTAAGACTTTAATTTTCAAGCTTAAACTGAAAAAAGGTACTACTTTTAACATAAAATTCATTTATTTATTTATCATAAATAACAAAATTGTGTGATTCCGTTCTATTGGTTGTTTTTTTTATACGACTGCCTGAAAAAAGGAGTATATTGTTTTCAGGGTTTATGTATGTATGTAAACCGTGCGGTCCCGGTGTAAGAATAGGAGTTAGGACCACTCCATATCTTCCCGGGGATTTCGTAGAAGGCGACTAAGAGACTTTTGCGATTAAAAAGGGTGTACCAACTAAATCTAACCCTATCGAACTGAAAGGTGGCGGTTAAATACAAGTATACCACTAACAAAAGCATTCCCAAGGAGGGTTGACGTCAGGCAGGTGGCCGATCGTAAAACTTTATGCCAAATCACCTTACAACATGAACAGTATGAAAAGAGTACCCCCGAGGCGATGCGCAGGGGCAGCACCCGGCACCTGTGGAAATGGACAAGGGTTGTTGCATCAGGGACGGGTGTAACGTAAGAAGCAAGTCCGAGAGATAAGAATGATAATGATAAGCTGGAATGTAGGAACGATGACTGGAAGAGGAAGAGAGTTAGCAGATGTTTTAGAAAGGAGACGAATAAATGTTGTCTGTTTACAAGAAACGAGGTGGAAGGGTACGAAAGCAAGAGAGATTGGGGCGGGATATAATTTTTTCTACAGTGGGAGTGATGGTAGAGAGAATGGTGTGGGAATTGTATTTGATAATGAGCTGAAAAAATGTGTGACGGATGTAAGAAGAGTGAATGACCGGAATAAAATTGTTAAGCTAATTCTACAAAACTTAGTTGTGAACGTAATGAGTGTGTGTGCACCGGAGGTAGGATGTGATGATGCAACGAAAGATAAGTTTTGGGAGGATTTTGATATGGCTGTGATGGGTCTCCTACAAAATGAAAACATTTATATAGGAGGGGACTAACTGTCTTGTCGGAAGAATGAATGGAAGTTTTGAGAGGAACTTTGGGACCCGTAATAGAGAGGGGGACACACTTCTGCAAGTGGCACCCTCCTTTGACATGGTCATAGCTAATACATTTTTTAAAAAACAGGATGAACACTTAATTACGTACAAAAGTGGCTCCCACAGGACCCAAATAGATTATTTTCTGACTAAAAGAAGCAACATTAACACAGTTAAAGACTCTAAAGTTATACCAGGGGAACCATTAGCATCGCAATACAAGTTATTACTAATGGAAATAAAAATAAAGGTCCAGACTTTAAAATCTAAAACTAAAGCCCTGCCCAAAATAAAATGGTATATGATAGAGAAAGAGAACGCGCAAAAGAGTTTCGAGTTATGAAGTTGTGAATAAAATGATTGAGATGAATTATTTTTATTTTATAAATTGTTTATTAAAATAAATATGTTTAATACATTCAACATTGTATACATAATACAGTGTAAAGAAACACATATACAATCACTTTAAGGCTAAACAGGCACCTATTAAAATTTTCTACATAAAATAATATAAAGATAACTGATTTCAACTTGGATTTGGTACTTATTACAAGATTATAGCGCAATGTGCGGGATATTTGTAGATATCTCCGCTTTATACAACTACTTTTTAAATTAATTAGACAAAGGTATCTTCGTATACGGCTCGCATAAGAAGTCATACATGATATACCTATTTAGTCGCGCGGAGCACCTTACCCGTCCATCGCGACGCACGCGTCGATGGCATGCAGGCGAGAATCGGTGTTTTGCCTACCCGCATCGACCCGCGGAAACAAAACGTAGTGATGGGGCAGTTTATACGTTCCGTATCTATCGATATATGGCAAGTCAGTGGTTTCAGTGTTGCAAATGTTGTCTATCAGTGGATTACTGTGTGACTTATTTTCTGAATAAAATTTCTGAGTTAATTTTAATATATAATCAACTAAAAGAGGAAACTTTATCTTATAATGAAGTTGTCTTAAATTACACTTGAATTACATTTAAAAGCAATTTTTTGTGCTTTAAATGAATGGTGGAATGAAATGGCTGCATGTATGAGAAGGGTAGCGCAGGATGTATTTGGAGTGACAAAGAATAAAAGAAAGATAGATAAAGGCATGTGGTGGTGGAGTGAGGATGTACAAAAAATTCTAAAAGAAAAGAAGGATGCTTTTAAAGATTAGAAAAGTGTGAGTGATAGTGACACCATGATAAAACAGAATAAAAGGGAAGTATATGTGAAGAGTAAAATGAAAGCTAAGAAAGCTGTTGCTATTGCTAAGGGAAATACCCAAGACAAGTTGTGTGAGTCCCTGGAAAGCCCCCAAGGACAAAAAGATTTGTACCGGCTAGCGGAAACGAGAGAAAAGAGTGCAAGGGATATCATATATATCAAATGCATAAAAGGTGATGATGGGAAGGTTTTAATGAATGTCGATGAAATTAAAGTGCGTTGGAAGGAATATCTTAGAAGGTTGATGAATGAAGAAAATGACTGGAGTAGAGAGCTAGACGATGTATCACCCAACTTGGGTGTGGTAAAAGAGGTGAGTGTAGATGAAGTAAGAATGGCAGTGCAGAGTATGAAAAATGATAGATAGAGATAGTATACCAGCTGAAGTATTGAAGTTTCTAAAAGCAGATGGATGGAGTTGGCTGACTTTGTTCTTCAATAAGTTATTACTCGAGGAGGCGATCCCAGAAGAGTGGTGCAACAGTACGCTGGTACCCATTTACAAAAACAAGGGTGATGTACAGGACTGTAATAACTATCCAGGAATAAAGCTTATGTCAATTTTGGAAAAGTGATAGAAAGAAGAATGAGAGAGGAGAGTGAGATCACAGAAAATCAATTTGGGTTTATGCCGGGACGAGGAACGACAGATGCAATATTTTTACTTCGACAACTGTGCAAGAAATACAGGAATGCATATAGAAACTTGCATATGGTGTTTGTCAATCTTGAGAAGGCATACGACAGAGTTGAGGGATCGGCTTTAAGTCCTTACCTGTTTCTCCTGGTAATGGATGCTTTAACATCAGACATACAGGAGCAGGCACCCTGGTGCATGATGTTCGCTGACGACATTGTACTTGTCGGGGAAGAGGCATCTGAGGTCCAGAACAGACTGGGTAAATGGCAAGAGAGATTGGAGAGTGTTGGCTTGAGGATCAGCCGAACGAAAACAGAACATCTGTTCTGTGACTTCGGTGGCCCCTCCCGTTTCCATGAAATTGCCTTAGATGGTGTATCCCTACCGGTCTGTTCCGATTTCCGGTACCTCGGTTCACTCTTTCAAAACGATGGCATTATTGACCGAGACGTGAACAAAAGAATGAATGCGGGATGGATGAAATGGCAACAGGTCTCGGGTGTAATATGCGACCCACGAATGCCCCTTAATTTAAAAGGGAAAATATATAAGACAGTTGTTAAACCTGTCGCATTGTATGGTTCTATATGTTGGGCGGTGAAAGGGACGGATGAAAGAAAAGTACATGCGACTGAAATGCGAATGTTGAGATGGATGTGTGGTGTGACTAGAATGGATAAGATTAGGAATGTATATATCAGGGGAAGTCTGAAAGTAGCGCCAGTGATAGAAAAGATGAGGAGTAATAGGCTAGCATGGTATGGGCATGTAATGCGGAGGGATGACAGGCATATTACGAGAAGAGTGATAGATATGCATGTGGAAGGAAAAAATAGTAGAGGGAGACCAAAGAAAAGATGGATGGATTGTGTGAAAGAGGATATGCGTATAAAGGGGGTGAACGATAGATTGACTGATAACAGAAGTGAATGGAAGAAGAAAATATGTTGTGCCGACCCCACGTAGCGTGGGAAGAGGGCAGGAAGAAGAAGAAGGTTCATGTATGTATGTATGTATGTGAGTTTGTATATTCCACCATAACTTCCATACGCCTGAACCGATTTTGATAAATGAGGTATCGTTAGAATTCCTAGCTTATTCCGGGTGACATAGGCTAAAATTAAAAAAAAAATTGATGGGGTAACCATGGTCCCGCATTAAAGACTAAAGTTGAAAAAAAAATCGAAAATAAGATTAACTATATAATCATCATCTAGAAAATGATGAGTAGATTCCAAAAATATATAGTTCGATATCCAGTGATTCACAAAGATATATAAAATTTAATAAAAATTTGAATAAGATTCTATTTAACTAGATTAATTTAGATTTTTAACTTTTAATTCGTTTTTTGGCAGGGCAGTCGTGTTTTTTAATGCTTTTATATTAGCGGCACGCTATGATGGCCGGTTTGACGTTTGTCCGCTCATGAAGTTCCGTATTAATTGATAACGACTTTGAAGGAAATAATTGTATTACTTTATTGACGATAGTGATGTGCAGAGATTCATAAATTTTATCGAATGTAGTTTTAGGTTTAGGACTCAAAATTTATTTATTAAATTGATTTCTTAAATGTATACAAGTGTAGAAAAATCAGTTTGCACCATTTAAGGGGTGAATGTACTTGTGAATATGAACAATTTTCACTATGTGGACAAACCTCTGAAATCGCAAAAAAATATCAATAAATTTTTAAAAATGGAATCTAATACGATCGTCACATAGGATCGCTGGCTAGCACAACTACTACCTCCGGCAAACTCGCGTCAATGCTCAATGCAAAACAAAGCAGTTTCGAATTGACGTTGCTTCGAAAAGTATAAACTGTCAGTGCAATGCGATTGTGATATAGTTTTGACCTGGCTTTGGATTTCAAATATTGATACTGCATTACTGTTGACCCTTGCTCGTTAATTTGGACTCTGTTCAAGCCCTTTGTTGTGGATTTCGTCGATATGACCGAACGTACGCAGAGAACTGTTCTAAATAGTCAGACACGTGAGTTCGTAATACGCCTTCGTAACTATTTCGATCGTGAAGCTCAAAATGGAGGGCCAATTTTACCTATAACGTCAGTGGTTGAACGCGTAGCTGATGCGCTTAATATTGGACAACGAACTGTTAGACGGATAACTAAAAAAAAATATGGCGAGACTGGCACAGAAGAAAATAAACTTCACACACCAAAAAAGAGAAAACGAGCAAAACCAGTCGTAGGCATCGATAGCTTTGATGCCGATGCTATCCGAAGACATGTTTACGGCTACTATTTACAGAAGGAGTATCTAACAAGAAAAAAGTTGGTGCATTCACTGAAGGAAGCTGGATTATTCTTCGGTGGGGAAAGTTCTTTAACGAAGATTTTGAAGACCATTGGATTTCGATACAAAAAATGTAACAAACGCAAAATATTGATGGAAAGATTTGATATAGCGATGGCAAGGTATACTTTTTTACGGCAAGTGAAAGAAATCAAAAATTGGCAAAATGTTGTGTTCTTGGATGAAACATGGCTTAATGCTAACCATACTGTAGGCCGTTCTTGGAACGATGACACAGCAGCATCTACTTCCAAAGTTCCTGTAGGAAAAGGATCGCGACTTATAATTTGTCACGCCGGAACCATCAACGGGTTTGTCGAAGGTTCTCTCATGGCTTTTGCGTCAAAAACCACTGGAGACTATCATGAAGACATGAATGGAGAAAAGTTTACTGAATGGTTTACCTCAATGTTGTGTAGCCTCCCTGAACCATCTATTATAATTATGGACAACGCCCCATACCACTCGATGCAAATTGACAAGCCACCTGCCCAATCCCAAAAGAAAGCTGATATCGTCGCATGGCTTCGTAAAAATGGCGTAGATGCAAACATGAATATGTTAAAAGCGGAATTAGTACGTCTTTTAAAAGAAAACAAACCAACCAAGATCCGATACGTCATTGACGAAATAGCATTAGAACATGGGCACAGAGTTATACGGTTACCGCCTTACCATTGTGAGTATAATGCGATTGAGTTGGTGTGGGCTCAAATTAAGGGATATGCTGCAAGACACAATACAGAACCCCCATTTACCACAAAAAAAATGCTAAAATTATTAGAAGAAGCTTGTGAACATGTGACTAAAGGAGACTGGGAAAAGGTTGTGAATAGAACTGTTAAATTAATAAGGGAAGATTATGAAAGAGATGTGAAAATAGATAATATTATAGAAAACGAACATATAATTATTAATGTATGTGATGATAGCAGTGACGACAGTGAAAATAGTAGTATGGACGAATCTGATTAATTATGGCCTTTTGTGGCACCTTTTTTGGTATCTTTTGTATTCATATGTTTCTTGTGTGCATATAAAGTATGTATATTCATTTTCGTTCAAATATTCAGTTCGTTCAAATAAATTAAATAAACATATACATTTTTGTTTTATTAAACCTATTTAATCAGGTACAAAAACAAAACTTAATTGTTTTTTGTTCGAGAATAAATTGACATTCCACATCACTATTGTAATGTGTCAAACCGGCCATCATAGCGTGCCGCTAATATAATTATGACTTGTCTAAATATATATAGGCTAGCGCTTGGCTGCAATCAGACCTGCGTGCAAGTGGTAGTTGTGTTGCAAGTGGAAGTGGTGTGTGTGTTGTATTTTCGTGGAATATACGGGCGCTTAAATGTGTTAAGAAGCAATAAAATTACCATTATCATTTTTATTAAATCTAGTTTACTTAAAAGCTGCGTTTAGTACTTTTATTTGGTTACTGGCTGGAGGGAGGTTTGCCTGGTGGGAGGCTTCGGCCGTGGCTAGTTACCACACTACCGGCAAAGACGTGCCGCCAAGCTATTTAGCGTTCCGGTAAAATGTCGTGTAGAAACCGAATAGGGGTTTGGGTTAAATATAACTGCCATGCCCCAAACAGGTCAGCCCGCTACTATCTTAGACTGTATCTTCACTTACCATCAGGTGAGATCGCAGTCAAAGACTAACTTGTAGTGGATAAAAAAAAAATAAGCGGAGGATCCGATACACACAACGCTCTAATGCTGTTTCTGCTAATCTTTTCTCCGTTTTGGTGAAAACACCCTATGGAAAGGACAGGACATTTCATCGCGACACAATATACTGTGTTGGAAGAAAACGTTTTCCATATAAAAGTGTGTTAGCTTCACTATTTGTCATTATATCTCATGAAACAGGAAGTATAATATCTGTCAATTTGACTCGTTTCATGTCATTCGATTTAATCTGCGGATACGGACGCCATATTGAATATAGTTAGCATAAATACGAGTGTTTTGACGATGATAGTTCCGTCTCCTGCCGGTAGACTCAGCGATTATTGAATACTTTTGTATTTAGATCGCAATTTGGTTTAGAGCTTAACGATAGCAATCGTGGCCGGATCAAATGAATATTATCTCTAAGTAGATACTTTAATCTATTTACATTAAATCTCTCGTGTAACCTGTACACGTTTAACCATTTACTCGTGCAAGTCTCAAATGAGGGGACGAATATATTAGATGGTTTAGTTTTTTATTAATACCTACTTCTGGATGGTCACTTACAAGTGATATGTCCCACTCTGCTATCGCTTTGGTGATATTTCTTTCTAAGTAAAAAAAAAAACGTGAAAATGTCAAGTTTCTAGATCTACCAGCCTACGAGCTATATGTTAATTAAAATTCACCTAATCAGTGTTTGCTTTTATGGGCTAAAATACACTACAAACCAAACACGGCAAAATTTGCACGTGAAACGTCTGCATCGGCATTTTTACATAAAGCTGCACAGACTGGTGAGACATGCAAAAAGATTTCTCCTCCAAGAAGTTTTGTGCCGAAGTTTAGTCGTATCTGTTGTCTAGTGCGTTTCATCCCTAAGCCACAAACATTCCGGCCACGCGTTTGACAGTTCGCTCTAAAATTGCTCCAATTCCATACGGGCTCGAAGCTCACATTGTATTTCGAATTTTCCTATCTCTTATTCCCAAATCTATACATTATTATTGACGTACTCCTGCAATCACAGCGGGTTATATATCGACGGACGGACGTGACTAGAAAGCCTACTAGTGAATACATACGGGCTATTAAAACAAGCGGGCATGTAGCGATATTGTAATATGTAGCATATTTTTTAAGAAATAATTGAATGATAAGTCAAGACTCAACCACCGGCCGGAAAGATATAATATGGTTCTATTGAGAAAAGTCGGCAAGGAGCTTAGAACTCTTTTATATAATAACTTTTCGTTTGAGATGGACTGTCTATTTATTTATTTAGATTATATACGTACTTCGCATCTGTCAGATATTATTTTGTCCGAAGTGTCTATAAATATTACGTCATCATTATTATATTATCTCAAGAAATTTTGCGCATACCTATATTCTTTGACCGTGATAATTTTAAATCCATTTAGATCTATGTTTGGGGTAAACCATATTATAGTTATTAAAGGCAATTTTTCAAAAATTTTTAAACTTTCTTATGATTTTGGATCTTAAGTTCTAAATGCACGATTGCCAAAATTAAAAGGAAATTACGCATTATTTAGGCGAATGTGGGTTTTAAAATACGTACGTCTGCTTGTGAAATATGTAGACGTGTATCGCCACATACATTCGTGCTTAAATTACAACCGCTGAATCTGAATTGACAACACTGTGATTTAGTCCTAATCTAAATAATTTCATTAATAAGCTATAGTTTTGTTATTTCATTTTTAAATATCGACCAAAAGTCTTAAAAACGTCTCTGACTCACGTGGGAATTGTTTGAAATTAAATAAATTTAAATGATGATGTATTAAAATCCTTTTGTTATTGTATCGACTATAAAGCAAGTTCCATGTATCAGAATAATTTACAGAGGGAACTTCTAAGTTTGAATTGATTGCCTACTAAATATGAAATAAGATAGTGGAGTTTATTTATATGTCGCGGAACTCCAACCAACGAAAATACGCGTCATCAAATTTAGCTATTTATATGATAAATGATTTATTTATTTAATGTAGGACAACTTGCGTAACTTATGAAACCTTAAGACTCTACCACCAGAAAGCTGAGTCTACTGAGAAGAGCCGGCAAGAAGAGCTGGCAGACTTCCCACATCTTCAAGTGCTTCAACGTTTCAGTACATTGCGTAGAAACCGAAAAAGGGTATGGGTTTAAGGTAACTGCCATATTCCTAACAGGTTAGCCCTCCGTGAGCACTTACCATCTGTTGAGATCGCAGTCAAGGGCTGACTTTTAGTGGAATAAACTTTGCAAATATTACTTATCCCGCATATAGGAGCCATAATGGCATTGTTTAAAGCAATACTACTCAATATGACAGTTGGATTGGTCACTTACTTTGACGTTCCTAAAATAAGGATTATATTATACAACCCGAAAGTCAACAATATGGCACTAAGCGTTGGCAGTATACCCCCAGGTATTCCCCCAGGTATATTATATACGTTGATACTTTTAGAAGTATCAGCTCTTTTTGAGCCAAAAATACTTAAAATATTCCAAGTTAAGCTTTATATAAAGTAATTTATAAAATATCGTCTTATGGATTTCAACGAGGTTCTTTGAAGCTCACACTCTGTTCCGTACAATAACAATTAAGAACTAAGGTACTTGAGCATACTGAGATGTGAATTTAACATAAAGTTATTTACTAGATTCTACTAAAGAGAATAAATACAAAAAAATATTATAAATGCGAAAGTGTGTCTGTCTGTCTACTACGTTTTCCCGGCCCATCTTATTAACCAATTTTCACGAAGCCAGCAATTCTCACCGCCACAATACCACACCACACAATTCTACCAAATTATTTATTTTCAACGTAAGTTTCACTCGGACACAGAAGCATCCTCAGAAGATGTTGACTCATTAATGCACGATTGTCGAGTAATTTCCCAGGTTTCGTATTCTTAGCACACCTACGTTGTTATTCTACTTTTGTTATTCCCAACTCTGCGTGTATGCATTTGATTGATGTGAGTTCCAAACACGAAACTAAGTAAAAATTTACTTTGAAGTTTAAATTCTACAAGTAAGCGTGTTTATGATGGTATAAAGTCTAAGATGGTAGCGGGCTAACCTGTTAAGGGTATGGCAGTTAACTTAAGCCCATACCCCTAGTTGATTTCTACAAGGCATCGTACCGGAACGCTAAATCACTTGGAGGTACGTCTTTGCCGGTAGAGTGGTAACTAGCCATAGTCGAAGCCTCCCACCATCACCTGCTTTTTTCATTTCATTTGGTTTCAATATTTAATAATAATAAGAATATTTTTTCTAGGTATATGCTAAAGTCATGAAAAATCAATCGTCAATTTGTGTATAAGAAATTATCTACAAAATAATATGTATCCACAATTTTCAAAGTATATCTATCAAAATTGAATGATATAATACTGCGCCGAAATATATCCATTATTGAATGAATGTAAAACGAACGGATAATGCGAGTTGGTTTTTCGCTCACCATGGGTTCCGTGTTTATTATGAAAATCAATAAAATTTTCTTAACTGGAAATAATATTAGAAAATTCAAAATTCAAATTTTTTTTTTTCAAATAAACTTTTACAACATTCCTACCGAGAAGAACCAGCAAGAAACTCGGCGGTTGCTCTTTTGAAAAAAAATTTACTATTTCATTAATTTATAGAATACATAAGTAACAGTACACTGTCCTTAGCATTGCTGGAGCGAGTCAAATCCATGCTCCTTTGTAATTTACGTAAGATTCAACAGCATTAGGAGCTTTTTTCATACTTCTAATGGACTTCTTAAACTTGTGTAAATTCTAAATGCTTTTTTTTGTTATTAGTATTTTGCTGTATGAACCGATAGGATAAAAACATGTTCGATAATTTTGTCACATTTTAACTACGTTTATTATTAATTAGTTTCTTAAACACAGTATAATCTGATATGCTATGTTATACAACAACTAGCGGATACCCGCGACTTCGTTCACGTGGCATAAGCTTTTAATTCCCACAGGCACTCCTTAATTTTCCAGAAGAACCCATGCAATAAATCACGTTGATCCGTTGCTCAGTTGCGACGTGATTTGTGACGTGATTGAAACACTATTGAACGTCCTTTGGGATAGTATTTTCAAAAATTGTGAATAGCGTATTTCATAATTTTAAAACGACGGACTTTCATGCAAATCAACTTCTATTTCACCCCTTCGGGGGTAGAATTTTCAAAAACTGTGAAACACTTATTTTTTAGTTTTTTACTAATAGCTCATATACCAAGTTTCATGGATATAACTCAAATAATGACGGACTTTCATACAAACTTTCAAACCCTATTTCACCCCCTTAGGGGTGGAATTTTGAAATCCTTCCTTCGTGAGCGCTTACGTCACAAAAGGAACCTACTGTCAAAATTTCAAATCTCTAACCCCAGCGGTGTATGCTGTGCGTTGATATATAAATCAGCCAGTCAGTCAGGACTCTGAATTTTATGTATGTATGTCACCGTAAGATTGTAAAAACCGTTACATTATAATCTAACTCGCGAAATTGTAAACTGTCGAAAGATTGTGAACCAGGGTTCGACATAAATATTCAGGTAGTGCCCGGGCACTTAGGTTCTATCGGGTTAATATACCTAACAGATTAACTATCTACCGAAAAATAATGCGTTAAATTATAATCTTTGGAGAGTTCACAATTTCGCTAGATAGATTACAATTTCACAATCTTAAGGTGACAAATAGATTTCAATTACTGACTAGGTAATTTTTTAAGACCGTAAGTAACCTAAGTTTTAAGCTGTATACCTACTTTGAAATCCCACCCATATTTTTTATTTTTGTAATTAAGAATAACAAATATATTTGACAAAAACAATAACAACACAGGAAAAACTGACGGACGGAGAGGTAGACAGACAGCAGAGTGACATTAAAAGAGCAAGGCTCTGGGTTCGATTCTTTCTGATTTTTTTCTAGTTAGAGACGTGCCGCTAAGCAATTCACCGACTACTTCAGCTCGCTTAGCACAGGTGAGATAGCAGTCATAGGGCTAACTTCTAATGGCAAAAAATCGTTTTACACTTTTGTTACGGAACCCTAAAAAAGGGATAGGAAAAATGTGGGCTACAAAAATGTAATTATGTTTATGCTTCAAATCCGTTTTATTTATTCAAGTGAGCGATTTGATGTTACAAAATAAATACTGATGTAAACAAATTCAAAACAAAGAGGGAAGCTAATTAGAATGCTAATTATTTTGTGGCCGGAAGCGAAATCCATTTCCAGCTCTATTAAATTGCAATTTTTTTCAATTCACGGGGGCTACTACCATCGCTTGAAACAGTATCCATACCAATACCATAAATGCGTAAGTGTGTCTGTCTGTCTGTCCGTCTGTCTGCCTGCCAAGCTTTTACGGCCCACCTGTTCAACCGATTTTGATGAAATTTGGTACAGGGATAGGTTGTATCCCGGGGAAGGACTACTTCTTAAGGAGTTCCGGCGGGAATCGAAAAAGCATAGTCCACGCAGACGAAGTCGCGGGCATCATCTACTAATACTATAAATGCGAAAGTATGTCTGTCTGTCTTTCTGTCTGTCTGTCCGTCTGCCTGCCTGTCTGTCTGTCTGCTACACTTTTACGGCCCACCTGTTCAACCGATTTTGATGAAATTTGGTACAGGGATAGGTTGTATCCCGGGGAAGGACTACTTCTTAAGGAGTTCCGGCGGGAATCGAAAAAGCATAGTCCACGCAGACGAAGTCGCGGGCATCATCTACTAATACTATAAATGCGAAAGTGTGTCTGTCTGTCTTTCTGTCTGTCTGTCCGTCTGCCTGCCTGTCTGTCTGTCTGCTACACTTTTACGGCCCACCTGTTCAACCAATTTTGATGAAATTTGGTACAGGGATAGGTTGTATCCCGGGGAAGGACTACTTCTTATCCCGAAAAATTAAGGAGTTCCGGCGGGAATCGAAAAAACATAGTCCACGCAGATGAAGTCGCGGGCATCATCTACGAATACTATAAATGCGAAAGTGTGTCTGTCTGTCTTTCTGTCTGTCTGACCGTCTGTCTCTCTGCTACGCTTTTACGGCCCACCTATTCAACCGATTTTGATGAAATTTGGTACAGGGACAGGTTGTATCCCTGGGATTACTTCTTATCCCAGAAAATTAAGAAGTTCTGGCGGGAATCAAAAAATAGTACACGCAGACGAAGTCGCGGGCATCATCTAGGTATTTTAATGTTGCTGACGCTCGTGTTACAAAATTATAATCTTAGGGCGTCGAGTTACGTCACATAAAATTGCAATAGTAAATTAATACTGCTTTAAGCGGTGGTAGTAAGCCCCCATTTCCTCTTCGCTGTGGGTATCTTTTTGATCCTAACTAATTAATTATAAGAGATTATTTTTGTTGCGTTCATTAATTAATCATGCTTTGAGCATAATTATACATTTTTTTCCAAAGGGAAAGTTATTAATAAGTTTATGCGTTAAAAAAGCACGGATATACCTATACCTAAAAGGTGACGACACTTCAAACTTTGTTAAAATCAATTAACTCATTCATATACTAATATTATAAATGCGAAAGTTTGGATGGCTCGATGGGTGTTTGTTACTCAATTACGAACGGCTGGACGGATCTGGACGAAATTTGGAACATACATAGATTATAGTCAGGAATAACCCAGGCTACTTTTCATCCCGGAAAGTCAAAGAACCTCAATCCTTAATTCACGCGGACGAAGTCGCAGGTATCAACAAGTTTTACATACAAATTATTGCCAATCCTAATCTAAAAGGTTGTGGACTATGGCAAAATCCTTCTCATTCCGCGAGGAGACTCGTGCTCAGTAGTGAGCCGGCAATGGGTTGATAAGAGAGAGGATGATAAAAACTCCTTTCGATTTGTTACCCATTTTGTGTGATTGTGTGACTTTATGTGATAGGACCCTAGCGCTTACAATGCAGATTAGGATGTTAGCGAACAAACCCGTTTATTATGGAAGCTTTATCAAATGCATCTTACTTTCATAATTAAAATATCAGTAGAATAATAAAAACATCTATATATTTAGTTAACAGATGGCTTAATGCGGATGCTATTCGGGATCTAGTGCACTATGAACCGTCGCGGCAACAGCGGTGGGTGATATAGAGATTCGCATCACGTGCTCACCTTCACCGAGAGATAAGAACTTGAGCCGTGTGAGGACTCCAAGCCGTACAGAAACTTTACTGGGACCCTGACTATTGTAACTAGACTGAATGTCGCTCTTGAATGCGGTCTCACAGGTAGCTTTGTTCACAATCTCAACTTTTGTGTATGGCTGAATAAATGGTATTCATATTCATTATAGAATTGGCTGCGACAGTATATTTTGGCTAATAGCGGAATACTCATAACAAATCAGGTATTTGCTACATTGTAACGATTGCTACATTGAACGATTGCTACATTGTAACGATCCCATCGTTACAATGTAGCAATCGTTTTTAGGTGATAGACTACTGGTGGTTACGATGCAGTCTAAGATGGTAGCGGGCTAACCTGTAACGGGTGCCTCTAGCCGGATAGCAGTTACGGTGCCGTTTAGAAACCCATAATGTGTCCTTTTTCCCACTGAAACTCTTCCGGGACAAAAAGTATCCTATGTTACGTTCCAGCTAACTGAACTATACCCATGCAAAAAATCATGTTAATCTAATATCTTTTGCGGCGTGATTGAAAGTCAAACATACAAACAAGCACACTTTTGCAATTATAATATTAGTATGACTTTTGAACTCAACTCACCTGATACATTATTCGAGAACAATTAGTACAGGGCTAATACTTATTCATCCACCTATACATGTTTCAAGTTTCTTACCTTTAAAATAGACTACGTTATGATTCCCGTATAAAGCGAGGGAGTTACTAAACGGTTTAGAGTAGGTAACGTTTTTTAGAACATAGCTCTTTTTAGCACGACATAACGCGGGGACCTGACCTGGAAAAATTGTACGTGATTAAAAAGTCTCTAAAATCTGTCTGTTTCAAAGCCCATCCGAAGAAACTTAAATTCAAGTGTTTTTATTCAAACAACAAGTGCTTTTGAATCGTCGAGTGAATCTACCACTGGTTCGGAATGCCTCCTACCGCGAAAAACCAGCAAGAAAATCGGTAGCTCTATTGAAATAATTAAATCACAATTACGTCAATATTTTTTTGTTAGTAAGTATATAAGAATTTAGTTTTTTATTTTATAGTTAGTTTAATATTCATGTTTTTTTATATTAATTGTTTATTTTAGTTACATAACTAACCGTTGACATGGGTGGAGCTGTCAAATCCATGCTCTTTTATCATTTACATAATCTTCAACAGTATAAAAAGCTTTTTCAGGTGCAAACCTTTAATGGATTTCAACCGATCAATTGATTTAGACGAAGATTGATAGAAAGATTGTTATATCCTGGACATAACAAATAAGAAATTTAAAAAAAACATAATACACGCGGACGAAGTCGTGAGCATCATCTAATACATGAATACTGTACAACTGAGACAAAATATAGGTTTAGTACTTATATTTTGTCTCAGTTATACAATAGCTGAAAAAGAATCAGTAAATGTATCACAGATGCATTAATATCAGATGGACAGATTCCCCGAGGAAATCATAGTAAGTATGCCCCATTGCTGTTCGAATCATCGAGAATATGTTTCCACTATGATAACACGACATTTTGACTGAACAAAACTTTTTTACGTGACGAAAAACATAAAACTCTGTCTCTCTGCCTCTTAGTAGCGCGTGTTGCCGGTAGGGTGATAACTAGCCAGACCAGAGAAAATCCAGAAAAACCTCTCTTTCTCTCTCTGCGTCGTATTCTTCATTGCTGAGGGTTGTGACCCTTTCCATTAATCATATAATGGCAGGGTTTTTTTAGGACAATAATGCGGTGGGTCCTTCCGCATATGATTCTACTAAGAGTACTATTTCAACTCTTAGGTTTCTAGGACCGACGGATTAACGTCCTTTCCGAGGCACGGAGGAAACAAAAATGCCGAATTCGGTCACTCATCCAGTTACCGATTTAGGTTAACGTTGCATAACAATCGCAATCGACTGCTCATCAAAAAACTGGCTAAGTGAAAGTAAACATACTTAAGTAGCGAATATTTTGCCATAATTGGGCCTAAAAGACAGAAAACTAAGGCGTATTTAGCGTCTTTCCAAGCAATAGCAAAATACTTCAAAACCAAAAGCGTTTAAAAATAGATCTACAACGATCACTTACTCCTACGACTCTCAAAAAGGTTCAGAATAAAGACAATTATAATCATTGTAACGTATTCTAATATTGTTTATTATGAATAGAGGTGATACCAACAGGCTCCTTTCCGGTACAATTTTGAATAATGAACAATGAATAATTATTTTGAATTTAAATCTGAATAATGGAGGATGAGTGATCCCCTTTCATATCGCACAATGGTGTTATCAAATTGCGAATCTTAGCACGTGAATGTTTCAAGAGATTGTATAAAATAAAGGCTTTCAACGTTACTGCAAAGTATTGTACAAGAGCTGGTGAAATAAATATTTGAGTCCTATACACATATTAATATAATTCAACTCATCTAGACGCGCGATTTAGGCTATGTTCGCACTGCGAAAAATATTTGCGCGAATTTTATTCTCCCAATTTAAATTTCGCGTACGGATTACATCTACTTTGCCCTGCAATGTGAGCGTACATACAGCTCCGTACAGCACAAAATATTTTAATTAATATAATATAATTCTTAACGCACCACGCGAAATTATATCAAGCCAGCGATTTTATTTTCTTCCATATGATTTCTAGTGTTATAGAATTACGAATAAAAATTCGTGCGAATAATTTTTGCAGTGCGAACGTAGCTTTAATGTATGCATGTGCGTATACAATTTCGATGATGTTTATGTTTACGATAAATTATTTCTTACTGATTATTAAATCTCCAATAAACCTAACATTCACATCCTCAGTTAGTTTTAAGTTGGATAACCATTTTATGCGTTTTAACCAACCATGCATTGGAATATGACGACGTCACAACTATGTACCTATTTCATTCAAATTCCCGTACTAGAAGCGCGTTTTTAAGTTAATAAATACTTAATAAATAAATATTTATTGACCAACAGTTAACAGTTACAACAAATTAATAAAGAGTTGCTGATTTGATTGAAATTATTTAAAGCAGCATATTATTTACAAGCACGCGCACATGCCAATATTTGTTTAAGTATCTATACATCAAAATATTTTTAAATGGTATTGTCCACTATCTCTCAGCCTTTCACCTCCTCCGTTCGTTCTCTTTATTACGCATAATTTACGTGTTACACAATTCTGGTTTTGAGACATTCCCGTAGCTTTGTCTTATATTAGATTGTGTAAAATATGAATTATACAAGTGAACAAGTCATAATTAAAAAAAATAGAAAACACGACTGCCCTGCCAAAAAACGAACTAAAAAGAAAAAAATCTAAATTAAACTAAGAGCTATATAAAATCTTATAATTCACTTCTTTATTATTTTTATTAAATGATATTTTTTTGTGAATCACTGGATATTGAACTATAGTATGATATATTTTTGGAATCTACTCATCATTTTCTAGATGATAATTATATAGTTAATCTTATTTCCGTTTTTTTTTCAACTTTAGTCTTTAATGCGGGACCATGGTCACCCCATCATTTAAAAAAAAGAATCACTAGCCTATGTCACCCGGAATAAGCTAGGGATTCTAACGATACCTCATTTAGCAAAATCGGTTCAGGCGTATAGAAGTTATGGTGGAATATACAAACTCACATACATACATACATACATACATACATACATACATACATACATACATACATACATACATACATACATACATACATACATACATACATACATACATACATACATACATACATACATACATACATACATACATACATACATACATACATACATACATACATACATACATACACCCTTAAAACAACACAGCCGTAATGTTAACTAAGAAGTTGATGTTTTTCTTTAAGCCATGCAATTTTGTTTCATAGTGGTATGTACTCTTCAGGTTATTCAAATAAATAAATAGAAGTTTATTGACCACCACTACAATAAAATTACACTTATTTTACACAAATTAAACTTACACTACGTGTGGTCAATGGGCGACCTCCTCAACCCGTGCCACAGCATGAGAGATAGTGTATATATCCATCCATACCTACGTCTTAATGCGTCTACTGGTGAAACTTAAAACTTTTGGAGAGCGCGCCATCGCATACGGTTCCAAAAGGTCTAGGTTCACCATTTCATACTTATGACACCTAAATTTATGTTTTAGTGGACTGTATTTGCTGATGATGATAAATTATAATGTTATAAGATATAAATTGATATTGATTAGGAGTACAATCCGCATGGACGATCGAACCGTACTGATTTTAACGCACTGTCCTCCTTAACGTGAGGCAGTTGCGTAAAGTGCAGACTGCGCGGTGTTCGGTTACACGCAGTGTCCCGAACACTTTAATTGCTTGCGTGCATGGGGCAGACCAAAAGCAAATTAAGGCTGAGCAGATAGACAGCCCCCTTCCTGATTTTATGCAAATCGCACTACCGGGAAGGTCGGCCAGAGAAGGCAGAATGTTTTAGTCCTTAGGTCCCAATGGCAGCTAAGTATACAGCGTCACTAGGTGGTTGGGCGAGCGTAGAAGCTTTGCCGAGAGGGAGGTAAGCCCTAGAGCTCGAAGATGGTCGGGGGAAACTTCTTCCTGAGGGCGCCTACTGTGAATTTCAGACCGCTCAGGATGACGTTAGATCACGGGTTGGTTGGATTTGAGGCCTAATTGTTTAAGCAAATCGTAATAATTTGTCAGCTTAAAACGTTCTACCCGAACTGTTTAAGGAGTTCATGCATACTTTTTGACGTGCAGGCATCTATGAACTCCTTAAACGGGTCGAATTATCCGTTTGACAAACGATTACGATTAGAATTTCCTTATACAATCGGGGGGCAGGTTAGTCCGTATGGCCCCAAAGTATGGTAAGGAGCCACGGCCGAATGACGTAAGAAATCGGGAACCTCGTTGCTAACGACACAATGCTTTGAGGTTGTCGATGTATATGTATTCCTTACTTGATAGGGAGCATTTTTAGTCGTAAATAATATTACGTGGGTGGATGTTATATCAAACATTGATCAATGCTTATTACATCTGGCATCTTGCTAACATTAACAATAATGGTTATATTTCTTTCCTTTCTTTGCTAATATTTGATACAGGAAGAAATAATATACGAGACATATTGCAGATATCTCATATTTTTGGATTGGCCAATATCTGCCGTTTACGACACGAGAAAAGTTTTATATTGTGACACCGTTGATATGAAGTACAAGATATGCTTATTGTAACATTTTTCTTTTTAAGAAAAGAACAAGCTGCTGAGTATCTTGCCGGCTCGTCTCAGCAGAATCAGTTTTCCGAACCGGTGATAAAGTCTTAACGTAGCATAAGTGACACAAGTTTCCTACGTGAAATGAATAAATTATTTATCATTTTATCATTTATGCAGTTATTTTTAATATATGTGATCACAAAAATATAACAGTAACTATGTGAAATTGTGGATCTATGTATGTTTTTTACTCCTTCATGCCACAATGACGGAATTGATTTGGCAAAAATTTGGATTTGAGACAACTTGTAACCTAAGTTGATACATAGGCAATATTTTATCCCGAAAAATTAAAGGAGGGGCTCAAATGGAACCCTAAGTAACGATTTTTTATTTTTTTCCTTTACTTGTGCTACGAGACTTTGTTTCTTGCCAAGTTTCATGATTCTAGGTCAAATGGAACCCTAATTAACGATTTTTATTTTTTTTCCTTTACTTGTGCTACGAGACTTTGTTTCTTGCCAAATTTCATGATTCTAGGTCAAGTAGGAAGTATACAAGTTTTGATTTATTGGTGAGTATCAAAATTTGCAGCATAAACGGCTGTATCTTTTGATTGCGTTGATTTAGAAGCTTGATTTTTTCACAGCTCCAAGGGACCGTAGACCTTAGTATTTGATATTAATTTCAACTTGATACCTCCCACGCGTTCCCGAGAAAATTAAGGTTTTTTTATCTAGTATAAGGTAGCCCTTGACTGCGATCTCACCTGATGGTAATTGATGATGCAGTCTAAGATTGTTTGTTTGACGACCTCTGTGGCGCAGTGTGTAGCGCTGTTGTGTTAACGTGCGGAGTTCCCGGGTTCGATCCCCGGCAGGGTCAATTTGGGAATTTATAATTTCTGAATTTTCCCTGGTCTGGCCTGGTGGGAGGCTTCGGCCGTGGCTAGTCACCACCCTACCGGCAAAGACCTACCTCTCTATTTTAAGTAGACTTCTCCGTATATCAATGTTTAGTATAAGAAAACTTCTCAAGAGTTTGCGGGCAATATGTAAGGAAGAAAAATTTTAAAATTTCTCAAACGTATGTTGTTTCTTGTTACTTGCTGGTTTAGTTTTATGCGATAGCTTTTTTATTTCACCAACTTTTAGAATCTGTTAGAACTATAGTAAGAATTACAATGAAAGTTAGTTTTCATATAACGTGCATTGACAATCAGACGAATACGTCATGCAGCAAGTAGAAAACCATAACTTTCTGCCTTAGGGGTATGGTTTGTTTATTTCAAACCTTTTTAATTAATTGTTATTTTACCAATCAACTAAACTGACAGATATTATAGTTGTTAACAACAACCTAGCAACTATAATATATCCTTTGTGCGTCCCTCAAGTTACTCGACGTTGGCGAAGTGCATTGTGCTGTCTTGGCACTACTGTAAGCCATAAACCAAGAAAAGAAAAAGAAGAAATACATTTTTATAAAACTCGCACTTTTAATGTAGATTATATGAAAAATAGTGTGTGCGCCACGGGATGAAACACGATTTCAGATTTTGTGTGATGCCAGCCCTTGCTTCGTTCAGGCAAGCACCCTCATCTCAAATCTTCTTGTTTCACCCCTAAGCACACAATATACTAGGTATTTTACTTAACTTTTACTAGAAATAACTTTAAATAAACTAGAAATACCTATGTGAAGTAATTTCTCTTTAAAAAAAGGATGCATCCTTTCACATACATTCAAATTATTCATTTCATGTACCCAATTTCGACAAAATAAGTTTCTGTCACTGAACCATGTCAGCAGGCTCAGAGTCACTTAGTGGGCGATAGAGATGGCTATGCTGGGAGTGTACCTACGTGATCTAATCAGAAATGAAGAGATCCGCAGGAGGACCAGAATCACCGATATAGCCCGAAGAGTTGCGAAGCTGAAGTGGCAATGGGCGGGGCACATAGTTCAGAGAACCGATGGACATTAGGATCCAAAGGTGCTAGAATGGCGACCCCGCACTGGAAGGCGTAGCGTTGGCAGACCCCCACGCGGTGGATGGACAACATCAAGAGATCGGAGAGGGGATTCGATGGATCCAGGCGGCGCAAGACCATGGCGTGTGGAGGACCCTACAGGAGACCTATGTCTAGCAGTGGACATCCATTGGTTGAAGACGTCAACGACGACTGAACCAAGTTACTGACTTGGGTCAACGTTTCTTAACAATCGCAATCGACTGATATGCGTTGTCAAAACCAAGCTACTCGTTCTTCAGTTTTTTTTTTAATTCCACTGCAAGGTAGTCCATGCCTGCGATCTCACCTGATGGTAAGTGACGATACAGTCTCACATGGTAGCTGACTAACCTGTTAGGAGTATGGTAGTTATATTAAACCCATACACGTAGTCGGTTTCTACACGGCATCGTAGAAAGCCGGTTCCTTTACGGTTCCACGCGTTCCGGTACGATTCCGTGTAGAAACCAAATAGGGGTATGGGTTTAATATAACTGCCATGCCACTAACAGGTTAGCCCGCTACCATTTTAGACTGCATCATCACTTACCATCAAGTGAGATCACAGTCAAGGGCTAACTTGTAGTGAATAAAAAAAAATCGTACCAGAACCACAGCCGGAACGCTAAATCGCGTGGAAAATATTTGTCTATTTTCCACTATTGCAAAATCGCAAGCAAATACCTTCCCACCATTCACAATGAAATCTCTCTTAGTATTAGTACGAACACCAAGATTATTGTTCCTAAGTCTCTCAATATTAGATTCAACAGTACATACTATAAGTTATCCTAAGTGCTTCTACACCGCAAGGAATTACTTAGAAGTAGATTAATTATACGAATTAGAGGGTAGGTCGGACCGTCGGCGTAATTTATGCAGACTCCTATATATGATCTGCTATCCAATTTTAGTCTTTATTGCTATACGAATAAAAGCTTGAGTTTTACATACATGATCCATTATACCCCGGCTGTTCTGGAAATTATTTACGGACAACCCGAAGGTAGGCCGGAATTAAATTTTAATATTCCATAACGCGCTATTTTGGATCGCTTTTTGCTTGTTCGAGATTATTTTGTTATGAGCTCGGAATTAATAAAGTTCAATACTGTTATAGTAAAATGATAAAGCCTTGGACGTACGGCCGTACATAGCGTGACTCCTAATTTTCCGGAATAAAAAGCCTATGTCACTCTTCAGGTCCTAAACTATACCCATGCAAAAAAATAACGTCGATCTGTTGCTCTGTTGCAACGTGATTTAAGGACAAACCAGCAAGCCAAAAAACTTTCGCATTCATAATATTAGTATGAAGTATACTCATACTCATGTTTTTTATTCAAATAGATATTTAGAAGTGTTTGTGAAGTGCTGTCGAGTGAATCTACCACTGGGTCGGAATGGCATTCATTGCCATTAGTAATTACTTCATATAGGTAAATAATGTTATAACTCCGAAAAGTAATAAGTGCGTTCCCGAGACTCCAAGCACCTGAAGTCAATCATCGGGATTCGGAAGGACATGGAAATCCACCGCATTACTATCCCAAGAAAACCACTACCATAATGTGATTAATGGAAAGGAGTAAATACCCTCAGTAATGAGGAATACGACGCAAATATAGTGTCTATCATCGCTGGCTATAACCACTATTTACATTTCATACACGAATTGTAATTTCGGGCAGGTAATATGGAGACCTCATTCCCCAGCCCATTCCTCGTCAGCTGAGGGCAAGGTATCGCGTTAAATTTCATTACTGGCTGTCGCACGCGGTCCTACTTTATAACTTTAATTAAATTGTATCTAGGTTTATTAACGTATGGAGCCGTTTGGGTGTCTATTACGAGATTTTTTGGAAATATCATTTCGAAAGGGACTACTTTTATACAATGTCTCGAAAGGTATTGCTTCTACAGAAAGAAATATTATTATTTATTACGAGTACTTAAACAAATCTTTGGTGTAAAATAGCATCAAAAACTAAGCTGAATTCAATTTAGGTACCTCTACTATATCCTATCCTACTTCTATACTATATTATATGCTATAATATTATAAATGCGAAAGTTTGGATGGATGGATGGATGATGAATGGATAGTTACTCAATCAGGCCAGAACGGTTGATCGGATCTACATGAAATTTGACATAGAGATAGATTAAAGTCTGGAATAGCACATAGGCTACATTTCATCCCGGAAAATAAAAGTTTCCGCGGGAATCTTTTACCTTAAACTAAACGGACGAAGTCACGGGCATTATTTAGTATTTAATAGAAGTAGGCGTTAGGTACTCTGCGGAAGTCCATGAAAACCCAAGTAACAAAAAACTTTACACTTTAATCAGCTAAATCAGACAAATTTATCAATGAATTACCACAGAATAGGTAATAGTGCAATACGCACCGCCCCCAGCACCCCTATTCTCTAACAAAAAATGGGTAGAAAATATAATAATTATTGTCAGTGGATTTGATACTTTGATACCTAACGAGATAGATAATAGGGCTGCAGAGTGCAGATCATACTACACTAATCTTTCAAAGCATTCTCTACGTACTACGTTTCACTTTGATACCTAGCCAGGAGATATTATTGACTCAACAATGCACAGTATATAAGAGGGACGAGTGGCCTAGTTGTGACAACGCATTGATATGCGTTGTCACAATACGTTGCTTAACATTCGCAATAGACTGATGTCTATTGCGAATGTTAAGCAACGTTGACCCGAGTCGGTAACTGGATGGGTGACCGAATTTGGAGGTTCGAATTCACAGAAGAGCACATTAAGCCGTCAGTCCCTGTTATTATTACTAACATCTGATAATAATCGTTACAAAAACCTATGAGTTTTACTCTTAGTCAAGTCGTATTCGGTAGGACCCGGGAACCCACCGCATTATCATCCCAAGAAAACTCCTACAGTTATTTGATTAATGGAAAGGGGTCACGACCCTCAGTAATGAGGAACTACGCAGAGATAATGCACAGTATAGTATTTTCACTAGCATTGATAAGTCAAAATTGAACCGACTACCTTGACGAAATAATTCCTAAATTGAAATAGCAATTTAAAAAAACTTCTCGAAAAATTCTTCTAGGTCAAATTGAGAACCTTCTAGTTTTAAGGATCGTTAAATTTAAACCAAGAGATATTTTCCCATATCCAAGGTTTCTCTTCAGATTAAAAGAACGAGGCAAGAAAAGGTTGCTCGTTTAATTTTCTCACAGTATCTTATTAGTTTGATCAACCACCTTTACTGCGATAGGGCATTGTATTAAAGGCTACGTGACTTTCCATTAATTTGCCTTTTATATACGGATCCGTGACGCTTATATTTTATCTTTTTTATGCTGTTTAATCGGTTATTATTTTAAAGCGTTTGCATCCATAAAATCTGTATATCTTTGACAACTTTGCCACAGACTTTGCTCTTTTCTGATCATTACCTCATGATAATAGTATCAAGATTTTTTAACTGCTACTACTAAAAATACTACCATGTATTTTTAATCCACTACATATAGGCTGTATTACAGTATATCTTCCCATTATCTCTGTTTTGCAGTGGTGAGCGCTTTCGTCTTATAAGTGGAAGCTCCCGAGTTCGATCCCCAGCAGAGTAAATTTGGGAATATGTGTATATATTTCCGGATTTTCCCTGATCTGGTGGAAGGCTGACTCGTTGTTCTAGCGGTTAGCATAGTCGACTGCGGATCACGAGGTCCTGGGTTCGATTCCCGGTCGGGCATAAAAATTGTTAGGTATTGGGTTTTTCAATTAAGAAATTCTCAGTGCCAGCCCGGAGTTGGAAGTTGGCGGTGCTTCACCCTCGTGCCTCGGAGCGCACGTTAAGCCGTCGGTCCCGGTTAGAATCACTAACATGATAATAGTCGTTAAAGCCAGCCAACCCACTTTTTAGCAGCGTGGTAGGTCTAAGCTCTAATTCCCTCTCACCTATGAGAGTGGAGGCCTGTGCCCAGCAGTGGGACGTTAATAGGCTGTAGTGGTGGTGGAAGGCTTCGGCCGTGGCTAGTTACCACCCAACCGGCAAAGACGATTTGGTGTTTCGTTATGATGCCGTATAGAAACAGATTTAAATGGGTATGACATTAACAGGTTAGCTAATATCAGGTGAGATTGCAAACTAGGGCTACCTTAAAGCGAAGTAAAAAATATATATTAACTAGCTAAATGTTAAAAAAATGGTTTGAATGTTTTTTTTATTCTTGCAACTCCTTAATTTTCCGGGATAAAAAGTAGCCTATGACCGATGTGATGTCCATCCGTTATTACGTTGCGGCGTGAATGAAGGACAAAGCAACAAACAAACATTGGATAGAAGCAGGCATTACTTTGCGGATATCCATGATAATGTTATAACTGGAAGTTTAATTAGATATAATCCGCCACAATAGGTAAATCTATGTGGTATAGTGTGTATCTTGCGATATACAGCACACCACAAAAATCTTGCAAATTATTCTCAACGCACGTTTCACTACAACACCGGAGTATCTTCAGGAGATATTGACTCTATACAATGCACGTTTGTGAAGTTTACATTACAATAACAAACAAACACACTTTCGCATTTATCATAGTATGTTGTGATACCGCTTAGTAGGTATTAAAGCACATCTTAAATAACCATGAAAGATGGCCAGATAATGATAACAGTTGCTTTAGAATTCAATTTTTGTGCACCGGGATAGATTTCCCGGGGGCGCGGTGCGTCAAACTGTAATGCCGGGACCCCACATGCGGGTTGGCTATAAAATAGAATTATACCTGCCATAATGATATTTATTATGTAGTACTTAATCGTATATTCTGAAGATATTTTGGTTGGAGGTCTTTTCAAAGTGTCTATCTGCTACGCTTTCACGGCCAAACTATTCAACCGTTTTGCGAAATTTGGTAAGTACAGGGGGCCACCATACTACCATTTCTTAAAGCAGTACTATTTTGAAATGTCAGTTTAATGTCGCGTTCTCTGACGTCCCTAAAATAAAGATTGTAATTCTTCAACAAGAACATCATCCAATATTAAAGTAATACTGCCAACGCCATAATATAGTAAAAGCCATATTGTTTCATTATTGTTGAACTTCGTGTTATAGAACTATAATCTTTATTTTAGTAACGTTAAGGTACGTTACATCAGGCTGCAATTTTGAGTAATATTGCTTAAGTATTTGGTATTACTAAGGCTTTGGCTTGGCTAGTTTTCATATACGAATTATAGCCTTCACAAGTTGTAAAGCTGTAAGTTCTTATTTTATTCTTCCGAAAATTTGGCTTGCTGGTAGAAACTGTACTTTTAGGTACCTACTTAATAATAATTCGTATATGGAAACTAGCCAAGCCAAAGCCTTAGTCTTCAACATTTTATACTAAGTTATAAGAAGAAATGATATTTTAAGTTGTTATAAAATATTATATGTTGTTAAGTATAAATAAATTTCAGAACTGACCATTGAACTTGGCACCCATTTAGATCTCACTTCTTTTGTCGCTGAAGTCAACAACCAAGGCATATATTATATCACAATTTTGAACTTGGCTCTCATTTCACATTTATGTTTTTGATGGGATAAATAAATTGCAGGACTGACCATTGAACTTGGCACCCATTTAGATCTCACTTCTTTTGTCGCTGAAGTCAACAACCAAGGCATATATATCACAATTTTGAACTTGGCTCTCATTTTACATTTATGTTTTTGATGGGATATCATTACTTTTTGCACAAAAATTATTGAACTCCATCTCAAACTCAAAACATATTTATTCAAAATATGTACCTACAAAGTACACCTTCTGAACGTCATGCTTACAGAGCATAAGACGTGATGGTGATAATTAACTACGGTATCTTAAAACTAAAGCTACGAGGGTTCCAAACGTGCCCTGGTCTGAGAAGAGCTCGCAATAAACTCAGCTCTGTTTTTTTTATTATCACCATCTCACAAATATTTGAAATTATATATATGTACTTATAATATAACATTACAAAATCAGCCGCTGTAACAATTCATACCCATGCCTTGCTATCATTCAAATAATCCTTTACACTGTAATAGGACTTTTCTATTAGTTTAGTTTACGTTTTACATTAGTAGGTACTTATTATTCAGTGTAAGGTCAGTGTGTCACCCACCAGTAATTCTATTGTACGACTCATTGTACAAGATAATTAAAGACGAGAATTCTCAAGAAAAATATATAGTGTACCTAGAGTTGCACTGACATTGACAGATTACATCTATGGTCAGACTACCTCTACAGCACATTTCTACATCTCATCAATTTTGATTGCAAAAATTCAAAATTAAAAGTTTTTAGTGAAACATTGAAAACAAGCGCGGTAAACAGTCGATATCACTAAACCACTATAAACAATGAATACAAATCACAATGACTGACAGCTTGGACTGACGACTTCAAATACGTTTCTTCTTCTTTTCTGTCAATGACGTTTCGTTACACAAAATGCATGAATACTAAGGTAAGGTTTTAATGCAACTATATTATTATTCATTATTATTTACATTAAAATAATAATTATGTGTCATTTTCAATAGTTAACAACACAAAATAACGAATTTAAACAAAGACCTGCAGGATGATTTATGTAATCGGAGTTTGTTTTACTTTACAACTCTTGTTATATTTAGTTGTGCATGCACTATGCGTAGAATGTAATGCAAGTTGCCGAAGGAAGTGGACGACGGAGTTACTACCACCGCTTAAAGCAGTATTGTTTCAAAATAACGGTTGAATGTCACGTACTTTGACGTCCTTAAAATAATGATTATAACACTACAACATGAACGTCAACAATATTAAAATAATACGGCTTTAAGCAATGGTAGTATTCCCCGTGTCAGAGTTCTGATCTATACCTAGGTAGAGCATAAAAATGACGATTTTCGTACGTTTATATCTAAATAACCATTTGAGGTGTGCTTATGAAATTTGGAGCACATATGTATCTTACGGGTCTCAATATATGCGCCAAATTCGACATGTTTATGTGAAATAGTTTTTGAGTTATGAGGGGGTCAAAAGTGGCTCCAAATGGTTCGTGTAATATTACACACGGTGCTGCTCGCCAGTTTTTTTGAACTTTGGCTGGACACGCTTCCGCGTGTCTTGATCCCGGAAAATTAATGAAATACATATATATTTTTTTAATTATATAGGCTAGCGCTTGGCTGCCATCAGACTTGCTTGCAAGTGATGACGCAGCCTAAGGTGGAATGCGATTGCATAGAAGATGCCTATTCAATCTTGATTTGAAGGTACAGGAAACAGAAGACGGAAGGGCATTCCATATCCTAGCGGGTCGAATTAGAAACGAGAAAGCAAATCGCTTCGTACGAGTCTGCGGAATTTCGACAAATTATAAAACAACAAAGGTATGTATGCTAATATGATCCAACAAAATATCCAATTTCCATTTTGTTTTAACAACAGATCAGTGCGTATCGTAACGAAGGCGAACGCAAATATTTGCAACTTGTTAGCGCGGGATATCGCTGTGATGCTGGGATCCTAAACGGATATACCTACCTACGATTTTGATATGTTTACAGATGTTTTTTGAAGTGAAACTTCTTTAGAATCGTTGGGATTTGAAAATTCGATGAAACGAATAGGTGAGACGGAAAAGCGACACTAAAACGAGACAAACATATTCGTAAATAAATAGGATTCAGCCTGCGAGAGAATGAGATAGAATACAAGTTATACTAATCTCATTCTCTCGTAGGCTACTTTTCTGAAGTTTCACTTTTGTCTGTGAAATGCACACGCATACTTTTTTTTTACCTAGCGATCTCCATGGAGCAGCGGTGAGCGCTGTCGTTTTATAATAGGGAGGCCCCGGGTTGGATCCCCGGCAGGGTCAATTCGGGAATTTATAATTTCTGAATTTTTTGTGCGATTTAGTGTTGGGTACAGGTTTATAACTGCCATTCCCATTTTAGACTGCATCATCGCTTACCATCAGGTGAGAGTGCAGTCAAGGGGTAACGCGTAGATGCATAAAAAAAGCTTGTAAGTACGTCTCGATCAAGATTTTCTTTAGTCCCTATCATCCATATTCCATACTTATAAAAATGTGAAATGTCTTTTATTTTTTAACCAATTATTCACACATCACATCCTGGGAAAGGATACAGAGTACTTTTTATCCCAGAAAATCAAAGAGTTCCCACAATATTATGTTCAAAAAGCTTCCATCCACGCGGACCTTCCCCCCGACTATGTAAAGAAAATCGTAATCGTTTGTTAAACGAATAATTCGACCATTTGTCAACTTTCGCATTTATAATATTAGTATATAATATTACCTATATACCGTAATAACGAAAGAGAAAGTAAGTACTCAAACAATCACACTCGTTCTACAATATTCTGAAAAAACAAAAAAAAAACAAAAAAGATACGAACAAGGGTCTAAGAAAAATAATAAACCTGAGACGGGCCTAAGTGTATAAGCGCTTGCAGGGGTTGTTAAGGGCGTAAGCAATCGTTGGGATTTGTTAAATTTTAATTGTTGCAACTTTTCTTCGCGCCTGAAGTCTTTTTTGGGTAACCTTTTTCAGGACTTGCGCAATAATTTGCGAGGCGTTGGTAACACGGCAGTTACGCTGTTTTTTTGGGATTTTTAGAGTTTACCTCCTTTAGAATCGATTTTCTTATATAAGTCCGGGTTATGAAAATTTATGGGGAGTAAAAGTAAACTTTTTCCGTTACGTTATTGACTTTATGTTTCCATGGTAACACTTTTTTATGTTTCTATGACAATGTAATGTATTTTGATGAATATAATTAATATTAATTTATATAATTGTATCAAACATGCTTTCAGTAATATAAAAAATACATTTACCCTCATTTACTAATCTATATATTTTAAAATCGTTCGTAAAGTGTAAACTCCAGTCGTGCCTCGGAGCTGACACACACAATATTTATTTTATTTTAATTACATAGTTTCAAGCTTATTATAGTGTTCAAAATGATGTAAATGATAAAAGAGCATGGAATTGTTTTAAAAGAGCAACCACCGAGTGTTTGCTGATTCTTCTCGGTAGAAATAGCATTCCAACAAGTGGTACTTTCACTCGACGATTCAAAAGCACTTGTCAAAGTGTACTTAAATAAAAAAAATAGAGTTTGAGTACTGACTGCTACAGTTCTGTAGCTGTAGATATACTAGCTGGTTCGCCCCGGCTTTGCTTGATGCTGCAAATCTACGTGATAGTGAAAACTTACATGCAACACGCAGTGGCTTGAAAGTGGTGGTTTTCCTTTTAAATGCCGTATTTTAACTCACGCCCTGGGTTTTAGCTCAGTTGATTTGAATCAAACTTGGTTTTTTTGTAGCTGACATAAGTCGGATTTAGTTACTTTCTTATCTTTTGAAATTACTGTAAAAATACAGCAAGCAAGAAAAGTTCTATGACTGTTCATAAATAAATATTACTAGTGCCCTAGTGCTTACTGATGCCCGCGACTTCGTCCGCGTGGATTGAGGTTTTTTGGTTTCCGCGGGAAATGTTTAATTTTCCGGAATAAAAAGTAGCCTATGTGTTATTCCAGACTATAATCTATCCCTGTGCCAAATTTCATCCAGATTCGTTCAACCGTTTTAGAGTTATAAGTGTTCGGACAAACCCGACTTTGTTTTAGATATGAAGATTATTTATTTATAACTTAATACGCAACGTACAGCATAACGCAATAATTACATTTATTATTTACGAGGCATACAATGTTATTAATTAGTTTACAAACATTCATGCTGAATAATACATACAAATTACCGTGAAGATTAATATTAATGTAATAAGTGGCCTAGTTACTATCAAAATAGCAAACAATCTATAAACTGATCCGATATATTTGGAGGTTTGCACGCTCGATTGATTTTACATACAGGGCATAGATTATAAAATTGCTACAGATGTGGCAGAAGTTATGTATTTTTCCGACGGGTTATATTACCTACCGTTCAACATTTTTTTGTTTATCCACTACAAGTTAGGCCTTGACTGCAATCTTACCTAGTGATGATGCGAGTGAGATGGTAGCGAGCTAACCTGTTAGGGGCATGGCAGTTATATTAAACCCATACCCCTATTCGGCTTCTACACGGTATCGCACCGGAACGCTAAATCGCTTGGCGGCACGTCTTTTCCGATAGGGTGGTAACTAGCCACGGCCAAAGCCTCCTACCAGGCCAGACCAGAAAATTCAGAAACTTTAAATTTTCAAATCCTGCCGGGGATCGAACCCAGGACCTCCGCACGTTAAGGCAACAGCGCTCAAGACTGCGCCACGAAAGTCGTCACTTATAGTAATTTAATAAGTATTTGAATTTGCTTCTAATTTTAATTCAATCACTCAAGGTCTACTTAGAACTATATACAATGTTGCAGCAAAGGATAAATTACCATGATATTTCTGTGATATATTATCACCTATGGAAAAGAAAGACCACTTTTGCATGTTAAAGTTTGAATAGCAAAGTTTAATTAATATTATACTTTATTATTTACTCATTCCCTGTTTATGCGTACGATAAGCCATCGAATAAATACATATAATTGTGATAATTTCATCAAACCCAACATAGTTGATTGATTATTTTTTTCACTGACGTTTCATAAATAACTTACTTCACGTGAGTATGAATGAGAGCGCGATTTTAAGTAATTAATTATTAACTTAAAGTAAATAATAAATAATGTACCATATTGTTGGAAACTTATCCCAACTTATCCCAGTTCGTGAAAGTTACGCGAAAGTTGCGAGGCTAAGAGACTGCATGTATTGATTGTAAGAATAATTCCAGAAGTGGGTGAATAATTAAATTGCTCTTTATTAAAGAGTTAATATCTGTACTCTCTTTAAAACAAGCACGAGCGAATGATCACAACGTGTAACGATTTCACGAGATTTTTAATGTAAAAACTTGATTAAACTTTAGAGAAAATATTCATTTGATCCGGCCACGATTGCCATCGTTAAGCTCTAAATCAAATTGCGATCTAAACACAAAATATTCAATAATCGCTGAGTCTGTCGGTAACAGACTAACTTCCAATTGTCAAAATACTAGTACTTATTCAAATTATTCCAATATGGCGTCCTCACCAAAGAACGAACCGAGTGAAATACATCGAATGAGTCAAATATCAATATAATTAAACCTTCGTCAATAAATATAATAACAATCTTTTATCTTTTCTAAAAATTCAATTCAAATTTAAAAGCAAAGCTGACATGATAGGCATAAAATCAATGGAGGAAGATTTATGTTACGTCTATAATTTATTTATTCTCCACAGCTGCTGTGGTACGTCGAATCAATAGTATCAATTACGCGAAAATACCGGCTTACAGTGAAATAAGTTTCCTAAATCGAGAATTTAGGTAGTTCCGATATTTTAGCAGTTAGATTGCGTGTATTGTTAAATGATTTCATCGCACACTAGGTAACGAGCCCCAGCTTTGCACACATACTTATACATACATGTACCTATTTATGTCCTACTAGATGATGCCCGAGACTTTGCGTCCGCGTGGATTAAGGTTTTTGATTCCCGCGGGAACTCTTTAATTTTCCGGGATAAAAAGTAGTCTATGTCCTTCCCCGGGATACAAACTATCCCGATACCAAATTTCATCAAAATCGGTTGAAGATTAATTTTTTATTCCCGCGGGAAGTCTAATTTTCCCGGATAAAAATTGGCCTATGTCCTTCCCCTGGATACAAACTATCCCTATACCAAATTTCATCAAAATCGGTTGAAGATTAATTTTTTATTCCCGCGGGAACTCTTTAATAGCGCCTCAAATCGCGCTGTCACTGTTGAGAGCCATAGAGGTAGATAGACCATGGTTTTTAATGTTCGTTCAGTTCAATGAGATGGCAATCCAATATAACCGGAGAGAGATCAGGTGCAAGCTAAAATTATACTTCAATGGGTGTAAGACATTACGACATTAAACTTACATTAGAATAAATCTTCTCTGATGTATGTTTTGCATGATTAGTGGACTGCAGTAATAGTCTATAGTCAGTATTTGGCATTAATCAAAATAAACATCATCAATAAAATAAGCTCGATTCAACAAACAGTCTTTATTCATACAATGGCAAATCCAGAAACTCTTTTGAAACCATGTTAAACGGTATATATAATAATTAAAAAAATTAAAAAACACGACTGCCCTGCCAAAAAACGAACTAAAAAGTTAAAAATCTAAATTAATCTATTTAAATTAGAATCTTATTCACATTTTTATTAAATGATATTTTTTTGTGAATGGATATTGAACTATAGTGTTATATATTTTTGTAATCTACCCATCAATTTCTAGATGATGATTATATGTATAGTTAATCTAATTTTCAAATATTTTTTTTTCAACTTTAGTCTTAATGCGGGACCATAAATTTTTTAATTTTACTAGCCTGTCACCCGGAATAAACTAGGGATTCTAACGATACCTCATTTATCAAAATCGGTTCGGAATATACAAAGTCACATACATACAAACATACATACATACATACATGAACCCACAAAACAATATACTCCTTTTTTCAGGCAGTCGTATAAAAATGTTATATGTATATGTATGTAAGTCATACATATACATTACGCATAATGCATAATGTCAATTATTCCTAAGTATATTACTTAGGTGCCTCCTGCAAAGCTTTAAGCGCTTAATATTTCACAGCTTATATAACTCAAAGCGAAGGTGCAGCGCTGCGAAGCCGTCTTGAATAATTTCGTTCCATATAATGGAATGCCTAAATAAAGCGTTCGACGCTGCATGCTCTAGTTTTTGTTCCCTATTTATTGAGTGTGACATTATTTCTTGAGCGTTGCAAGGTATTTTCTCACATCACGTCGTTCAGATCTTTAACGGAGATTATGGTGTTTACTGTTAATTTTATAGAAAAGCTTTCCTTTTAGGAACATAGTTCTTTATTGTCTGGTGTTTTGTCTTGTGGAAAGCTTCGGCCGTGGCTAGTTACCACCCTACCGGCAAAGACGTGCCGCCAAGGGATTTAGAGTTCCGGTACGATGCCGTGTAGAAACCGAATAGGGGTATGGGTTTAATATAACTGCCATGCCCCTAACAGGTTAGCTCGCTATCATCTTATACTGCATCATCACTTACCATTAGGTGAGATCGCAGTCAAGGGCTAACTTGTAGTGGCTAAAAAAAAATTGTTTGGTAAAACGCGGGTGAAAAATCGCACGTGACAAAATATAAGCGTTAAACGCTATCATTCCCCGTCTAGTACAGATAGAGAGAGACAGAGAGCCTGTAAATAATTATATTACAGTGTTGAACATTTTGTACCTACAGGTCTCAGTAGCTCAACGGGAAAAGAGCCGCGTCGTAAGCGTAATACCGCAGGTTCTATTCTCAGTCACATTTTTTTTTTAAATATGACGACATTAAGGCTTGTTTATTGTTATTTTGTATCTCTTTGTTTAACTTTTTTTTAAGTTGTGTACGTAATTAACTTACAAAGTTAGTAGATATGAGAACGTTTAACGGAAAATTCGTAAGGTTTATTGAGCAATTAAATGTCGGGTTAAATTTGGCTGTTCATCTTAAACTCACTAATGCATATTAGAAGCTAATTCGGTTTGCACAATGATTTGTTGGCAACTGGAACAAAAGGGGTGTATATAGAGGCTGAAACAAACAGATCGCGTGGCAGCGCCTGCTAAGTAAAACGTCAAACAAAACGCATGTAGGTACGTAAGACGTTTGATGCAATGAATAGCCAGTTTCAATACTTAAAAGACCTCAAATTGGTTTCCGTCGCGGTGGCCAATCAAATAAGCCATCTAGGTAGCATTGAATCCAAACACTGGCTATGCACTTCATTGCTATTAATTGCTTACTTTATTTCACAGACTAGTGTTCCAGCTTCGCACGGGTAGCACTAATCATCATAATAATCCATACCCAATAATAGCCAGTTGGCACTGAAAAGCACATGAGGGTTTTACATTAGCATTGCAGGTCGCGGCCGACCCTATTTCTATTGCGCGTTACTTTATTTCTATGATATCTTCTAAGATATTCATCTGAATTAAATGGTGAATTTGGTCTATATTAAATATTTGAGATGACAAACTATTTTATTTTGATAAGGATTAATACAATGTCAGTAAAAACACCTTCGAAAGCAAAGTTTTGTTTTAGACCAAATTTGAAAACCATAAAAATGGTTATTGGGCGACAAACTTAAAATATAGATATATGCAATCGCAGACTTTTTATTAGAACATTTTGAGAAGAACAATTCTACATTGTTTTCGTTTAACTTTTACTATTTACGTAGCGCACGCCATGGAAGCTCTCAGATTTTCTGACTGAATTCACATTATTGGATTTCGTAGGGACCTCTAATTTTTAATAATAAATATAGCCTATGTTACTCGATGATAAATTAGGTTTCTATTAGTGAAAGAATTTTTAAAATTGGTTCAGTAGTTTTCGAGTTTATCCATTACAAACAAACAAACAAATAAATAAAATCTTTCCTCTTTATGATATTAGTTTAGACATAGTGGTCATTTTGACATTAAGCATCGATCTCCCGCCAAGCGCCGCAAATCGCGCTGTCACTGTTGAGAGCCATAGCCATTCTGGTATGATGCCGTGAAGAAACCGATTAGGGGTATGAGTTTTTTTTTAACCACTACAGGTTAGCCCTCGACTGATGGTATCTCACCTAATGGTAATTGATGATGCAGTCGAAGATGCGCGGGCTACCCTGTTAGAAGTATAGCAGTTAGTTATTTTAAACCCATACCCCTATTCTGTTTCTACACGGCACATTCTGATTCGGAACGGTTTCAAGATTTTTATATCCTAAGCCTATATATAGCTAAGAGTTGCAATGCGACATATTCCCGCCACGCATTATGTATGCTTCTCGCTTGAGTTGCTAGAAAATTTTGAGCCGACCGGTCTCGTAAATTGATACTAATAGACCGAAGGCAAAATTGGTTAGTATATTAATGTGAAGTTGAATTTTGGATAATAACCTTGGTTTATAGAAGAGACTGCATAACCGCCGCGAATTTGTCCGCGCGGATTTAGAGATTAGAAAAGATCTGTGAAAACTTTTTTATTTATTTATTTTTATAATTTTTGTACAAAATATTTTCTTAAAAGTAATTTTTAAAAAGTGGACGAAGGTAAAGCTTATCTCAAAAAAGAAATCTCCTCCAGCCTTCCTTGAAAGTGAGTAAGGTGAAATAGTTAAGTTGTATAGGTACAAAAATAAAATAATTTTTTGGAATTTGAAACCGAGTGACGACCAAAACCGAGTTTCTTCCTACTAACAGTATCAGAATGTAAGAGTAGTATTTTTAAGCACTAGATTTCGTAATTTCGTTGGCGAATCGGACGCCTTGGAAACTTGCTATTAAAATGCTTCTACGGAGAGTCAAAGAGTGTTTGCTTTCGTCTTTTATCAGACTAGCGACATTTTGTTTGGAAACTTTTAGTATTACGACTTGGCTTGTTCACTCACTTTGGCTGAAGATCAGGCAGCAAACTCATGCGTTAAAAGGCACAAAAATTGCTGAATAGTAGACACACAAAAATTGCTGAACAGTAGCAGTACTTCCGTTCGTCAAAACTGAACGACTGATTCGTAATCGGGCAAGTTTGGCAGTGTGAAGGCCTTCATTTTAAAATTTTAGGCATTGGTAAGAAGTATGCGTTATTTTGTGGAAGTTTATGATTATGGAAAAAGAAGCTGAAATCCCTATAATCCGCCAAAACATACAAATCTTTGTGTTACAACGCGCAACTTGCGATATGCACAGCCAGCACACCACACCACACAAATCCTAATCCAGAATCTAAACAATTCTATATACTACAGAATTCTTAATAGTACCTTTATTTTTATTTTATTTTATTTTTATTTATTCGGGACGATTAACAATTACACATTAAATCTAATTATCACAATAAAAATAAAATATTAACAAATGTGTAATCCACCACACCATCCACGGGTTAACTATTTAAAACTAAAAAGAAAAAAAGAAAAAATAAAGGCGACACAATGTACATGAATTGAAATGATCTGACATAGTTAAATATGCTAAAATATTACACAAAAATTAAATATACTACTAACAATAAAAAAAAATTTGTAAAAAATGATGAGGTAAGTACATAGATGATAACAACTTCTTGGTATATTCTATATTATTATTCTTGGTATAAATTAAGTATAAAATAATACCTTATAAAAACCTTATAGAACCTCATAAAAATTGTTTTTCCTTTAAAATATTGATAACGGCCTCTTTATATTATCTACCCTCAGACAGAGCAAAGATATCGACATTGTCAAAGTTTCTGTTGTAATTTTCAACAATTCGACGCATAGGTGAACGTTTGGCAGCATTGTTTCGGCAGAATTTAACAGCAAATAGATTATAAGCACGCACCTGTCGTCGACTTGCGTTCCTGACTACATTTAGGGAAACCTTGCTAACCAAGTCGATACAGTCATATTTGTTGTGGAGCAGACCATGCATACCATTGCCTCTAGTTGCTTGCGTCTAGATTCGAGTTTTAAAAGATTGTATTTTTTAAGCAGCTTAGCATAGGGGAATTATTATATTATATTAGAATTATTTATATTTCAGTATTTATATGGGGAATTTTTTACAACCGAGTAGATATTTTGTTGTTTCAAATTATTAAAAAATACACTGTCTGCTTCATATCTTGAGGATCTTCTGAGGGCTCCTAGCAGGTTGTCATTCATGTTTACTAAGCACCCTATAGGACAAAGCGACATATTGTCTTCTTTTTCGGATCGAGTATGCTGCAAAGGCCCTACTGACCGCTACAGCGTCACCGGGGGATGGGGCGAGCTCTAGGCGTCGCCGAGAAAAGAGCCCTAGGGCTCTTTTGGAGGTCGGATAGATTAGATTAGTTCACACGCCCCCGAGGCCGTGGGTTAAGGCCACGTCCGAGTGACGTATGATATCGGCGACTTCGTCTTCGCCGGCGAAGACGCTGTGAGTGTGGCCCTACCATATAGGGAGCATTGTCAGTGGTCATATTGTCTTGAGACATTTCGCTAGTATGACACTGACTTGCAAATAAAATACTCCAGCCCGCAGTCACTCAGCGCTTGTTTTCTGCAGCTCTCTTAAAAGTTTCTTTGTCTTTGTTTACATTTTAGTTTTATGTTTCCGATCTTACTTCTTTTTAACTGAACTCTACATAGCGCAGTTGATTTTACTGTTGAATGTTAGTTTTTTTAACTGTGTTTGTTCATTTAAACTGAGAATTTACTTCTTAAATAAATTAATTCAGAATAAAGTTTACTAGCTGATGCCTGCTACTACGTCCGCGTGGATTGAAATTTTTTGAATCCTGCGGGAATCCTTTAATTATACGGGATAAAAAGTAGCTTTTATGTTAATCCAGGGTATAATCTGTCTCTATTCCAAATTTTAGTCAAATCCATCTAGGAGTTTTGGCGTGAAAGAGTAACAAACATTTGCACATATACATACAATCTTTTGCCAGTATTGACTATCGATGCCTTATCCTTACCCAAAATATTATTATAAATACAAAAGTGTGTATGTTTGTTGGTTAAACCTCTAAAAACGCCGGTGCGAAGCAACAGATCGGCGTGATTTACAATTATTGGATATAGCTAGAGACTTATATAAGCTATATCTTATCCCGGAAATCTGAAGCATTCTAACATTATTTTAAATCCGCAATTTAAGTTGGTTGCATAAGGCACATCCATAAAACAAAAACTGGTGACGTCAGCAGAGCAGCACTAAAGAGTAACGAGAGCTCTATTGTTGCGACGTTCGAATTTTATCAACGTTGCTCATCTTATACTAACCCTACGGTAGCATCGTAGAATTTTCTTTCATACAGTTTTATTATAAGTAGTAAATGAACCGTCCGTCCAAAGTCCACCTCGTCGGGGGAGCGACAAGCCATTACGAGACTTAATAAAGTTTTTATCTCCATCGCGCCCGAACTTGACTGCATTTTTCTTTGTTCTTTATTTCTCTCCATGTGAAATTTCGCGTCGCCCAGAACGCTGTCTGTAAATATAATTTTCATTAAAGTGTCCGTGCTAAATTGGAATACGAGTTTTGGGGAAAACCGTACAAAATGTATGTTAATTTGAATAGTGGCCGTGTTTAATGATTGTTCAATATTGGGTTATAAAAATATTTTAGGAAGTTTGCGTTGTCATTATTATGTTAATTTACACCTACTTACTATAAGACCAAAATATGTACGCCTAGCGGCATGAAATAGAGTTTCAAAAAAAAAAAATCTACCATCTTACCTAAGTAGGTACTGAAAGTTTGGATGGATGGATATTATATGGATGGATGGATGTTTTTTACTCATTCACGCCAGAACAGCGAAACGGTCTGGATGAAATTTGGCACAGATATGTCATGGCCTGGTAACACATAGGCTACTTTTTATCTCGGAAAATTGAAGAGTTCCCGCGGAAATCAAAAAAACCTTAATCCACGCGAACGAAGTCGCGGGCATCAGCTAGAAAGTAATTAGTAAATATGTATTAGGTACGGATACTTGATCTAAGGTTATGATGTCCTATTCAAATCTTCACAACACGAGGGGGCGGGGTCGGTATAGTTCCTTCAACAATACCACCTACTCGATATTCAAGTGCCTTGATATCCAAGAACCTCGCTCGATAGCACCCGCATATATCTAAAGATCCAGCTCGGTTACGTGGCAGGAATTGTGTGACGACCTCCCTGGCACAGTGGTAAGCGCTGCAGTGTTATAAGTGGTCCTGTGTTCGATCTCCAGCAGCGGCCAATTCGGTAATTAATAATATTTTTCTCTGGTTTGGCCTGGTGGGGCTTCTGCCGAGGCAAGACTTAGCCCACTGGCAAAGACGTACCTACAACCAAGCGATTTAGCGTTTCGGTACGATGCCGTGTAGGAATCGATAAGAGGTATAGGTTTATGAAAAGAGCAACTGCTGAGTTTCTCAGTAGAATCAGATTTCCGAACCGGTGGTAGATTCTTGTTATCATAAGTGGCACAAGTTGTCCTACGTGAAATATTTCATTTTATTTTTATTTTCATTTTCAATATAACTTCCGCGCCCTCACAGGTTAGCCCGCTACCATCTTAGACTGCATCATCACTTAACTTGCAGTGGATTAAAAAAAACTCAAAATTCAAACGATGAACCTCGCTCCATAGCGTCCGCCTCTATCTATCTAAGAACCAGCTCAGCTACGTGGCAGGAATTTCGACACACATGTCGTGGGGCATTTATATCTGCTATCACACTTCGGTTCACCCTCCTGTAATAATGTGGGAACTTTGCCCCGAAACCCTTTAGTGCTAGCCCATTTCAGTTCAATAGTATCATTTGAAGACGCAATGAAGTTACGAAATGAAGTTTCTAGTATTCTCGCCAAAGTCAACTAGACACTAGTTATTATCTTCAAGGTTTTCAAGACAATATTCTGTCTACTGTTCTATTGTTTCTTGCACTAATCATAGTAATTGTAATAATCTAGATGACTGTTGTACATTACGGTGATAATAATTATTATCACCTGCAGTCATAAACTGCCTTGGTTTTCAAGAGAAGAAAAAAAGTGTATGAGACGTATAGCATTACTGAAATCTGAAATCGTGTTTCATTCCGCGTCACACACAACATTTTATACAATCCGCATTAAAAGTGCGAGTTTTATTAAAATTGTAATTATTATTTATTTTAGTTGCTAGGTTGTTGTTTACAAATATCGTATCTGTGAGTTTTGTTGATGGTTAAAATTACAACTATAAAGGTTTGAAATAAACAAAAGATACTCTAAGAGGATTGAAAGGAGGGCTGCTACGTCATTCAGCCCTAGGGCGTCTGTCCGTATGATGTATTCGTCTGAATTTAACTACTTTCTGGTGGCTTAACAGATATTGAAAACTCACTCTTTCAATGCAGGTTATCTGCAAAATACGTTGATTTACCTATTTTCAAAATTAACAGATTGTGTCACTTCATTTCCGATTACTTTGTAATATGTTGGAGTTTATTTTATTTATTTGGCAACCAATACTGATTACTTACAACAAATTTTGTTATAATCTAAAGTCAACAATATAAAAACATTTTGATCCTATCATTATCTTAGAGGGTCGCACAGCACTACATAAATAAGGTTCTTAGGAAAACATAGGTTGGCACATAGTAAAGTTTCCACTACACCCCATTAACGTCCCACTGTTGGGCACAGACCTCCACTCTCATAGGAGAGAGGGAAAAGGAGAGCTTACACCCACCACGCTGCTCCAATGCGGGTTGGCAGTATTTAACGACTAATATCATGTGAGTAATAATTACCGGGACGGACGGCTTAATGTACTCTTCATGGCACGGGGGTGAAACACCGCCAACAAAGTAAGTATTAAAGTTTACAATAAGGTTTTTTAAGCCAGCGCTTGGGTGCAATCATATATCTAGCATTTGATGATGCAGCCTTAAGTTGAGCGCGCTGCCTAAAATTTTTTTTTAAATCTTTATTTTGTGACGGGGCTTCTGCAGAGACTTCAGAGACAGAGACAGAAGATAGACTCAGAATATTGGTGGCCTTGAATATGCAATAATCACATGTGTAGTACTCTCAGACAAGGCTTCAAAAGCTTGCACGTAATCAACATTTTTTAATAAAAGTAAAATAAGGCCATCTACGATCGGGTTCATTTTTGTATTGAATTTAAAGTTACACGAAGTTAATATGAATGCATTTCACATATAAGAAGCATACTTTTACATGTTAAAATCAAATCCACTAAGGTTCTTACACATTAGTTTTTAGCTTGGTAAACAAACGCGCGCAAGTGAGACAAACTTAAAGCAAGGGTGAGAAAAATGCATAACGCAGAACATTTTAATAGCTTCTGATGAGTTTTGACCACTACAATTCACGTGTTTTTGAAGTGAAACTTCTTTTAAATCGTAGTGATTTGAAAATTCGATTCGAACGACATCTAAAAGTCACAAACATAATATTCATAATAGGATTTAGCCTGCAAGAGAATGAGATGGAATACAAGTTATATTAAACTCGATCTCTCGTAGGCTTTTCTGAAGTTTCACTTCTGCCGTGTGTGAATTGCACATACACACACTTTTTGTATAGGGCTATCATGCATGAATTTATAGCTATGTAAACAAATAGCTAGTACATCCGCAAGCAGTTAGTCAGAGCCAACTGCCCGTGACGCGGTCACGGCGACCATTGATCGAGCGGTGAGAGCTACACGGGCAACGTTTGTACGGAAACGTTTACATTTATAGGTTTTTGACACGACATATATACGTTTTTGACTCTTGAGCGTTATTTGATTGAAAACTGATGGTTTTTTGTTATTTTTTTAATCTGATCTAAAGCTCTATATAAGGAATAGGTGATTGACTGATCTATCAACGCACAGTTCATAGACGGATCGAGATGAAATTTGGCATAAAGGTATTGTGACCTAGGCATCACTATAGCTACCTGTATTAGTACATTGGCAAAGGATTTTTGAAAATTCAACCTCTAAAGGGGTAAAATAAGGTTTTGATATTTGTACGAAAATCGAAACTAACGTGAGCGAAGACGCGGTCACAATTGTATAAAATGAGACTTACTGATCTATCAATGGGCATCTCAAACCACTCAATGGATGGGGCTGAAATTTGCCTGCCTGAAAATATCTGCAGATTTCGCTATTTTTGAAAATCTAACCTTCTAAATATAAAATAGTGGTTTGAAATTTTTATAAAAATCTAAAAAACGTGAGTGAAGCCGCGGGAAAAAGCTAGTGTATATTAAATTAACAATAAAGCGTAAGAACTTAGATAAATCAAAATTTAAAGAAAAGTGGAACTGGGGTGTTTTTGCCGGTTCTTCTCAGTAGAATCTAATTTCAGAATCGGTGGTAGAGTCCTGACAATATATCATAATTGGCACTAACAGTCATACATGATAAAATATTAATATTTAATTTGCTATATAAGTTCAAATTCCAATTCAAATGTTTTTATTCAAACGTTTTATTTTAACAAGTACTTTAAAGGTGCTTTTGAATCGTCGAGTGATTCTATCGCTGGTGCTGCAAGGCCGTTAGTCATTAAGGTTACAATAATGCAATAGTTTCATTTCATTACAAATGAATTTGCAGCTTACAGAATAGCACTTTCACTTCATGAAGTGTAATGAATTCAGCGTCTAGCTAGGATTACCGGATTCTTTCCGTCTTTGTTATTGCGAGGAAAGCAAGGGCGCGTTTAATATGCCCTCTATTCTATTCTACTACTCTAAACAAATATTTTGACTACAATCAGACCTGCTTGCCCAGAAAATGCCTATTTATTATTTTTCTTTGCTCTACACTTAAAATATAGGTACCTATGTTATAAGTGGAGAGCAAAACGGAAGCCGTGGAAACATATTCTAGCAGTTCGAATTAAGAATGAGGTAGTATAATATATCTTTGCACGTGTTCGTGGAATTTCGATCACGTAAGCATGCCTTTACGGTGCCTCGGTGTGGTAGTAGAAAGGTTAGGGACGACTAAGACCATAAAGTTCATAGGCACACTCCGGAATACATAGAATAATGACTGTATCCTGTAGAATACCGACATTATAAAACCCGATGTCTTAACCACATCTAGGTTAAGTCCGCTTCAGTGATTTACTTCGGAGAAATTCGTCGACATGCTTGATAAAGTAATACCTACGAGTACGTATTGTATGCCTTTCAGTCAGCCGAATAATTCCATTACCTACGTCTGAGTACAATCACAAAGTAAAGCCGTTTCCAAGAGCTTTAATGTTCGACTGAAAAGTTTCGTTCACTTTTGTAAAACTATTAATATGGTATTTAAATCGATTTAATCAAATGGTGGTGGTATGTCCGACTGCACGTTTCTCGGTGCCCTACGGACTAAAACCTCCTCCCTTCACTGGCCGTCCTTCCCGGTACTGCAGGTGTGCAAAGCTTCAGGAAAGAGGCTGTCAGGCTAGGCTTCGTTACTCTTTTGCCTATCCAGTTCGTCCTTTACCCGTCTAGCCATTATATTGCCTTTGCTCCATCCTTTAGCACTACTCAATGTATTTCCCTACTATATGGGTTGCTATACGCCCAACAATTTAGCCCGCTACCATCTTAGACAATCATCGTCACTTACCATGAGGTGAGATTGCAGTCAAGGGCTAACTTGTAAAAAAAAACAAAAAAAACGACGACGAATCCTCCGTACTATATTGGTGTTCATCGTAATTTAAAAAGGAAATGGATCATTAAGGACGTGGATCAAAGAACAAAGGAACTGTTCAAGTAGAGCCACATTAGATAATTAACTTTCTGACATTATTTACTCTACTTAAAGTAATTGCTAAGATTCAGTTCAAAATACCAACTTTTCAGTTCTATATGGTAATATATACTTCGAGAAATTTTGCGACTTTTATATATTTTTCAAGACACCAAGTTCTATTTTCCACATCTTGTAGAAACTTGTTTCTTGCAAATAAATGAATTGAATTAAATTGAACTAAATTTTACAAAACACGGGTTTGACTTGAAATTGTAATTGGAGCATTGTGAACTTGGGTCTATGTGCAAAGGAACTTTTATGGTAGCGGCACATTAATTCATCTCAGTGCCCGGAGATTTGCAGCATTCAAAAACGTTTTCTAGGAATTTATCGTAAAAATATGAATGGTCATATACCTTGTCGCTCACTTTCTTGCTATATACGCTCAGAATTTCATAAGAACGTTTTAAAAGATTTTAATTACGTTTTAAAAGATTTATAGATTATAGTAATATTATTATTGCGAAAGTTTGGATGGATGGATGGATGTTTGTTACTCAATCACGCCAGAACGGCTAAACGGAACTGGATGAAATTTGGCACAGAGATAGGCTATAGTTTTTAATAACACATAGCTCCTTTTACCTCGGAAAATTAAGAAGTTCCCGCAGAAACAAAACAACTTCAGTCCGCGCGGCGTGCAACTTAGAACTCTGCGTCTTTCTAGGCGCAGTGGTCTTACAAGTTGGGAGTACCCGGGTTTAATCCCGACAGAATGAATTTGGGCATTTTATAATTTCTGATTTTTTTCTAGTCTGGTCTTGTGAGAGGTTCCAGCCGCGGCTAGTTACCACCGTACCAGCAAAGGCGTACCGCCAAATGATTTAGCGTTCCAGTATGATGCCGTGCTCAAACCAATCAGGGGTACAGGTTCAAATAACTGCCATTATTTTTATACTTAAGGCCTATTTGTAGTGAAATTGAAAAAAAAAGATTTTGGCTGCGGATTCGATCCCAAGATCTGACCAAAAAGTTTTTGAGTTCTTTCTCAAAATTCTCTCTGTTTGTTAGAAATATTTTTTGATAAAAGAAGGAGTAAGTTAGGTGTCAAAATTTTCATTCAATTCTTAGAATCGGACCCAGGATATTTCTAAACGTTCTGATCTTTACCATAATGGTCTTCAATCCTCTATCACAGTTTTCGTAACACGTAGAGATAAATTACACTAAAATCAAGTTTGCGGGGCTCGCGCCACAAAGAGGAGCACTTTGCTCGAAAAATCTCTAAAAGCTCGAGACGGCCTGAATGGAGTGTATTGGCTCTTCGCGGCGGTGGGATTATTCCGAGTGCTTAGAGCGTGATGGATCTGGAAAACTGCGCTTGTTTGTTTCCTCCCAAGATAAGTAAATGTTTTTCTAAGTAGCCTTAAATTGTACGTATTCAAATCAAGAGTGAATAGTCATCTTCTAGGCAAGCGCGCCTTAGGCTGCATCACTACTTCCAGCAAGTCTGATTGCAGCCAAGCGCTAGTCTCTATAAATTAAAAAAAAAAACTTTTGGGTTATGCCCTTTAGTTTGTCTTGTAAAGTTTTCCAGCGTATTTCTTAATTCTGGTTCTAAGCTAGGTATCTCAATTCCAAATTCCAGCAAATCAGTTCAGAAAATTAGGAAGAACTGTCGGACTAGCAGGTTTCCTGGTAATGTTTTTACACCATCAACGCAATTTAAATTGCTTGAAACGCACACAGCCGGCACGCTGCATTAGAAGGAATGATAAGTTTTCGTTGCATATCAGAACGAATGTATGATCTCTACATTCTGAGACAGGTAGATTATTAAGTCACAAGTTAATTGAAGAGGACTTTAAAATGTAAAATTAAAGCACGTTTCTAAGTTACAAGCTATTGACAAGGCTAGAAGACAAAGTGTAAAAGCACGTTGCACACAGTAAATAATGTGTGAGACGGAAGCAGACAATCTGTGAGACGTACAATTCGCAGCACGAAGGAGCCACTCGTCTCCGAACGTACGAGACTACTTGCACCTAATTATACGAGTACACTACACTGTACACATTAGGGCGTGTGCAGAACTTCGACGACTGCTTCTGAAATACTAATTTTTCGTCATAATATTGGACCATTTCACACAGAGCGCCCCCAGGCACAGCCCCCTGCGTGTGGTTGCTGACGCCTGGCGTCAATACGCCGTTGATTTTAAGACAGCCTGAAGGGCCTTGGGAGGGAAAGTGTACTCCACACTGTTGCGGATGGGCTCTACCGTTTCAGACCCTTGATGGGAAGCCCAGCAGAGGCCTACCGACGGTCAGATGGGAGTCCACTGTCATGGGAGTCTATTGTCATGGCCTGATCAGATCGCGCGGGAATCTATGGCCGGCACATGGTGGGCACTTGTGCTATCCCCCTAAAGTGGCCAAGGACTGAGGCGTCCGCTCTGTTAAACATTTGAGTTGTTAGGTGGACTAAGCAGTCATTAGCATTCCGGTACGATACCTTGTACAAACCGATTAGACGCATGAGTTTAATATAACTGCCATGCCCCTAACAAGTTAGTCCACTACCATCTTAGACTGCATCATCACTTACCATCAAGTGAGATCGCAGTCAAGGGCTAACTATTAGTATAGATTAAAAAAAAGAACATTTTGTATTGGCGTCTGTTGGCAGCCTTACCCAATCGAGTGCCACAGTGAAGTAGCTACCTATACCAGCAACGAATTCGCGCCGCTGCCGTCTTGAGACATTTTAGGCTAATTGCCTCTAGGGGACAAGTTTTACTGCTGAATACTTAACACTATACATTTCACTTTATAGGAGTGTTTGGAGGTAATGAATATTGCATATAAACTCGAACATTGTTACTATTTTACAGCATTTGGTACATTAAACGCTCGAAATGTGTACCTAAGTTTCTGTTATCTATAACGGTACGTAGGTATGTATGCAAGTCAGGTGTATATTGAATAGAAGTAGGCGTTACTTTGCGGAAGTCCATGATAGTGAATTGTGTTCACAATCGTGCATTGTCGAGTCAACATCTCCTGAGGATGCTCCGGTGTCGGAGTGAAACGTACGTTGAGAGTGATTTGGAGGATTTGTGTGGTGTGGTGTTGTGCCTGTGCGAATTGCTGGGTGGTGGGTGTCGCATGTTGCAGGTGAAAGACACGCACTGTACCACACAGATTTGTCTACTGTAGCGGATTATAGCGAATTAAACTTCTAGTTCATTCACAGTCAGGTGTATCTCTAACCTTAATTCCTTAAACCTTATTTCTCTACTATATGTATACTAATATCCCATCAAAAACATAAATGTAAAATGAGAGCCAAGTTCAAAATTGTGATATATATGCCTTGGTTGTTGACTTCAGCGACAAAAGAAGTGAGATCTAAATGGGTACCAAGTTCAATGGTCAGTCCTGCAATTTATTTATCCCATCAAAAACATAAATGTGAAATGAGAGCCAAATTCAAAATTGTGATATATATGCCTTGGTTGTTGACTTCAGCGATAAAAGAAGTGAGATCTAAATGGGTGCCAAGTTCAATGGTCAGTCCTGAAATTTATTTATAACAACATATAATATTTTATAACAACTTAAAATATCATTTCTTCTTATAACTTAGTATAAAATGTTGAAGACTAAGGCTTTGGCTTGGCTAGTTTTCATATACGAATTATAGCGTTCACAAGTTGTAAAGCTGTAAGTTCTTATTTTATTCTTCCGAAAATTTGGCTTGCTGGTAGAAACTGTACTTTTAGGTACCTACTTAATAATAATTCGTATATGGAAAACTATACCGTATAACTTAATATGAGCGGTGATTGCCTAGTAAATATGACGTCTGCCTCCTATTCGGTGCGTCTGGGGTTCGATTCTTGGCACTCATCTAACTTTTTGCAGTTATTTGTGCTATGAGCAAAACATCATCACTACATATTATAAAACAAAGTCGCTTCCCGCCGTATGTCCCTATGTATGCTTAGATCTTTAAAACTACGCATCGGATTTTGATGCGTTTTTTTAATAGATAGAATGATTCAAGAGGAAGATTTATATGGACTTTTTATCCCGGAAAATTAAGGAGTTCCTGCGGGAATGTCGCGGGCATCAGCTAGTATTAGAATAAAGCAAAAACTTACGTCAAGTGATCTTCGCAGAAATAAATAGCAGAATTTAGATAAATATCTATCACACTGGGGGACCGCACACGACTTACACACTTTAGAATTCATATTATTCACACAAAATATCTAAATTGTTGTACGAAGACTTATTGTTTACTGCACGCAGTACATTAGAGTACATTGGTAAAAACAGTAGTGACGTCACAAACGACGCCATGACACCCGCGAGCGTTTTGGCGTGATTTTTAAAATTTAAATTTCAAATGCCAATTTTATCTACTAAACCTTATTTTTCTGCTGAAATAAGATATTTTTTCGATATAGTAGGTACTTCCGAACATAATCTGACCATTTTTCAAAATCAGTCATCATGGTTAATAAAGACGAGAATTCTCAAGAAAAATATATAGTATACCTAGAGTTACACTGACATTGACAGATTACATCTATGGTCAGACTACCTCTACAGCACATTATTCTACATCTCATCAATTTTGATTGCAAAAGTTCAAAATCAAAAGTTTTTTGTGAAACATTGAAAACAAGCACGGTAAACAGTCGATATCACTAAAACCACTATAAACAATGAATACAAATCACAATGACTGACAGCTTGAACTGACGACTTCAAATAAGTTTCTTCTTCTTTTCTGTCAATGACGTTTCGTTGCACAAAATGTATGAATACGAAGGTAAGGTTTTAATGCAACTATATTATTATTCATTATTATTTACATTAAAATAATAATTATGTGTCATTTTCAATAGTTAAGGAGTTACTACCACCGCTTAAAGCAGTATTGTTTCAAAATAACGGTTGAATGTCACGTACTTTGACGTCCTTAAAATAATGATTATAACACTACAACATAAACGTCAACAATATTAAAATAATACGGCTTTAAGCAATGGTAGTATGCCCCGTGTCAGAGTTTTGATCTATACCTAGGTAGATCATAAAAATGTCGATTTTTGTACGTTTATATCTAAATAACCATTTGAGGTGTGCTTATGAAATTTGGAGCACATATGTATCTCACGGGTCTCAATATAATCGCCAAATTTGACATGTTTATGTGAAATAGTTTTTGAGTTATGAGGGGGTCAAAAGTGGCTCCAAATGGTTCGTGTAATATTACACACGGTGCTGCTCGCCAGTTTTTTTGAACTTTGGCTGGACACGCTTCCGCGTGTCTTGATTATAAATGCGAAAGTTTGGATGGATGTATGGATGGAGAACGGATAGATAGACAACACATTACACATAGGCTAGGTACTTTTTATCCCGAAAAATTAAAGAGTTCCCGTGGGAACCAAAAAACCTCAATTCACGCGGAAGTCGCGGGCATCAGTTTGTACCTATTATCATATTATGGATGCAAAGGTTTGGATGGATGGATGTTTTTTACTCCATCACGCCAGAACGTCTAAACAGATCTGGATGAACTTTGGCACATAGATAGACCCGATAAAGATAAAGAGATAGAGAGTTCCCGCTGGAACCAAAATAGCTCAACCCACGCGGACAAAGTCGCGGGCATCAGCTAGTATTATTATTTTCTCATCCCATAACTACCCATATTAAAAATGCGATTATTTTTGTTTGTTGGTTTTAACGTGATTTTTTGCATCGACATTAAAAAAACTTGATATTGACACTTGACAGTGACGTTATAAATCATAAACGATTTCAATACATAAAACAGCTATTTTAATATTTACCACAAAAATATTAAATTCATTACTTTTCGTTGCATGAATGTTTAAGAAAATTAGAGAAGACTAGCTCTTGCCCCCGACTTCGCCCGCGTGGTTTTTTTTAATGCCCATAATTACCCATGCCAAAAATCACGTATATCCGTTGCTCTGTTGCGGCGCGATTGAAGGACAAACCAACAAACCAGCAAACAAACACACTTTCGTATTTCTAATATTAGTGCGAAATGTGAATTAGTATGATAGCTTTCCTACGCAGACCAAATTATGTCAATAATTGGGTAAGCATTTTAAATCTACAACGACAAATTGGAAGTGAAAATAGCTGTACATACCGAAGAGCCTCTTTTAGTCTTTTAGATCTATCACGTAAAGCACACTAAATAAACCAGCTGACGACGTGCCAGGCCTATCCACTCCAATCAGTCTGTCTCGAGATTTTAGAGGTTTTTGTGAGTGAAGTACCTCCCTCAGTGAGGCGCGCTCGATAATCTAAATTTATGTCGAGACTAAAAAACTGTATACTTTGGGGAGTAAAATTACTCGGATCTTTTTGTGGATTTAACAAGCAAAGTGTATTGTAAATTTCTGAATTGATTTGAAGGATACAGTGGTATTAACATCTTAATATCCTCCCCCGACCGCATTTCGGCCACGGCGGCCTATCTCCAGAGATATTGGCCATCTGCGCGGGAGATATTGGATAGAAGCAGGCGTTACTTTGCGAAAGTCCGTGTTAATGAAGGAGTCAACATCTCCTGAAGAAGCTCCGGTATCGGAGTAAAACGTACGTTGAGAGTAATTTTGGAGGATTTATGTGGTGTGGTGAATATCGCGGGCGACATGATACACGGGATACCTATTGTTGTGGATTATAGCGAATTAAAATTCTAGTTCCTTTTAGAGATATTATAGAGCACAGATGCGCAAACACAGATGCACTCTCCTTTCCTTTACACTCAAAGCTCGATGGGACGGAAAATCCGACACAACCGGAGGGAGATCAGGCACAGGTCAGACGGCTTAACGTGCTCTCCGAGGCATGGGGGTGAAATACCGCCAACTTCTTAACTCCGGGCCAGTACCATACTATTACCTATTCTGTGCTAATTCTGAGTTTCAACCGAGGTTATTACATACTCTCCAGGTCGCCAAAGGCGCAAGTTGTTGGACGATATAAGGGTGTGGATAGCTATCCGAAGCTAAAAGATGCGGCACAAAATAGAGAAGTTTTTCGGATGATGACCGCCAAACTTCATTTAGAAGAAGGTACGCGATGATGATGATAATGATGAATACATACTATTGACAAAGTCGCATGGAAGAAATTGGCTTCGCATTCGGCAGCCCACAAGTCAGTTTAATACTTGTTACAGTACGTATGTAACAAGTATTAAACTGACTGAGTGTGTATTAGCTACATATTGTAACATAATTTTTTCTTTAAAAACAAGAGCAACTGCTTAGTTTCTTGCCGGTTCTTCTCAGGTTGTCTTAGGTGACAAAAAATCAAATCATTTCATATTTAGCAAAAAAGTTTGGCAGGTAGGTAGTCCCATAATGGAATGGAACTTCCATTAGATCAACAGTACCACAGATTACTTTAAAGTTGGTAGGTAGTACACATAAAGTTTGATCGTTTTCACAAATTGGTACTACAGACACTTGAGCGGTTCAGAAACAATATTCCTCGATACGCACAAGTTTATAGATCCATCACAGCTCCAACACCTCAATACAATCTCGACGTAAACAGCCAATATATTTCATTCAAGTCGTCTTGAACTTGAGGTTTTTACGAGGAAAATGCTCTTTTTTGTGAAGCATACTTGCTTGACTTTTAACAAGGCAATAGGTAACTTTAGAGGTGCTTACGAACTTTTCCCATCCTTTCTGCTTCCAAGAGCATGTTGGAAGGTTAGTATTACATATACTAACTATATAACGAAATATGATTTTAAATAATCACAATCGATAATTAGTATTATATGTAAATGCGAAGGCGTATCAGTCTGTCTGTCTGTCGGTCTGTCCCACCGTCCGTCCGTATCCGTGTGTCTGCTACGCTTTAACTGGCCCATCTTTTCAAGCGATTTTGGCCCGAGGCTCGAGGTGGATTTAGAATTTTTTAAATCATATTGTGAGAACTATTGATATTCCGGGATAAAAATCTATGTCCTTTCCATGGATGCTGCTTATCTATTTTGCAATAATTTTCATCCGAATTGCTTGAATAGATTTGCAGAAACACTTCTTACAAGTAAAACTAGTAAGTAAGTAAATAGTTATAGGGAGTAAATTAGTATAGATTATTTTCCAGTAAAAGTATCCTTGCAATGTATGCTATATGAAAAGCACATGGGGCGTAAAATATAAACCGTATCAGTGTGATGTTACCAAAATTTACGGCGCAACATGTTACAGCAAAAAGTATTGTTCGGCTAATTTCACTCGACTCAAGTAATGCCCGCACGAAAAAGTGATACGCACAATTTATAACCGGACGGTTTACCACGTTTATCTGTATGGATAGTAAAAATTGCTTTTTTACACATTGACTTCATCTACTCATAGCTTATTTTATTTTATCCATTACAAGAGAGCCCTTGACCATCTCACCTGATGGTAAGTGACGATGCAGTCTAAGATGGTAGCGGGTTAACCTGTTAGGGGCATGGTAGTTATATTAAGCCAATACCCCTATTCGGTTTCTACACGAAATCGTACCGGAACGCTAAATTGCTTGGCGGCACGTCTTTGCTGATAGGGTGGTAACGGAGCCTCCCACCAGGCAAAAATATAGAAAACTAGATGAAGCACGCGATATCTTCCACATCGATTTATACTAATATACTAATATTATAAATGCGAAAGTTTGAACGGATTAGAAAAACATTTACTTATCTTGAGAGGAAATAAACAAGCGCAGGTTTCCAGATCCATTCCAAATGCCGCGAAGAGCCAATACTCTCCATTCAGGCCGTTTCGAGTAGGGGAAAACGGAAGCCCATAAAGGATACCTAAGATAATATGTAGTAAACTATGCCGTATTCTTCCAATCACACCTAGGTGACCTAGGGGACACACAAAATTTTCCTTCCAAGTTTTGAAAGCTTTTTAAACCCAAAGCATACATTTTCAATTGCATACATCAGCTGAAACAGAATTATTTCCAACTAAAATTATCTCAGTGTATTCAAAAGGTAAAATTGCGGCTATACTCTGTTCTGAATGCAGATTTCGTTTCCAAAATTCCAAGCCAACACGGCGGCATTAAGCAGGTCCCAGGGTTTACGCGAATTATGCATCTTTTGTGTGAGTTTTGCAGTTTTCTTTATATTCATTATGCACTGGACAAGCGAAATTATACGTAGGGGTAAGTGGAAAGAATATTCTGAGTTAGCCAGAATTTCAGGCCATTAGATCGCGTGTGTGTTTTAATTAAAATATTTGGTGGAACATTGCTATTTATTTAATTCTTGAGTGTAATGGAACGCCTACGTTTTGTTAATAGCAATTTAATTGATGTATGTAATTACTATTTTGCTGAAATGTTTTGTAAGGTGCATTAAAAGGCTTAAAGACGGTTCAATCCACGATCACGTCGTAATTCACTACTATTCATCTTTTTACATCATAATAGCTGTCTGCATGCCAAATTTCAGACCAATCCGTCCAGTGGTTAGAGCTGTGGGTTGATAGATCAGTCAGTCAGACACCTTTTCCCTTTATATATTTATGACTTATGATTTATTTATTTCACAAAACTTACAATTGTGGCTCAGTAACTAAGGGCACAACAAAGTTGAGATGCAATGGCTTGTATAAATATACACACAGATTGATGCGCAGACTCTGCACTAAGATAAAACTTGTATTGCAGAAGTCTGCATACCCTTCGGGGAATCAAATTTAGGCAAAAATTTACAAAGAGATAATAAAATAAAATAATTTCTATCATGGTCGATGATTTCTATATATGTATCTATTACAATACTTGTAATATTCTGTATGAACTCTGAGGAGTAGTGTGTGAGAGTATGTGTGGGTGAGGTGTGCGTGTATATGTGTGTGTGTGTGTGTGTGTGTGTATGTGTGTGTGTGTGTGTGTGTGTGTGTGTGTGTGTGTGTGTGTGAGAGAGTGTGTGTGTGTGTGTGTGTTTGTAAGTTAGTATATACTCTTTGGTAGCTTCTCAGTTTCCTCATAACTCAATATTTTTAGATAATCCGTAACTGCGACCTTGAATTCTCTATTTGTTAGTGATTTGAAATTTTTGATGTACTTAGTAACTTTGTTGTAAATAAACGGACGAAGATACTTTGATTGATGTTGAGCTAAGCCAGTTTTTCTTTAAGATTCACTCCACTTATACCTACCAATAATATATCTAAATGCGAAATTGTGTTTGTCACAAAAAAACAAAGAACTGATTCGTAATTTAATCAATAGAAGTTTATTTCGGGTTTCTTTAGACCCTTATAGGTATTAAACTAAATACTATAACTGAGCAAATTATAATACAAAGTAAACCGTCACTACATATTTTTTAGACCAGCAGATACCCTGCAGCAACGGTTCACATAGCAGGGAGAGAGAAAATTAAAGAAAGAAAGAGTTTAGACCCGCTACGCTACTCCAATGCGGGTTGGCAGGCTTCAACGACTATAATTATGATGGACTTTAATGGTGATATAACTTCGTCGATCTTTTTGTCAGTAACACCCTAATTACCATTTTTTTAATTTATTCCTACCAAATAGGCATATCAGTTTCCAAGTATGCGTGCAATCCCATTACGGGATTTGGCGGTTGCGAGTTTAATTTGAAATGAGTAAACCGCGAACTGCGACCGCCATAACCAACTTCATCAGAGCGTCGAGTTAATATTTGAGTTTTAATTATAGTTCTCTCCTTTATATCATGCTCGGATAAAACATCGATGTGATTAATCTCATAATCTACTACGATCACTGGAAGATGATTTTAGTTAAACTTTTCTTTTAACTTTTTCTCTCTTTCTTCGAGGAAATAATATAGCTAAATCTTACAGAACAATTAAGTTAATTATATTTATTAATAGCTGATGCCCTCGACTTCGTCCGCGTGGAATATTTTTTTGATTCGCACGAAAACTCCTTAATTTTCCGGGATAAAAAGTAGCATATGTAACTCTTTAGGTCCTCAATTATAGCTCTATATCATTCGGCTACGGCACTCAATACGACGGCAAAGACCAGGGGGCATACTACCAACGCTTAATTGTTTCATTATTGTTGACTTTCGTGTTTCAGAATTATAATCCTTATTTTAGGTACGTGAAAGCAAACTGTCATTTTGAGTAATTATGCGTTGGGAGTATGGTTTTAGTATTTCGGGTCTCCAGCAAAAGTCGAAGGCAAAAAAAGACTTTTTAAACATTACTAAACATTTATTATTATGTGTGATTATCTGCGTAAGAAAGTAGTAAAATATATTAAAATTATCATAAAATATTCGTATTTCCACCACTATAGGACCATTTAATTGCCACTCGACACCATTTAGCATGCTTGGAATATTCTGGTGCAATTACCGTGAATTTACCGCCTCATAAGGACCATACTCGCTAGTATATGCACTGAAATATACTTGAATAGATCTTATAAATTTACCTAGTACGGTATAACTATTAGGGGTACTGTCTATTGAGTGAATTTGCACTTGTCCGTCCGTCTGTGAGAGTCTTATAACTTCTGAATTACTGAACGTAATTACTTCAAATTTAAATATAATATGTAAACCGAATGTTGACCTCCAGCTGAATATGGCTTAAAAAGATAAAAAATCTTTATTTCAGGGGGGCTCTCATAGAAGCGTTAGAAAATTTTTATAGCGTTATATAGAGTTGCGGTATATCATTTTAAAGATAATTAAGAATAGAGACCAAAAATATATTATATCTTTAATTTTTCTCTTAAAATTGACGTAATTCGCTTAATAACGTTTTCAAAGTGGAGATTTTCTAACGTCCAAAGTTGACCTCAGACTCCCTAGAGCCCTACTCTATTCTGGGCACTAATTATTCCTATATTGGGGTCCTAGAGTACCCCATAGAAAAATGCGTGTAATTTTTTAAAATAAAAACCAATGTATGAAACTATTTTTTATTATCAAATAATATGAACTTATATAAAAAAAAACAGTCATAAAATAAAATTTTAGTATCAATTTAAGCATTTTTCACAGACTTTAATCTGATGTTCCAAACAAATGGGTAATTTACATTTATGGCACATCGTTTTGCTTTTTCTGTCTTTAGACCTTGGACAAAAGCCACAACGTCCTTGTGTCTGCTTTACAAGAATAGACCTGGGAAAATCCGGTGTTTTTTTTAGAATTGATGCAATGGACTCTTTTATATCCCTTCTCAAAATCGGTTTTTGGTAGCGTTCTTCCAAATGTTCACCGATGAGCTTTAAACCTAATTTTTTCACGAAAGCGCGTCTAAACTTTATGTTTGGTTTATTATTTTCTCTTGAACACTTGTAGAGAACCCAGGAATTAATACCCACCGCATTCAATAACCCATAAAATAAGCACATTGGCCAACGTTTGGTTTTTCTTCGGACTGAGTATTTTTTGGCCATTGCGTCGAAAACGTCAACCCCTCCTTTTGTTTTGTTATAAAAATGAATAATTTCAGGCAATTGAACTTCATGGCTTTTATCTGGAGTATCGTGGAGAGTTGACAGCATAATTACGATGCTGCTATTATGCTGATGATGATATTGAGCTTTTTAGGTGGACAATAAGATAAAAGTGTTAGAGCTCCATCGTATGCAAACATAGCAGTATTTTGTTCCCGACCTCTTAACTCTAAAAATGCAAATTGATGTTTCGTTGACAAATGCGACGTCTAATTGGTGGTTCACCACTCCATTTATGTCTATTATTCTTTCCTTTTCCATAAAGAACTCGTGGCACCTCCAACACCTTTATTTTTCCTTTCCCTTTCAAATCTTGTGATAATTCATGTAAAGTCATCTCATCATCACTACTATCAATCACTTTGTCTAAAGCCGTATCCGTAGATGCTCCCACACAGGTATTAAAAACAGCATCTTCATCCTCGGTTCTGCGAAAATCTTCTATTAGACATCATCAGATAATTCTGTTAACTGACTTTGATTGGTCACATCTTCCTCTTCTTCATCACCAGATTCGTGGTCTAAGATAGAAATGAACTCGTCATCATTCAATCCTCGACTGACAGCCATCTGAAAAATCATTAGTAATTCATTAACAGCAATTACTCGCTGAACAAAAATAGTTAAAACATCGATTTCTCATACATAAAGTAAAGCTTAAAATAATTTAAATAATAAAATAATTTAAAATAGTCTACAAAATAAATTAATATCAATATTAAAACAATACATTTTAAAAAATTCTTACGGTTTTCCTACACTGGGGTACGAGGGCACCCCACGTCGCTCGTAGACAAGCCCGCACAGTGCGACTGTCGCCGCTGCACTAATGAATCGAAAGCGTTCAACACTAAACTAAAATACACTGGCGCTCAAACCTATGGGTTTTATACAAACAGAAATTATTCGAAAACAAACCGCTTTGGGGTACTATAGCACCCCATGTAGGGTTCTAGGGTTAATTTTCTGAAAAGCTGAGCCTGAAACTTGATCAGTTATTTGAATTATATCTTGAACTTGAACAACAAATACTAAAATTAGATAAATATTTTAAGGAAACGGAATTATTTAATTTTTAATGAGCTGCAGTATTTCTAACAGAACTTCACAATGATTTCAATAGATGGTGCTCTGTAAAAGTTTGTTAGTTTTTCCAATAACTCTTTAGCTCTTTTGCGTCTAATGTTAAAATTTAACTATTACAATAATATATAATTAAAACTATCTTATGGATACCGCGAGGTCTCAGTTCTCTAGGAACTCTAAAATTCGCCGGGTTGAAAGTAGCGTTTGTGGTTCCCCAAGAGCAACCTATCTCTGATATTCAAATTGCATCAAAATTGGTTGGAAAGCTGGGCCGTAAAAGCGTAGCGGACTGACAGACATAAACTTTCGCATTTATAATATTAGTATGGATATGGATTTTCAATGAATAGAGTAAACTCACTTGAGAATCTAAAGCCTACGAATCTAAAAAAATAAAAGTCTGCTTGTAAAAGGTTATAGCAAAAGTTTTTTGTTCTAGAAAACATGCTATGATTTGGTTTGAATTGTGTTTTTTTAAGCGCCAAAGATCAAAGGATAAAATATGTACGAATGAAACGTTTGAATGCTCTTAGCCTTTGCCAAGGGTTTCTGACTATCTTTCCCGATAGAACATGTGGGCACATTGTTACCATAGATTAAAAAATATGCAGAAGGGACAAAAAAATTTTTTAATCCTTATCTGGTGCTTTATCAGACTTCAGTTAAAAATTTTAGTAAAGTACTGTAAAACAATTACTGGTGCGATGAGATGTGCTTGAATCTAAAAGTAAAATGTTCAATTTCCGATATAAGAAAGGATTTATTATAAACTATCTCGATGTGATCTGTTGGTAGCACCAATTTTAATAATCCATCCATACTAATATTATAAATTCGAAGGGGTTTCTGTGTGCTACGCTTTCATGGCCAATCTGTTCAACTGTTTTTGATGAAATTTTGTACAGAGATAGGCTACTTTTTATCTCGGAAAATTGAAGAGTTCCCGGGGTAATGAAAAAACATCAATCGACGCGGGACGAAGTCGTGGGCATCATATATTGGACTTATATACACAGCATCCTAGTTAAAATATGGTCCTAATTTCGGAACTCAGAAGAACAATCGTATTATTTTCTACAGAACTAAATAATCTGTTACCCTATTATAAATAAATACCCTAGTATAAAGCTCATTTCGTTTAAGAAGATAATATTATAATGGTTCCTCAAACTTTTATTTCTGTGATGACTGCCTTATTGGTCTAGTGGTTGGCATATTCGACTGCAGCCGACGAGGTACCGGGTTGGAGTCCCGGGTTCGAGTCCCGGGTCGGGCCATAACAAGTATTGGGCTTTTCTGACAAGAAATTCTCAGTTCTAGCCTGGAGTACGGAAGTTGGCGGTGTTTCACCCCCGTGCCTCTTAGAGCACGTAAAGCCGTCGGTCCTGCGCCTGATCACTCTCCGGTCGTGTCGGATTTTCCGTCCCTTTGGGCTATGAGAGTAAAGGAACAGAGAGTGCACCTGTGTATGCGCACACACTTGTGCACTATAGTATCTCCCGCGCAGATGGCTAATCTCTCTAGAGATAGGCCGCCGTGACCGAAATTCGGTCGGGAGGATATTATTTCTGTGATATATTATGGCGTAAAGTCGTCGATTCTGCGCCTAATCTCTCTCTGACTGCAAGGAATTAAAGGACTAAAAATTCTCAGTTCTAGCCCGGAGTTAGGAAGTTGGCGGTGGTGTTTCACCCCCGTGGCTCGGAGAGCACGTTAAGCCGTCGGTCCCGGTTATTATCACTAACATGATAATAGTCGTTAAAGCCCGCCAACCCGCATTGAAGCAGCGTGGTGGGTGTAAGCTCTAATTCCCTCTCTCCTATGAGACTGGAGGCCTGTCCCCAGCAGTGAGACGCTAATGGGCTGTAGCGGTGGTTGCACACTACAATAGGGAGGATGCTTAAGTCATTAATAAATCAAGACACGCGGAAGCGTGTCCAGCCAAAGTTCAAAAAAACTGGCGAGCAGCACCGTGTGTAATATTACACGAACCATTTGGAGCCACTTTTGACCCCCTCATAACTCAAAAACTATTTCACATAAACATGTCAAATTTGGCGCATATATTGAGACCCGTGAGATACATATGTGCTCCAAATTTCATAAGCACACCTCAAATGGTTATTTAGATATAAACGTACAAAAATCGACATTTTTATGCTCTACCTAGGTATAGATCAAAACTCTGACACGGGGCATACTACCATTGCTTAAAGCCGTATTATTTTAATATTGTTGACGTTTATGTTGTAGTGTTATAATCATTATTTTAAGGACGTCAAAGTACGTGACATTCAACCGTTATTTTGAAACAATACTGCTTTAAGCGGCGGTAGTAACTCCTTAACTATTGAAAATGACACATAATTATTATTTTAATGTAAATAATAATGAATAATAATATAGTTGCATTAAAACCTTACCTTCGTATTCATACATTTTGTGCAACGAAACGTCATTGACAGAAAAGAAGAAGAAACGTATTTGAAGTCGTCAGTTCAAGCTGTCAGTCATTGTGATTTGTATTCATTGTATAGAGTGGTTTTAGTGATATCGACTGTTTACCGTGCTTGTTTTCAATGTTTCACAAAAAACTTTTGATTTTGAACTTTTGCAATCAAAATTGATGAGATGTAGAAATGTGCTGTAGAGGTAGTCTGACCATAGATGTAATCTGTCAATGTCAGTGTAACTCTCGGTATACTATAATATATTTTTCTTGAGAATTCTCGTCTTTAATTATCTTGTACAATGAGTCGTACAATAGAATTACTGGTGGGTGAAACACTGACCTTACACCGAATAATAAGTACCTACTAATGTAAAACGTAAACTAAACTAATAGAAAAGTCATATTACAATGTAAAGGATTATTTGAATGATAGCAAGGCATGGGTATGAATTGTTACAGCGGCTGATTATGTAATGTTATATTATAAGTACATATATATAATTTCAAATATTTGTGAGATGGTGATAATAGAAAAAAGCGGAGTTTATTGCGGGATCTTCTCAGACCAGGGCACGTTTGGAACCCTCATAGCTTTAGTTTTAAGATATCGTATCGTATGTATCGTAATTATCACCATCACGTCTTATGCTCTGTAAGCATGACGTTCAGAAGGTGTACTTTGTAGGTACATATTTTGAATAAATATGTTTTGAGTTTGAGATTGAGTTCAATAATTTCTGTACAAAAAGTAATGATATCCCATCAAAAACATAAATGTAAAATGAGAGCCAAGTTCAAAATTGTGATATATATGCCTTGGTTGTTGACTTCAGCGACAAAAGAAGTGAGATCTAAATGGGTGCCAAGTTCAATGGTCAGTCCTGCAATTTATATATCCCATCAAAAACATAAATGTGAAATGAGAGCCAAATTCAAAATTGTGATTTAATATATGCCTTGGTTGTTGATTTCAGCGACAAAAGAAGTGAGATCTAAATGGGTGCGAAGTTCAATGGTCAGTCCTGAAATTTATTTATAACAACATATAATATTTTATAACAACTTAAAATATCATTTCTTCTTATAACTTAGTATAAAATGTTGAAGACTAAGGCTTTGGCTTGGCTAGTTTCCATATACGAATTATTATTAAATAGGTACCTAAAAGTACAGTTTCTACCAGCAAGCCAAATTTTCGGAAGAATAAAATAAGAACTTACAGCTTTACAACTTGTGAACGCTATAATTCGTATATGAAAACTAGCCAAGCCAAAGCCTTAGTCTTCAACAATTTACACTAAGTTATAAGAAGAAATGATATTTTAAGTTGTTATAAAATATTATATGTTGTTATAAATAAATTTCAGGACTGACCATTGAACTTGGCACCCATTTAGATCTCACTTCTTTTGTCGCTGAAATCAACAACCAAGGCATATATATCACAATTTTGAATTTGGCTCTCATTTCACATTTATATTTTTGATGGGATATATAAATTGCAGGACTGACCATTGAACTTGGCACCCATTTAGATCTCACTTCTTTTGTCGCTGAAGTCAACAACCAAGGCATATATATCACAATTTTGAACTTGGCTCTCATTTTACATTTATGTTTTTGATGGGATTATTTCTTACTGATTATTAAATAAAGTGTCCTTTCAAAAGGCCTAAAATTCATATTCTTAGTTTGTTTCGAGTTTGATAACGAAGTGCGTGATGACGTCACAACTATTTTTTTTCCTAACTAGAAGCGCGTTTTTAGGTTTGATAAAGAGTTGATTATTTAATTGAGTTGTCATCACACCAATTATGACAAATTATTAGATTAGCCGTTAAACTGGTGCGTCCCAATAGGAATTTATATGTATAAAAAAGCTCTTCCTTTATATTCTTTGACACCCGTATCGCCATGTTAGACCGGCGATCCGATAGCAGTCGCGTGAATCTTACAGATGCGTGTCGGCGTGAAATATTCTTCGGAATATACTACGGTTATTAGGAAAAAGTTATTAGGCTAGGTACCTACAACACTTGGCAAACCTCCTATTTTCCTAAAGATCGGTTCTGTGTATGTTAAAAATGTGACAACGTGAAATATGCCGTCGAAATGATGGAAATAGGTCGGCCATTTTTTCAGAAACCAATGTCGACAAAGGGTGAATATCAATATTTTTTCAAGGGAAAGGATTTCTTTTTGGTATTTGAGTTGTAACACGACCTCGTTAGGCTTACAATTTTGATTTGTGCATTCGCTATTGTATTGTTCATACTACGAGTAATATTACAAATACGTAAGTGTGTTTGTTTGTTGATTTGTCCTTCAATCACGCCGCAACGAAGCAACGGATCATGATATATTTTTTATATTTCGCATGGGTATAGTTGAGAAACTGGAGAGTGACAGACAGACAAACAGATAGGCACACTTTCGTTTTTTGTAATATAAACATGGAAGTACCGATTTTTTTAACATTTTAAAATCTAAAAATCCTTTGTGGAAATATTAACATCAAAGAGTTCGTACATGTACTTTAATTTCATAGCTCAAGTAAGATATACTTCCGGTTCTTTGTGACTGTATTCGATAAGCTTTTGAGTGAACATGCCTTTGTGGAGTAGAAATAGCTTTTTAAATCTTATATAATTTTCATTTGAGTGAAAATTTCCTTGACATTTTTTGCATTACAGCTTTGAAATTCTTGTATGATTAATTATAGAATTGACTAGCTTTTGCCTGCGATTTCATCCGCGTGAACTACACAAATTTCAAACCCCTATTTTATCCCATTAGGGGATGAATTTTCAAAAATCATTTCTTAATAATAGCCTATCAGCATGCAAAATTTCAGCCCGATTCGTCCAGTGGTTTAAGCTGTGCGTTGATACTAGATCATACTAGATCAGTTAGCCACCTTTTCCTTTTGTCGTACTCGTATTTAGATTTATTTTAAGAATGTTTTCGAGAGTTGTTGAAAATCAATGTAGTCAATGAAAGGTTAAATTCATTGAATGAATCTTATAAAATTAATGTTTAACAAAAACTAAAAAGCAATAAGTAAGTATAAACCATTTTATCTTGATATACTTTACATCATGTAACTACTACATAACCACTGTGAAATAAATAACAATTTATCAATGTTAAACAGTGTACTTAACTGTCTAATAAACCAACTGTACAGAAATATCGTTACAGGTTTTAAAGATGGCCTACATGAATTAATCAACAATATTTCACTCGCCATTCCTCAATCCTCACTCCGAGAGAATTTATAAAAATTTCAGAAATTTTAATTAACTTAGCTCAATATGGTCGCGTGAATTTGCGGACGATAATAATTGTCGTATTTCGGTGTTTTCAATAACATGAGAATATTCAATTTTGTGATTTTAGGTATGAAAGTTTACATTAACAAGTCAATTACATGAACAATTCGCTTGTAATGAGAGTTCAATTATTGATATTAATTAAATTGTTCTGACTATGAATATGTCTGCTTCGATTTATTTATATTTTAATCATTGATGTTTTTATTAATAAAGGATATTTCAAAATTATTTTGATGGCACCGTATAGTGCGATGCGGGTGCCAATTGGATCAATTATTGTCTTCTTGATTTATGAATAACATTAGGCCCTAGATAGATCATGCTGGCCTAGAAGATGCCCATTCACTCTTACCTTGAAGGCTCTTAAGTTGTACGTGGAAGGTAACAAATGCGCTGGAAGGTCATTATACATCCTGGCGGTTCGAATCGGGAACGTAGAGCAGAACCGTTTCATCCGGGTAGACTGGACGTTTGACCACTTAAGGATGCCAAAGCTGACAGTTTCTTGCTGTTCTGTGGTGGAACGGTGAAGGGAAAAAGTTCCTGAGCTTTGAATAAGCTACATCAATGAATAGGCGCCTGGTACACAGTATACACTACACAGTCAATATGAGAAACAAATCGCAAATATCAAATCATATTATCGTAATCATTTGACCTTTTTGACGTGCAGGCATCTATGAAGTACTTAAACCGGTCTGATTATCCTTTTGACAAGCGATTATGATTTCCTTACACAATCGAAGAGCTGGATCTCGATCCGACATCCGCGATCCAGATTGATCGTTTACCTTTTGGATTGACGGTCAAATTGGTAAATCCAACAGGTTTCAATCTCATGTTTTCCGCGTAGGCCTAATTATAAGTCTAAGTTGATCAATGTAAACCAAATAAAAAAATTAAATCCACTCTGTACACGATACACTGTGTTAGGTATTCCAAATACTTGTGTTCGTCAAATGGGCTTCAGGCCATCCATGCCGGGGATGGCAGGGTCAATTTGGGAATTTATAATTCCTGAATTTTCCCTAATCTGGCCTGATGGGAGGCTTCGGCCGTGGCTAGTTCCCACCCTATCGGCAAAGATGTGCCGCCATGCGATTTAGCATTCCGGTACGATGCCGTGCAGAAACCGAACAGGAGTATGGGTTTAATATAACTGCCATGCCTCTAACAGGAATAGCCCGCTACCATCTCAGACTGCATCATCACTTACCATTACATCAACTTGTAGTAAAAAAAAATAAGGTTATAAAATCTTGAGAACCTCACTGAAATGAAAGACGATACGAGAAAATGTTTATAAAAGAAAATTCTTTGATAACGAAATATCCTTTGAGGTAAATTTATAATAAAATTTTATTTCATTTCTGATGCAAGCAGTAATACTTAATTGTATACTGGCCTATTAGTGTTCTTTTTAGATCAATGAAGTAAATATGATTTGTCTATGTTTTAGAGCAAACCGTAATACATTTTATATTTTTTTGTTTAGGTTGTATTTTTCTGTAAAATCTGTGTCTATAGCTGTTACTCTTCAATCTGAATGTTTGTCGATTTACAGATGATTTACGGTATTTTATCAGTGAATGAACTACAAGTTTAATTCGCTATAATCCGCTACAGTAGACAAGTCTGTGTGGTACAGTGCGTGTCTTTCACCTGCAACATGTGACACCCACCACCCAGCAATTCGCACAGGCACAACACCACACCACACAAATCCTCCAAATCACTCTCAACGTACGTTTCACTCCGACACCGGAGCATCTTCAGGAGATGTTGACTCGACAATGCACGATTGTGAAGTGACTATGTGGAACTTGCGATACGATAGTCACTTCACAATCGTGCATTGTCGAGTTGCATTGTCGTGTTGAGAGTGATTTGCAGGATTTGTGTGGTGTGGTGTTGTGCCTGTGCGAATTGCTGGGTGGTGGGTGTCGCATGTTGCAGGTGAAAGACACGCACTGTACCACACAGATTTGTCTACTGTAGCGGATTATAGCGAATTAAACTTCTAGTTCATTCACTATCATGGACTTCCGCAAAGTAACGCCTGATTCTATTCGGTATTTTATCAGCCAATATGACGGTGTAAATATAACAAGCCTAATAACTAAACAGAGAAGAGGACTTGAATCATACGAAATGAAAAAAAAGAAACAGAAAAATTTGTTAATTGGATTTGAATAAGAATTACTACATTTGAAATCCACAAGTCCAACATTCCTTTCCCCACAAAGGTTTTCGAGGACAGATGATATCGTGAATGAGATATTAAGTCTTTTTGAATACGGCCACAGAGAGTGAAAGAGGAAAATTTTATCCTATAAATTCCGTTCTAGTTTTTTTCAATGGAAGTAAGTATTGAGGTTGTTTTATTTTGCTTATTTGATGGTGTATTTAAATTAGATCAAAGGTTTTAGGTACATAGGAGATCCAAAATCATATTATTTATTCATCAGTACTGTTTATTGATTGAATTTACCTATTTGGCAATTAGAAAAGGGTCGGCAAATTAGCTGAGTGAAGAACCTCAAAGATTTAATTAGAACATTATATTCCCGGGCCACTTGCACGACTTTTAAATTGATTGTTAACTATTTTAAATGCTGTTCCTTTTTAGCAACTACAATATGCATTTGCCAAAAAGTGACAGCATTAAAAAAATATAACTAAATCAGTTCAAATGTCCTTGTGCAAGCGGCCCTAAATTGTGCTAACGTAACAATAAGTAATCTTTGTAGATAAAATTCGACATGTACTTATTATAAGCCTCCAGTACTGTACGCTTACTCTCAGTTTTAACATTGCAAATACGATTGATCGACGTGAGAGCTCACCATACCAAGTGTAAGCGAATATTTTCGGTGAGTTACAAATCCGTCATCCAATGTGAAAATGACGTAATTCTTGCATTTTGAGATGTCAATCTGTATGAAAAGTAACGTTCGGAGTGCCAAAATAGCAAATGACATTAATTATCGTATTTTTTGTACGTTTGGTGAGTTATAAACTCAATCTGTCTCATCGGATTTCACTTGGAGTGGGAATGACTCGGTGACTTTTTGTTCACCATGTTTCCGCTTGGAGCGCTGGCTGTAGATATATGTAGGAGCTCACTTTCACCTCACTTTAGTGAAACGTTTTTCAAATTCGATCAATCTCAGAGTAAGGGTACTGACTACTGACTGCCTTGTTGGTCTAGTAGGTTACTGATTAGCATGTTCGACTGCGGTCGACGAGGTCCCGGGTTGGAGTCCGGGGTCGGACCATAACAAGTATTGGGTTTTTCTGACAAGCTATTCTCAGTACTTGCCCAGTGTATGGATGTTGGCGGTATTTCACCTCCATGCCTCAGAGAGCACGTTAAGCCATTGGTCCTGCACCTGATCTCTCGCCGGTCGTGTCGGATTTTCCGTCCCATCAGGCTATGAGAGCAAAGGAACAGAGAGTCCACCTGTGTATGCGCACACACTTGTGCACTATAATATCTACGCGCAGATGGCTAGTGTCTCTGGAGATTAGCCGCCGTAGCGAAAATTCGGTTGGGATGACAAATCGGAGGAAGCGTAAGTCTGCAGCAAAAAACTCCTTTGACTTGTCACTTTCGACCATCCACACGATTTGGGTTTTATGGTCATTAATATTTATTCTGTGGAAAATGGGCTTGAACTAGAATTCTTTGAAATCATTTATGGAAAATTTATATTGTATTACTTTCTAACAATAACATGGAACTCCGATACAAGATATGATTTTAACTTTATGCCAAATTGCTATTCAATTGAATTTCAAAGACAATATATTCCTGTGGATCAACATAAGTCAGGTATTGGGCTTTGAACAGTTTCGTAACGTTTTTCCTTCATATTATCATACTTTTACTAAATGTTATAAATGCAAAAGTGCGTTTTTTATTGTTTTATTGGTTTGTCCTTCAATCACGCTGAACAAACAAACACACTTGCGCATTTATAATATTAAGCATGATGTTTTGTAATGAGTAGAAACATCCAGTAGGTCGACCTCGGCTACTTTTTATCCCAGAATCTCATTGAGTACCCACGGGATTTATGTGGGAAATACACTCTACGTTCAGATTTTAAAAGAAGACAATACATGGTTGGTGTGTGATAATGCACCACAACAGCCCATTAACGTCCCACTGCTGGGCACAGGCCTCCACTCTCATAGGAGAGAGGGAATTAGAGCTTAGACCCACCACGCTGCTCCAATGCGGGTTGGCGGGCTATAGCGACTATTATCATGTTAGTGGTAATAACCGGGACCGACGGCTTAACGTGCTCTCTGAGGCACGGGGGTATAACACCGCCATCTTCCTAACTCCGGGCTAGTACTCAGAATTTCTAGTCAGAAAAACCCAATACTTGTTATGGCCCGACCCGGGACTCGAATCCGAGACCTCGTCGGCCGCAGTCGAACATGTCAATCACTAGACCAGTGAGGCATATAAAGTGTGATAATGCACATAGATTTGAAATTTGTAATAGAGATCATTACATAGGTAAACTAGTTGGTACCCGTCACTATGTCCGCGTGGATTAAGATTTTTTGATTCCCACAAGAACAATAATTTTTCGGGTTAAGTTTTTTTTTAATAAAACATTATATTATAATTTAAAAAAAGGGAATACTAATCGGATTGGAGGAGATCTGGACTCAAACCGGGATCCTGGACCTGTTTCCCACCTGAGCTATTATAACCTTGTTGATAGTGGCGAAATTTACGTTCGTATTCTAATGATATTGTAGCAGTTTTTCACTGCCTTAAAACACGGATAAAACGAAATTTTCAAAAAAATTATCCTAGCTAGATCGATTTATCGTCCCCGAAACCTCCTGCATACTAAATTTCATGAAAATCGTTCGAGCCGTTTCCGAGATTCAGATTATATATATTTAAATATATATATATATAAATATATATACAGGTATTATTATCGTTTAAATGCACCATGGTAAATAAATAGAAAGAATACATAAATGGAAATTGATATTATAAAAATGCAGGCGCCAAAATGGTAGAAATAAAATTCATGCTATAAAACTGATGGCCATAGGTATACGGCCATAGGTATACGGCCAAAGTTGTATTTCGCAACATGCAGTACCTGTTTAAATTTGTAGTTATATTTTCTTAATCGTAGACCTATCGCTATAGTATCGACTCGTCGTAAATTCGAACAACCTATAACCCAGCCAAACGAACAACACACCAATGTCAGTGTAAACATTAGCTGTATCAATACACACAGCAAATACGGTTAACAAGCTCTTGATATTTTTCACGCATAAAATAGACTTTATGTGACTAGACATAAGAACTAAGTAGGAATGGTTCGGTAAAGGAAATTGATGTGAAATATAAAAGAAGGGTGAATTGGCACTATGGACGGAAGCCTTGCCAAGAAAGCAATAAGCTTAGCCTCTTATATACGGAAGAAGTTTAGGTCAGTTTAATTTTATTTTTATAGGTGCATAGGATGCTTTGTTATCCGCTTTATTTTATTTTTCACTAAACTATTAACTACATGATTCCCGCGACTTCATCCGCTATGATATAGGACTTTTGAAAAACGTGTGGAAATCTTTGATTTTCCGGGATAAAAACCTATACGGGCCGCGAAAGCGTGGCCGACACACGTAGCGACACACTCCGTATTTATAATAACACTAGCTTATGCCCGCGACTGTCTGCGTTGAAAAAGTCATTTTTGATTAGTATGGATAACTCAGCAATTTGCTGTGATTTCAGCTGATGCTAATTAAAATAGTATCCTCCCGACCAATATTCGGCCACGGATGCTGTGATATAATGTTATGTTGCACAGATGTACACGCAAACATTTGTGTACTCTCTATTCCCTTACTCTCATCGTCATATGAGAAGGACGACACGACCGATGCGATTCAGGCGCAGGACCGACAACTTTACGTGCTCTCCAAGAAGTGGGGTTGAAACAAATGGTATCAAATTTACTAAAATTTTAAAAGCACAAAGGATAGAAGCAAAATTTGATAATAAGTTATAACCAGTATCTGCTTGTTTAAAGAGTTTTCTAAAAGACGAACAAATAATAAAATATTTAGATACCGTAATATTGTAATTATAGTAGATTATACACCAAGGGGATAATGCACTGTTTTATGTCACGGGCGCTACATTGAATCCTGAACGTAACGAAGGACTCCAAATTTAACTCCCGAGCGCAGCGAGGGTGTTATAAGTTAATTCCCGACCAAATCGAGGGAATTAAGATTGAGTCCTGAGTGCAGTGAGGGATTCAAGCGCCCAAGAAAAAAACTGCTTTATCCCGGTGGTGTATACTCTACTTTATACTTCTACCATAACACTAAAACAAACTGTAACGGTTAGATATTTATTGCAAATCATAGTAAGTAGGATACATAGTTCTAGTAAATAATAAAAAGAAAAGACAAATTAAACTTTTTATTTCAAACTTTTTGCTTTTCATGCTGCCAGTGTTTATGCAGGTACACATACTCCTTGGTTTAAAAACTTTTATGTCAAATGGTACGATCGTTTGGTCGACCAGTCTGGAGCCTAGACTCTGTTGTGCATATTTACAGTATGGGGTTGGTCAACTAGTTGGGCGATCGATCGACTAGATTACGGCCCTAGGGCACGAAAACTGACTTTAGACCCGCAAAAGTATGATTAAAACAGTAGTAAAGGTATGGTAGAAGTATAAAATACATTTATAGTCTAGGCAATAAAGCTAGTGGACTCCAACAATACTTCCTTAGGTGACGAAACATTACAGTATGATAAAGTATCATGAGTTAAATATCCAATTAAAATCAGAGAGAAAGTAAGGTTTTATTATGCTTATACCCAATTGTTAAAGCAGGAAAGTACATAATCGCGTAAACGTAGTTTAGAATTGATAATAAAATTAGTTTAAATATCGATGTTCTGCATGTTTATTTATTTTGATATTTCGGTTTTGAGTGTAATATACTACCTACTATTATTTTAAAAATAAATCGAGAAAATATTCAGTCATAAATATTAAGTTTCAAGTATATCTAACTTACACATGATTTTTTTTTTGGATATTTTTGTATAATTATGTACTAATTCATACCATACTACAACCCTGCCAAGTTTCAACGACTGAGGATTCAATGCGGGTGTCTCCATACAACCCCGTGGCTTAGACTAATAGCTATAAGAAGATGTTTTTATACCATAATCTAGTAACTTTTTACAAAAATACATTAAAACATAAAACAACAATAATAACAGACAAAATTTTTTACAAATTTCTTGTAACATCTAAATATGAGCTAATTTGTCGATGGAAAATTGCTTTCGCACAGTTTTCCGTATTACGAGCATTAAATGTTAGACCACATTGTATAGGCGGAAGCAAGAAACATTTAAACATATCACATTTACTGAAAAAAAAGGTACCGTTAGCACTATATAGCTATCTCATTTATTTTTTCCAAATTAAAAAGAAGTAAATAACACACATTGTAATAAGTATATACGAGTACCTACCTACTTACTTTCATAATATATGCTTACAATAAATCTGCTTTAACATGTAGCAATCTATGGTTTAAGTCGTTGACGCTACAGTAATTATCGTTATATATGTCACCGTAAGATTATAATCTAACTCGCGAAATTGTCGTTTAAGCTACTGCCTATGTGCTATTCCAGACTATAATCTATCTCGGTGCCAAATTTCAGCAAGATCCGTTCAGCCGTTGGGCCGTGATTGAGTAACAAACACCCATACATCCATACATCCATATATCCATACATCCATCCAAACTTTCGCATTTATATAAAGTACTATTAAGTATTCTGGTGGCAACAATTAGTATTCTATTAACTGTGGGTACCTATATATTATTTACTAGATGATGCCCGCGACTTCGTCCGCGTGGATTAAGGTCTTTCGATTCCCGTGGGAACTCTTTAATTTTCTGGGATAAAAAGTAGCCTATGTCCTTCCCCGGGTATCAATCTATCCCTATATCAAATTTCATCAAAATTGGTTGAAGAAATATTTTTTGATTTGATTTTGATTCCCGCGGGAACTCTTGATAAAAAGTAGCCTATGTCCTTTCTTGGGATACAACCTATCCCTATGTAGTTTATTCTTCTTCTTATTCCTGCCCTTATCCCATAACTAGTTGATAGCTGCGACTTCGTCCACGTCTTTGAAGTTTTTTTTATTCCTGCGGGAACTCCTTAATTTTCTGAGATAAAAAGTAGTACATGTCCAGGTCCTCAACTACATCCATGCCAAGAATCACGTCAGTCCGCTGCTTCGTTGTGGCATAATTGAAGGACAAACCAACGAACCAGCAAACCAAGAAACACACTTTCACATTTATAAAATTAGCATGATTAAGTGAATTCCGCTCCGCTCGTATACGTAACCCCACTAATGCGGCTAGATTCCCCCGTAGACGCGTGCATTATAAATGCTTTGCGGGTATCGCAATTCGCGTAGCAGCCGATTCGACGGAGTTTTATTCCCCAATACACCGATACTTATTGCCTTCGCTGCTCTACATTTATTTTATTTCAGGTGGATTAAAAGCAGTATTATTATAATATTGTTTTTAATTTTCTTTTATTATTTCCTTTTCTAGGTTGCCTGGAAGAGGTCGCTTCTCAGCGAAAAGGCCGCCTATTGTACAGTTTTTCATAATTTCTTGTATTTGTTTAATGTGTGTTTTATGTATGGTGTTCAATAATAGTACATTATTGCAAAGGCTGGGGAATAGGCAGGTCGAGTATGACTTCACTAATACGAGACAGGCAATTGCCATTTCCGCCGAGACATACATAGTACTTTTCTCAAAAGAATGCAGGAAAATAAAACATACTTTTTTACCTTTGTCGCTAAATATATATCATCTAAGGCTTTAATTAAAAATTGCTTCATGTTTTCGCCAGTAAAAATTTTCGATTTCTTGCTTTTGAATCCGGTCGATTGTCCTTTAAGAAAAGTAGCTAAGTTCCCATAATTTTTCAAGTTAATGCCGTTTTTAACATGAAATGTACATTTCAGCATGGAATAAATTGCCCATAATGTAGATGGCTTTTTAGTTTTAGCAATCTCATTAAAATACGCCAAAAATACTGTTACGGAGAAAATGTTCACTTTTTTCCCGTTTTTCCAACTCATAAAATTTTCATATACTTTCATGTATTTTTCTTTGGACTTCGCTGGAAGCAGGTTTTCCATTGCCAATTTGGCTTCTGATCTTAAATCTGGTGGAGTACAATTCACTCTTCAATCCATTTCACTCTCTCAACCGTTGGAACTCATTTTACTTATTATTAAATTTATATTTATTATGTATGTAAATAACAAATCAAGACGAATTTTCAGCTTTGCCGCCAATTTATTTTTTATCATCTGTGCCGACAGGCAAACGCATTTAAGGCTATACAGCCACCAATTTGTACTAAGCAAAGAGACTATGGTATGCCAAGAATGACAAAAGAGATCCGATCAAAGAGTATTTAATAACCCCAGCACGCCTTTTCATACAACAGGAGCATTGTAATGTTCCAAATTCAAAAAACGCTCCTGCAATGGATTTGATTTTCTTTGTCCGAAAATTCGATACTTCGCGTGTTCTTTTTTCGAAAATAATGACAATATTTCCATGCATGTTTGAGAAAAGTATATTTTCATTTTCATTTCAGTTTCAGTTTTGGGATGTCAAGGTACGTCATGTTAAACGTCAATTTTAAAACAATACTGCTCGAAGCGATGGTAGTAAGCCCACCGGTTTATTGTTGCGGAATTATAGTGAACTAGCTAATGCCCGCGACTTCGTCCGCGTGGATCGAGATTTTTGGTTCCCGTGGGAACTCCTTACTTTTCCGGGATAAAAAGTAGCCTATGTGTTATTCCAGACTATGATCTATCTCTGTGCCTTTCATCCACATCCATCCATACATCCATCCATCCAAACTTTCGCATTTATAATAATTATTAGTATAGATTGCTTTTTTAGATTTTTATAAAAATTCCAATACAAATTAGCCCTTCACTGCGACCTCAACTGGTTGCAAGTGATGATATTGTATAGTCTAAAATGCCAGGGGGCAAAATTTTTAGGAGTAGGTGTACAGTCAGATTCAAACTTTATGTCGTCTCGGCAACGTCTGAAGTTAGCCGCGAGTGTAGAGTCGCGCAGGTAAGGACAACAGAACCGTTCCGCTGATACCTAATGTTGTATTCTGCGCATCGAAACGCACGATATTCCTTGATGTTCATTAGAAGACGTCATAAAGTACTAAATTAACCCTGCCAGGATCAATCCCGTGATCATTCAGTTGAGAGACTCATATATAGAGCTCACCAATGCGCCAGGGGGGTTGTCCGTCGTCGTAAAATAATCCATAAAGAATGCGAAAACGTGTCTATCTGCTACGCTTGAAAGGCCCATTTTTTCTACCCACCACTACAGCCTATTAACGTCCCACTGCTGGGCACAGGCCTCCACTCTCATAGGAGAGAGGAAATTAGGAGCTTAGACTCACCACGCTGCTCCAATGCGGGTTGGCGGGCTTTAACGACTATTATCATGTTACTGATAATAACCGGGACCGACGGCTTAACGTGCTCTCCGAGGCACGGGGGTGAAACACCGCCAACTTCCAACTCCGGGCTGGCACTGAGAATTTCATAATTGAAAAACCCAATACCTAACAATTTTTATGCCCGACCGGGAATCGAACCCAAGACCTCGTGATCCGCAGTCGACTACGCTAACCGCTAGACCAACGAGGCAGTATTTTTTCTACCCGGTGGCTAGAAAATGACAAATTCTTCTTTTTATACGGAGGAGTTCCCGGAAGAGTTAAAAAAGAAACAATACACGCGGATGAATTCGCTGGCATTATCTTGTTTTATAACTGATTTAAAAATGTGTTATTTTTATTAATAAATAACATAGGTAATTCACACTCATTGTGAGAAACACCGCTGAGAAGTTTGATTTGACTCACCTCATACGAGCGTGGTGGCCACATCGTGTGTTATATTAAAAGAATGTTTCCACCCTCAAAAAGGCTTAATTACCACGAACAATGAACCTCCCTGTTGCTGCTCGTTGTTATGTCATGTCAGCAAGGCTTTACTGCAGATCACAATACATGTCACAAATGTTTTAACTTATCGTCAATCGAATGTAAATCTTAACAAGTAAGTTTTAAGGTTTTAATTGCTACGGCTGTGATGTTTAGGCTATGATACATTTCAATTGCTTGACCATGTCGTTGGATTTAGGCAGATTATAGGTAATTGAATTAAGTCCAGTAGTGTACAGTTATGTGGCTAATAGTTGACGGCAGTTAGCCTTGGACACCATAGGAACTGTGCAACTATCCATATTTCTATACTTAATCGACAAACCGAAGTGAAGGTCTGAGTCTACTTGAGTGAATTTGCACTTATCCGTCCTTCCGTCCGTCCGTCCGTCTGTTAGAGCCTTATTACTTCTGAATTACTGAACGTAATTACTTCAAATTTAAATATAATATGTAAACCGATGGCCTTCAGCCGAATATGGCTTAAACAGTTATAAAAATATTTATTTCAGGGGGGCTCTGATAGAAGCGAATGCAAATTAAAATATTGTTTATAGCGTTACATGGGATTTTGGTATATCATTTTAAAGATAATTAGGAATAGAGTCCAAAAATTTTTTTTTTTTTAATTTTTCCCCTTAAGTTGACGAAATGGGGGGCTTTCAAAGTGGAGATTTTCTAACGTCCAAAGTTGACCTGAGAACTCTCAATTTTCTGAAAGGCTGAGCCTGAATCAATTATTTGAATTATATCCTGTAACACAAACTAATTTTATTATTTGTTGATTAATAAATAATAAAATTAGATAAATATTTTATGGAAATGAAATAATTTAATTTTTAATGAGCTTCAGCATTTTTAACAGAACTTCACAATGATGTAAGCAGATGGCGTTGGTTGTATCCCAGGGAGGAATCAAAATCCACGTGGACAAAGTCACGGGCATCATGTAGTAATTATATATTATTTATTATAATGAAATTCGAAAACCGACGGTGTATTGGCAGGGCATGGTTAGAAAAAGCCCCGTTGGTCTAGCGGTTAGCATAGATCATGAGGTCCTAGGTTCGATTTCCAGTCGGGCATAAAAATTGATAGGTATTGGGTTTTTAAGTTAAAAAAATTTCAGTGCCAGCCACGCAACATCCACGTGCCTCGGAGAACACGTTTAGCCGTCGGTCCCGGTTATTATCACTAACGAGATAAGTCATTAAAGCCCGTCAACCCGCATTGGAGCAACGTGGTGAGTCTAAGCTCTAATGCCCTGTCGAGCAGTGGAACGATAATGGGCCGTAGTATGAGTGTGTGTAGCTATTGTGTTTGGTTATTCAAAGGCACAAATAGGTACAATTCTTTGTGACTCGCGTCAAAAAGATATTAAGATGCTCAAAAAGCGTCATACGAGTAAGGCAAAATAAAATGTGGACACCAATTTTTCCGACATCGCTTGAATTTTGCGTCATTCTTTCATAATGAATCTCACCTCACGTTCGGAATGTTTTCACGAGAAATTTAATCAACTTTGGCTAAGAAGTTATGTAACCAACTCCATGTTATTTTATCTGATAAAAAAGATTTTTTTTATCTTAAAAATCTTTGATTTATTATATTATTATAGTATAATAGGTTATATACTATTTTACTTCAATCAATTAAATATATCGCTACCTTGGGGTAGAAAGGTCGTAAAAGCCAAAACCCTTCTTTTCAGGACGAGCAAAATACAAAATTTTAAAAACATTTTGCATCACATCACATTACATGCCTTACTATAAACTTGGATAGCAAAAATCATAATACCTAAACACCCTACTGTACTATGCGTGAATAAATTCTAATTTTATCAGTTTATCAATCAAAGGACATGACCAGTAATTGCCCTCCGATTCGGGACAATGCACAGGATTTCCGTTTTTACAGTAAGGTTTAAAAATTCAAAACGAAATTATTATGGATTTATTATTCCAAATAAGGTCGGGGTTCAAATGACAAAAAAAAACAGTACGTTTATTGTTTAAATCTTGAGCGTCCGCTTTCCTCTTTAAGCACTACTCCATTTTGACGTTCCATTATATCCATGCCTAATAATAATCTTGTAACCCTACATGAATACCATTTAAGTACCTTAGTTATTATATTAGGAATGATTTATTTTTGATCAATTAAATAGTAATGAAAAGGAAATGTATGTTTTGTTTATAATTATTTTTATTTTTTGGCAAGTCTCAAACTAATCGATCGAACAAAGCATTTTGAAATACTACGTTTAAAGGAACGCCCTGTCACATTGCATATGCTGCCATCTGTGGTCGAATAGTTGAACTTGTTAACGAAAAGTAGCGAGCAATACTTAAAAATATTTTCTAGACTCACCACAATAACTAGCGCCATCTAGTGTGGGAAAGCAGTTTTTGGTGAAACTTTTTTTATCTATTTTCTCAGTTTTCAGAGCCTTCAGACTCCTGAAACTTTTTTATTTGAAAACTATAAAATATAACAATTACAATAATAAAGAAATAATACTTGAAAATATTTTTTTAGACTCGCTTAACACAATAAATAGCGCCATCTAGTGTGGGAAAGCAGTCTTTTGGTGAAACTTTTTTGTTCATTTTCGCAGTTTTCCGAGCCTTCAGACTCCTGAAACTTTTTTATCTGAAAACAGTGAAATATTACAATTACAATAATAAAGAAATCATTGCTGAACATTGATTTTTGACACCTAGGCAAGCTGCCATAGTTCCACCGGTCAAGTCCTTTAGTAATTTTTTTAAATGATGAATTTACTAAAACATCCACTCCACTTTCCACTTTGGATTGCACATTGTTCTTTTCAAGTGTTTTTTTTTTTAATTATTTTATGCAAGCGTGAAATATGCATACCAAATAAAGATCTGGTGGGAGTTTCCAGGTTCGACTCCCGGCAGGGTCAATTTGGGATTTTATAATTTCTGAACTTGCACATTGTTCTTTTTAAGTGTCTTTTTTTAAATTATTTTATGCAAGCGTGAAATATGCATACCAAATAAAGATCTGGTGGGAGGTTCCGGGTTCGACTCCCGGCAGAGTCAATTTGGGATTTTATAATTTTTGAACTTTCTCCGGTCTGGTCTGGCGGGAGGTTTCGGCCGTGGCTAGTTACCACCCTACCGGCAAAGACGTACCGCCAAGCGTTTCAGCGTTCCGGTACGATGCCGTGTAGAAACCGATTAGGGGTATGGGTTTAATACTGCCGTACCCCTAACGGATTAGCCCGCTACCATCTTAGGCTGCATCATCACTTACCATCGGGTGTGATTGCAGTCAAGGGTTAATTTGTAGGGGCGTAAAAAAACTTTCTGTTTCTGTTAAAAGCAAAATACTAAGTATATTTTTTTGTTTAATCGTGTTGTTTTTATTCAAGAAAACGTAAACACAACGTTAATGATACGATACAGTGGCAGTAATTATAACCAAAAGTACTGAACTTTGGTTTTTACAACCAAGCACAATTTGTTGCTTTGGTAGCACACCATACTTGACTCAAATCTGCTGTCTTTTACCACCTGAACTTTAAAAAAAATATGGTATTACTCCAAATGGTCCTAACAATAATATTTTTTTGGTTCTTACATCATAAATTCCAATGAAAACTCTATAGACGTTAAAATCATCTGGGCCGTAAAAAACATTTTTTTGCGAATTTGAAAGCGTCACATAGAGCAATCGATAGAGCGGAAAATTCTGAATAAGACTGCATTCATAACTCATTTTCGGCAAAATGGTTTATACGACCTTTCTACCCCAAGGTGTCGATATTAATAGATGTTAAAAAAATTACGAAAGTTATAGTATTGAACAGAAATATAGACAAAAATATCAATTTTTATTTAATTAACAAATCTATAGTTTAGTTGCATGCCAGCTATGGCATTTTGAATGCTGCCTATATCAGAAACATGTACGTAAGTATCAACAACAAGTCATAATTAAAAAAATTAAAAACACGACTGCCCTGCCAAAAACGAACTAAAAAGTTAAAAATCTAAATTAATCTAGTTATATAGAATCTTATTCACATATTTATTAAATTATATTTTTTTGTGAATCACTGGTACTATAGTGTTATATATTTTTGGAATCTTTTTTTTTTAATTTTACTAGCCTATGTCACCCGGAAGAAGCTAGGGATTCTAATGATACCTTATTTATCAAAATCGGTTCAGGCGTATAGAAGTTATGGTGGAATATGCAAACTCACATCCATACATACATACATACATACATACATGGACCCTGAAAACAATATACAGTCGTACAAAAACTGTATAATTTTAGCCTCGCACCTACTTTCGGATGAACGATACGGACAGGTACCCAAAATTTACGAACAGGCAGACAAATTTATTATATTCTTTAATTTACAAGGTGATGGCCGCGACTTTGTCCGCTTGAATTACTCGTAAGTTACATGTTTTCCCGCGGGAACTCCTTAATTTGGAGCCTATTTCCTTCCGCCGGATGCATGCTATCGCCATACAAAATTTTATCAACATCGCTTCAAAAGATGGGCCGTGAAAGCGTAGCGGACAAACAGGCAGAGAGACATACTTTTGGATTTATAATATTAGTATGGATATGTCACCGTAAGATTGTGAAAATTGGCAGATTGCAATCTACCGCTTTTTATCTCGATAGATTGTAAACTGTCGACAGACTGTGAACCGTTCAATATTCTGAGTGTCAATTTTTTAAATATTCATTGTATTTACGTTTTTTTGTCTTTTTTTTGTAGGGTAGGTTATGGTTCGACGTACATAATTAGGTAATAATAAGCCCGCAGGCCAGGTATTTAGGTTCTATCGGGATAACTAACAGGTTACAATCTGCCGTAAAATAATGCGTTAAATTGTAATCACATTTACAATCTCGCTGGATAGATTACAATGTTACGGTTTTCACAATTTTACGGTGACAGATACATCATACTTCTGATATTTTTCACTCTAGTTTGAAAATGTAAAAAGATTAAAACCACTGTTGCTCGTATTGTTATTGATCGTTCCCACAAAAACAACAGCGAGAAGTATCGCTTTTTGAAATAAAAATTCCATTATTCAATTTGACCGATCCTGACACCTAAACAGATTAAATTCATCTGCTTTTATGTTAAAATGCACATCCAAATTTATTTTATTTTGTGCTTGAGGAAAATTAGACTATACATATATGAAAGTATCATGTACAGATTTGAGTTAATAATCCATACTAATATTTTAAATGCGAAAGTGTGTCAGTCTGTCTATCTGTCTGTATATGTCTGTCTGTCTGCTACTTTTTAACAGTTCTTCTTTTCAACCGATTTTGATTAAATTTGGGATGATATTTGGTTTGATATCATGGGTTATATCCCGGGGGAGGGCATAGGCTTTTTATCCCGGAAAATTAAGGAATTCGGGAAATTAAAAAACTAAATCAACGCGGACGAAGTCGTGAACAACATCTAGTAATAAATTGAATGGACTAAAGATAGAACCTTTCATATCTCAGTCCAACAATGGCAAGTCTCAAAACAAAACTCTGTCGTGAATTCATCTTGAGTCTGAATCGGATAGCTCATCAATCTATCTCAAACGTCCAACCCTGTTTAACACCCCAACGGATAGGGATAAGGCAGCTTAATACACTTCAAACTGTCTACCCTTGCTTCTTGAGTTGGAAGTGTGTACTAAATAATTAAGGATCTGTGTTCTTGGGACGAAAAACAGAACATCGTGAGGAGAGGATCGAAACATTTGTATGCCTGAAAACCCATACTAATATCACAGCGTAAGTGCAAAAGCCAGCGTGCTCCACCTTAGACTGCATCACCACTTGCAAGCAAGTCTGATTGCAGCCAAGCGCTAGCCTATATATTAAAAAAAGTACATATTCATACAGTGGCTCGCTTCCCATATTTAAAATGACAGACCCGGATACCGTAGCATTAGTATCACCTTGAGGTACGGCATCTCTTTATAGAAATAAAGGGGTAGGAAACTGCATACTAATTTGCCTTTAGAGTGAAAGAATTTGGTATTGAAAATTGTGCCTGTTTTCTCCATCACGTCTGTCACCCGGTGATCGGCCTTGACAAGAAAGAACCTACCTATCTTTTAAGACTGAACTGATATTTAAAATTTGTGTGCCTTTCTGTCCGTCTGCTACATTATACGGCCCGTCTCTTAACTATTTTTGACAAAATGTACTAATGAACGAAAGAGACGAAGATATAGATTGATCGTATTTTGACGACCTCCGTGGCGTAGTGAAGAGCGCCTTTGCAGTGTTGTCTTAACGTGCGTAGGTCCCGGGTTTGATCCCCGGCAGGGTCAATTTGTGAATCTATAATTTCTGAAGTTTCTCTGGTCTGGCCTAGTGGGAGGCTTCGGCCGTGGCTAGTTACCGCCCTACCGCCAAGCGACTTAGCGTTCCGGTACGATGCTGTGTAGAAACCGAAGAGGTATGGGTTTAATATAACTGCCATGCCCCTAACAGGTTAGCCCGCTACTACCTTAGACTGCATCATCACTTACCATCAGGTGAGATCGCAGTCAAGGGCTAACTTGTAGTATACCATTGTTTTTTTAATTTATCCTCAACCCAGTAATGCCCAGAAAGTCTAGGTAGCAAAGCGTCGATGTGGAAAATCTAATTTATTCGATACTAATGTTATATGTATGTTAAGTGTTTGAGTATCAAACATCCATCCACCCATCCAGGATGGATGGATTTTTGATACTCAAACACGCCAGAACGGCTGAACGGATCTGGATGAAATTTGGCACAAATAGATTATCGTTGGGACAATTTTTGTCCCGGAAAATTAAGGAGCTACCGCGGGAACCAAAAAACCTCAATCCACGCGGACGGAGTCGCGGGCATCAGCTGAGCAATATGTCTAATCCTCCTAAAGCTAAAACCTAAGCTAAAATATAAACAGTGGTTGACAAATAATTACAGAGGGTGTTTGCACTGTTATTATTTCCACATGTGTTATTTTACACTGCTTCAAATCAAAGGGTTAGAATGAAGGCACTCATTCGTAACAGCGTTATGTCACGCGACGGTTTTTAAATAAAACAGACATTACGAGTTCGGATCACGCGATCGCTTAATCAAATCATATCAAATATTTTTTTATTCAAGTAGACTTTTAACAAGTGCTTTTGAATAGTCGAGTGAATCGGAATAACGTTCCTAACGAGAAGAACCTGCAAGAAACTCGGTGGTATCTTTCGAAAAAATCATTTAGAATTACGTCAAAGAGTAAATGTAACATAAGTAACTGCAGTCTTAAAAGCATTGCTGGAACGAGTCAAATCTATACTTTTTTATCATTATAATAACATAATCTTCAACAGCGTAATAAGCTTTTTCAAAAGCATACATTCTATTATTTTTGGGTGACCATGATGCAACCTTCAGGCACGCATCTTAAATTGCCAAGCAATGTCACTTGCAATATTACCAGTTCCAAAGAGTTCTACATAAATTTAAATTCAAACGTGTCAAAAATAAACTTTTACAAAAGCTTTGAACATGTTTTTAAAGATGTTTGAAGTCCCATCTATCTAGAAGGCAATAAATGAATATTGTAAACATCATTGCCTGGAGCTATCGGTTTAGGTAACTGGCAAGCGGTACGGATGTTATTTAGGGTGAAGCGGTGGCCCGAGGCGGAGTACTTAGGTCTCTATCAGGCCTCCGAGCTGAACAATAACTTACGCACGGATTGAACGTGGGCTGATAGTTAGTTTGATAGATATCCCGATTTAGTTATTTGGTTTCTGCAGGCCACTAGGGAGATATTTTACCAATTCGATATTTTTTTATGGAATTGATAAAGCACTAGGCGATCTAGCTTTATATCTGTGATCTACCTTTTTATGTAGGTATGTGTGGCACAATTTGGAAATAAACATTTTTTCTTTCTTTCTTTCTACCATGAAATTGACGGTTCCATACACATCGTAGTTAACTTTAACGTGTGATCGAATAAGTAAAAATCTCCCACTAGGCCTAGTGCTTCTATATTTCACGTAGTCCAAAGGAATTCTTTACAATCTTTTCGGTGTGAATACATCAGTATTTTTTTATTCCTATATATACCTGTTAGGGTTATAGCAATTACATTAAACTCGTACTCCTAATCGGTTTCTGCTCGTCATTGTGCTTTGCTCGTGCTAGAACACATCACTTGGCGTCACTTTGCCAGTAGTGTGGTAACTATCCACGGCCAAAGCCACTCACCCGACCAGACAAGAGAACATTCAGACATTATAAATTGCCAAACTGACCCTGCTGGGGATCGAACACGGAACCTCCCTCTTAAAAGACCACAGGTCGTCAAATCTTTTTAATTAAGTATAATATAACTTTATTTCCGACTGCAGTCTAGAAATATTTGATCTATAAAACTTTATTTAGAAGTACGGCGGCGCTTTGTCAATATTTTAGCAAACTAAGTTACCCATACAAAATTGCGGTGCGCAAACGTCCAACGTAGATTTCCTGTGGGACACATCTGATTCAATAAAGTACTTCTGTAACTTCTTACCGCAAGAAAATCACAACTTATTGAGAAAATGCACATGTATTTTTTAAAATATTTGGGTACAGAATACATAGTAAGTTTTCTAATAAATTTAACATTGTCGGAACTCATAAATAGTAATAATTATTGTATCTAGAAAATAAAACTTATCTTTATCTACTACTCCTTAAACAGTTCGAGTTACATTTTAAGCTGTCAAATGATTTTTTGGTGTTATTTTTTTTAATGGGACCGATGAAACACGATTATATGATTTAAAAATACTCCGCAGTAAGAGATAGTTTTCAACAATCCAATTATTTTATTGAAAAATAGGTCAACGTTCATTAATATTATACGATTTGCAAGTGATTCCCAGAGCACTCAGGGCATTTAAACACTATCAAGTATTAAAATATTTAAACAAGCTTTCGGATTTCCTATAATCACTGAATAATAATTACATAACTTGGTGCATGGTCATCCTGATCATCCTTCTCTCTCGCACATTCTAACATGTTTAATGATTGTGAAAAACTCAAGTACACTTTAACAAATTTATCCCGAACAGGTCATAAACAAATAAAATTGCGTTCTCTTTAGAGATATTTTTAACATAATAAAATTCCCAGATTTTGATAGAGAAAAATGGCTATGGCAAATTCTGAATTTTTTCGCCATTTTTTTTTTAAATGTAACACACGGGAACGTTATTAACATCTGTAATTTTGCTATTCAAAAGCACTTATAAAAGTTCATTTGAATAAAAATCATTTGAGTTTGAGTTTAAGGGTGCTTATGCAGTAAAAGAATGATAAATGCTTTTCTTGCCTAAAGAACGTTAGCGCTATAACTCAAGCTTATGTCTACCTACGTCAAAATTTGTTGATGCAAATCGCCTGAAGCATACTCAAAGCACTGAAGTTTTGAAGTGAAACTTCTATAGAATCATTGTGATGTAGTCTGTGTGTAGAAAGAGACAAACATATTCATAATAGGATTTAGACCTGCAAGAGAATGAGATAGAATGCGAGGTTTATTTGTCTCATTCTCTCGTAGGCTAATTTTCTGAAGTTTAACTTCTGCCGTGTGTGAATTGCACACACTTTTATTTAAAAAATTATTTGATAACAACAATATTTTCGGTTCGTTTGAAATGTGTAACAAGTCATAATTTAAAAACATTTAAAACACGACTGCCCTGCCACAAAACGAACTAAAAAGATAATAAAAATCTAAATTAATCTAGTTTAATAGAATCTTATTCACATTATTATTAAATGATATTTTTTGTGAATCACTGGATATTGAACTACAGTGTTATATATTTTTGGAATCTACTCTTCATTTTCTAGATGATGATTAAATAGTTAATCTTATTTTCGAATTATTTTTTTCAGCCTTAGACTTTAATGCGAGACCATGATCATCAATTTCACCATCAATTTTTTTTAAATTTTACTAGCTTAAGTTACCCAGAATAAGTTAAGGATTCTAAAGATACCTCATTTATCAAAATCGGTTCACGCGAATAGAAGTAATGGTGGAATATACAAACTCACATACATACATACATGAATCCTGAAAAAAATATACTCCTTTTTTCAGGCAGTCGTATAAAAATACTGGTGAACTCTTTATTAAACCATGTGAAACCTTGATAAAACCCGTTAAGAGTCTACACTCCCCTCTTTCTGTGGTTTAATTACGACTTCTACGATGACGGCTGGACTGGAAAAAAAAAGGGCAAAATGAAATCTCATTTATTCCCTTCCGCAGTTGCCCACATCTCATAAAACCATCGATTTCATTACTATTCACGTCGTCCGATTGAAATAGAACCTTGTACTGAAAGGCATTGGATTCGATTTTGACATTTTCTTTCTTTTTTTGTATGCTTGCGTGTACCGTGTTCGTGTATGATTTTATTTGGACACACGGGAATTTTAACATGCTAATGAAATTAAGCTGATCAAGGTGCCTTTTAATTAAAAATCATATTTTCGTCGTTGTAAAAATTATGTAATAAAAAATCGGCAGATGACTTTTAGCTGGATGATAAATGAGTAAGTTGTTATTATAGATTAAATGAGTAGTATAAGTTCAAACATCTCAAACAGTTCAGGCTCAAACATGCTTGGAAATTTGAGCATTATTTTGGCAACCTTCTTTGAGATAAATCGAAATTGCCGTACTGGCCAAATACATGCGAGCAGCGGCCGGCAAAAGATGTATGAAAATCTATATCCGCCGTGGTTTAGCGGCCAAATAAATTACATACTAAATTCATATCTGTCGTGTAATTTAAAAACGATCTTTTACTCCGATACATGATGATCAAGGCGGTAATTTATCAAAGGTTTTATTTAAACTAGTTTCGAACTAGTTTGCAAATAGAAAGCTGCTTATTGAAAAAAAAAAACAAATTGACACTTTAACGCGGAAAAAAATATTGTTGTCCATTGTTCGTCACTGATTTTGAAATTTAAATTAAATGTATTTGACAAAATGACTTCAAGTGAAAACAATGAGTGTGATGAACTTACTTTAACGCCATCAGAAATTCAAGAGGCGGCAAGAGCCGTAATAGTAAACTTGTTACCGCCAAAACCAAAAGGAAAACATTTTTAAATAAAAAGTTCTGTCTAGGTACTACTTAGTTTTAATTTCCGCGCATTATTTGAGAAAAGTACTATACAAGCCTTGGCCACAACTAGGCACTGGTGGACTTACGTATGTGTGCCTCGGCTTCACCTCGGCCCACATTTACACGTTCGTCCTTCAATGCCTGTTTTGCTGGCCGCTGCAGTAATGTAGTAATAATTGCCATATCCCAGGTAAGCCCGTTACAATCTTAAACTGCATCATCACTTGCCATACAGGTGAGATCGCAGTGAAGGGCTTATTTGCAGTAAAAAAAGAGTAATGCCAAAGTAATAATAAAGTCCCAGACAACCTTAAGTTAATAAGCTTGTTTAAATGATAGAAGCGTCTCGCAAAAGGATTTTCGTGTAATTGTAAGTGAGTTAGGCAATGTTATACGTGTACTGAAAGTGTAGATGGCATCCAATTACCTTTGATGTACCCTTTCCCTTAGTTTTAATTCGACTGATCGATTAAGAATTCGATGACATTAGTATTCTTCATTTTCTCCCTAGCGTTAAGGATGTCTGGAAGAAATCGCTACTTAGCGATAAGACTGGCTTACTATACCTACATTTCAGTTTTCTTTTTTATATCAGTTTAGTTAAATAAGATAAGATAAATTTATTTCATAAGTATACAGTGTGGGACAACTAAATTACATTTAAAGCCTTATAGTTGACATACAATCCAAATATTATTGTGCACCTGTTTTCCGAACTAGTTAAAACTGTGTGTCAGAAACTTCGGTTTCTTTTGTACTTATTTGTGTGGTGAAGTATCAGATATACATACATAAAGTAAAATTATTGTGAATAATTATGCTTATGCTGAATTTGTGACTTATAATTAATCAAATTAAGGTTAATTTTACTTTGACGCTAATGTGATTGAATGCATAAACGATCAATCGAATTAAAACTTAGGGTAAGGGTAATAGTTACCTTCAGTGCGTCGAGAACCTTCACGAGTTAACAAGTGAGTCACCCAGAAAAAAATATGGCATGAAAAGCTTTCAGATTGATAAATAGAAATACTTTATTGCATCGATAGAGTTTGAAAAATAGATATAATATACTTAAAGCTAATACAGTGAATAACAGTATTTTTTGAGTTCTTTTTCTCGTTTATCCCATGTCGTTTAAAAATATTGTGGGCGTGGAAAAACCGTTTTTGAATCCAAGGATCCGTTTGCGAAATATTAAGCTTTAAAGTACTAATTAGAGTCAAGACTTGTCGTCTATAAATAGCGCGCTAAAGCATAGCGTATTTAATACCGTGCTAAAAATTTATAGTTTATAGTTTGTAACGCGCTATTGATTCAAATCACTTTTGAACAACTCTAGTTTTAAGACTACATTTCACACCAATGCGCCAGTAGGGTTGTCTCTTTCACCAATATAGAGCATTTCCCGCGCATACATCATAATGGTTTCCTGCACGAAGCGAAGGTTTTATTCCCTTGCAGCGAATTTATCGCTATCGTTTCCTGGACGATATTTGCGGTTTCGATTCGTACCTGTCAGTATTTATCGCTTTATGCGCTTTTATCTATTGTAATCAATTCCGAACACCTTTGAGTATTGAAATGGCATCGCGGTTTGTAAAAGATTTTCTGTGAAACTTCAAATTCAATACTTTTTCGCAGAAAAAAAAATCCAATTGTTTATTTACGTGTATAATGCTAGTTGATGGCCACGACTTCACGTGGATCAAGTTTTACTTCCCGGGGGAAATCCTTAATTTTGCGGGATAAAAAGTGACCTCTATACCAAAAATCAAAATCGGTTGAAAAGATGACCCATTTTTCCAACCGATGTTACCAATAAAGCGTAGCATACAGACGTTCCCATTTATAATATTAGTATGGATGAGATCACTGAGAAAACTTTGAACATAAAAAGCCCTCTTCAAAGATAAGCTTCTATGTTTATTGTAATAAGTAGAAACACTCGTTAACCATTTTAATCATACTTTATTAGCAATTGATACACAAACACCGCACCGTCATTTCTGACAGAATGCAATGATCTCGCGCCAATAGATGGACCCTAGATAGATCTGTCAATGTCAGTCTAACACTTGATACTTAGAACCCCAAACTTAATTTACATAGTTTTTGGGTGTGAGATTCATAGGTGCATACTGTAGGTTCAGTAAAGATGTTGGGTGATTCGAAGTCAAACACACGCACAGTTCAAACGAATAACTATATTATTATCAATTTCCACGATTTATCTATACTTCAATATTATAAATGTGAAAGTAGGATGGATGAATGGATGGATGTTTGTCACTCAATACGCCATCACAGACTTCCCGCGGGGACCAAAAACCCTCAATCCACGCGTAAGAAGTCGCGGGCATGAGCTAGGAAAATGAAAAACTTATCATTTCGCATAAAAATGAAAAATCCCACTAAAAGTGGTAATGAACTCAATGTGACGGTTCCTACTCAATGGAACTCACATTTAATGGAAATTAATCGAGTCAATCGATTAATTGTCTTTGCACGTGCGAGGTTAAAAACGAATTTATTTTCATTTTATCGGCAGCCGCATCATTCATTGTGACGGCAAATGGGTTCTGTATGAGATGAAAATATGTTTCAACTATATGCTGCCCGCGATAAAGGTTATGTTTTTCCCAGGAATGCAATCTATATCTGTACCAAATTTCATTAAAATCGGTTGAAAAGGTTGTCCGTAAAACCGTAGCAGACAGTCAGATAAACAAACTCGCATTTATACTGTTAGCATGGATGAAAAGTTAACTCTACATATTTCGAAAAATGTTTGACTATAAATAAATGTCACAAATAATATTATTGGGTCAATCTTCGAACTTATCTCTGTTAGCCAGACTGGAGCTTAAAAATTCAATCGGGAACAATACCGCATTCTGTTAAGGTTGTTATTGTTTAAGGTTTCACTGCACTGAGATAGCGCGTCCAAACCACTCGTAGCGTAGCATGTCAAATATAAGCTTCCTTACAGAACGCTAAGACTGCTATACTTGGCACTGGCAGACTCAATAATTGACTACGGCTTAAGTAGTTATGGTAGAACTTTTAAAACGTATTTGACGCACCTATATAACCTACAACTAAGAATACTAAAAACTATAATATCTAAAAAAATTAAAATAAAATACTCTAACGATTATGCTGAATTATTTAAATACTGTAAATTGCTGCCAGTGCAAAGTAAAGTGAGATTGGCAATCCTTAAGGAAGAATATCATAATATTCAACATCTTATTTGTAAAGAGTGGAAGAGCAATCTACGTAAATTATTTAATTACAAGAAATTTAAATTACCTAAAACTAATAATATATACGGGAAAAGAAAATTTATGTATATCTTGGCCAAAATCATAAATGATTTACCTTTGTCGCTTCAAAATATTTATTAGTAACTTAAAAAAAACCATCTTCATAAGGAAATGTAAGAAGCATTTCCTGGATAAAGGTGCCACTCCTTGTGACAATATTATCTAGAAAACGCTTCCTTTAAGTAAGTCGTTACTTTTTGTTTCTTTTATTGTTGAATTTAGAAATAACACAATATTTTAAGCTATATTAACTAACCTAACCTAAACCAAACTTATTTTATTTTATATATATATATATATATATATATATATATATATATATGTTATTTATATACCTACTTATATAATATTTTACTAATAACTGCAATGTGAACTCGCTATCCTCGCATAAACGTTAAAGTTTTTTGAGGATGGCTAGTGTGATACCCATAATATTAATGTATTTTTTATCTTGAACAATAAAAAAAAAAAAAAAATGTCAAAGCTGCATTCTCGGTTATTTAACGCAGTGTATTTGTCCTGCAATCATCTTGAATAATGCTTCTTTTAGTCGCGCAGAAAAGATTTCACCAAAAAATAGTTCGTTCGGTATTTATGAAAACCAAAACCCACGTAGACCAAGTCGCAGGTTAACCCACGTATACCATATAGCATTAGTTTTATCAAGTGTGTGTGCCATAAAGACTTTATAATTATCTATCTCTCCTGGCAGCCCATTTCCCACTCACTGTTGACAGGAGTCTCCTCTCGGAATGAAAGTCTTAATTTTGTATTGAAATCATACTTCATAGTAATAATATCGTATTATATCACACTAACATTATAAATGCGAAAGTGTGTTTGTTTGTTGGTATATTGGTCCTTCAATCACGCACATGGGTATAGTTGAGGACTTTGAGAGTGACATAAGCAACTTTTATCCCGGAAAATGAAGGAGTTCCCGAGGGAATCAAAAAACCTAGACCACGCGGACGAAGTCGCGGGCATCAGCTAGTCTATATTAAAGAATTCTTTATGTAATGATTAGGCGACTCTTGTTATAACTCTAAGAAGCGTTATCAACTACTACACTGCATTTTGGATGTCGTTAATGTACCTATCATCATCATCACCATCATCGTCGTCGTCATTGTCATCATCATCATCATCGTCATCATCGTCATTATTATCGGCGCTACAGCCCTTTGTGGGCCTAGATCTGCTCCAGTCGATTTCTCTATCATCTATCTCTGTCTCTATCTCTTTCATGTGCCCTCCAGTTTTGCAGTGGCTTTTCCATCTCGGTCGACTCCATCAATCCAGCGCAGCTTTGGTCTACCAACAGATCGCCGCCTATCAGGCTGTGACGTCATGATCTTTTTTGGGGATCCATGGTCGTCCATACGTTGTATGTGCAGCCCATTGACTTTAATGTACCTATTGAGGGACGAGTGGCCTAGCTGTGACATCACATAATTTCAGTCAATTGCGATTGTTAAACAACGTTGATCCAAATCGGTAACTGGATGGGCGACCGAATTTGGAGGTTCAAATTCGGCCTCATCGTTTCCTCCGTGACTCGGAGAGCCGTCGGTCCTGGTTATTATCACTAACGTCGGATAATATTCGTTACAAAAACCTAAGAGTTTAAATACTCTTAGTCGAGCCGTATGCGGCAGGACGTGGGAAGTGGGAACCCACCGCATTATTATCCCAAGAAAACTCCTACCATTATGTGATTAATGGAAAGGGGGTATGACCCTCAGTAACGAGGAATACGACGATGAGAATGTACCTATCAGTTAAAAGTTCAACCGACCTCCCATTCGTCCCAACGTCATCCTAAGCCATGGTCCGAGCCTCATAGGAGGTGCCCTTAGGAAGACGTTGCCCCCCCCCCCAATCGGCACGGCATCGTACCGGAACGCTAAATCGCTTGGCGGCATGTCTTTTACCGGTAGGGTGGTAACTAGCCAGGGCCGAAGCCTCCCACCAGGCCAGACCAGGGAAAATTCAGAAATTATAAATTCCCAAATTGACCCTGCCGGGGATCGAACCCGGGACCTCCGCACGTTAAGGCAACAGCGCTCAACACAGCGCCACGGAGGTCGTCAAAAAGGGTGGTAATGAAATATTGAAACGGGCGGAAACCGGATTTCACGACCGGCCTCATGATTGATTCAATACATTTTGGTAGCAAAGGGTGGATTTAATTTATTATTAGCTTAGGTAAGTTTACAATATCCCATTTTGTTAATCTACGAAATAATTGAACGAATTATTGTTATTATTAGTTATTTAATACTCCCTTTTAGGGCACCTGAAATAACGGATTATATTTAGGGACGATAACTCAATCAAATCAGCAACTCCTCCTCCTTTTTCGATATAGATTTTATATGGGTCAGAGAATCGGCTACTATCTATATTTCATACCCTTAAAACAGCTCAATCCACGCGGACGGAGTTGCCGGTATCAGCTAGTTCTCTATAATATGTATACTTTTGTTGTAACTCTTTGACTTTTCGGGATAATGCTTGTCTCCAAGATAGTTTATCTGGAATTAATTTGTCTTCCAGATAGATTCCTCACATAGATAATTATAAGTATTTCGAAGCCTATGTCTGGGAAACTTTGTAAATATTATCTCTATTTACAAAACTTCTCCAAAACTGGTTAAACAGATAAGCTTTGCAATACAACAAAGAGTCAGACAGACTTTCGTATATACACATCGTGACAATGACGATATCTTCGTTATAAAGACAACTTAGTGACATACAAAATCTAGTGTCCAGACCTAGCGGTACTCCTTAACGACACAAACCAAACACAGCGTTTTCGCCGGCGAAGATGAGGACCCCGTCCTTATCTATCTTATATATCTTACGTCACCCGGACGTGGTCTTAACTCACGGCCTCGGGGGCGTATGGACTAATCTAGTCCAACCGATCTCGCATTCATCCCAACGTCATCCTAAGCCGTGGTCCGAGCCTCATAGGAGGCGCCCTTAGGAAGACGTTGCCCCCCCAATGTCATCGAGCCCTAGGGTTCTTTTCTCGGCGACACCTAGCGCTCGCCCATCCCCCGGTGACGCTGTAGCGGCCAGTAGGGCCTATGCAGCTTACTCAATCCGAATAAAAAAGACCTAGCTGTTTGATCTGGGCATTGATATAATATCATTCACCAAGTTTTTTCTTTTATGTGTATAGATTAATGAACTTTCAAACAAATGTACTAATTCCAATAAAAGAGGACAAAGTGCGGGTTTCCCATACTTTTGCATTTTTATGGAAAGTTTTAGCCATTCTAGTGCAAATTCTAGATACTATCGACGGCAATACCACATCCGAACTGGTAAAAAGGGGTAATAAAAGTGATTTATTGCAACGTTATTGCTCGGATTAATGCGGGTAGTTCCAAATGTACTCGAAAAAACAAATTCGTCAAAGAACAATGGGATTGAGTTACGATTCGTAAATATCAATCCGGCGTGTGGTGGAACGGTCAGTTTGCGTCAGCCTCGTGGTGGGCTTTCCGAAAATTTATACGCTATAACATAAGCTGTTATAGCGTATAAATTTTCGGAAAGTAATTGTTGTACTTAATAATATATTTCATAATAAAAGTGAATAAACTGCTAACTGACATATATCTAAACTGCAGCTCAAATTGATAACTCAGTAAAAAACATATTTTGCAAGTAGGTTTACTTCGAAGTTCTGTAGTCTTATTTCACGCCATACCGACTGTTCCCGACAAATTAATATTTAAAAGTAAATACAGTAGTCTAGGCCCATAGGTAAACTTCTATCAGTTATCATTTGGTAAATCGATGGTTATCATACAATAACTCTTACTTACATTCTCACTCAAAGAAATAACCTAGATAATTTATCAAGCTATTACGTGATTCGTACAAAGGAAGTTCGTAGTAATATTTTTTCAAAGCAAACTGAACTTGTATAGTAATCAAAGAATCAATGGGAACCTGAATAGCTATATGCTATTTCGAATCTAGCTCGCGGAAACTAATTTGTGTCTAGAATATTGCTTTCGGTTCGGATTCTTATAGGTTTGTTCAGGGTTCTATATCATTGTACTATCTGAAATCAATTCAAATGGATACAAAAGCATTGGAATTCTCAGCTAGTATTGAAATTAATCGATGACAATGTGAGGGAATGATAATTTCAATTCAATTAAACTCAATGTTTATTTATTCAAAATAAGTACACTGTAGACTTTTTATATGACTGCCTGAAAAAAGGAGTATATTGTTTTCAGGGTTCATGTATGAATGTATGTATGTATGTATGTGAGTTTTTATATTCCACCATAACTTCTATACGCCTGAACCGATTTTGATAAATGGGGTGATCGTGGTCCCGCATTAAAGACTCAAGTTGACAAAAATATCGAAAATAAGATTAACTATGTAATCGTCATCTAGAAAATCATGAGTAGATTCCAAAAATTTATTAAAGCTATAGTTCAATATCCAGTGATTCACAAAAAAATATCATTTAATAAAAATGTGAACAAGATTCTAATTTAATTAGATTAATTTAGATTTTTAACTTTTTTGTTCGTTTTTTCGCCAGGACAGTTGTGTTTTTTAATTTTTTAAATTATGACTTGTTTGCGTTCATTTACTGATAAGTTAAATATTCCAATGCTTGTCTGTAGTATATTGTTTGTGGTATTTTTACCTATGTATGTAGTTTTAGTCTTTGGATAGAACAAATAATATAACCTTAAATTTTAATAAAATTACTTCTGCCACAAAGTTGTAGTGTTTAATTTATAATATTTTCTCTGTCTCTGCGTCGTATTCCTCATTGCTGGTCGTGACCCCTTTCCACTAATCATATAATAGCAGGGGTTTTCTTCGAATGATAATGCGGTGAGTTCTCAGGTCCTTCCGCATACGACTCAACTAAGAGTGCTATTTCAACTAAATTCATTGTCAGATGTTGGTGAGGCACAGGGAAAACCAAAAGCCCAAATTCGGTCACCCATCCAGTTACCGACTTGGTTCAACGTTGCTAAACAATCGCAATCGTCTGATACGCGTTGTCGCAATAGGCCACTCGTCCCTCGTTCACCATTTTAATACGTCGAACTAAAATTGATGGCCAAGATAGACGTCCCATTCCCTACCTTCCTGAATAAAATAGGGAAGTAAGCAAAAATAATTCAGTTTACTTTGAAACAACTTCGCTTGTGGCGTAAATCAATTTTTATATGATACTCCTGTTTATGGAGAGACGTTCGCTCGTATAATAAAGTGATGGACGCGCGAACCCCTGATAGTTTACGGTGTACCGTGAACCGACGCGATTGATCGGTTTATATGAACCACTCAATTCAATGTTACGTCTTGATACCCGATTTACATACTAGGAAGGAAGGATGAAAGTTTCTAAGTGACGACCTCAGTGGCGCAGTGTTGAGTGCTGAGGTCTGGGGTTCGATTCCCGGCAGGATCATTTTGTGAATATATAATTTCAGAATTATCGCTGGTCTGGCCTGGTGGGAGGCTTCGGTCGTGGCTAGTTACCAACCTACCGGCAAAGACGTGCCGCCAAGCGATTTAGCGGTCCGGTACGATGCCGTGTAGAAACCGATTAGGGGTAAGGGTTTTAATATAACTGCCATGTCCCTAACAGGTTAGCCCGTTACCATCTTAAACTGCATCATCACTTACCATCAAGTGAGATCGCTGGAGAGTTGAGGGTTGAGAGAGGAGAGAGTCAAGGTCTAACTTGTAGTAAATAAAAAAATAAAGTACTATACGCGCGAGCATTCGTATCGTCACTAACCGATATACGTCAACAGTAAGTTGGAGGGACGTGTATTGTTCGTTAACCAAAGCGATTGATCGCTTCATAGAAATGGCTCAATTCAATAATAACGTCTTGATACCAGCCCCCTTATTGCGTAGGGAAATCGTAATCGTTATCGTTTGTCAAACGGATGATTCGACCTATATATAGGAGTTCATAGATGCACGTCAAAACGCATGTATGAACTACATAAACAGTTAGAGAAATACGTTCTTAGCTGTCAAATGATTATCAATTTGCTTGGACTATACCTCTGATTTACATAGAATGAAGCTTTGTTTCTGACGTAAACTAAACAGCACATGGTTTTGTTTCATTTAATTACAAGTTATGGGCCTATAACCCTGCACTTTTTTACAGGGCCCTGCGGTAGGGGTGGGCGTAGCCGCTAGTTCGAGCGTTGCTTATTACACAGCAATAAGGACGAAGACATAGCAAAGGGAGTCTTTCTCCTTTAATCTTATTACACTACACTGATTCAAGTGTAAGGGTCCCTGTGAAAAGTGTTGTGTAATAGGCCTATTAGCCCTTTAGTGCGTTCTTACAAATTTGGTGTAGAAGTAGCTTGCAACCTAGAACGTACAAAGGCTATCAACGGATCCCGGAAAATCATGGGGATCCCGAAGGTTTTTTCATAAACTTAAACCAATGCAGATGGAGACGCTGGTAACATCTTGTCTCTTAAATAAAATTCTCAGGTTTCAATGTTAGTTACCATACTCTTCCGAAACGGCTTGACCGATTTTTATGAAATTTTATATGCATATTCAGTAGGTCTGAGAATCGCCTACTATCTATTTTTCATTTTATTTTTTTATTTTTTATTTTTATTTTATTAATAAAATAAAAATAAAAAATAAAAAAATAAAAACACCTCAATCCACGCGGACGGAGACGCGGGCATCAGCTAATAATTAATAAATTTTCTCCCAACCAAATATTATCGGTCAACGTGGTCACTGAGAGAAGCGAAAGATAAATAATTTAATTTATAAATGCGACAATTTGGATCGATGGATGGATGGATGGATGTTTGTTACTCAATCACTGATGGATTATAGTCTGTACTAACACATAGGCTACTTTTATCCCGGATAAGTAAGGAGGGGAAATTCCCGTGGGAACAAAAAACCTCAATCCACGCGGTCGAAGTCGCAGGCATTAGCTAGTAATATTATACTGCAGAAACACAGGTTTACTTTTTATTCCCTTACTCTCATAATTCGGGTGGGATGGCAATCTGATATGATTGGAGAAATAACTAAATCGTTCTGATGCTCGACTTGTACCATTGTTGATGAGATGTGATATCTACCTAATACTAAACCCACAGTCAATACAATTACCTAATCTGTTCCAATGCGACGACACGGGCACACAATTGAATGTCCGATAGCGTACATGCCATCGCACTTAGTACTCTATCGTTATAGCTTTAAAGATTACGTGTACCTATCATAGATTTCACCCAGATTACACATGGCCATAACCTGTAGCAAGGCTCTGTTGACAAGATCACAAGACAGTACAAGCTATTGGTACAAAGGATGTTAGAGATTACATGAGTGCTGCCTGCGGTTTCACATGCACTGGATATTTAGTACTTTATTCACTCCCAGATATCTACCTAACTTTACGTAGGTATTTATTATGCTTGTTTCAAATGTCATCCTCACCAAATGAATGCACTTGTTTTTGAGTTTTATTGTTTATATTTTATTTGATTTTAACTGACTTATTATTGTTATTCCAGATATTTTCTGTGGCTTACCTGCAATTTATGGAACCAGCTTCTACCCGTGTTTTTCTTAAATCTTCAATATGGGACTATGGGCCCGTAAGCAAATTACTTAAAATAATATACCTACATTGTTATCCATACGTGACCTACTTATTATTTGAATATGTGTCCGTGTGTCTGTCTGTTACGCTTTCGCGCCTTATTTCCGACCGATTCTGACCAAAGGTACAGAGATAGGTTGCAACCCGTAGAAGAATATAGGCAACTTCTTATGCCGTTTTTATAGCCAGTGTCACTTGGGATGATGAAAGGATTCTGACGATGCCCCATACATATCAGTTCAGGCATTAAGTATTATTGAAATTTAACACGTTCCCAGCTTGAAGGCGTAAGCTAAGCGTAAGCAGCTAAGTTCACTTCTTCCACTACTAGCTAAGCAGCTAGTAGTGGAAGAAGTGAACATTTAGAAGTTATGTTGGAATAAAGAAACTCACATTCATACTTACATACGAGTATATATACAGGCCACATACATGAACCCTTTAAACGTCACACACCTTTTTTGAGCAGCTGCATTACACAATATACATATAACATCTGCTAAATCTAAGCTCATAAGTTCATAACATTACACAAATAAATATTATTTATTTAACTCTCCAGTTATAGTCGTGTAACAAACAGTGAAGTGGGAAATAGAGCTATTTACCGTGTTTCCCGAGGCCCGGTCGATCAAGGGGTTTACTACCATCGCTTAAAGCAGTATTATTTCAAAATGACAGTTTTATGTCACGTACCTTGAATGCCTTAAGATAAGAATTATGATTCTAAAACACGAACGTCTACATTATTAATACAATACGGCGATGATAGTATGTCCCCAGTTCAGAAAGGGGACAAATTGTAACGGCGAATAATTGCTATGGATATTGAATAGAAGCAGGCGTTACTTTGCGGAAGTCCATGATAGTGAATGAAAAAGAAGTTTAACTCGCTATAATCCGCTACAGTAGACAAATCTGTGTGGTACTATCTGGGTGGTGGGTGCCGCATGCTGCAGGTGAAAGACACGCACTGTACCACACAGATTTGTCTACTGTAGCGGATTATAGCGAATTAAACTTCTAGTTCATTCAATTGCTATGGACGTTTTTGCCACAGTTTTTGTATGCCTGTATGGGTTTTGATGATGAGCATACCTATCTACAAAGATTTATATGACTCGTAGATACGATAGTTTTACTTTAAACGAGATTTTTTTTTATCCACTACAAGCTAGCCCTTGACTGCGATCTGATGGTAAGTGATGATGCAGTCTAAGATGGTAGCGGGCTAACCTGTTAGGGGCATGGTAGTTATATTAAACCCATACCCCTATTCAGTTTCTACACGGCATCGTACCGGAACGCTAAACCGCTTGGCGGCACGTCTTCGCCGGTAGGGTGGTAACTAGACCAGGGAAAATACGGAAATTATAAGTTCCCAAATTGACCCTGCCGGGGATCGAACCTGGGACTTCCGCACATTAAAACAACAGCGCTACACACTGCGCCACGGAGGTCATCAAAATGTGATGCCATACGGACTATAAGATTATAGGCACATGTGATTTTTAAAGATTTTAAGCCTGTATGTCTGTTACGGCTAATATGTTTAACTGTTTTCTATAGGTAGAACTTATAGGATATGCCAGAGAATAATCTACTTTTTATCCTGGAAAAGTACCTAATTTTAATTTAAAGGCTTATTACGCTACACTTATTCAAGGGACCCTTTGCCCTAAATCAGTACAGTGTAATAGACCTTAGGGTGTAAGAGTCCTTAATTTGGTCTTTAGAGCTGTGTAATAAGCGACGACCTTAATAGGGTCCACGCCCACCCTTGCCGCAACACAATTGCTACACAAACATTATATAATTATATAAAGTCGTGTATTTTATAATTATTTCTTTTTCACTTAGACCTGAGTATTTCATATAATAACAATAGCCGTTGAAGTTTAAAAGATAAATGTAACAGAGTTTAAATATCTCGAGCCGGAAATTAAAATGTTCGCAGACTGGTGTCGGACCCGTACGTGTTGGAGTGGAAAAGTTTCTCTAATATTGAAATAAAATACCTACTGCTCGAGTACAACTTAAGGCTCTTATTGAGATGTGAATTTCTATTTGAAAATTATTTTTTGAAGTGAAAACTTCTTTAGCTGCTTTATGCACTTTTTGGTAGGGGGTAAACTTGTGGATTCGCGTCACAGTCGCCGACATGCTCGCGTTGTTACGAAGACAAAGGGTCTTAAATATCAATATACTACATTCGTAATTTGATGATGATGATTAGTTTTAAGGTTTATATTTTAATTTAATTTTAATTTTAATTAAAATATTTAAAGGTTCGTTTCCACTTCTATCGGCAGTCCCTATGACTGCCAATTTTTTAAGCTGGAGATGGTGTGGTTATAATGATGATGCCCGGCGACTTGGGCGAAATCCGCGTGAATAAAGTTTTTTTGATGAAAATGGGGAAATGCCTTAATTTTCCGGGACAAAAAGTAGCCCATGTCTTTCCCCTGTATGTACCTAACCTACCTAAAAAAATACGTTCTTTCCTACCAGTTGTTCGATGTGGACGTCTAGACAAAGTGCGCGGGGTGACAGAGAAGTGACGGAGGAAACTGGATTTAAAAAAATCTGTCTCTCTAATATCAAAGTATGCAGCTTCCTAATACTCTCAACCATAGGTACCATACCTCTAGGTGCTACAACTGCCATGGTGGATAATTCAGTCATTTGTATGGACGTCGATCCACTGTATCAACCCATATACTAAACTTATAAATGCGAAAGTCTGTGTGTCCGTCCGTCTACTACGCTTTTACGGCCCATCTGTTCAACCAATTTTGATGAAATTTGATATAGGGATAGGTTGTACCCGGGGAAGGGCATTGACTACTTTTTATCCCGGAAAATTAAAGAGTTCCCGCGGGAATCAAAAAACTTTAATCCACGCGGACGAAGTCGCGGGCATCATCTAGTAAATATAAAAATCCATTCAATTTTCATCCTCTATCAATGTCTATCAATCAATGTCAATCGAACACTTCGGAGTGCGCTTAACTTGAGTGAGTTTTCGTATAAATCTTTATTATTTTTCAAAATATAAACTTTTAAATGCAGAGGTTCAAAGTTTTATCGGAATTCAGTGTATCAATCATAAGTTTTGACGACCTCCCTAGCGCAGTGGTATTGAAACTGGTCTTTTGAGTAAGAGATTCCGGATTGGATTCCCAGCCAGAGGAATTTGGAAGTTTCATTATGATCATTATCGTCGTTTTAACTTTTTAACGGCTGAACACGAGCCTCTTCTCAAAATAGGAAGAGTTTGTGCATAGTCCACCACACTGGCAAGTGCGGATGAAAACACTAGATGATGCCCGCGATTTCATCCGCGTGAATTACGGTTTATTTATTCCTGGGGATCTATTTAATTTTTCAGGATAAAAAGTACGTACTGCGTACGTACTATGTCCTTCCACGGCATACAACCAATCTCTACACCAAATTTTCATCAAAATCTGTTTATTCATTAAAATCGGTTGATGAAATAGACCGTGAAAGCGTAGCAGACAGACACACTTTCACATTAATATTAGTATGGATAATAGCTTTACTATTTAATAGGGTAGTCTAAATCAATCTATACTATACCAATATTATAAATGCGTTAGTTTAGATGGATGGATGGTACAGAGATAGATTATAGTCTGGAATAACACACAGTCTACTTTTTTACTTTTTATCCCGAAAATTTAAGAGTTCCTGTGGGAAGCGAAAAACCTCAATCCACGCGGATGAAGTCGCGGGCATATAGCTAATTGTCGAGAAAGTCATCAATATCAAGATAAAAATATGTTCTAGACTTCGTTACAGATGATACAACTTAATAAATATCTAGAGATAGGTACTGTGCTCGATCGTGAATATCGTCCGGAAGCTAAAGCGATAAATCCGCTGCAAGTAGAATAAAACCTTCGACCCGTTCTGTTGCCAGCCACTATGATCTATACACGAGAATCGCTTCATATTTCAGTTTGTTTTTCACAGCTGCCGTCTTCATTTTGGACTTGTAGGAATATAATATTGTACTGCTTAACCACCACTACAGCCCCATTACATTGTGGGACACCACAGCTGGGCACAGGCCTCCACTCTCATAGGAGAGAGGGAATTAGAGCCTAGACCCAACCACGCTGCTCCAATGCGGGTTGACGACTATTATCATGTTAAGTGATAATAACCACCAACTTACTAATATCGGGCTTGTATTGAGTAATTCTAGTCAGAAAAACCCAATACTTAATTATGGCCCGACCCGGGACTCGAACACGGGACCTGGTCGGCCACAGTCAAACATGCCAACCACTAGACCAACAAGGCAGTGTAGTGTTACCTATTGCTTAACACTTTTAGCCAACTTATCTACCACTGACTTGAAGGTCTAGCCCATAGAGGTTTAACATATACTCTATAGTCTAGCCCCACTTGACGAACCCCCTGGCGCAGTGTTGAGCGCTTGGGAGGTCCGGGGTTCGATTCCCGGCAGGGTAAATTTGGGAATTTGTAATTTCTGAATTTTCTCTGGTCTGGTCTGATGGGAAGCTTCGGCCGTGACTAAATACCACACTACCGGCAAAGACGTACCGCCAAGCGATTTAGAGTTCTATACGATGCCGTGTAGAAACCGACTAGGAGTATGGGTTTAACATAACTGCCATACCGCTAACAGGCTAGCCCGCTACCGTCTTAGACTGCATCATCACTTAACATAAGGTAAGATCGCAGTCAAGGGATAGGTTGAGGTTGAATAAAGATAAAAAACTCGAGAAGCACTGTTCGACGCGTAGCGGCAAATATTATTTGTATGAGTTTGTTCGGGGCCGCACCGCGCTTTGCATCTCCGTGTCGCATCGCTTAAGTGGGCCCAGTTCCATACAACCTCATTTTTTTAAATTTATAAGCCTGTATCGGATAATATAAAGTATTTTAACAGTAATTTTTATTATTCTATTCCCTGGTTCTATTTGTTAGTCCGTGTGCCCTTTGGCAAAAGCTTCCTCCAATCCTTTCCAATGATTCTTATTAACTGCTCGTCTCGTCCATGTTCTTCATGCTATAGCCTCAATTTCGTCTTGCCATCTCTTGTTTTGTCGTCCCTTCGTCCTCTTTAAAATAGTGACCGCTTTGCTCCATTTATTCTCACCCCGTGTGGTGTGGCCAGCCCATCGCTTTTTAAGCCGCTTTACCTTAAGCGTCACATCTTGGGTTCGAGTAAGTTATTTTGGCATAAGGTGTTTTGTCCAATTTACGCTTACCCAATATGCTTCTTTCCATGCTTCGCTATGCTATTCGTGTTTTATATACAACCTCATACAAAACACTAACTAGTGAATAAATAAATAACCTTTATTTCATGCAACTGGGGCTCACCTTGTTAGTATTACAATTTACTTAAAAACTAATGTTAGTAACACAAAAGACAGATTATCAAAATTATTGAAGCATGTATATATATATCTATTTATCATAATCAAGGCCTCATTAACATCTGAATAAGATGTTCAAGGATCGGTGAGTCCATCTTCCTCGCAAACATGTTCAGAATGCTGTTGAAGAAACACCTACAGAATGTTATCTTAAACTAACTTACATGATACATGATAGTGCCTCGTTGTACTAGTGATTAGCATGTTTGACTGCGCCCGACGAGGTCCCGGGTTCAATTCCCATGGTAAGTTTGGTCGGGCCATAGCAAACATTGGGTTTTTCTGACAAGAATTTCTCAGTACTAGCCCGTTGCAAGGAAGTTGGCGGTGTTGCACCCACGTGCCTCGGAGAGCAGCTATGTATGCACACACATTTGTGCACTATAATATTTCTCGCGCAGATGGCTAATTTCTCTGGAGAATTGGATATAGGCCACCGTGGCCGAAATTCGGTCGGGAGGACATGCTAGTAGGTGTTTCTTTTTGACCCATTTAAAATGCGTACCATCCCCATACGTGAGTAAATCAATGAAAATAATATAATGAATCCGTTAAATTGTAAGCAAGAATTCAGGAAATATATGAAATTTATCAATACTTATACGAATATAAATGCATATTGTTGAAATTTCAATATAAATTGTGGACTGCATAGTTGTACTGTATCCGTTTTGGAATTAAATTTAAATTATGGTCACTTTTGTTGTATCGACATAAAGGCTGTAAATTTTGCAATATATTTCCTTTATCATGTTTAATAGAAAGAAAGATAAAACATTTATTTCCAAATTGTGCCATACATAACAAGCATACCTAAAGAGGTAGATCACCCCTGCACCTCAACGATCTAAACAAGATCTATAATCTTAACAACAATCGATGAGGCGCAGGGATGAACTATATCACACATGGCACAACCCAAAAAATGGCCCAAGCTCAGCATAATGCTGTATGTTCAGTGCAAGCACTAACCATACAGCGCTGATTTTCAGCCCGAGCCCTGTTTCAGGTGACACCACGGAAAAAAACTACGTAGTTGCAAGCTAGTAGGATACTTCAAAAACTACTTATAGTTATACTTAAAGTAATAGCAAATCAATCTAACTAATTATCTATCTATCAAATTAAAGTGATACACATCTACAAAAAAAAAGACTACAAATGTTCATTAGTACTACATACCATTCTCATATCTATGCAATAAAATTAACTATTATACTACTAATAGTAAATAGTACTACTAATACTATACTACTATATCATAAATTATAATAATTATTATTACATATATTAACTACATAAATAATTAATATAGAAATAAATATATATATATATATATATATATATAAGTAAATGTACTTAAATATAAGTGTAAATGATTATATAATATTTAACTTATTAAGCATTATATATTATATATTATAAAGCTAAAGAATAGAGTACTCTCCCACATGATCTTGAAATTCTACCTGTTTCTCCAGAAGGTTTTTTTTCAATTTCAATGTAAGCGAAACCTTGCTTTTTATATTCCTTATTGGAGGAGGGTTATTATTACAACATTTTGTGGCAGAGTAAGTAAAAGAGCTTCTAAAAGCGGCTGTGCGATGGAGTGGAATACGGAGCCGATTACGACAGCTACGAAGACGGTCTGTCTCTCCATCACCCACCCACTTAAGTTTATGGACTAGGTAATTTTTACCTAACCCTGAGCAGTAATTAAAATGGGCTTACCCAGTTTAATTACTCCGAAAAGCAACCCAGGGAGATGCAACTTCCTCCGCGATCTCATTTTTGATGAAATTATGGTTGTTCATATAGGGGGTGACGTGACTTCGCGGAGGAATAGGAAAGCAAAAACGAGCATAAGCGTTCTGCACGCGTTGAATAAGTCGTTTAGTTCTACATAGCAGCCGTGGCCCATACACAACGTCTGCATAATTTTGCTGAGAGAGTACTAAAGCCTCCACCAACTGAATACGAAGTTCTTGAGAGAGATACTTACGAACTTTGTAAAGAATCTTTAGTCGATAAAAGCAATTTCGCATCCGCTCCGCAATATGGTCTTCAAATCTTAGATTAGAGTCCATGAGTAGACCCAAATTACGCCCCAGGAAATCTCGCTCTAAGTCATCACCTCTTATACTAACTTCTTGACCCTGCATATTAACTTTACCTACTTGATTTGGAGTTCCAAACAAAATGTATTTAGATTTAGTAGGATTTAGAACAAGAACATTGCGATCTGACCACTCGGCAATACGATTAAGATCATCGTTAACAGCAGTTTGGAACTCCTGAGGCTTAAAAGAATAATGCAACTGCAAGTCATCTGCATAAAGATGGTACTTGCAGTTTTTAATTTGCTAAACCACATCAGCAGCATACAGTATAAAGAGCAGCGGTCCCAGCACTGAGCCCTGTGGAACACCTCTGGACACTACAGCAGTAGCTGAAACGAGCTTCATTCCGTCTTCATGTACTACTTCCACAAACTGAGATATGCTAGATAGATATTTACTAGATAATACTATTCCTGTATTTAAACAATTAATACACAAGATTCAAAGACTCAACTTTGGACTTTTACATTGAACTAGTTGATGCTTGCGACTTCATCTGCAGGGATAAATAAAAAGAAGTCTGTGTAAGAACATTGCTACAAATTGCAAGTCTGGGCTTCCCCTGGGAATTGGGATGCAAACTTTCTTTACCAAACGTGTAAAACTGGTTGAACAGATGGGCTATGAAAACGTAACAGACTGACATGCATACCACCACTACAGCCCTACTGCTGGGCACTGGCCTCCACTCTCATAGGAGACAGGGAATTAGAGCTTGGACTCACCACGCGACGCCAATGCGTGTTGGCGGGCTTTAACGGCTATTATCATGTTCGTGATAATAACCGGGACCGACGGCTAAAGTGCTCACAGTCACTAAGGGATAGCTCTGAGAATTTCTTGACAGAAAAACCCAATACTAACAATTTTTATGCCCGGCCGGGAATTGAAACCAGGACCTCGTGAACCACAGTTGACCATGCTTAGCGCTAGACTAACGAGGCAGTTATTCATAGTATCGCATCCATTTTAATAATATTAAAAATGCGAAAGTGTGTCCGTCTGTCGGTTACAACTTAAATCCCGAGAGGACGTAAGCTTCTGTTTATCCTGCAAAGACACAGTTCTCACAAGATTTTCAAAAAACCTATATGCACGCGGACGATGTCGCGCGCATCATCTAGTTTGTAATATTAATGTTAAGTATGGATTTAGAAATAACTTCCATGAAAAAATAAAGATAAAAAGTATACCTAAATAAGTTTTTTTGATTCAACATTGTAAGTAAACAATAGTTTGTAGTTATCGAGTACGGGGAACGTGCTTAATATGTAAGCTTATATTTGTCATGGAGTTATTAAGTAAAGTGATCTAGTTTATTCCTATATTATACAGGATGTTTATACTTTGTCATATATATTGTAAAGATACCTACTTCGTCCGCGTGTATTAAGTTTTTTTACTCCCGCCGGACCTTGACAATTTTCCAGAATAAAAGTAGCTTATGACGTTCCCCGAGATGTAACCTATCTCTGTACCAGTTTTAATCATAATCGGTTGAAAAGATAGACCGCGGAAATGTAGCTGCCGGACACACTTTCATGTTTATAATATTACTAGATGATGCCCGCGACTTCGTACGCGTAGATTAAGGTTTTTAGAGTTTAGCTTCTTTAGAATCAATTTTCATATTATATAAGCCTGAAGTATGAAAATGTATGGAGACTGGAGAGTAAAAAAACAATCTCCGTTACGTTATTGACTTTATGTTTCCAAGGTAACACTTGTTTATGACTATGAAATGTATTTTGATAAATATATATAAATTATATAATTATAACAAATTAATTAAAAACATTTGGTAATCTATATATTTTATAATTGTTCATAAAGAGCAAACTCCAATCGTGCGTCGCAGCTGACAGACACAATGTTTTTTGATTCCGGGATTAACGATTCCGGGATAAAACGTATCTCCTTTTCCCGGGATGTAACCTATCTTTGTACCAATTTTAATCAAAATCGGTTGAGTAGTTGGGCCTTGAAAGCGTAGTAAACAGACAGATAGACACACTTTCGCATTTCTAGTATTAGTATAGAAGTCCATATGAGTTGGAGCGGTGGGGTGTGAAAAATGACCAGTTCCATATTTTTTTCATTGACGTCCAAGTGCGTCCAATTGTCTGAGCATATCGTAATCATGTGACAGCTTGAAACGTATAACTCGAACTTTTTAAGGAGTTCATACACGCTTTTTGACGTGCAGGCAATCTACGAACTCCATAAACGGTTCGAGTTATACGTTTGACAAACGTTTAAGATTACAATTTTCTTACACAATCGGGGGCAGTTCCAGTATTTTTCAAAACTGAGTAAATTTTAATAAGCAATATGGTAGATACGGCAATGACGGCAGTATATTGTTAATTCCATTCAGTGAGCGTGCTTATCTTGCCGGCTTTGCTCGCCATGCGGGTTATATTGTTTCTGACGTGTGGGGCCATAATAACCGCGTTTTTGTCGTAGAATTCTGTAACATATCATATTTATACTTGACGACCTCCTAGCGCAGTGGTGAGCGCTGCGACCTTATAAGTGGGAGCTCCCGGGTTCGAACCCCGGTAGAGTCAATTTGGGAATTTATAATCACTGAATTTTTTCTGGTATTCTTTGGCCGTGGCTAGTTACCACCCTACCAGATAACACGTGCCGCCAAGCGATTTAGCGTTCCGGTACGATTCCGTGTAAAAACCGTTTAGCGGTAGGAATGGGTTTAATAATAAATCTTACACTGCATGCAACAGGTGAGATCGTCTTGTTGTAAAGTTCTATGGAATAAGAAAATTGTACGAAGCCTCGTTATCTTATGGCGGAAATAGTTCCGAAAATATAATGCATATTAGAAGATTCTCTACGCGAATTATAATACCTATATAACATGATTTCAAATAAGTTAGCAGAAAAAACCAACCCATTTATGTCGCATTGGGGGCTTACTGTCTATATATTTCAACATATTATCGTGCAGGCCAAGAAGCCTAGAAGTAGAGAAAAGTAGAGAGTGGAGAAGACTATTATAAACTAAGATCGTGACATCAAACACGCTTACAATGAGGCCGTACAATGGAAACTTTATCAATCTCAGGCTTCGTTATTCCGTACGTTTAGGCTTCTGATATAAAAACCGTAAAGTTATCAGCTATAAAACTATTTTTTATGCATCGTCAATACAAAAGAATTAATGTTATAAATTTGATAGTTTACAATTTCGCTAGTTAGATTAAAATCTAACGGTTTTTGCAATTTTACGGTGGCAGGTATATACCGATAACATTCAAAAGTCGAACGGAAATGGAAATTCACAAGAGAAAAAAGGAGTGAGAAAAGATCGTTTCCGAGCTACATCATACGCCGGACGCGGGTACATTGTTGCAATACTCTCTTTTTACAAAAGACATTTACCTGTTGAATTTTACTAAACATTCCCTGACGGCCGTTAACCAAATTGTTATTCTCGCTGGTAGCTGAATTCCAATATTATTTCGTGGTTTTAGCTTTCTCTTATATTTAAACTAGCGTTTGCCCGAAATTTCGTCCGCGTAGAATTTGGTCTTAAGAAAAAGGTATTTCAAAAAAACTGTAAAAAGACATAAAATTCTTCATTTTTCACCGAAAGTATAAAAACTAATTCTCATTAATATCTTGAACCTCCTTGGGGGTGAAATTGTGAAAATTCCTTAGTGAAAGTTAGTAGGTGCACTCAAGCTCAGTCTAGGGTGCTCAAGGAATATTCTCTCAAAGTTTTTCAAATTTCTACGGTCAGCCGTTTGGGCTGTAGGTTGTCTGTCAGTCACTCAGGACAAAGCCTTTTAAAGTTATTGATAGAAGTTTGATCTTCAGTGTCGCCAAGCGATTAATGGGTTAGCCGTAGGCTGCATTATAACTTCCACCAGGTGAGATCGCAATTCAGGGCTTACCTAAACTTAGGTAAAAATTTTTTTTTGCCACAACCTGGAGTTGGTTTGGTACATTAGACCCCTAACTCGGAGAGTTTGGCCGTAAATCATGATAGCTTTTAAGTCTTAAGTACTCAACGAATCAACGTGCAATGTTCTCTTACATATCTGTGTGGCTCACAGCTCTTTGCCATTTCTAAACCTATTCTATACTCTGTGGTACAAACCATCGGATGATCGATTTCTCTGTACTTTGCGCGGACTTTACAAGTTGAAGGTCACCTTGGTAGCCAGATGTTACGAAAACAATATATAATATTAAAGGGTACAACCTTTTTCGTTAGATAAATACAGTTTTTATGACACACGCGTTGTCCCAAAACAAGATGCCTGTAGACATATTGTGTGATAATATAAGAACATAGTATGCAGACGATTTTTCTTTTGTGAACTTGAGATAAGGAAAATACTATATTAACTAGATTATGTGAAATTCGATACTAAAATTGTGTTATCCATTATTGGTCGAAAAATAAAGGGAAAATTTTACCTTTCCTTATACGATGATTGCAATTCTGTTGTATAATTAATATTCTTTATGCTACTTGTAAACAAAACTGACCCAAAAATCGATTCATTTTGTACCAAGTATACCTATGAATCTCCAATTGTCTCCAATTAATAGGTATATGTCAAAAATTGCGACTCCGTGAACTGTAGCTTAGCGATCAAAGGCGTTCAGACAGACGCAGGTTCAAATCCTGCCGGTTCTTATTTGGATATAATGTTTTACCATTTCAAAATTTCCTTACAGTGTAGGTAAACTAATAAAAATATAAATAACTAGCTCATGTCAGAATTCATCCGCGTAGATTGGGGTTTTCTACGTCCCGCGGGACCTCATTAATTTTCCGGCATTAAAAAAAATATTATTATATTATTCAAGACTATAATTTATCTACGTGCTAAATTTCCGTTGGAGCCTGATTGCGTACCAAACATCCATTCATACATCCAAACATTCACATTTATAATGTTAGTATAGATTGTTACCCGCGACGTAAATAGGTATGAAAGCTTTACTTCCTATGGGCTCTCTGTTTCATTCTCAATTGCTTAGTCTGTGTGGTCAATGAATAAGCAGCGTAGGTTTGCCTCCGGCAGCTCATTTCTCAGCCTCTAACGGCTCACCGCAGAAGTGCAAAGAAAGGCATTCTTCACGTACGCGGCTGTATTCAACCTACGACTTGGCTTTCATATTCAGACACGGCTACGGGCGAAATGCATACCCGAGTGTAAGACCCGGGTGAATTGCAACGTTCTTTAGGTTTTCTATTAATATGTGCATAGATGTATAAACTAGTTCATTTGCACTATAGCGGCCATACTGCCAACGTTAAAAGACATATTGTTTCATTATTGTTGACTTTCATGTTTTAGAACAAACAGTGATATCAAACTGATAATTTGAGTAACATTACTTATGTGCACTTAGGTTTTATCGGGTTAATATACCTAACAGATTACAATCTACCGAAAAATTATGCGTTAAATTGTAATCTGTCGACAGCGGCCGGGCACTACTTGATTGTTTATGTCGAACCCTATCCTAAACTACTAGAAAGAGACAAGGAAACGTAAATAAAATGAATATTTCAAAAATTGACACTCAGAACATTGAACAGTTTACAATCTTTCGACAGTTTAGAATTTCGCGAGTTAGATTATAATCTAACGGTTTTTACAATCTTACGGTGACATATACATAATTATAATATTAGTCCATCACATGCGCCATTTATAAATATTTTAATTATTATCTATAAATATAATTAAATAGTAGGTACCTACCCATCTACCATGTCAAAAACGATCACGCAGGTGCTGACAAAAATTATACAAAGTTTTAATTCAATCGGATGAGCAACACGCGATTGCTCATAAATAAGTAACGAATAGATGAGAAAGTTTAATTTTGATACATGAGAATATTTGTCACGTCATTAGCTGATTCTGGTCATGACAAATGGAATATTAAGTTCTGTTATCTGCAATTTGAATACACTCCTATACCAAATGAAATAAGAGCTGTTTTCCCATAACAACCATAATGTTATAACAGTCATTTTGACGTCTCATTGGACATAACATCACGTGAAAAGGTCTCGTAAACCTTTGTACGTTCATAGTCGCTATACGTGTCTTATATTTATCATATTTATCATACAGTCTTTCAACTGAAACATCTAGATAGAGTAATTTTGAAAAGCCACTGTGGTTTAATGGAGAAGGGATTTTATCTAACGGTACAAATAGCATAAAGAGCAGAAATTGGCAGAATCAACTTTTAACCATCTAAGGCCCACTTTCACAAGGACGCTAATTAAACCTATTTAGTTACATTTTTATTACTGTCACTTTTCGGCAAACGAATTGTGCTCTTGCTAAAAAGTGAGAGCGTTAAAAAACTTGACTAAATTCGTTTGGGCCTGATCCCTATAAAATTAAAACGAGTTTGAGTGTAGTTATATAATTCGTCATTCTTTTTAGGGGTTTTTGTATGGGAAATCAGTTTGGTTCAAAATAGCAGGTAAATACTTACTTATTTATTATTGTTTAGGTTCCACTAGTTTAGTATATAGTAAGGTAACTGTAATTCCGTGCCTCGGAGAGCACGTTAAGCCGTCGGTCCTGCGGCTGATCTCTCTGCGGTCCTGTCGAATTTTCGTCACATTGGGCTATGAGAGTAAGGGAACAGAGAGTGCACTTGTGTATGCGCACACACTTGTACACTATTATATAATATCTCCCGCCCATATGGCTAATCTCTCTGGAGATTGGCCGCCGTGGCCGGATTTCGGTCGGGAGTACATTATATAGTAAGGTTTTATATAAGATTGTAAGCCCATATAATAATTTTGCTTAGTGGTGAATGAGTCGATGTAGAATGTAGCTCTTCAATAAAAATCGAGACCATTGTATTTCTGTAGGTATGTATTTAAGTTGCGACTTGACTAAGACGTTATATTTATATGACACCTTGGTGGTATCAGGACCCCCATAGAGTTAATAATAATATACAATTAATTATTGCATTCTTGAATAAAGATTTCTTTCTTTCTTTAAAAACACTCCGCTATAGAATGGATTTATCAACTTTTTAGGAACACGTACAAGATTAGCTCCACTGTATTGGAAACTCCAGCTAGTATGAGCACCAGACGGCTCCGCTTAATCCACTCGTGAAGCTGCGCGCATCTTCCTAGCCAGATTGAAATTTAATATCTTGATCTTATTTTTAGTCAGAAGATAGCGTCGTGGCTTAGTTGCGATGATTTATTTCACACTATGAAACAAAAATTGCTCTCTATAAGTATTATGTATTGAATAGCGGTGATAGAGTATAGTTGATATGTTCATAGGTAAAAGCGGACACAATGAAACGACCGTCGAGTACGATTTCAGTTAGTTTATTACTATCAGTACGCCCGAGGCGACACCGTGTGTAGGTTTTTACACTACAATAGTATTACTAGATAATGCCCGCGATTTCATCCGTGTGGATGCCGGTCTTTTGATTCCCACAGGAACTCTTTAATTTTGTGGAATAAAAAGTATGTCTATGTCCTTTTCCAGGTTGCAACCAACTTCTGTACCAAATTTCGTCAAAATCGGTTGAAAAGATGGGCTGTCAAAGCGCAGCAGAAAGACAGACACTTTCGCATTTATCTTCTCGCAATCATCGCTAAATCACTTCACAGCACGTCTAAGCGCCTGCGGCAGGAGATTTTTCCCACAACGAATAACTTCTTATAACTCCATAGTATGACAATGATATTGAAATTTCAATGCCCATAAAATAGGTACTAAAATTCTACATCAATGCCTATAAATCATATCGCTTTTGTACTAGTGGTCAATACTTGAGCCTCCGGCGTACGAACTCCGGGCACGCTAAAGGGTTCTGGGCAGGCCAGAAAAATGTCTAGTTTTATTCACTTGTTGTACAACTGCCTCGTTGGTCTCGTGGTTAGCATATTCGACCAAGGCCGACGAAGTCCCGGATTCGATTCTCGGGTCGAGCCATAATTAAGTATTGGGTTTTCTGACTAGAAATTCTCAGTACTAGCCCGGAGTTAGGAAGCTGGCGGTGTTTCACCCCCGTGCCTCGGAGAACACGTTAAGCCGTCAGTCCCAGTTATTTTCACTGACATAGAAAATAGTCGCTAAACCCCGCCAACCCACATTGGAGCAGTGTGGTGTGTCTAAGCTCTAATTCCCCTTCTCCTATGAGAGTGGAGGCCTGTGCCCAGTGGGACGTCTTTGGGCTATTGTGGAGGTGTGGTGTGGTTGTACAATCTACTATTTCAATTGTGTTCCTATTCAATAAATTGTATTTTAATCACGTGACAATTTAACGAGTCCCCCTTACTCATTCCTACGATAATCATAATTAGATTTTTCTTTGTGTCGTTAATTTATTATTGCTACGTGTCCAAACGCTATTTTTGCGCGACACAAATTTATTGTTGGAGTAGTTATTTCAGACCTAGTTACCTTTGTGGGGGTGGAATGACAAATGTACCATGGGCACGATCCTGACGATGTGTCCGTTATTATATATGATTTTATGCCGAATTCCATTTGTATGTATGTATGTGAGTTTGTATATTTCACCATAACTTCTATACGCCTGAACCGATTCTGATAAATGAGATATCGTTAGAATCCCTAGCTTATTCCGGGAGACATAGGCTACTAAAAATAAAAATGAAAATTTATGGAGTGACCATGATCCCGCATTAAAGACTAAAGTTGAGAAAAAACATTTGAAAATAAGATGAACTACATAATCATCGTCTAGGAAATGATGAGTAGAATCCAAAAATATATAACACTATAGTTCAATATCTAGTGATTCACAATACTCAATACTCAATACTCAATATAATTTATTCAATAAAGGTACACTGTAGGTACACTTATTGTCGTTAAAAATTACTTACTTATAAAACATGATGGTGATAATTGGTTACGGTATCTTAAAACTAAAGCTACGAGGGTTCCAAACGCGCCCTGGTCTGAGAAGAGCCCACAACAAACTCAGCCGGTTTTTTTTTCTTTTTATTATTACCATGTCACAAATCATCTTAAATAAGGAACTATCAGAGCCATAGAGCAAACCATTGCCAAGCTTCCTTGTCATTTAAGTAGTCCTTTACATGTTAATAAGATTTTTCAATGAGTTTACAACAAATATCATTTAATAAAAATGTGAATATGATTCTAATTTTACTAGATTAATTTAGATTTTTAACTTTTTAGTTCGTTTTTTGGCAGGGCAGTCGTGTATTTGAATTTTTTTAATTATGACTTGTTTAAATATAATAGGTATGTATCAAGGAAGCGACTTGTTCGATTCCCGCGGAAACTCTTCAATTTTCCACGATAAAATGTGAATGCTTATGTCCTTCCCAGGTATACGACCTGCCTCTGTACCAAATTTCTTCAAATTCGGTAGAAACGATGGGTCGAGACATTGTATCCCGGGGAAGGACATAAGCTATAGGGCGGGTGACCTCTAGTATTATAAATTTTATAATACTAGAGACCTCTAGTATTAAAAGTTTGGATTGATGAATATTTTGGATGGAGGGATGGTTAGTGGTTACTCAATTACGCCAAAGCTGCTGATCGGATCTTGATGAATTTTGGCACAGAGATAGATTGTTGTCTGTAATAATACATATGTTACTTTTTATCCCGGAAAATTCAAGAGTTCCCGTGGGAATCAAAAACCTCAATCCACGCGGATCAGTCGCGGGCACTATCTAGTCTAGTAATATATATTCCAATTCAACGTTCCTAATTCGCTTCTAATAATATCGATGTCTCAAATGTACCTACGTTGGATTCCACGACAGCGGGTTTTTATCTCAGAGTGCTTCACTCTAGCCACTTTAGTGAAAAAAAAACTGTCAAGCATAAAGAACATCTACTTGCGACGGCGACGTAGACAAATTACAGGTTAATTCTCTTCAGGAAACCTCGCGCAAAGATAGCGGGTACTCTAAACTTCGGGGATAGAGAATGAATGATTATAGTGTAGGGAAAACCGTTTTTAGTGTTCCGTAATCAACAAGGAACCCTTATAGTTTTACTATGTCCGTTCGTCCGTCCGTCCATCCGACCGCGGCTTAGCTCAGAGACTGTTTATAGGTACTAGAAAGCTGTTAGGGGAACGAAATACCATTTTAGGCTATGTCATGTAGTTAAGGGCTTGTAGTGGAAGAAAAATCCCATACTTAATATGCGAAAGTGCGTCTGTCTATCTTTCTGCTATGCTTTCACAGCCACCTGTTCGACCGATTTTGATGAAATTTGGTGCAGGGATAGGTTGTATCCAGGAATATCCAGGAAAGGACCCGGGAAATAGACATGATTACTATTTACATATTTTTTTGGAAACTATAAAGCCTCAAGTTAAGTCGCAGCCAACTATACTGTTCAATAATATCAAAATTCATACCTAAATAACACATATATATGTATTCGTAATACTTAAATTCGACATAACATTATTTCGTAATATTTATTCGCTTTCATCTAATCGAAAATTGACTTCAAAACTAAACCTATAAGTATGTACCAACTTAAACTAAAAAGCAAAAAACATTATCTGGGTATACATATATTATGTGTTTTATTGATTTTCTCAAAAACCGCTTAATCACGATAAATTCGATAAAATTTATATGGGCCCACCGCTCAAGTATAATCTACCAAACAAAAAAGAATCATCAAAATTTATTCATAATTGGTGGAATCGCATAACATACATACAACAAAATATACAGTCGAAATGAGAACCTCTTCCTTTTTGAAGTCGGTTAAAAAGTCTCCTAAACAAGCCCTGAAAGCTTTTTGGGATAAATATTTTACATTTTTCAAATCCAACGAGCTACGTACCGCTCGACTCTACCCTCCATAGCTCAGGGCATTTGTGTAAAATGAAATAAATTGCTTATGCCGAGCGCAGATGACTAATAAACAAAACGAGCCCGTAGGTTTAGTTTTAAACTAGCTGATGCCCGCGACTTCATCCATGTGGATTGAGGATTTTGAATCCCGCGGGAGCCTTTTAATATTCCGGGATAAAAGTATAAAACCTATTAGTAAGATGAAAAATTAAATTTATCGACAAAAAATTGCCTTTCTATTGCATTTGATTCATTATATTTTTTTTTATTATGCGAATACAGTTTTATATGATTACGATTTGACCATGAGCATAATGCTCAAGTACTGGAGGCGACGGGGTAATCTTAAGGTATTATTGTATTCCGAACCGGTGGGCAATGGTTAGATCGATACATATTTTCAGGCAAACCATGATGAGAAATAAATAAGCATTTAGCTTTTTTGACTAGGGTAAGGTAAGGGTAATTTAAGACACAGAAAAAAAAATGGCAGTCATAGGTACTGCCGATAGACTACATATTTTTTTTAAAATAAAAATTATTAAAATGTAAACCTTAACACTAAGGTATTAAAGTTTAATTTCGAATGGAGTATATTTATACGTTCGCGAACATTTCGGTCACGCGAATCTACATTTTTACCCCCTACCAAAAGTGCTCAATGCCCCTAAAGAAGTTTTCACTTTAAACAAAACTAGGGTAAGCAATGCTTTGATGCCACTGTGTCGTGTAAGACACTGCGTGTGGCACAATGGGTTGAATAAATATTTTTAATTTCTTACTAAATCGGTAGTCTGATTTAGCCCTAACACAAAACTGGTGCGTGATTCCGTCGCGACACGTCCCGGGCGCGTATTCATCATTTTCATACGATAAACCGTGTTATTTTGTGTTATATCGTGTTGCGTTATCACGATGTAACAATATGAATGAGTGATGGGAGTTCGCGAGTAACAACGGTACAAAATGGTGGACAATCTCAATTAGTTTGGAGTTTCAATTGAATTAGACTATCAAACACTTTTTTCAGTTCAGTTCAGTTCAAAGTTCTATATTCAAAATTGGTACAATTTTTGAAATTTCTACATTGCTGATAGATGGCGTTGACTGTCCTTAACTCACGCCAAAAAGCTTGTGTTGTATGGAAATTATCTGATTTCTTATTCGTTTAGGTATTGGCGGCCAAAAAAAAAGCCAATGAACTGTTTGTTTTTTTTAATATTAAAGGAATTTCCGAGCAAGTAGGAGTAAATTTACATAATTAGAACGTCACTTTGAAGTACCTAAAAGTAATTTAGTGGTGGTTTCTACCAGTATATGTCTAAAACATACCTGGTGTAACTTTTTTAAATTAACTTCACAGCGGTTTAACCACAAATCCTTTGAGCTCTACGCGGTCACACTTTAAGCAGTAACACAGCGTGTGGTTTTGTTAAATTTGTCCAAAAACTAATTCCAAAATTTGTTAAGTGCAAGGTTCCAAGTTTAACTAACCGGCTAATAAAACAGCAGTTTTATAACGTAAAGCGGAGGTTATAAGAAATTAACTAGAGCAGCGTTTTCCAAACTTCTGAGGCCCGTATTAATAAACCGACAACAGCTAAGAATCCGTTCTAAGGTATTTAATTTTTTTGTTTCACTACAAGTTAGCGATTGACTCGATTTCACCTGGTAAGTAATGATGCAGTCTTAAGATATTAAACCCATACCCATAATCGGTTTCTACACAGCATCGTACTGGAACGCCAAATCGCTTGGCGGCACGTCTTTGCCGGTACTTAGGGTGGTAACCAGCCACGGCCGAAGCCTCCCACCAGAAAAAGGTCACCTAACTACTGTTTTTTTTGTAAAAGACATGCCTCTAGGCAATTTAACATAATTATTAACAATTCTGGGTAAAAATTGCTAAAAACCTGCTGTAACTAACAGCTAAACTTATTATATCCTATCCTAGATAAAGTTTGAGAACCATTAACCCAGTCTATCCCAAACGCCCGCTAATTCTCGGTTAGGATATACTTGCATAATATATGAGCTCGCTGTGCGCGAGTCCTAAGTAGATTTTATAATATAATGAGAGATAGGCGGATCCGCGTCTCTGGCAGAAGTTTTATTACCGAGGAAAATGAACAGGCTTGGGGGCTTACTGCCATCGCTTAAAGCCGTATTGTTTCAATAATGCTGACGTTCGTGTCTGAGAGTTGTAATCCTTATTTAAAGGACGTCAAGATTCGTGACATAAAACTGAAATTTTGAAATAATACTGCTTTAAGCTATGGTAGTAACCCCCATGCAAATTGAACGGTAAGCTGGTGGTGGATTTCAAGAGGTAATAAAGCCCACATGGTATTTTAAAGTGCTTGGAATGATCTCATTAGAACACTCGGACCTCACCAAGTTTCTTAGGTCCGATTCCTAGTAAAGACAAAGTTTTTTTTAAAATAAAAAGACTATGAGGTTGCCATAGATACGAGTAAAAATCCTTAGCTATAGTGTACTTTACAAAAACATACAGGTTGTTTGCGGGTTTCTACCTCAATGACAGTCCTAATAATCTCAATCATAGAAATCTTGGACGTCACCTAAAATTAAGTCAAATCAAATATTCATTAACTAGCGAATGCTCGCGACTTCATCTGCGTGGTTTGAGGTTTTTTGGTTCCAGTGGGAACTCTTCATTTTTCCGGGATAAAAAGTAGTCTATGTGCTATTTCAGACTATAATCTATCTCTCTGCCAAATTTCAGTATGTATTATCAATTGTATTTTTTTTTGTATTCCATACATCCATACATCCATACATCCATACCTCCACACATCCATACATCCATCCAAACTTTCGCATTTATAATATTAGTAAGCTTAGTAAGAAGTAAGATTAAATTCAGATACACTGTAGGTACACATATTGACGTCAATTACTTACATATAAAACATGATACTAATCCATATAAATAAAACATGATAGTTATTTATATGGATACTAATCCATATAAATAACCATCATGATGATGATAACATGATGGTTATTTATATGGATACTAATCCATTTATATAACCATCATGTTTTATCATTACGAGGGTTAGAACTGGAAGGCTACTACTGGTTTGATTTATTCATTTTAAAAATTGCAAAACTTTAGATTAGCTATCAATTGTGTGTAACTTTATCTTGCAACTTTGTCATGAAAATGTCAGTGTAAGTTTCAACTCATTTTAACTATGACGTCCATGGGTCCACCGTAACGGAGGATACTCCGCACGGTCTGGGTCCATACTGCCAACGCGACGCATAAAGACATATTATATTGTTTCATTATTGTTGACTTTCGTGTTTAAGAATTATGATCTTTATTTTAGGAACGTCAAGATGCGTGACATCAAACTGTAATTTTGAGTAAATTGCTTATTTATTGCGTATTGCTTTAAACGTTGGCAGTATGACCGCTGCATATCTTCGGTTACTTTTTTCTAATTAAACAAAATGCTCAAAAGCTTCAAAGCTCGGGCTAGACCTTTAAGGTTTTATGTGTAATTAATGACACACTGATTATATCAGATATTTGAACCAAATGGAACCGGGACAGCTCAGTAGATGATTTATGTAGGTATTTATTTATTCAATAGGATTTTATAGGATTTTTCCACTACCTCTTGGACTATGAAAACCATAATCGACTTTTTCCTTTCTTTAATTTTCGTCATTAATTTAGAAGTAAGAGATTATGGGCAAGTTATGACGGGTGAGCTTCCGGTGACACTTTTTAAAATGAAAAAAAATACTGAGTGAGCTGATACCGATAGGTGTTATATGTGTCACAGTAGACGGGTCTTTCATTTGTATCGATCGGGCGCCAACCCACTGTATGAATACATACTTACTCTCTCTGCGTCGTATTCCTCATTACTGAGGGTCGTGACCCCTTTCCATTAATAATGTAATGGTAGGAGTTTTCTTGGGATAATAATGCGGCGGGATCCCCCGTCTTTCGGCATACGACTCGACTGAGAGTAATATTTAAACTCTTCAGTTTTTTGTAACGATTATTATCAGATAATAGTGATAATAACCGGGATCCCGACAGCTTAATGTACTCTCCGAGGCACGGAAGGAACGAAACGGCCAAATTTGAACCTCCAAATTCGGTCACCCATCCGGTTACCGACTTGGGTCAACGTTGCTAAACATTCGCAATTGACTGATATGCGTTGTCACAACTATACATTTAGACCACTCGTCCCTCATACGTACGCTGTGGTTTTAGGTTTGTATTTTACCTGCTACACAAAATGATTAGAAATACAATATTATAGTTACAACATTGACAGAAGTGCAGCTGACCCTGGATAAACTTAAGTCCAGAAGGAAAACCTACTTCAGCTCGTATGTCCTTACCAGGGATGTAAGAGTCGGAACCGGAGTTGGAACCGGAGTTGGAACCGGAGTCGGAACCGGAGTCGGAACCGGAGTCGGAACCGGAGTCGGAACCGGAGTCGGAACCGGAGTCGGAACCGGAGTCGGAACCGGAGTCGGAACCGGAGTCGGAACCGGAGTCGGAACCGGAGTCGGAACCGGAGTCGGAACCGGAGTCGGAGGCAGAGTTGGAGTCAGACGCAGAGTCAAGAGAAATATTTTCATTTAAGAACAAATAAAAACACGCAGCGGAAGGCGGGGGTGGCGGGGGACTCCCAACTCGACGGGTATGAACCAGTTCGTAACGGTCGACGCAGGCCGCCGTCGCTATTTGCTATGCTTAGACCTATTAAAGCCTCCGATTTAAAAGTTTCGGAGCAGAAATCGGAACCGAAGGTGTAATAATAATCGGAAGTTCCGATTTAACGGAATCGGAGTCGAAGCTCCGTAACATCCTTGGAAGGACTATTCCGGCTTCGTGCAAAGACGTGTTCCTCAGCTCTGAACTTTTGCCTGAGGGCATAGCTTTCGTCGCTTCAGGGAAGCCAGATTCAGAATCCCTACTGTTTCATAATTATTTTCATACTAGCGAATGCCCGTGACTTCGTCTGCGTGGTTTGTTGTTTTTTGGTCTCTTTAATTTTCCGGTATAAAAAAGATATATGCTGTTCCAGACTATTCTCTGTGCCAAATTTCAGCCTGATCCGTTCAGCCATTGGCCCGTGATTGACTAACAAACATCCATACATCCATACATCCATCCAAACCCTCGCATTTATATGTTTTTCATGTGTATTAATATTATTTTATTGTGTTGTAATATGTTGTATTATGTATATATTTCTATGGACATAGTTGCCTGATGGAAACAAATAAAAAAAAATATTGTACCAAGTGGTAAAAGAAGTACTTACTTAAATAAAGCAACTCTACAGAAAACACGCTTAATATTATGGCCTTGACAAGGTGTTCAATGTTCATGCGAAAAGTCCACGTCAGAGAGAAATGACGTTTTGTCCTGTCCTGTCGCCCAGTGCTCCATATATACTTAAGTGAATTACGTGAATTTTTTGCCCGCCAGATAAATTTTGTGAGTCCGCTCTACACCTGCAGTGAGCGATTACGCTTCATTAAGAAAAATGGTAATCTTTTACCTTCCTTTTTCTGTTCGCCTTAATTAAGGTCATTATTTCGGAAATGGGAGATTAGGCAATGAGTAATCGACGCGCGAGGCGACAGATCACAGTATAGCAATCATATAGTTCATCTTTATACTTCCGTAGCATACAGTTGGTGTGGTATAATTAATCTGACGCTGCGCCCCTTTAACTGTTTATATTAGTGTGATCATGAAGCTTGAATGAAAACTCAAGAATTTTATAGTGACCAATACTTCTTCACAATCACATCTGGGGACTTACTGCAATAAAGCATTGCCTATCTGTTATACTCGCCCGACTTCAACATAGTGTGTAGAAATCAAAATTATTTTTCACTCTAAAGCGGTTTATGAAGTCAGTTTTTGGAAAGAATTTTTATATTTACCTTTTCAGTGTACTCTAAATCCCCACGTCCTAGGAGTGCACATCCCTACAGCATCAGGGTTGAGGAGTTCAGACTCAGAGTTGAATCCTATACACGTGACTACCTACTATGAATTCACCATAAAAATTTCCTAACTCCCTAGTTTTGAGGATTTTATATAGTACACCTAAAGCATTAGGATTAGGGATTTGGAGTCAGATTTTTTAAGGGACCACCTAGCAAGCTTCCTCTAACCACAGTTTTTTTTTTTTACCAAATCGGTTTAGTAACCACAGAGATATGTACCGACACACATAAAAAAAAAATACGCGCCGAATTGAGTACCTCCTCCTTTAGAAGTCGGTTAAAAATTGCATGCCTTTTAATAATTGTCCGATTTTGTGCTTACTGTATGCTTGCTAAGCTACGATCAAAAAAAAAACAACGGTCAAGCAGTGACTTGTGACACGGTGACAAATGCAGGTTTAAGTGGAGGCTTTGCAGTATTCCAATAATTGAAGGAGGATTTATGTAAGCTCGACTGGTGGAGCCTTAACATCAAACGACACGTATCCATTATGGAAAGGAACTAATGGAATGGCGGCAGGTCGTTATGCCAGCGTCCATACAAAAAGGTTCAAACCCCTTTACTGCCTCCGTACGTGGTCCGTTTTTGACGACCTCCGTGGCGCAGTGTGTAGCGCTGTTGTCTTAACGTGCGGAGGTCCCGGGTTGGATCCCCGGCAGGGTCAATTTGGGAATTTATAATTTCTGAATTTTCCCTGGTCTGGCCTGGTGGGAGACTTCGGCCGTGGCTAGTTACCATCCTACCGGCAAAGACGTGCCGCCAAGCGATTACGTATTCCGGTACGATGCCGCGTAAAAACCAAATAGGGGTATGGGTTTAATAACTGCCATGCCCCTAACAGGTTAGCCCGCTACCATCTTAGACTGCATCATAACTTACCATCAAGTGAGATCGCAGTCAAGGGCTAACTTGTAGTGGATAAAAAAATGCCTATATTTGTGACGTATTTCTCATTACTGCGGATTATGAACCCTTCATTATTCTCTTCATTTCATTTCATTTATTAAAATCATTTGACTGTTACATGGTTGAAGATCTTAAAATAGTAATAATTTTACATAGTAGCCTAGTAGGAACAGTCTACCTGTAATAGGCATACGATTTTAACATAAAATCATAATAATTACTAACATTTGATGCACAATAATGAACACAATATCTGAAGAAAACCGTATGAGTTTCCTTCTCTAATAACCGCACTTACCGCAACCTAAACAATCTATACTATCCATACTAATATTATAAATGCGAAAGTGTATCTGTCTGTCTGTCTACTACGCTTTCACGGCCTAACTACTCAACCGATTTTGATGAAATTTGGTACAGGGATTGTTTGAATTGGTTCACGCGGATCATCTAATCTCGTCTAGTAATATTATTAATGCGAAAGTGTGTTTGTTTGTTTGTATGTCCTTCAATCACGCCGCAACGGAGCAATGGATCGACGTGATTTTAGGCATGGGTAAAGTTGAGGACCTGAAGAGTGACATAGGCTACTTTTTATCCCGGCAAATTAAGGAGTTTCCGCGGGAATCAAAAAAACGTTAACCACGCGAACGAAGTCACTGGCATCAGCTAGAATTATTATTAATGCGAAAGTTTGGATAGATGGATGATAGATGGATAGATGGATGGATGGTTTGTTACTCGATCACGCCAGAACGATCTGGATAAAATTTGGCACAGAGATACATTATAGTCTGGAGTAACACCACTGAATAGGTAATATGGTAACACATAGGCTACTTTTTATCCCTGAAGATTAAAGAGTTCCCGCGGGAACCAAAATGCCTCAATCAAATCTTAGTATTTACAAAATAAATCATAAAGCAAGTGGCGAATGAAATTTAGCTTCTTCGCACAGAAATTGGGTCGAGGGCTTGATATTAACCCATTTACAACTCCGTCTCCACACGAATATGGAACCGTTTCACATGTAGGTCCCTTATTCTTTGAAGATTTTACCAAAGGATCGTGTGGCGTATTGAGACTCAGTTGATTAGGCAATAAATTAATATCATTCACATTTATAACTGCCTCGTTGGTCTAGTGGTTATTATGTCCGACTTCGGCTGCAAGGTCCCGGGTTTGAGTACTGGCCTTAATTAAGTATTGGGCTTTTCTGATTAGAAATTCTCAGTTCTAGCCCGGAGTAAGGCAGTTGGTGTTGTTTCAGCCTCGTGCCTCGGAGAGCAGGTTAAGCCGTCGATCCCGGTTATTATCACTAACATGATAATAGTCGGTAATGAAGCTCGCCAACTCGCGCTGGAGCAGCGTGGTGCGTCTAAGCTCTAATTCCCTCTCTCCTATCAGAGTGGAAGCCTGTGCCCAGTAGTGGCACGTTAATGGCCTGTAGTGGTACAGTATATTTAAAAGATAACATAGTAGTAATAATAATATAGTATTTGTTAGATGGAAAATTAATCATTATATGCAAATAAGTGGTACAATCGATGTAAGTACTATTATAACGTCTAGAAACCACCATAAGCTTGTAACAGCGTCATATCTTATGCGCAAGTTGCAGAAATCTTTTGAGGAGTCGGGTCGGGTATAATATGGTACCAAGAAATTTTCACTTCAAAAATTGGCAGTCACAGGGACATCCGATAGAAGTGAAAACGAATATTTAAAATAGCAACACAGCACTTTTAAAATAATTAATTAAACATAAACCTTAAAACTAAGGCACTAAAGTTTAATTACGAATGTACTATATTTATATTTGAGGCCTTTGTCTTCGTAAGTAGGCGAGGTGTCAGTTTAATTATAAACCTTAAAACAAAGGCATTAACGTTTAATTACGAATGTACTGCTTTAGACCTTTTGTCTTAAGAAGAATGGTGTCGCGTGACCGACACCGTTCCACATTTTTACACCCTACCAAAAAGTACTCAACGCGCCTAAAGAAGTTTTCACTTCAATAAAACATTTCATTTCATTTCATCACATGCTTTAGACAGATACATTTATTTTACGATGAGAGAAAACATCGTGATGTAAGTTCTCCATAATTCTTTCAAAGAAAATCTGCCAATTCACTGACGACTGACTGCCTGTACAAATAATTTGAATCATTATTATGTAAACAAAGCCGAGGGCAATCCTTGTTAAGTATAATTTTAACCTTGGTATCAAAACAGCGCCCCCCTAAACAAATCAAAACTTCCTGAAACCTGTTCAGTAAATTAGCTTCCATGGAATCATCAGTTTTTATTGCTGTTCAAATCTTTGTAAATTGCAGTGTATATCACCTAAATATCTCTCTGTCCATAAAATATACTCCAACCTGACATGAAATGACGACCTCCCTTGCGCAGTGTTGTGGCACAGTAAACAGATACAAACAGTAGTGAAACTACCTAGAAACGTTCGAAACAGCTCACTCACACAAACATGCGCATCGACGAGACCCCTAAGCAGTCGTCGCGGTGCCGCCAGTAGTGAGTGACGAGTAGTCACGTTTAAGTCTATTTCCGCGATCTTTTTAAAAATGCAGGAGTGTATTACGGAGAATACGGCTGTTTGAACTCTGCTTCAACAAAACCGGAACTATCGTTTTTTAAATTCGTTCAAAATCGATATTTGGGGCTCCCTGGGATCACAAAACAGGAAACTGGTACCAAAATTTTAAAAAGTCAGCGCCATTTTGAAATTCTTTGTTTTTGTACTGATTTCGTTCAAAATCGATATCTGGCGATCCCTAGGATCACAAAACAGGAAACTGGTACCAAAATTTTAAAAAGTCAGTGCCATTTTGATATTCTTTGTTATTGTACCGATTTCGTTCAAAATCGATATCTGACGATCCCTAAGATCACAAAAAAGGAAACTGTTACCAAAATTTTAAAAAATAACGCCATTTTGAAATTCTTTGTTATTGAACCGATTTCGTTCAAAATCGATATCTGAGGATCCCTAGGATCACAAAACAGGAAACTGTTACCAAAATTTTAAAAAATCAGCGCCATTTTGAAATTCTTTGTTATTGTACCGATTTCGTTCAAAATCGATATCTGACGATCCCTAGGATTACAAAACAGGAAACTGGTACCAAAATTTAATAAAATCAGCGCCATTTTGAAATTCTTTGTTATTGTACCGATTTCATTCAAAATCGATATCTGAAGATCCCTAGGATCACAAAACAGGAAACTGGTACCGAAATTTAATAAAATCAGCGCCATTTTGAAACTCTTTGTTATTGAACCGATCTCGTTCAAAATCGATATCTGAGGATCCCTAGGATCACAAAACTGGAAACTGTTACCAAAATTTTAAAAAATCAGCGACAATTTGAAATTCTAAAATTGATTTAATTAGGGAATTATAGACCGCTTCAAATAGTCACAATGTACTAATTTTAATTAATTTACATTTAAGTAAAGATAGTACATAATATGAAAAATCTATAAATTGTTTACTTTGTGTTTTTCACGATAAAATTAGAAATCTAAATTGCATCCGTGGGAAGCCGAGGCGGACCGCTAGTCAAGAATACAGGTATTTTTTATGTAATGTTTTTTAATTACTAGGTATGAGACGCATTTTTGGGGTTGAAACGCGGTACGGTTCAAACCGAAAATGCGTGACAAACACCCGAAAACAGAGCTCATGAGCCCTGTCCACGCGCCACCTGCGGCGCCTACCGCGCGCCCAGCCATGGCTCGCGTACGCTCCCGCCAAAATATGTAAACGGTTACGCCATAATGATAAGTTAGTGACCTACAAAAAAAAAACAAAGATCTACAAGTTGTTGTGTGTCAAAGTACAAGTTTAATATTTAAATTGTTTCCCGTATTTTAAACTATCGAGATTTACCGACGCTATGAGATACTTATTAAAATTTTATTCGTAAACTAGCTATTTCAATTCGATAATTGATCACTACAGAGCATAGAATGTTTTAATTAACAAAAACAAAATTAAACCATGAAACATTAAAAGTGACCCTATTGCTTCAATGGAGCGTAGGTAATTATTTTATCAACTAGGCTTAGTTTCCAGACTGGTTGTATCTGTTTACTGTGGTTGTGGTCTTAATGTGCGAAGGTTCCGGATTCGATCACCTGTTGGGTCAATATGGGAATTTATAATTTCTGAATTTTCCTGGCTTCAGCCGTGGCTAGTTACCACCCTGCCGGCAAAGACGTGCCGATTTAGTGTTCCGGTACGAAGCCGCGTAGAAACCGATTCGGGGTATGGGTTAATTAAAACTGCTATGTCCCTAACAGGTTAGCCACATTATTTGTGAGTGTCATAGGCTATATTAACCCGAAAAATTAGGGAGCTCCCGTGGGAATTTAAAAACTTATTGCACGCGGACGAAGTCGCGGCCATCTGTTTTTTTTATTAAATACTAAGTTGATAAAAAAAGCGGTCAAACTCAAAACGTCCTAGTTTGTGGGGATCAAAAATAGCAGGAATATACTAGGATGAAGACGAGACGGGGCACACGTGACGTTGCAAAATGGCCGCCTATATTAGCCTCATAATAAGCACTCTTCAGCACGTATCACATTTGTCCTCATTCTTGCTTCCTAAAGGTCTTGCCCCACTTGAGATGCACGGAACAGCGCAGCACACAGCGGCAAATATTAGGCCTGATTCTGTTGTACAATCTCTGAAATAATCTAAAATGACAGCATCAAAAATATTACTGACCCTTTTATAATATTCCCTGTGGAAAGGGACAAAACTAAATTTAAAGCTGTCATTTTAGTTTAGTTTAGAGATTGTATCATACAGAATTGGCCAAATCATTCGTACGAGTTTGTACGGGGCCGCGTCGCTTTAATGGGCCCAGCTTCATACAACCTCATACAATACTTGACGCGCCGCGTCTCGTCTCTGTAGTGGGACTAGACCTTTACTTCATTGCCTGTTAAAGTTATAACAAGCCATATTTAAATTATGTACTTATTGTAGAGGTTTCAAACTTAATCCTTTATTTACTTTATTCAAAGTATTTTTATACGAAGTTATATGTTTTTAACGAAGTCGCCGACATTATTTGCATTGAATAAGTAGGTATACTTATAATTCCTGAGTCGAGCTTCTTAAAAAAGCCTATGTCCTTAATAACATGTATTTTTTGTAAAAAAATATATATAGATGTTTTTAAAAGAATTGAAAAGATGACAGACAGACAGACACACTTTTGCATTTATAATATTAGTATCACTATTTGGTGACTATATTAGTCACCAAATATTGATACTAATATTAGATTAGAATTAGTAGTAAATAGTGATTTACAACCTAAAGTAAAAGTATTTAATCATATTTTTAAGATTGGACTTATATTTAGTACTACCGGTCGCCCGCGACTTCGTCTGCGTAAAATTCTGATTTCCTATGAGATTTTCCCACTGCAAAAGGTAGTCTTATAGCAGCTATATAGCATCGGCAGGATTTTATAATTTAAGACTAATAAGTCCTTAATTCTGAATTTAAAAACTTATAACCTTCATGCAAGCTTTCAACACATATTTCCGGTCCTTTGGGGTGGATAATCATAAAATTGCTTATGCAGTTCATTATTACTTAAAACTAATAACCTTAATCCTGATTTTCAAGTCTCTAACTTCAAAAACACAGGGCTTTCATACAAAGTTACAACCCCCATTTCACCCTCTGTGGGGTAGATTTCCCTAAAATTGTGTATACAGTTTATTATAACTTAAAACTAATAACCTAAATCCCGATTTTCAAGTCACTAACTTCAAAAACTTGGGAGCCCTTATGTAAGCTTCCAACCCCCATTTCACACCTATTGGGGTATATTTTCGTAAAATTGCTTATACAGGTTTTTATTATTTATAACTAATAACTTAATTCCCAATTTTCATGTATCTAACTTCAAAAACAAAGGACTTTCATACAAACTTCCAACCCCTATTTCAACCTCTTAAGGGTGAATTTTCTCAAAACCGTTCCTTAGCGGATTTCTACATCATAGAAGGAACCTACCTTCTAAATTTCAAGTCTGTATGCTTTATAGGTCCTGAGATCTCGTGATGAATCAGTGAGCTTTCGCTTTTATATATTATATAGATTAATTTATTAGCCGATGCCCGCAATTCGTCCGCGTGGATTGAGGTGTGTTAGGGGTATGAAAAATAGATAGTGGCTGATTTTTAGAACTACTGAATATGCATAAAAAATTTCATAAAAATCGGTCAAGCCGTTTCGGAGGAGTATGGTAACTAACATTGTGACACGAGAATTTTATTTAAAAGATAACTAATAGGTACAATACAAATATGGGGGATATTCACTTCACACTCCATTGTTCGGGCGACTTCCGAGCTTTCTTATCAGCCTCTTGTTTATTATAGTATGTTATACTAAATGACAATATCAAAAGCTCAAATAAGCTGATACAAGGCGATAGGTATGCTTCTCCAATAGAGAGTTATCGCGTCCAGCCATCGCTGCCGCGAGAGATAGTGAGAGCATCTCAAAATTTTTTTTAATTCACTACAAGTTAGCCCTTGACTGCGATCTCATCTCACCTGATGGTAAGTGATGATGCAGTCTAAGATGGTAGCGGGCTCACCTGTTAGGTTCATGGCAGTTATATTAAAAGCGATATAACCTGTTAACAGCATGGCAGGTATATTAAATCCATACCCCTATTCGTACACGTCTTTGCCGGTAGGGTGGTTACTAGCCACGGCCGAAGCGGGACACCAGGCCAGATCAGTTAAAATTCAGAAATTATAAATTCCCAAATTGACCCTGCTGCGGATCGAACCCGGGACCACCGCACGTTAACACTACAGCGCTCAATATTGCGCCAGGGCGGTCGTCGAACCCTTACCCTAAGTTTTAACTCTTTAATTTGATTGATCGTCTAAAAATTCTATGACATTAGCATCAAAGTTAAATGAAATACTTGATTTGATTTGCTTTGGTTTGAATTTAATAGAGTGTGTCTATCCGTCTGCTATGCTATAACGGACCATCTTTTCAACCGCTTTTGATGATATTTCGTGTGAGGATACTTAGTATCCCGGAAAACGATTTAGGATACTTTTTATCCCGGAGTTTAAGGGTTTAAGGAGTTCCCGCGGGAATGAAAAAAACGCGGTCAAGTCGCGGGTATGAGCTAGTATTTAATAAAATACAAAAAAAGTTCGGCATCACCACTTCAGCGCAGCTACCTACAGTGTATAACTGGCATGCAAATTGCTATGAAAACATTTCCACGACCTCCGTGGCGCAGTGTATAGCGCTGTTGTCTTAACGTGTGGAGTTCCCGGGTTCGATCTCCGGCAGGGTCAATTTGGGAATTTATAATTTTTCGTGGTCCGGCCTGGTGGGAGGCTTCGGCCGTGGCTAGTTACCACCCTACCGGCGAAGACGTGCCGCCAAGTGATTTAGCGTTCCGGTATGATGCCATGTAGAAACCGAATAGGGGTATGGGTTTTATATAACTGCCATGACCCTAACAGGTGAGCCCGCTACCATCTCAGACTGCATCATCACTTACCATCAGGTGAGATTCAAGTCAAGGGCTAACATGTAGTGGATAAAAAAAAAGAATACCTAATTGTAACATGAGTTATTGCTTAAGTGTGACGCACTCTATGCGTCGTGCGTGTCTACGCAAAATAGGCCGCGATGTTATAATTAGCTGCTTATGAGGGCGCCACCTCCCCCCATGTCTTTTGAGGGTTCCGTACCTAATTTTTTTTGACCGAGCGAAGCGAAATTCTCTGAGTCTACGTGAGTGAATTTGCACTTTTCCGTCCGTCCGTCTTATAGCGTCCGTAGAGCCTTATAACTTCTGAATTACTGAATGTAATTACTTCAAATTTAAATATAATATGTAAACGATGGCCTCCAGCCGATTAAGGCTTAAAAAGTTATAAAAATCTTTATTTCAGGGGGCTTCTCATAGAAGCGAATGCGAAGTAAAACATTTTTTATAGCGTTACATAGGGTTGCGGTATATCATTTTAAAGATAATTAGAAATAGAGTACAAAATATATATTTTTTATTTTTCTCCTAAAATTGACGAAATGGGGGGCTTTCAAAGTGGAGATTTTTTATCGTCCAAAGTTGACCTCAGAACTTTAAAATTTTTTGAAAGGCTGAGCCTGAAACTTGATCAATTATTTAAATTATATCCTGTACTAAAATACTAAATTTACATAAATACTTATTATAAGGAAACGCAATTATTTAATTTTTAATGAGCTTTAGTATTTTTAAGAGAACTTCACAATGATGTCAATAGATGGCGCTCTGTAAAAGTTTATTCGTTTCTCTAATAACTCTTTAGTACTTGTGCGTCTTATGTTAAAAGTTAACTATTACAATTATATAGTTAAAACTATCTTATGGATACCGCGAGGTCTTAGTTTGGGGCGAACCACTAGTTTAAAAGGACCAATAGTTATGATGCGAGTTATTATTTTAATCTGTTATATCAGTAACTACTAATTTCATGGAATCTCTAAGCTTTTTTTATGCTTACATGGATGTACTCTAGACTAATACCCCACTGAATATGGGTATTCACTCAGATTGAGGCCACAGTCCAGCATGTTGGCCAAGTGCGGATTAGCAGACTTCTTCCACCTTTGAAAACAATATGATGAATAATTCTGATCGTTAGTTTCATGTAGGCGGGTATGTCATTTGTATGAGTTTCTTGTCGGTTCTTCTCGGTACAATTTTCGTTCCGAACCAGTGGTAGTCTTGACATTTCATGAGTGGCACAAGTTGTCCTACGTGAAACAAATAAATCTTTAAACTAATTTTATAAATGCGAAAGTTGTCTGTCTAACTGCTACGCTTTAACGGCCCATCTGTTAGATAGTTTACATCCCGGAGAAGGAGTTAGGCTAGGCAATATATTCCGGAAAATTAAGAAGTTCCCACGGGAATCAAAAAACTTCCACGCGGACGAAGTCGCGGACATCAACTAATTTATACCATACACAATCAGTATTCTTACGCTGTCATAATAGTGTGTCACTAGAGGCAACAACTGTAAAATTTCGAAGGTAAAGTAAGTCGCGCGTTTTTGTCGCGCACCGATAAACAGGCATATTTCACCTTTATGTCTCGCTTTCCCGGTTTACAAGATTGAATATGTCCAAAATCACAATACACTGCTGTATTGAAGATGCCTCTATTCGATTTCAAAGGACATAATATTTCAGGAAATGGTGGTCGTAAAGAAAAGGTTTACTTGTAGTTTACGTAAATGTGTGTCTCACTGGATGATACCCGCGACTTCGTCCGTGTGTATTAAGTTTTTTTTCTCATCAACTCATCTCTAACGTACCATTATAAAAAGTAGCCTATGTAGCCCTGGGATGTAACCTACCTCCATACCTAATTTCATAAGAAACCGGTAGAAAAGATGGGCCGTTAAAGCGTAGCAGGCAGACAGACACACTTTCGCATTTATAATATCAGTATGGAATATATATGTATTATATATTTTTTTTTAACAAAAAAATATACAAATATTTGATGAACTAAATGATGCCCCTGACTTCGTCCGCGAGACTTTAGACTTTTTATAGGATTTTTAATTTCCCGGTGGGTACAAGCAGCCACTCTTTATGTAAAGTAGTAGTAGTAAGTAGTTATATTATTTCTGTAGCTGCATAAACGTAAATAGTTCAGCATATTAGTTTCAGGATATATTTTGTTCAGTCAGACATCATGATTAATAGAATTAGTACTATATGAGTAATGCAGAACCAAACTCCATAAATTTATTCACAGGCAAACCACCCCAACGAGTAAGAAACTTGACAATAATTATTTAGCAAGAAAATATTACAATTATTTTGCTATAATCCACCGACAGTTGGCGGCCAACAGTTGGTTGGCTGTTTGCGGATTATAGCAAAAAAATAGTAACCTTTTCTTGCTAAATCATGGACTTCCGCAAAGTAACGCCTGATTCTATCCAATAATTATTTAAATATCTCTTTATCTGCGTCGTCGCAGCAATGAGGAATACCTCATTGCTGAGGGTCATAATCACATTTCATTAATCACATAATGGCAGGGGTTTTCTTGGGATAATAATGCGGTGGGTTCCCAGGTTTCATCTCTTAGGTTACTAGCAATTATTTTCAGTTGTTAGTTATAATACGCCGCCGGGATCGGCGGCTTAATGTGCTCTCCGAGGCACAGATGAGACTAAAAGGCCAAATTCAGACTTCCCTAATATTGGTATTAATTAATATTGGTATTAGCAACGTTGACCCAAGTCGGTAACCGGATAGGTGACTGCATTGGTGCAGTCACCTATCCGGTTACCGACTTGGGTCAACGTTGCTTATCAATCGCAATTGACTAATACGCGTTGTCGCAACTAGGCCACTCGTTCCTCAATTATTTGAACAACGAACATAAAATCACTTCCAAAATTACCACTCAAAACTTGTTCACATTCCGAACGCCGAATTGCTGCCGAAAGGAACAAAATAAAAGGCTTCAAAGGCAAAAATAATATGAAATAGCCCTCGAAACGGTTCGTTATACGGATTCCGATCCGCGTTTGAATTTGCACAATTTGCTTGACGTAACAAGCGCCTCTCCGCATAACAATTTCACTGTTGCGAAAATTAGAAGAGTTGGAAACAATATAAATTGTATCTCATTGAATATTAACAGCTTAGACGCCGTAACTGTGATCATGAAGTATGTTTTATTCATAGGTTCGTGTATTGTGTTAAGATAGTTAAGCTATGAACATAGCTATGGTACACTGTTCGACGTAACGATTGGAGCTGAGGCCCCAAGGTTCTGGAATGAAAGAAAGAAAAAAAAACATTTATTTCCAAACTAGCTGATGTCCGAGACTTCTTCAGCGTGGATTTAGATTTTAGCGGGAACCCTTTAATTTTCCGGGATAAAAAGTAACTTATCTATTATTCCAGACTAGGTATAATCTATCTTGAGTAAGAAAATCCATCCATCCATCCATCCAAACTTTCGCATTTGTAATATTAGAACATAAGTATAGATTAAAGTCCCAAGTTTGATTGCCTTTCCAGGACAAGGATTTCTTCGTAATTTGTAAACTGTCCTTGGTTTGGGCATTTGGCTAAAACGGGGCTTGAAGCCAGAGTTTTCATTTATTAATAAAATAAGATAAGAATAGTTTGTGCAGGTGAGTGGGTTCGGCCGTGGCTTATTTAATACCCAACTAGCAAAGCAGTGTCTTCAAGCATTTAAACGATTCAGAATGACGCGAAAAAACTTTACAGTTGCATGAATATAGACCTATATTTGTCCAACCATTTATTTTAATTTTAGCAGCTCAATTCAATAATGTTCTAATGCGTTACTGATTCTATTTTTATAACAATCGACTTTCTTTATGAAGAAGTTGTAATCGATTTCACACATTGATATTTATCTTTGCTCGACATTTTTTTATTGTTCTATAAATATACCCAAGCGTTTAAATGTTTAAGTAAATGTTTAATGTATGTATTAAAATACATCATTTAAACTATACAACAGTACAGTAAATGTACATTAATCCAACAGGTGATAGAAACCATTTATCGGCAAAGATAGGACTCAAAGGACTATCAAGATAGCTAGTGTTTTTGAAAAGGAAAGTCGTACTTGTAATTACTAGATGAGTATACGAGTTACGAAATATCAGATAAAAGGGTCACGTCGCTTCAATATTGTAAAAAACTATATGCGTCTATGGATTTCATTTTTTTTTTGTCGATGGATGCTTGTCAATACTTAAATAACTTCATAGGCGTGCTAATGTCAAAAGTAAAATAAATGGTTGGACTATAAATCCATAACAAAATTGTTCGAAATTGGGATGCTAAATTCATGCAAAAACGATAACCGAGAACGTGGCCAATATACAATCGTACGTGCAACGTGTTACCATGTTCAAAGTTGGACAAACTTCTATGCCAAATGCAACACGCAATAACTTTCCCTACCACATAAACATATGGTGTTCAAAGTTTCCAGCTCACATTGGCCCATCTCGTTTGGCGATAACTGTAATCAAATTGAAAGCTTTTTTTTTTCAAGTAGACTTTGACAAGTGCTTTTGAATAGTCGGGTGAATTTACTGCTAGTAAGGAATGCCGTTCCTACCAAGAACTACCAGCTACAAAGTCGGTGGTGGTTCTTTTGAAAAAATATTTTACAACTAGATGATGCCCGTGGATAACAATTTTCCACTCCCTATACCAAAGTTCATCAAAATCGGTTGAACAGGTGGACGGTGAAAGCGTAGCAGACAGATAGGCAGATACACTTTCACATTTATAATATTAGTATGGATTACATAGATGTGTAGATACATATGTAATTGGTATTCGCCGAGTGCACTTGCCGAGCGGATTGGGCGAACGTGTACGAGAGCCATTAAAAAAGCTTTCGCGCGACGTGTTACGATCGGACGCCATCCGTCATTGGGGCCGTCCAGGAAAAACTACCAAATGCTTTTGAATAGTCGAGTGAATATACTACTGGTTCGGAATTCCGTTCCTACCGAGAACAACCAGCTAGAAACTGGGTGGTTACTCTTTTGAAAAAAAATATTTACATATTTTTTTTAACCAAATAAAAAATGTGTAAATACATAAGGCAAGTGAATTTGACTAGTGGATTGGGCGAACGTGAACAAGGGCCATAATAAAAAGCTTTCGCACCGCGTTTCACGGTCGGACGCCATCCGTCATTGTCAGGGCCGTCCAGGAAAAACTACCTAATGACTCAGCGGGAAGTTTTTCTTAGTAGCATGTATCCTTGCGGCTTGAATAAAGGAGCTTACGTATTCTTACACTTCTGCTTTCCTATCCTTTACCTCGTGAATATATAAGTAGCCAGACATGGTACTAGATTTTGTAGTTAGTTTTTGTTGGAAATAAAAGCACATTACCTGGTTTGGTCAAAACTTAGTATATATCTGAATTTTTTGCCATTGAGCAGTCCATTTTCCATCCACTGAACACTTTCCTGTCTTGTCTTTAGATTGGGCAAATTCTAATTCAAATGTTTAAAAAAAAATTAACGTTAGGAAATGCTTTTGAATCGTCAAGTATGTCTAAAACTAACTTGCAAAAGGCAAGTCGAAAAGTGGAGTTTTATTATAATTATATAATATGTACGGCTAATTCCCATCAATAACTCTTGGACTTCTTTGAGGCGGAGCAAAAGAGTCACGACTCACGACTCTATTTCATGAAAATTGTTGTTGTTTTGCCAATAATTATTAAAAAAAGTGAGTGTGTGCAATTCACACACGGCAGCAGTGAAACTTGTAACTAACCTGCCGGGGTCCCTAAGAATCTACACCTTACTCTTTCAATAAAATTCAATATTTCTTTAGAATGGCACGTGAATCATCTAGCAGTAAGACCCTCATATATTGTTGTGTCCATAATAAACCACGATCTTTTAGAGTTTCGGAAGCCTCGAGTCCATTCAACCCAACTTCTTGATTATATACTAATTTAGATGAAATTTAGCTTACCTATGACTGGCTTTAGAAGCGCGTTCGAGTTATAAAAATCTATAAAACGCGTTCAAGTATTGATTAATATCAATGTACAAATTCAGTTCAAGGTTATATGAATTATAATAATATGCGCGATCGAGTATTGATTCATGTCTAAACAATGACACGCGATTTACCCGCGTGTTCGAGTATTGATTCATCTCTAAACAATGACACGCGATTTACCCACGTGTTCGAGTATTGATTCATCTCTTAACAATGACACGCGTGTTGTATTGATTCAATACTGCCATGCTCCAGTTCAAGTATACTGCGCTTTGCTCATTCTAAGAACCTTACTTCTTTAGCACATACACTAAGTGAGCCAGTCATTATTATATAGGATCATTAAAGGATCATATCATACTTCGAGCCATTTATGCTTTTGACCACAAGAGTGAGATATTTTATATTATACTATAAGTTTTAACCCAGGGTTAAGATTTCTATCTTATTTAACAACATAAATGTTGTTCCATAAGGTCACCGTGAAACGAACTAATCCTAGTGGTAGCAATCTCCCTTTTATAAGATAAGGAAGATGCTAAGAATGGCATCATTTACTTTTCTAAAAAATAAATGATGGTTGGCTGGCTCCGCCCCGCCACCAACGGTAGGCTTCTTCCCTCCCTTGGTATCCCAAGAGGCATATTAATGCGTGGACTAATAAGTCTCATAGAATACCAAAAGTCAACAGCCCCCCCCCCCTTTTCAACCACTAGGACATCAACCGCGGAAATAGCGCAACGTATGGCGGCATACTTTATAGTGGTGCGTTCCACTATGTCAGCATATAGCTGGATAATTACATTTTTAGAGTGGTGTACTCCCACATATATCTGTAATAGGTTTCAAGGATGCACCAGGCGCTCTGCAGGATAGTCCGCCGCAACGAAACAGAGTCTACAGGCGTGATACAACCTTCAGTAATAGTATGGTTAGATAAAATGCAGCGCGGAAACCTCCATGGGTAGTAGAACATTGTTTGAACGTAAGATAGGTAGTGATATTAATAAACAGTGTCCCATCAACCATGATTGGTTATTGTTCGAACGTAGCGAACGTCGTAAATTTACATATGGTATGCATAAGTCGTCTTTAAGTAGATCGCAAGGTAAAATCAGACATACTGTAGAACATAGTAGTGCACACGAAGTGCACTGCGCACAGAAAGCAAGCTCTCTGGTACAACAACAAACCAGTCCCTTCTTAACGTCCAACTAGGTAGACATCAAGGCAGAACCAGCCGTGCTGAGGCATCGCCGAAGCGAGTAGCTTATATTCCACAGTGGCCAACTCAACCTGCGATAGTGGTTGATTTGTGATTATAATACGTGTAAGTATGTGGTATTTTAAGTATGTATATAGATCCACCATAGGTAGATCAAGTATCGTCGGATACTCTCCAAGACAGGTTCACGAGGCACATAGTCCAAGGCTCCCTACATTAGACAGCATCCAACGATGTAATGCGTTCGAAATGCTTCATTAATTGCACATAATAAAATATTAAAATTCTATGAATTGCTTCCCAATCGCGCCATCATGAGGCGAAGACCCTGACATAGTGTGCGCTTTGGCGGCCAAGACAACCACACCGCGCTCACTACTACCGCTACGCATTATTTCTTGCGTCGCGTCGTCTACTCGCTTCGTCCCCTGGCGATCGGTCCGATTGACGGAAATCGCTCTGGTGACATGCAAGATCGTTCCTCATCTAGGTCGATTATACTATTTTTATTTTATTATTAATTTAATATATTTTTATTATTATTTTATAATTTATACTATCAAATATAAATATATTTTATATATTTTTTATTAACTGAGAGGTACGTATAGTTACAAACTTCAGAAAAGTAGCCTACGAAAGAATGAGACAAATAGAACTTGTATTCTATCACATTATCTCCCAGGCTAAATCCTATCCCATCAAAAACATAAATGTAAAATGAGAGCCAAGTTCAAAATTGTGATATATATGCCTTGGTTGTTGACTTCAGCGACAAAAGAAGTGAGATCTAAATGGGTGCCAAGTTCAATGGTCAGTCCTGCAATTTATATATCCCATCAAAAACATAAATGTGAAATGAGAGCCAAATTCAAAATTGTGATATATATGCCTTGGTTGTTGACTTCAGCGACAAAAGAAGTGAGATCTAAATGGGTGCCAAGTTCAATGGTCAGTCCTGAAATTTATTTATAACAACATATAATATTTTATAACAACTTAAAATATCATTTCTTCTTATAACGTAGTATAAAATGTTGAAGACTAAGGCTTTGGCTTGGCTAGTTTTCATATACGAATTATAGCGTTCACAAGTTGTAAAGCTGTAGGTTCTTATTTTATTCTTCCGAAAATTTGGCTTGCTGGTAGAAACTGTACTTTTAGGTACCTACTTAATAATAATTCGTATATGGAAACTAGCCAAGCCAAAGCCTTAGTCTTCAACATTTTATACTAAGTTATAAGAAGAAATGATATTTTAAGTTGTTATAAAATATTATATGTTGTTATAAATAAATTTCAGGACTGACCATTGAACTTGGCACCCATTTAGATCTCACTTCTTTTGTCGCTGAAGTCAACAACCAAGGCATATATATCACAATTTTGAATTTGGCTCTCATTTCACATTTATGTTTTTGATGGGATATATAAATTGCAGGACTGACCATTGAACTTGGCACCCATTTAGATCTCACTTCTTTTGTCGCTGAAGTCAACAACCAAGGCATATATATCACAATTTTGAACTTGGCTCTCATTTTACATTTATGTTTTTGATGGGATATCATTACTTTTTGTACAGAAATTATTGAACTCAATCTCAAACTCAAAACATATTTATTCAAAATATGTACCTACAAAGTACACCTTCTGAACGTCATGCTTACAGAGCATAAGACGTGATGGTGATAATTAACTACGATATTTTAAAACTAAAGCTACGAGGGTTCCAAACGTGCCCTGGTCTGAGAAGAGCCCGCAATAAACTCCGCTTTTTTTTATTATCACCATCTCACAAATATTTGAAATTATATATATGTACTTATAATATAATATTACATAATCAGCCGTTGTAACAATTCATACCCATGCCTTGCTATCATTCAAATAATCCTTTACACTGTAATAGGACTTTTCTATTAGTTTAGTTTACGTTTTACATTAGTAGGTACTTATTATTTGGTGTAAGGTCAGTGTGTCACCCACCAGTAATTCTATTGTACGACTCATTGTACAAGATAATTAAAGACGAGAATTCTCAAGAAAAATATATAGTGTACCTAGAGTTACACTGACATTGACAGATTACATTCTATGGTCAGACTACCTCTACAGCACATTTCTACATCTCATCAATTTTGATTGCAAAAGTTCAAAATCAAAAGTTTTTTGTGAAACATTGTAAACAAGCACGGTAAACAGTCGATATCACTAAAACCACTATAAACAATGAATACAAATCACAATGACTGACAGCTTGAACTGACGACTTCAAATACGTTTCTTCTTCTTTTCTGTCAGTGACGTTTCGTTGCACAAAATGTATGAATACGAAGGTAAGGTTTTAATGCAACTATATTATTATTCATTATTATTTACATTAAAATAATAATTATGTGTCATTTTCAATAGCTAAAGAGTTACTACCACCGCTTAAAGCAGTATTGTTTCAAACTAACGGTTGAATGTCACGTACTTTGACGTCCTTAAAATAATGATTATAACACTACAACATAAACGTCAACAATATTAAAATAATACGGCTTTAAGCAATGGTAGCATGCCTCGTGTCAGAGTTTTGATCTATACCTTTGATCATAAAAATGACGATTTTTGTACGTTTATATCTAAATAACCATTTGAGGTGTGCTTATGAAATTTGGAGCACATATGTATCTCACGGGTCTCAATATATGCGCCAAATTTGACATGTTTATGTGAAATGGTTTTTGAGTTATGAGGGGGTCAAAAGTGGCTCCAAATGGTTCGTGTAATATTACACACGGTGCTGCTCGCCAGTTTTTTTGAACTTTGGCTGGACACGCTTCCGCGTGTCTTGATTATGAATATGTTTGCCTTTTTTTAATGTCGCTTTTTGGTTACATCGAATCTTCAAAATAACAACGATTCTAAGAAGTTTCCCTTCAAAAAACTCATTCCATACGTATAAACATACAATGTACGTATACAAAACATACGTATGTAACGGTACTCAATAAAAAGCTCGCACAAAGCTTGGCCGGGTTGAATGTCATCCGTCATTGTCGTATATGTCTAGGAAAAAACTACTAAATGAGTCGAGTCGAAGATGTCGCAAGTAGCCACTGCGCTGGTGGCGGTAACTAATGTGCTGAGGTTTTGTGTTCACGGAACTTCCTTGAAGGCATAAAATAAACATGTTTCCTGCTTTTGGCTGTATCGTTTTTCAAGAAATCCCTACTTACTTATAGGTCGCGCGCGAGTTGAATGCAGAGCTGCTTATGTAGGTATCACCTCAGGACCCGACTGCGTTTAACTCGCGCGCGTACTATACATAATATTGTAAGCTAGATAATGCCTGTGACTTCATCCGCGTGGGTTTAGGTTTTAATTCCTGCGGAAACTATTGTAACGAAGTGTTACATATTTAAGTATTATTTATTATATATAACGTAATTATTTATTAACTAAAGTCATATTTTTAATAATATTTTATCTAATATTAGTTATATATTAGCATAAATAAGTTTATTAAATATCAATTTCCGAACGCGAATTAGTTTTTTTTGCAAGTCATGGAACCGCGGCCTGCAGTGGCATAACTGTGCGACTTCAGTCAGGCCCGGCCAAAGAGTATAATAAATATTGGGCCCAGCGCGCTCCTAGCGTCGGGCGTGATATGTTTGTCGCGTTCCGGCGCTCTAGTTGGGACGCGACGCCATGAAAAATGTATCATTTATTAGTGTAATTAGTAAATTCATAATCCCAATTTTCTATTCCAACCTTTGTATTAGTGTTTCATCAAAATTATTGCCAACTTATTCGAGTAACTTTCCATTGGATTGCATCATCTTTTTTTATTCTTCGATACACCTTCACTTTTGTTTATTTAGTTAATTTTATCATTGTTTTTCATATTTTTGGGCCTTCAGCCAAGTAATAATAACTCATACTCATTGTAAACTCCGTTCTGGATCCACCACACCGACAATTATTCTATCACGCCAAAGTACCTCCTGTGGTCTACACAGGCCAGGGCCGGATCCAGGACGGAATTGATATGCCAGACGATAACTAGTCGGTATTATCAATTCCAGGAGCGACGTGCTGAACGTGGAGTACTTCTACCACCGAGGAGAATACCTAACTACCACCGAGGTCAAAGCAGACATCACGTTACACCACGACCCTACAAATTCGTGTGCCTACCACTTGAGCAAAGCCGCGGTATCTCTGTGCCCGTTTTAGAGTTCCGCAATATACGTTTTTTTACTATTTACTACTTTTGCATTTCCCTTCTAAATTCCAAATTATATTATTTAAACCCCCCCCCGCAAACTATTGATTCTTCGCAAATAAACATAATATGTCGTTGTCCTGAATCCATGTTATGTTATAAATGCGAAAGTGTGTCGTTTGTCTGCTACTCTTTCACGGCCCATCTGTTCAACCGATTTTGATGAAATTTGGTACAGGGATAGGGTGTATCCCGAGGAAGGAGGAGGACAAAGGCTACTTGAAGAGTTGCCCGGAAAATTGAAGAGTTCCCGCGGGAATCAAAAAAAACAATCCACGTTTATGAAGTCGCGGGCATCATCTAGTATTATAATAAACAATACTAAAATTCGTTCAAAATAACAGCTGGACCAAAAAAGCGTAGCAGACAGATAGACAGAGACGAAGACGGTAGCTGGAAGGGTAATCTAGGTATTTTCCTAAATAGCGCGAAAATAATAGCTAGTCTGCCGAATACTGAACTAAAGTGAATAGAGACAAGCCAATACTTCAGAAAAAATTCTAAAATTTTGTAAAACTAATCATTCTTGACAAAAAATATTGATTTTTAATAAAGACAGACTAGAAACCGTAATAGAGTCGTGACTCCTTCGCACTGCCTTAAGAAAGTCCAAGAATCATTTATGGGAATTAATTATAAAATTATAATAAAACTCCATGGTTAGACTTGCCTTTTGTAAACTAGTGTTGGACTTATTTGACTATTCAAAAGCATTTGGTTGGTTTGATAGACAGAGACACTTTCGCATTTATAATATCAGTTGGGATGCTCGTGTGTTTGTTTGTTGGTGTGTCCTTCAATCATGCCGCAACGGAGCTCTGTATCGACATGATTTTTGCCAAAGGAATAGTTGGGGATCTAGGGAGTGATATCACTACTTTTTATTCAGATATTTGAACCAGTTCCCTATTGGATTTTCTCCCTAGAAAATCTAAATCCACGTCGATGTAATTTTCTATCAAGACAAAAACACACTACGGTAACTACGGTTTGGCAGACAAAAGGGCGGAAAAACAAATTTCTTAAAAGCCGGAACCGCATTGGCGGTTCCTCTGGGTCTGCAAATGTTCATGAGCGGCGGTAATCACTAAACAGCAGGTGACCCGCCTGCTCAAGTTATTAAGTGATAGAAATATACAACTGAAAATACCCTATTTAAAAATTCTAGAGTTCTAGATGGATAAAGAATGTGAATAATAAAGCTCTTGGATTTAAATCCTCAAGAACGCTGCGCACAAAATATCCCAGTAAGTTTCAGTTGGAAGGATTAATTCTTTAAACGCCTTGCTTCCTCGGGCGTTCATTAACGTAAACGGACTAGATTGTTAGCAATTATTTGTAGTGGAACATTTGTAACTGACGAAGTTTTCGCTACTTTTATTAATTACTAGATGATGCCCGCGACTTCATCCGCGTGAATGTAGGTTTTTCAATTGCCGCGAAAACTATTTAATTATCCGGGACAAAAGAAGCTTATGTCCTTCCCGGGTTGTAACCTACCACTATACCGTATTTCATCCAAAACAGTTAAACAGGTGGGCCGTGAAAGCGTAGCAGACAGACAGACATACAGACAGATTTCGTATTTATAATATTAGTACGGAGGATATCAGCAATCTTAAAGCTATATGACAAAAATTGGTCCATGAGTTTATGATTTTATCACTCAAAAGTGATCCTGTTACAAAAAACAGAGATCACCTTTGCTATTACTCTTATAGTGTCTTATTTTAATAGATGTGTATTTTTTTTTTGCTATTTTGTCCAGCTAAACTCCATAAATAGCGTAAAAGACTACATTCATCCACATTTCCTGGCCAAGGCCTACCTTGCCGTGTTGCTAAGAAAAGACAGCGATGAACAGCCCTCGTAGTTTTAGTCCTATGATACCGTAATTGAATATCACCATCATGTTTTATAACTTTTGGACGTCAATAAGTGTAGAGTGTACCTAATTTGAACAAATAAATATTGAATATTGAATTGTATACTATAAGCTTGCAATATATATTACTGAAAGTTTATTTTACTCTTCTTTTAACTCTATTTACTCTAATCTTCTCACATCCACCGAAAGAGAGGAGGAGAGAATATTTCCAGCAATGTAAATAGCCCGTTTGCGTGCTTTAAATCTGAATCTACAATAATTCCACCCAGCGCGTCCAGTATTTAGTACTCGAGCACTCTCTGGAGGTCTCAAGCAATTAATCGCCTTTTGTCTTCAGAGACCGTCTCAGAGGTGTTTAATGCGAAGAAATTATGATTGTGTAAGTATAACAATTAAGGTGTTGCATTTAATGCTTACTGCCTAACTTTAGCGAAGCAAAGCAAGAGATTTTTACAGTCTTTGTATGTTCTAGCTCCAGTTACATTTTTGAACGGACGGGGGCGCCCTCGCCTTCGTCTCTCATAAAAATCTCAACATAGGGCAGTACTTGTTTTAATCTGACGACGACGACATGAAACCACACTCAAAAAGTAAGAATATTTTGAGAGGCTAAAAGCAACCCAAATTCAAGAAGGACCCAGACATAGAATTTATGGAACCTCTTGAATCTGTCGTCTGTTTTGCAGTGTGTGGTCTAATGTTGTCCTGAAGCAGCAGTGGCCTACAGAGATTGACCAGCCTCGGTTGTTTAGCACCTAGCTTTTCCATCATGGTTTGCAGTTGCTGACAAAAGACATCCGCCGTAATCGTCTGGCCAGATTTAAGAAAGCTGTAGTGAACGACACCGGCACTAGTCCATCAAACTACTTTCACTTTAACTACACTCACAAGTCATCTTTTTGAATCAATTTTCGCTTGGGGCAGGATTTGGGGCTAGTTCGCCAGGGTTCAGCTATTGCGATGAGCATTTCCGATTATCGTACAGGATCCACTTTTCATCACAGGTTACAATTCGATTTAAAAACCCTTCATTATTGTGCCAGTTGAGTAATGTAATGCAGCCATCAACGCGCGTTTGTCGGTTTGTTGCACTCAATTCATGAGGTCCCCACTTTTCAAGCTTTTTCTTCAAGTGGATTAAAACAGTTTTATTACTAGCACCGCATCCTGCAGCTAGCTTGGACGTGGTTTGCGATGGATCCGCTTCCACAATAGCCTTCAATTCTTCATTATCAACTTTGGTCTCCGGCCGTCCACGGGGCTTGTTCTGCAGGTCGAAATTTCCAGAACGAAAACGTTGGAACCAAAACCACACTGTGTTTTATTTTTGTTGGAACTGGCCGTAAACTAAATTGTTTATATTTAAATATATTCTTATTCTTTTTTTTAAATCTATTGTTTTTTTACGTTTGATGACTTTCTCTTACTTCAAATATATATCTCAAACAGGACGTCCAAGTTTTTCTCTTTACTGATATTTTTCTTATAAATTAAAATATCCCAACACGTTATCAGCACGAAGGATCTTGGGAAAAATATAAGTGAAAAGTGGTGTTAATTGTCCATTGTTGCTTTATTTGTTGCGAATAAGAAAATTCATTTTCTTTTGATATAATTTTTTTTTTTTTCCTTCAAAAATGTCGCAAGCAAGCGGAGATATAAGTGGTAATAAGATGTTACATTCGTCGTCAGTTCCTCCTTTTAGTCTCAAAAATAGAGAAGGATATCCTACTTGGAAATTTAAAATGCGAAATTATTTGCAACATGAGGACCTATGGTTTCCTATTGATGGATATCCAGAAGGAGATACGACCACTGCATCTATTAAGGTAAGGAATGACGCTAAGGCTCTGGCAAAGATATGCTTAACACTAGACGGTGTAGCAATTACACATGTTAGACGTGCAAAAACTGCAGCCGAAGCCTGGGAGGCCCTGAAGGCAGCTTTTGAAGATAAAGGTTTGGGCCGAAGGCTAGCCTTGGAGCGAAAGCTTTATAGATTAAGTCTTTCAGACTTTGAAAATATTGAACAATATATAGATGCAGTTCTGTCTACGTCACAAGACCTAGCTGACATAGGAAAAGTTATCGAAGATAAATCAATTGCAGCTATATTACTGGGAGGGCTAACAACTAAATATGAGCCATTGATCATGGCACTGGAAAACTGCAATATAGAAATCACTTCCGATTTGGTTAAGACAAAACTATTAAATGAAATGTCTAAAAATGACATCACACCAACAAATGCAGTTTTCCAGGCCAAAGGAATGAAATCCAAATTAAATAAAATGATTATTTGCTATGAATGTAACGTGCCAGGGCATAAACGCCCGGATTGCCCTCAACGACGTAATAAAGGCATAATAAATGTAGCAAATGAGGTCACAGCTTCGGTCACAGCACTTACTGCTAACTGTTCCAATAAGGATGTTTGGTACGTAGATTCTGGGGCTACAAAACATATGACTTTCAGAGAAGATTGGTTTCGGGACTTTAGGTCAATAAATACTGGAAATATAACTGTTGCAAATGGTGAGAGCGTTAAATGTTGTGGAATAGGAAATATTTCTATTAAGACACCTGGTGATGTAGTAAAAACAATAAGTGATGTTGCCCTAGTACCAGATTTAAAGGCTAATTTACTATCAGTACAGAAAGTTATTGATAAAGGTTTTGTATGTGTTTTTGACAAAAGCGGATGTAGTTTATATAAAAATGATACCTTTTGTGTTTCAGGTGATTCTGTTCTTCATGCTTCGCCCTGTGGTGGACTGTACATAGTTGATGGTACTGTTAATATTCCACCTAAGATAAATAGTGAAAATATTGCGTACGAGGTGCACTCTGACTGTCTGAGCAAGTATCAGCTCTGGCATAAACGGTTAGGACACTTATGTCGCATAGGCATGAATCAATTGAAGAATCATCAGGTAGGAGTAGATTTTACTAAGGTTGATAAAAATAGTTGCATCGCTTGTGTAAAAGGTAAACAAGCTAGAAAACCGTTTAAAAATGTAGCGTATAATAAGGCGTCATCACCTTTAGAACTAATCCATAGTGATTTATGCGGACCAATGTCCACGACATCTTTTCAAGGAAACGTTTATGTTTTAACTTTTGTAGATGATTATACTCGCAAGATTTTTGCTTATTTTATATCTTCTAAAACTGAGGTAAAGAATAAATTTTTATTATTTCGAGCTCTAGTTGAAAAACAAGTAGGTTTTCAAATAAAGGCTCTTAGAACCGATGGAGGAAAAGAATATGTAAATAAAGAGTTTTCTGATTATCTTTCTTCGAATGGAATTGAGCACCAAGTAACAACGCCTTATAGCCCACAGCAAAATGGAGTTGCTGAACGTACTAATCGTACAATAACAGAGAAGGCGAGATCAATGTTGGCCGAAAGCTCACTACCTAAATCATACTGGCAAGATGCTTTCCAAGTCGCAGTTTATTTGAAAAATAGGTCCCCTCATCGAACTTTGAATGGCAAAATACCTTATGATAAGTGGAGTGGTCGGAAAAGTGATCTAAGTCACTTAAGGGTATTTGGATGTAGAGCTCTAGTTCATGTACCTTCATGTCAAAGAAGGAAACTAGATTTAAAAGCAGAGGAAGCAATTTTCGTAGGTTACTCAGAAGATCCTAATACTTATGTTTTTCGGGATCCTGCAAATCCAAGACGCATTATTAAGTCAAGAGATGCAAGTTTTTTTGAGAATTGTTTTACACCTTTAAAGGAAAATACATCAGAGCCTATAGTTCAAAATATGGAGTCAGTATTACTATTCGAAGAACATATTGAAACTGGTGATGATAAATTTTATGATTGTGTTGATTGTTGTAGTCCAGAAGGAGAATCATCTGTTCCTGTGAACATGGATAAAGAGTCTTCTTGTACTGAACAAACGCAAGTAAGTAATGAACCCAGATACCCATCTAGAAATAGAAAGCCACCTGAATATTTAACTTATCAGGCCTCTACTGATGTTGATTCAGGTGAACCAACAAACTATTCTGAAGCTATACATTCAGAAGATGGTAAAAAATGGGTTTTAGCAATGACTGATGAATACAATTCACTAATGAAGTTAAATACCTGGGAGTTAGTAGACAGATCAAATAAAAAAGTTATTCCCTGTAAATGGGTTTATAAGCATAAGAAGGATGCTTATGGTAATATAATCAAGTATAAGGCAAGGCTAGTGGTCAAAGGTTTTCATCAAACAAGAGATATAGATTATCATGAGACGTTTGCGCCTGTGATTCGTCATTCTTCCCTGCGTACTTTGTTTGCATTGGCAGCAGAAGAAGATCTCAAAATGAGACATCTGGATGTTGACACAGCATTTCTTTATGGAGATTTGGAAGAAGAAGTATTTATGGAACAACCTCTTGGTTTTTCAGTGAAAGGCCAAGAAGACAGGGTTTGCAGACTTCGAAAATCTCTATATGGTCTCAAACAGGCACCTCGTGCTTGGAACAAAAAATTGAATGAAGTCCTTTCAAAAATAGGTTTTATAGGAACTTCTTCTGAGCCTTGTGTATATACAAAACTTTTTGGTGATGAACTTGTTATTCTGGGTGTCTACGTGGATGACATAATTGTCTTTTATAATTCTGACGTGACGTTTGACATTGTTAAAAATGATTTGTCAAAATATTTTAGTTTGAAAGATCTTGGCAATTTGAAGTCATATTTAGGTTTACAAATAGATAGAAATCAAGATTACATAAAAATTAGTCAATCGAATTATATATTGTCCATATTGGACGAATTTAATATGAGTGAATGTAAGTCGGCTAGTACTCCTTTAGCTCACAGCAAATTAGAACGAAACTTTAGTGGTGAGTCATTGCTGCTGCCTTACAGAAATCTAATAGGATGCCTTATGTTCTTGGCAGTCAATACACGTCCTGATATAGCATTTGCAACGAGCTACTTAAGCCAATTTAATACGTGTTTTTCAACGGAACATTGGAAAGCAGCAAAAAGGATTCTTCAATACCTAAAGGGTACACTAGAGTATTCCTTAATATACAGGAAAACTGGAAAGCCGTTAACAGGGTATGCAGATGCTGATTGGGCAAATTGTCCAATTAACAGAAAGTCTTACACGGGCTATGTCTTTAAGTTAGCTGGTGGACCAGTGTCTTGGGAATCAAAGAAACAACCAACTGTTGCTCTGTCATCCACTGAAGCTGAGTACATGGCTCTTACTGCAGCAACTAAAGAAGCCTGTTACTTACGTAAATTTATAGAGGATATTACTGGTAAGATATATACAATTAAGATATTGTCAGATAGTCAGAGTGCTCTAAACTTAGCTCACAATCCTGTGCACCATAGCAGGACGAAGCATATTGACACTCGTTTTCATTTTATACGAGAAAAAGTTAGTAATAATACAATTATTTTAGACTATATGAAAAGTTGTGATACACCCGCAGATATTCTTACCAAACCACTTGGGCCTATCGCAACTAGTAGAATTATAGGTAGTTTAGGTCTTAGTTAGGTTTTTTTTGTTCCTGTGTCTTAATACGTTATGTTAATATTTTTTTTGTAAGACAATTTAGTTTAAAGGGGGATGTTGGAACTGGCCGTAAACTAAATTGTTTATATTTAAATATATTCTTATTCTTTTTTTTAAATCTATTGTTTTTTTACGTTTGATGACTTTCTCTTACTTCAAATATATATCTCAAACAGGACGTCCAAGTTTTTCTCTTTACTGATATTTTTCTTATAAATTAAAATATCCCAACAATTTTGCAACACTACCGCCATACACATCATTAATCCTTCGAGCCGTTTCTGCAGCACTGGTGCCACGATGGAACTCTTCCTCGTGAATTATGCGATATTTCAAGTTTTCCATTTTGTAAACTGAGTGACGCAAAGAAAAACCAAAAGAGGAAAAAACAAATGAATTAGGGGTTTTCAAAACACAAAAGCATGAGTAAATTACTGTATAAATTTGAAATTGAAATTCCTAACCAAAGAGGAGATATTTGAGATCAAAGTGGCCAGTACGACAAAACGCCAATTTCATATGTAAGCCTAACCTACCACCTAATAATAAATTAACCTGTTACTATTAAATCTGGCCTAACGAAATGGTCTGTAGCACTAGTCGCGTCGAAATGTTAGTTCTTTGTAATGAGTTCAATTAAATAGTGAGGGTAATGAATGAGTGAATGCCTATACATCCGGAAAGTGTAGGGAGGTTCATTGAAGTACTATAAAAATTCTAGCCCTATTGAGATACATGGAGCGGCGCAGCACGTATCGGCAAATTTTGTTTAGGTTTTTGTGTTTACCTATCGAGTATGGATGTACGGCTTAAAATTGTGGGGGACAGCCAACTCCATCATATAAATACTACAACGATATCAAAACTCAGTTTTACGCTTTATCGCTGTGATTTACCGATTTAGGCGGTATGTATTTACCGATGGGGTAGTAACTAACCATAATCTAACCGCTCCTATCAGATCAGACCAAAGAAAATTCAGAAATTATAAATTGACCGAACTCAGGACCTCCACATAAATAACCACAGCACTCACCACTGTGCAAGGAAGATCGTCAAAAGTTTCTTGTTTTTATTGTATTCTAAGAAACCCGTTACTAAACCTCTGTGACCTACTTACGTCTCCGTGTACAAAATACCCATGTTTTTGTAAACGGCCATAGAAAAAGCACATATTTCACCGGGATGGGACGCACGACCTGCCCTGTGGGAGCCTTAGCGGCCCTCAAATTTATTTGATGTTTATGGGATTTTATAATTTAGCGGGGGGATGAGACATAAGAAAAAATAAAATTATATAAATAAATAATCGTTAATTTAGATACGCCCAGATCATACAGAAAAACAAACACAAAAACGGGAAATTATAATCTGGATCTCTACTTAACCGATTTTGAAAATTCTGGTGCCAATAGGAAGCCACATTATTTATAAGTTTCATAGTCTATTTAATATCCCAAAAAATTAGGAAGTTCCCGTGGGAATTTAAAAACTTATTGCACGCGGACGAAGTCAGTATAATATGCAGGTTACTGCATCGCTCATTTTCAGGCCAGGCTATACCTAGGCAGGTTACCCTGCTACCATCTCAAACTACATCATTCCTCAACCATCCAGGCGTGATCGTACCTACTTAGCTCTCGTAATTACAATTTATAAACAAAAATCAGCTAACAAAAACCGTTTTGGATTATTTATAGGTAATATTAGTGTGGGTTCGGCAAAATTTATTTCTATACTTTGAAAAGTAATTATCTAAGCCTACTTCTCGAAATAAATGCCTTGTCTCTGAGCTAATAATTAATTATCTTTGTCTAACGGACTAAAAAGTTCTTCATCCTCGCAAACTTTTTGCAAGACAGCGGGTTAAATTAAAAGAAAATTAATTTTACAGCAGGTAATACTGGCGCCCGGCTTCCTATTCTTAGTCATAATCATAATAATTTATTTGCTGATTGTAACTTATCTACGTTAATTTTACTAATATTATAAATGCAAAAGTTTGGATGTATGTATGGATGTGTGGATGTATGGATGTTTGTGACTCAATCACGCCCCAACGGCTGAACGGATCTGGCTGAAATTTGGCACAGAGATAGATTATAGTCTGGAATAGCACATAGGCTACTTTTTATTACTAGTACGCGTTCAGCACTCACAGCGCAAAAAAATATATTTAAAAAAAGTCACTTGTTTCATTTTTTAGAAAAGCACTATACACACCTCGACCGGGAGAGCATTTCTGGTTTCTGGGTATATGTATATGGCCAACACTAGACCAGAAAACGCGTACTTCCCGGTCTCGCGATGTAATGTACTATTCCTTCCCAGAGTTCAATTGTAAAACAGCGAAATGAACTACGGGCAGGAAAGGCCAACTGATCTCGCAAAACGCTCGCGTCAAACGGAATACCGTGCTGTTTTTGTCAACCATTTTGTTTTGTTCCTAGTGTGTTTTCACCTTTAGAGTTTCTTCCAGTCCGTCTTTCTATACGTGCGACAAAGCCATTTTCAAAATAAACCATAAAAACTACTTTATATATTATTATAAATGCGAAAGTGTGTTCTGTCTGCTACGCTTTCACGGCTCATCTGTTCAACCAAATGATGAAATTTGGTATAGGGATAGTTTGTTTCCCGGGGCTACTTTTTATCCCGGAAAATTAAAGAGTTCCCGCGGGAATCTAAAAACTTTAATCAACGCGGACGAAGTCGCGAGTATTTTCTAATCTAGTAATACCGGTGTGATACGTCGTTAAATAGGTATTTTAAATTCATGATAAAAAGTGTTCAAGAAATCATCAGTCTTTGTCATGTCAGTACTGACATGACAAAGACTGATGATTTCTTGAACACTTTTTTTAGCAACTACAGAACCCTTATCCGTTTTCTGGCAGGCACTTGATCAGTTTCTACAAGTTTATAAATAAATCTCCATCCCAGTAGCTGGTACACAGTCGTAAACCAAAAAGAAGCACTGAAATCGTGCAAAATAAAAACTTTCTCTATTCATACGCGAAGGTTAACATGCAAACGCTGTATTTTTACCCATGAGGGGTCTCGCGTCTCAATAAATAAGTTCTCGACCTTTGATCTACACTATAAGCATTCTATAGTGGAAAGCCGTTGATTATACGCAAACGTTTCGGATATGTTCGGCCAAGTTCGGCCATAATCGTGTGACTACAAACGAAGCCCAATTTTTACGACCACGGTTTTGTATCCCTGCAGAACTATGCCCACTTTAAATACAACTTTATTCGCTAACAATTAAAGTTGAACTTTGAATAGATAGGAGTGTTGGAGTTTCTAGTTATGTGTTTGCAAGGAATCGGCTCGTGATAGCCTTTCGGCATTTTTTCCGGCCATCTTTCGTTGAGCAAAGAAATAAACATGTGTGTACATTTACTTTTTACTCCGATATTATTTGGTCGCTGCTTTCGAAGATTGAGGAAAACATCAAATTTACTGTAGATCTATCGAATATCGCGTGGAATAAGTTTTTTTAAATTCCCACGGGAACTCCTTAATTTTCCGGATACTCTCTAGGTCCTCAACTATACTCATGCGAAAAATCACGTCGATCCATTGCTTTGTTGCGGCGTTGAAGGAAAAACCAACAAACAAACACTTTCGGACACTTATATCGGACTTCATACAACACTTTTGAATTTTTCTGAGGTTTAACACGGCAGGTGTTGTATCACATAATATCGCATGCTTTTTTATCCCTTTAAAGCTGTTTAGTTTTCGCCCTTAACTGCGATCTCACTAGAGCCGTGCATGAGTTTTAAAGCTGGGGTAGGCATTAGTAAGTCAGAATACCTATTTACTAGCTTTTTTTATGAAAAATGAGCATTGACAAATTTCCATCTGGGTAAACAGTGCTTTTTTGCCTCTTCGAACTGCACTCTAATGGATCTCACCTGGGTGGTAAGTGTTGATACTATCTAAGACTAGCTCGTTAGGGGTACAGCAGCTAATAGGGATGGGATGATGCCTATATCAAAAATAAATTATTTCTAACTGATTATTAAACAGAGGGTCCCGGGTTCGATCCCCGGCAGGGTCAATTTGGGAATTTATAATTTCTGAATTTTCCCTGGGCTGGCTTGGTGGGAGGCTTCGGCCATGGCTAGTTACAACCCTACCGGCAAGGACGTTGGACGATGGGTTTTAATATAACTGCCATGCTGCTAACAGGTTAGCCCGCTACCATCTTAGACTGCATCATCACTTACCACTAGGTGAGATCGCAGTCAAGGGCTAACTTGTAGAGGATTAAAAAAAATTGCAAATTTCATACAACTCCCTTATTAGAAGAGCTTTTTTAAGTTTGATAAAGAGTTGCTGATTTGATTGAGTTGTCATGATCCCTATTATAATAAACCCATACCCCTAATCGGAACTTAACGGAACGCTAAATAGCTTGGTGGCACGTTTATGCAGGTTGGGGGTAAACTAGAAACGGCCGAAGGCTCCCACCAATTATCCATTCTCAAATGACGGGTATCGAACCCGGGACTTTCCACCTGTAGAAGCTCACCACTGCGCCTGGTGATGAATCATCACACAAATCTGAAGAATATTTTAAGTCATCTCATTAAAAGTAATGAATGAGAATCAGAATGAGAAGGGATTGTCCATAGTCCACCACATTGGCCAAGAGCGAATTTGCAGAATTCATGCACCTTTGAGAATGTCAGTTTTCTCACGGGATTTATCCATACAAATATTTTAAACGCGAAAGTGTATCTGTTTGTTGGTTTGTCGGTATATTGGTGGTTTGTCCTTCAATCAAGCCGCAACCGAGCAACGGAAAGACGTGATTTTTGGTATGTTTAGGGATCTGGAGAGTGAAATATGCTACTATTTATCCCGGAAAATTAAGAAGTCTCTGCGGGAACCAAAAAAACTAAATCCACGCGGACGAAGTCGTGGGCATCAGCTAGTAAAAAAATATTTTTCAAAGCGGACAAAATCATGGTCATCTATCATTTCCCTAATAGGTACATATTTTGACGAATAATACCCAATAATTCGCAGCGTTAATGAATCGGATGAAGCATTCGTCTCAAGAATGATCTTATAATAACTGTTAACAATAACAGAATTAGCGTCGATTTATTATCACGTGACGTTCGGTCGAACCGTTAACGAGCCCTGCCGTTCGTCACCGTTCGGCGATCGTCGGCCACGCTCGTACATCTTGCCGGAGTCAGAGACCAAGGAATGCTGTAGACGGAGTCTTACGTCTAATACCAAAACAGACACGCGACTTGAGCGCCAACTCGCCAACAAACTGGCCCACCAGATTGGCGAGATTTATATTTTGTAAATTTTTCTTGTATCTTTTAGAAATAAATAAGCTCTAGATGAATGCCGTTATGGTTTATTTTACTTTGACGCCGAACTTTGACGATTTGATCGGCAATTCTTACACAATCGCACCTCTATCCATTCTAATAAATTCGATCTATTCTAATAAAGTTTAAATATACTTTCATTTGACAGGTTACATTATGTTATAAACTATGTAAAGCTCTGTTTGCTAATTTATTTGTTCTCAGCGCTAGGTTGCGCGGCAAGACATGCGCAGAAGGGGCCATCCCTCAAACGGCACTAGCGGGGTGGACTGACGTGTTGTATCCCGACCGCGCCCGGGCCGTCCCGACGGTAACATTCGAATTTCGAATCCATCAAACAAATCGAATACAGTGAGTGATGTGACTGTGTGTTTGTGTGTGCAGTGCAATGGAGTATTCGAGTTTTGTGTGTGCCAGACTTTTGGAAGAGAACCCCGTTTCGTAATGGTGAGTTGATGTGTGGCCCTATAGACTTGTAGATATAAGTATATAATATACGTCGTGTGTGACATTTTTGTTTTTAATCTTATCCCGTTATTTTTACGTAAAATATCATGTTGGCGTGTTAGGAGTAATTATTATTGTTGGACAGAATCAGAATTTTGAAAACAGAAGGGTTAGGTATATGAAAAGTAAATTGTAAGCTTTCAGAATATTTATTAAACCTCAAAAAACTTAAGACTAGGTACCTACCAACAAATTACTTAATATATAACATGAATCATTTCTATGTTGCCATTATTTATGTCAATATTTATAAAAATTTGCTGCTGTAATTGCAGTAAACTCTAAAAAAAATCTGTTAAACCTAGGAACCAAGTATGAGTCGTCAAACTCTGAAATGAGCTGTGGTAATTGTTGATTTAGGACTTAAGTATGTCAGCGATTATTCAGTAAATCTTAGGTTTAACTTCAGATATCCGGTAAAGTTCGAAAAGTAACTAAACAAGTTCGAAATGTACACTCATAACGTCCCCTAGACTGTTTTTGTAAAGCACGAACCCGAAAGCTTGCATAAAAGAGAGTCTTGAATAAAGCTACAAATCCACGAGGCTAAGTGAACTTCCTCTTTAATAAATAAATGAATTGAATTAAATTGAATCTTTCCTTTTCTTATGCCTCTAAGTACAAGTTTGACTGCAATCTGATAGTAAGTGATGATGCAGTCTAAGATGGTAGCGGGCTAACCTGTTGGGATTTTATGGTCGGACTCCCAATCGTTTTCTACACGGCATTGTACGGAACGCTTAATCGCTTGGCGATAGGTATGTCTTTGCCAGTATAGGGGGTAATAGGGTTACTAGCAACGGCCGAAGCCTCCCACCAGACCAGACCAGCAAAAATTTAGAAGTTATAAATTCCCAAATTGACCCTGTCGGGAATCGAACCCGGGACCTCCCACACTAAGGTCACAGCGCTCACCACTGCGCCAAGGAGGTCGTCAATCACTTGGTAGCACGTCTTTGCGGGTAGGGTAGTAACTAGACACGGTCGAAGCCTCTCACCAGGCCAGAACACAGATAGTTCAGAAATTATAAATTCCCGAATTGACCCTGCCGAGTATCGAACCCGGGGCCTCCCAAGTCACAAGTTAAGGCAACAGCGCTCAACACTGCACCAGGGAGGTCTTAAGAATGCTCTGTAATTTAAACAAGCCCCGCCTTCGTCCACGTGGATTAGGGTTTTTTTACATTCCCGCGGGAACACCTTAATTTTCCGGGATAAAAAGTTGCCTTCCTACGGGCCACAACGTCATGTCTGTACCAAATTTTGAAAATTTGCATTAAAAATCGGTTGAAAAGATGGGCCGTGAAAGCCACTAATAACAACCAATATGCGCATTTATAATAATATACTAGACTAGATAATAATTAGATGGAGATTAGCAAAATTATTCCCACGACTAAGGCCACGTGGAATAATCTTGTTAATTCCCATAGAAATTACCGGTGCAAAAATCACGTCGATCCGTTGTTCGGTTGCGACGTGTTTGTAGGACAAACCAACAAACAAACACACTTTCGCATTATTACTTAGTATGATTATAATCGCTTTAACGCCATGTTACCTTAAATCAAGACTTTAATAGAGCCCTGCAGAGTGACCGGCTAAAAATGACAGCTACAGAGTAACGATCGCAGTCACCTCTAATTGGTTAGCACTCTTCCACTATTGGACAAATCTTTGAATCAAGAAGCCATATTTATCTCAAAGGAAATCTGAATAACTTGGTTTAGGTTTACAGTGGAAAGAGAACATCTGATAGTGTGTTTTTCAAGTGCTCAATACAAGAACATCAAAATAATTCTAAGTAGACTTAATTAGTTAAATAAAAAAAAAAAAAAAAAAAACTGACCAACAGTTTACATCAAATTAATCAGTAGTGCAAAAAATTAATTGCATGCAGTACTTATGTACTGTGTACATACTTAAAAAGTAAATGTGGTCAACGGGCCACCTCCTCAGCTTGTGCCAAATTCGAATTAAGAAAAGAATATAATCCATACTATCCATGCAAATTTTATAAACTAAATGATGCCCCAGCTTCGTCCGCGTGGATTAATGTTTTTTAATTCCCGCGGTAACTCTATATTTTTCCGAGATAAAAAGTCTATGTCCTTCCCCTGGATACAAACTATCCCTATACCAAATTTCATCAAAATCGGTTGAAGAGACAGTCTTACCATTGAAAATAGTTATCAGATACAAATCGCCTGAGACGTATTTTTGGCCATAGCTCCGAGGGTTTGCGAGGATGGAGATGGGAATAGTACCAAGAGTTGAGGAATTTATTGAGACACGTGTGAGTGTTTGAATTTTGAAAATCGGCTGGTAACTTTTTTTGGAATTTTGAAAAATGAAAAACGTTGGGTATTTGGGGGGTGTTTGTTTACTAAATTGTTAATATTTCGGGGAAAAAACCAACTTTAAAAAAAATTAAAAGATGGTCCTAGAGTATTAGTTTAGCTACAAAATCGCGATTTATTTTTAAAAATAGGTTAATAATTGTGACCTGTAGGTAAACCCTTTAGATTTGGAATTGTAGAAAAACGGGTATTTCCGAATATAATCAGTGATGTTACAGCTTCTATGATTATTATCGACCGATCGTCATGGTGTTAAAAGATGCGGATGCAGGCGAGAAGTGCATTCGAGGTGGAATTTTTAAAATCGGTTAACAATTTTTGAATAATTTTTAAAGAGATCTTTATTTCAGATTTTTTTTCGTTAAATGTTGTATTCATTTAAGGTTCCGATTCTTGCGGGGACTGCGAAATCTGTGATTTTTTTATTCCCGCGGGAACTCTTTAATTTTCTGGGATCAAAAGTAGCCTCTTTCCTTCCCCGGGATACAAACTATCCCTGTACCAAATTTCATCAAAATTGGTTGAACAGGTGGGCCGTGAAAGCGTAGCAGGCAGACAGATGGACAGACAGACAAAAACACTTTCGCATTTATAATATTAGTATGGACTATGGATGCGAAAATGTGTCTATCTGTCCAACTGTGTCTCTGCTACGCTTTCATGACCCAACTTTCCAACCGATTTCGATGTAATTTGGTATAGAGATAGGTTGTATCCCGGGGAAGGATATAGGAAGGATATAATTATTATTATTAACAAGATGATTGTCGGGACTTCGTCGGCGTGGATTTAGGTATTTGTTCCCTCGGGAACTCCTTTATTTTCTGGAATTAAGTAAATGTAGCCTGTGTTTGATGTAAGTCCCTATAAGCTATCTCCATTCCTAGCTTAATAGTCGTTGTGACGTGAGGAATAATAAAAATTGAAACTTACGAACATCCAAACTTTCACACTTATACATAACTAGATGATTCCCGACTTTTTCCGCGTGGATTAGGTTTTTTGATTATAATGGGTGACAATAATGCCTGAAGTAGGTAAATGTCTAGTAAGGCTTTTTGATTCACGCGGGAACTCTTTAATTTCCCGGGATAAAAAGTAGCCTATGTCCTTCCTCCAGATACAACCTACCCTTGTACCAAATTTCATCAAAATCGGGCGTGATTGAGTAACAAACATCTATCCATACATACATATACTTTCCATACCATACTTACTTACCATAAACTTTCGCATTTATAATATTTATTTGTTATTAGTAAAATATGCTCTTCTTAAACGGTTAGTTTGCAATAACATCAAAACTGCCAAATACACAACTACCTATAACAACTTCCAAATACACAACTACCTATAAAAACTTCCACATACACAACTACCTATAAAACTTCCAAATACACAACTAGCTATAAAAACTTAAGCATGTTTTCCGGAAATAAGTTCGCTCGCGCGAATCGAATGTGAAAGGGGGTGGAATCCCTGCGGGGTTGACGAGTGGCATAACTTCATAATATGTAAGTAGGTATGAGATCGCGGTAGACTAGTGGTTTCCACGTCAGCCTCCTATTCAGTAGGTCGGGAGATCGATTCTTAGGTAGTACTAGTACCTATGCAATTTTTACTTTACTGAGCTGTCTGTTTATTCAGAAATTTATTTTTTGTATCCATACTTCCATACAAGGTAATCCATATTATTTTTACAAATCAGAAAGTGTGTCTGTCTGTCTGTTTGCTACACTTTCACGGCCCAACTACTAATCCGTTTTTCATGAAATTTTGTAGAGAAAGAGATACCGTTACATCCCAGGTAAGGACATACTAGGCTGCTTTCTGTCCCGAAAAATTTAAGAATTCCCGCGGGAATCAAAATCCACGCAGACGAAGTCACGGGCATCATCTAGTTTGTTTATAATTTAAGTAGTTATGTTTCGTGTGGCAATAAAGAAATTATCTATCTATCTAGCTATTAGTGAATAAGTTAGGATAATGAATTATTTGTGTAAGCATATTTAAGTACAAGCATTAATACAATCCTGTTATTAGAAAAGGGTGTAGGAGCACTTTAGCGGAAGCCTTCCCACGCTTTTATAAGACTCAGGAGTGCTTACCTCCAATTTTGCTTAATGAAGACCCAGGCGTTTTCTTATTACAACATCTTCGGAGGCTTATGGTTTGTAGCGAAGTGAATGAACTATTAATTAACAATTATTAAGCCATAATAATACTTAATACTGTTATATGTATATATTAATACTGTTATTAAGACCTCGTTAATAACTGTTAACAAGATATTCTAAGAGAAGAAGAAGATAATAATGTTTAAAGCCCCAGACAGGTTGCCCTATTATTTAATTAAAGCTTCAACATGTTTTGCAAATTACTTACTTAATAGGTGTATCATTTTATTTCAATAAGTCTCAAAAAATGTGATTAAATAAATTCACATTTAGCAAATTAATTTATAAAAATTTATTTCAATTTCAATTTAATAAATCTTTATTGACACGCACCACGCAACACGCAACACGCAACACGCATAACTAAATCACACTTATGAAAGGTAAGGCACAATTGTGATAATAAATCTGACTAAAACTTGAGATTTAAAAATACATATCAATAATAGCAGAGTGTAAAGCAATTTTTTCGTCCATCGTTTTTCATGTTCTCGCTCTTATTTTTTTTTTTTATTTGTTGTTACACTAAGTGTGTCCTTCCCATCCGCACTCATAGCGCTGAAACGTGGACACTAACAAAAGGCTTGATCCACAAATTTAATTTCCCTCAGGGAGCTATGGAGAGGGCTATGTTAGGAGTTTCTCTTAAGGACAAGGTCCGAAATGAAGAGATCCGTAAGAGAAACAGGGTCACTGACATAGCCTAAACCAGTAGCAATCTGAAGTTACAGTGGGGAGGCCCTGCCTTGTCGAAGGAGTGATGACCGCTGGAGCCGGAAAGTTTTAGAGTGGGGACCGCGTACAAGTAAGCGTAGTGTGGAGCGCCGTCTAGCACGATGGACCGACGGCATTAAGAGGGTGGCGGGAAGTGGCTGGATGAGGAAGGCTGAGGACCATTCAGGAGAGTGTGGTGGCATTCTCTGGGAAAAGCCTATGTCTAGCAGTGGACGTCCACAGGCTAAGATGATGAACACTAAGTACTTCTACATTAGCAATTGAGCAAGGTAGTAAATTCAATTTCAATATGTTACTTTAAGTTATTCAGGACAATGCTCACCATAGCACCAGAAAAGTCGTCAAATGTGATTCTATCTCTGAGCTGCAAACACATCCTTCGATATTTCCTCGTACTTACATTTGTGGTGGAACACAGCCATATGACCACAACACAAAACTAAGCAATACTATTTTGACGACCACAGTATGCTCAATGAATTCCCAAACACTACACGGATCAATAATGTTTTATGCACAAAGTCTGTATTAGGGGTCACATAAATAATGGAAAACCATCCACTGCGGAATCCATTTGGTCGACACTCCGCTGGGAGTTTGTCCATCACATACATTTCACACTTTAGTTACGATATGTCGGGTCAACCCGCCCGCCTACTATAGTAGTTAGAGAAGTTACTACAAATTTTATAAATTCTGCAGCTTTAAAAAAAACTTAATTTTTTTTAAACTTTAAAGTTTTGAAATAAGTACAATGTAGACATTATTATGGAGCTCTGAAGTTTTAGCAAAGGGTAGTTAGTAGATGACTTCGATGATATTCGAATGGATCATTACTTTTACTGCAGTCCATTGCCAGCTCATTTCTGAGCACGAGTCTTATCTCATAATGAGAAGGTTTTGTAGGTTCAGTATTCCACCACACACCAAGTGCTAATTAGCCGACTATGAGTTCTTCATAATGATTTTATGAAGAACTTAATAATAATATATAAATAATAAAATCCATAGTAAGTTATTTTATAAATGCGCAAGTGTGTATCTCTCTATCTGCTACGCTTTAACAGCTCATCTTTACAACCCATTTTGATGAAATTTAGTATAGTGATAATTTGAATCCTGAAGAAGGGCATAGGCTACTTTTTATCTTGGAAAATGAAGGAGTTCCTGCGGGAATGAAAAAAAAAATTCACACAGTAAAAGTCGCGGGTATTACTAACTAGTTCATAATGTTTTTTCTTGGGCGTGAAGATTTCCTCACCATGTTTTCTTTCGTCATTTAAGTACTTAAAGCAAATATCTAATTGCTTAAAACGTACAGTTCCGAAAATGTTTTCGAATTGATCACTTGATCAATTTTCCCCACCGAATTGGCTTCATTGACGAATCCCGTCCAATCGAATGGGCACGTCAGTCTAAGGTTTAACACCAGCCAAATTGATTAACGTTCGAACCTGAATTTTAGTAAGCGCACAAAAAGTTATCTTGTTTGAATACAAATGATTGGATATTGCATGTATTGTTAGGACTGTTTAAAAAAAAATAGCTGATAGTTAAAAATCGTGCTATCCAGTTTAACAAAATAATTGCTACAATTTTTTGTATGTGAATTCGAATATTTATTAATAAATCGATTCGAATCTTACTAATATTATAAATGCAAAAGTTTGGATGGATGTATGGATGTATGGATGTATGGATGTGTGGATGTATGGATGTTTGTTACTCAATCACGCGCCAACGGCTGAACGGATCTGGCTGAAATTTGGCACAGAGATAAATTATAGTCTGGAATAGCACATAGGCTACTTTTTATCCCGGAAAATTAAAGATTTCCCGTAGGAACCAAAAAACCTCAAACCACGCAGACGAAGTCGCGGGCATTCGCTAATATTTAATAAATAATCGATTCGAATATTTAATAATTAAGTAGGTAGACATAATCTTAATATATATAAATCTCGTGTCACAATGTTTGTCCTCAATGGACTCCTAAACCACTTAACCGATTATAATAAAATTCGCACACCATGTGCAGTTCGATCCAACTTGAGAGATAGGATAGTTTAAATCTCAAATTATAGTCGCAATTTTAATTTTTTGCTTATTATTTGTCTGTTATTATTTGACAGTCACAATTATCTGTTAACTCCAAATGATTCTAACAGATGTCGATACCTTTCGACTGGGTTGAGTAAGTAATCAATAGATGGCGCTGCTATGGTAAATCTACGAACGTGTCATTTATGCTACATTTTAACAGCATAATTACCACGTGTTGTTGACGCTATAAAATTAATTAAATTTATTTTGTAGTGAACGAAATACCGTATAATTCAGCTAATTATTTGTCTGTTATTATTTGACAGTCACAATTGTTTACTATAATGTAATATAACAAAAACTTTAGCCACAGCAACGCGTGGCCGGGTCAGCTAGTAACATATAAATCTATAAAAGGCTTTGTCCTGATTGACTGACAGACAACCTACAGCCCAAACGGCTGAACGTACAAATATGAAATATTGAGAGAATATTTCCTTAAGCACCCAGGTAGCACCCTAAGAAGGTAAATAGGCGGTTCAAGGTATTATTATAGGTATACATGAAACTATCGTTGTGCTTTTGCATTTGTGCTTTCGGTGAAAAATGAAGAAATTTATGTATTTTCGCAGTGTTTTGAAACGTATTTAAGAACCTAATTCCACTTAAAAGCTAGTCAAATAACTACACGGAAAATAACATTTTTTCCCTTCGAAGCTGGTGATTCATACACATACACACATACTACTAATACCTACGTTTTCAGTATGTTTTCACCTTTACTGTGTATGTATTTATGTAAATAATATACCTAAAGCAGTACTGTGACTAAATAACTGACAGTTCGGTGGAACTAGAAATTTTGGAGAACATATATATTTTATTGAGAAGGGAGTGAAGATATTGTAGTTTTTGAATCAATAAATTTGTCACTGCATTGGCGTACACCCGTCTAGTTGCGGTTCGTGATTTCCACATAGTCGATACCAACATTATAAATGCGACAGTCTGTCTGTTTGTCTATCTGCTAACCCATCTTTTCAATCGATGTTGATGAAATTTGGCATACAGGTAGGTTACATCCCATACAGTTAGGGGAAGAACATAGGCTTCACTTATAATTTTTATCTAGGAAAATTAAAGTATATAGGGAGCTTCCTATTCTAAGGTGACTTTACAGTTCTATTGAAAGGTTACTTCAGTGGCAAGTAATTTTACTTGAAAACTCTCACAAAATTGGAGTTCATTCTCTACTTTTATTTTTTTTCAATGTTTCAAGCTTTTTCAAGACCATTTATTTACAAATTTGTTTAGTTTAATTACCTCACTTCAATATATTTGGTTTCTCGGTAGGTGCTTGAAATTCTTCATTATGATTTGGAAACTAGGTCGGGAACTCACCAATTAAAACATTTTTAGGGCACTCGAAAATAGATAACTAAAGTTTGATTTCGGAATTTTATTATTACCTCAATTAGGCTGACTTGCGCAACATTTTTGACCACCTCTCTGGCGCAGTGTTGAGCGCTGTTGTCTTAACGTGTGGAGGGCCCGGGTTCGATTCACCCTACCGGGGTCACAAAACAGCATCACAAAAATTACTAATTAGTTTAGATCATTGATGTATAGTTTTAGTACCTTTCTATTTTGATGGTTTGGATAGTGTTCTTCTATCCACTATAATTAACCCTAGACTGCGATCTCACCAGATGGTGATTATTAGTTTATGTTTTTAGTGATGATGCAGTCTAAGATGGTGGTGAGTTAACCTGTTTGGGGCATGGCAGTTATATTAAACCCATACCTACCCCTAATCGGTTTCTATATTCGGCATCGTACCGGAACACTAAATCGCTTGGCGTCACGTCTTTGCCGGTAGGGTGGCAATAGCCACGGCCGAAGCCTCCCATCACACAGAAAAAAAAAACAAATTATAAATTCTCATATTGATCGTTCCAGGGATCGAACCCGGACCTCCTATTATAAGTCCACAGAGCTCACCACTGTGCCAGGGTGGTCGTTACTTTGAGGTCAATAATTGAAAATCATCGATACATAATATTATGTAGGTACTAGATGGGTCCTTTCATAGAAAAAAGTTGGGCGTCCGACTTGTAGGGCGTGCTTCTCACCTGTATAAGCCTGTCCTTGTCCCCGCCATAGCGCTGTCCGGCTTTTCAGACTAGATGGCGTTAGTAAAAAAAAGTCCATATTCTCTCTTTGACAGGGCCCGTCTATGTAAATTGAGGTCGTTGTTGAAAATAGCAATTTAGATGGATTTATACATCGTAATCAAACACAACGAAACACAAATAATGTCCGTACACAATACACATTATACATGATAATAATGCTAACAATGTTATGGTTGTTTGAGAGTTGTGCTGGCAAACTTGTTAACTATGTTGCTTTGGTGAACAAAGCTATATTATAGCAACTCGATTTTGCATCCCTTCAACATGGCAGATTGTGTTAAAATCATAAAATAACTAGCTGATTTCCGCGACTTAGGCCGCGTGGATTGAGTTTTCTTGGTTCCGGGATTTTCTTTATTTTACGGGATAAAAAGTAGCCTATGTATTATTCCAGACTATAATCTATCCTTGTGCCAAATTTCATCCAGATACGTCCAGCCGTTGTGGCGTGAGTAACAAACATCCATCCAAACTTTCGCATTTATAATATTAGTATAGATGAGAGCCTAGTGTTCGTGATACAAGTCCGCCACCTGCGACCCCGTACTTAAACACACACTAGGTTTGATCCCCGATCATGCACATCCAACTTTTCGAAGTAATATCAGTAATGTGCATTTTAAGATAATACCGCTTGCTTCAAACGGTGAAGGAAAACATCGCAAGGAAGCACGCCAGAGAGTTCTTCGTAAAGTTCTCGAAAGTGAGTGAAGTCTGCCAATCCACACTTAGTCAGCGTGGTAGACCCTTTTTCGAGATTGGTAGTGAGAACAATGGCAAAAGAACAAAGCCGGCAATGGGTTGATAGCTGAGATGATGAGAAGAAATGAAAAAGACGTGGCGCCAATCGATATCGTTCCACTACGTTATCGTTAGATGATAAATGATTTATTTATTTCACGTAGGACAACTTGTGTAGCTTATAACAAGTCAAGACTCTACCACCGGTGCTACTGAGAAGAGCCGGCAAGAAACTCAGCAGTTGTTATTCTTAAAAAAAGGTCACAATAAGTAAACAATACAACACATACGTTACAAGTATTACACTGACTTGTGGGTCACTGGATGCGAGGCCGGTTGCTTCCATGCAACTTTGTCATTAAGAAAATCATCGATAGTATAAGAACCTCGACTTAACAAAATTAAATATTGTTTAGCACAGTCTTTTAATTTATGTAATGGCAAATCCAGAAACTCTTTGGGAACCATGTTATAAAAGCGTACACTCGACCCCACAAAGCATTTTATTGCATATGTTTTGTGAAGGCACCGTAAGAACACCAATCTCTTATTTTTTAAGTGATTCACGTGACCTGGGTTTATAAATAGAATGGATGGCTCTTTATTGCTATATAAAAATTTATTGGAAGATAATGATTAAAGGGATGGATTAAATATAACCGGCATACCTAATTTTAATTTAAATTTGTAATGGGTGACAATAATGCCTGAAGTAAATGTCTAGTGAGGCTTTTTGAATCACGCGGGAACTCTTTCATTTTCCTGGATAAACAGTAGCTTATGTCCTTCCCCGGGATACAGCATATTATTCCTGTACCAGATTTCATCAAAATCGGTTGAACATATGGGCCTTGAAAGCAAAGCAGAGAGACAAACAAACCGACAGACAGATAGACACACTTTCGCATTTATAGTATGGATTTATTTATACTCAATACCATTTCAACTGCATCTTCATCATCAGCTTATAGCCTAAATTATCATAAGCTACATTTGATCGCGAAAAATAAAATAATAACCGTGGGAACCAAAAAACCAATCCACGCGTTTGAAGTCGCGGCCACCTAATGGTGAAATATAATGAAAGATATTTTAATATCGAAATATTTCTATGAAAAATGTCCCTGCACGAGAAGAAAAACAGGCATTTTCTTGCATTTTTAGGCATAATAATAAGCACAGGAGGCTGCTCCAGTTTCTTTTAGCATAAAAGATGTCTTTCTATGCAGCCTATATGGATCATGTGCTTACATTTCGACAATGCTGCTCTATCTGAAATAGGACTTTCTAGTCGGGTAGGCCAAGATGGCTTGTCTTACATTTTTAACCGACTTCCAAAAAATGAGGAGATTCTCAATTCGGCGCGAATTTTTTTTAATGTATGCTACTGCATATCGCCGTGGTTTCTAAAACGATTTTTTTTTTCAGTGTTTAGAGGAAGCTCGTGAGGTGGTCCCATAAAAAATTCTGACTCTCAATCCTCAATCCTGATGATGTAGGTGTACCTACGACTCAAAACTAGGGAGTTAGGAAATTTTGATGGTGAATTCATATAGTAGGTACCAAGTCACGTGTGTAGTCCCAAATCCTCAACCCTGATGCTGCAGGGTACAGAACTCCTTAAAAAAGCGATTTAGGATTTTTTATGGTGAATGTAGCATGGGGCATGAATGGGCATATTGTAGGGGTCAAGCAACGACTTCATACTTAAACCTAAGTCCCAACGTGACTTCCCGCGTGAATAAAAAGCTTCAATCCACGCGGACGTAGTCGCGCGCATCAGCTAGTCCAAAATAAAGCAAAATCGTTAACATATTGAACCCTTTTTAGACGTTTGCGAAATCAAATCCAAAATTGAACCGTTTCTCGTATATTATAGCATGCTTAAAGTTCCACATTAAAATAACAAAGTACCTACGAGTGAACTGCACTTGCCGTAATGTATATAGCCTGCATTATAGTAACGACTCTGGCATAACCATTCACACTGTGGGCAATGAGCTTTGCTCTTTTCTTTATGGTAAAATAAGATTACTTTATACAGACAATAGTATTATAAAGTTCCTTTATACGGCTAATAGTGCTATAAAGGCGTAAAACAGCTCTACCCATAAGTGCACACCCTTTTCCGGAGCAAATGTATCGCCAAGTTTGCATAAAAGCTATAGGTCTGTGTCAGCTTCCATTAATGGCATTAATGCCATCTTCCTCCTAATATTGGATAGATAGCTGGCGTTACTTGCGGAAGTCCATGATAGTGAAAGAACTTGAAATTTAATTGGCTATATTCCGCCACAGTAGGTAAATCTATGTGGGTACTGTGTACTGTGTATCTTGCAGTATTCACCACACCATACTGTGGCGGAATATAGCGAATTAAATTTCAAGTTTTTTCATCATCTTCCTCCCTTTTTCAGACCCCTCATACGTCATATCTGCTGTAAATTAACCAGATTAAACTGTCAATAATAACATAATAGGGATGATGACAACTCAATCAAATCAGCAACTCTTTATCAAACCGGAAAATGGTATGGATTATGGAAGTTGTACGAAATTGACAGTTGTAACGTCATCAAATTTCAACGCACTTTTTTTCTGTAATCTATATTTTAAAATGGTTTTCAAACTCAAAACTAACCAAGGGTGTGAGTTTTAGGTCTTTTGGAAGACCCTCTATTTAATAATCAGTTAGAAGTAATTTATTTTTGATATTACACACTTGCTTAACTTACTTTTAATTTGCTTTAACAGAAAGTATAAGACTATATTAATGGATTATATTTATTTTATTTTCTTATATTCAAATAGCTGTGCCCGCGACTACGTCCGCGTGGTTCAAGTTTTTTCCCCACAGGCACTTTACCCGCAATTTACCCACACCCCTAATTCGTTTCTCTACACGACATTAGCGCGTCTAGTCAGGGTGGTGAGTAAGAACTAGCCATGGTTACCACCAGATCATACTGGATACAAATTAGAAATTATGAATTACTAGACTAGACTAGATGATGATTAGACGTTTGCATTGATTAAGTTTTTAAATCTCCTCCTTAATTAAGGATGAAAATGATAAATGATTTATTTATTTCACCTAGGACAACTTGTGTCACTAACTTTAAGACTACCATCGGTTCGGAAAATTGATTCTGTTGAGAAGAGCCGGCAAGAAACTCAGCAGTGGCTCTTTTCATAGAAAAGAAAAGGTTACAATATGTAGACAACACAACACATACGCTACAAGTATTACACTGACTTGTGGGTCACTGGATGCGAGGCCGGTTGCTTCCATGCAACTTTGTCATTAATAGAATCATCGATAGTGTAATAACCTCGACTTAACACAGTCTTTAAATCTATGTAATGGCAAATCCAGAAACTCTTTGGGAACCATATTCTAAAAGCATACACTCGACCCCAGAAAGGATTTCTCCACCTTGCGCACACGATACGACGTATATCGATTGTGAGTATTGTAAAGATAAGTACTTAAATCGTAGCAGACAGACAGACACACTTTCGCATTTATAATAATTATATAGTATGGATTAGTATTAGCTGAAGTGGCAATGGGCGGGGCACATAGTTCGAAAAAACCGACAGACGTTGGGGTCCCAAAGTGCTGGAATGGCGACCTCGCACTGGGAAGCGCAGCGTCGGCACACCCCCTACTCGCTGGACGGACGACATCAGGCGAGTCGCAGGGAACCGCTGAATCCAGGTGGCGCAAGACCGCGGCGTGTGGAAATTTTTGCAAGAGGCCTATGCCCAGCAGTGGACGTCTGTCGGTTGATGATAATGATGTATTAGTTTGAATTTCGAAAGTACACTTTCCGGGAACCTCCAACTTATAACGCATCTACCAAGGCACTACTTAACTATTGCGCCAGGGAGGTTCTTTTTCAGATATTTACAAGCTTAGTGTTAAGCCCTGCTTTCAAAACCTAACACGTCACTTCATGCGATGTTTCCCAGCAATAAATTGTCGGTGTTTGCGTTAAAAGCAATACCTCCGCGCGCCTCCATTAGCGACTCTAAGTGTCCCCCTTACCCTGGATACGCTCACAAACCGGGTTAATAGTATTTTGTCCCGGGGACGACGGTATTGACGGCGAAAATCTAATGGGAAACGAACTACACAAAGGGCTCCACCTCTTTGTAAACATAAGTGATATATATGTAATGGGTGACAATTTTTGAAAACGTTCACGCAAAACATTCTTTAGAAATTACTTTTAATACCAGATAACTCTGATTTAAAAAAATATAATTGAAAATTACCAGGGATGTTTTTAAACATGGTTTTTTTATATATATAATTTTCAATGACGTTCACCTTTTTTATACGACTGCCTGAAAAAAGGAGCATATTGTTTTCAGGGTTTATGTATGTATGTATTTGAGTTTGTATATTCCACCATAACTTCTGTATCGTTAGAATCCCTAGCTTATTCCGGGTGACATAGGCTAGTGAAATATTTAAAAAAATGATGGGGTTACCATGGTCCCGCATTAAAGACTAATGTTGGAAAAAAAAAACTAAAATAAGATTAACTACATAATCATCATCTACAAAATGATGAGTAGATTCTAAAAAATATAACACTTTAGTTCAATATCCAGTGATTAAAAAAAAAACAATTATTTAATAAAAATGTGAATAAGATTCTAATATAACTAGATTAATTTAGATTTTTAACTTTTTAGTTCGTTTTTTGGCAGGGCAGTCGATATATACTAATCTCAAGAGATTAGTATAAAAGTCTTGTGTGGTGGTGCATGTGAGTGGTGGTGGCATTGCTTGCTTGGGAACTTGGCTTTCTTGCTTGGTTGGGAAGGTAAACGGTGCTTCGCTTGTAACTGCATGCTTGACCATACAGTTTTTTTTTTTCTGTTGGCGGATTATAGCAAAATAATTGTAAACTTTTCTTACTAAAGTATTATATATTTTTGGAATCTAGGTGCTCATCATTTTCTAGATGATGATTAGTTAATCTTATTTTCGAATATTTTTTTTTCAACATTAGTCTTTAATGCGGGACCATGGTCACCCCATGAATTCTTTTTAAATTTTACTAGCCTATGTCACCCGGAATAAGCTAGGGATTCTAACGATACCTCATTTATCAAAATCGGTTCAGGCGTATAGAAGCTATGGTGGAATATACAAACTCACATACATACATACAAACATGAACCCTGAAAACAATAATATACCTTTTTTCAAGCAGTCGTATAAAAATATTATTGAGCAGTTTATAGGCTTGTCGCAAGATAAGAAGAAATCTGAGACCGCATTGTTAGTGAAAAAAGAAGAAAATTGGAAACAAGCGTTCCCCTAACAACCTGTTACTTGATAATAGAACCTTTTTCCGGTCACTGCAATACCAAACACAGGTCGTTATCGGGCTATTTATATGACTAGATGCCATATAATGTGTCTATAATGGAATTATAAGTCACTGTTCTTCGTTTGTGCACCGAATAACCGAAATAAAGAGCATTTTCAGAACTGAATTTGGTATCTAAAGCATTCGAAGGAAGTTGCTGACAGGTCTAGCTTTGTATGAGGTTGTATGGAACTGGGCCCACGGCACGGAGATGCACTGCGCGAAGCAGCCCCCGCACAAATAATATTTGCCGCTACGTGCCGCGCTGTACATCTCAAGTTGGGCTAGACCACAGAATAATAAAAAATGAAAAATAAGTATATTATAATAATAAGTAATATTTTCGTATACCTATTATACCTTTAAGCGTGCAGCTGGGAGCCGCTGGAAACAAGCGGCACAAAGCTCTGTGGCGATCCATGCAGGAGACCTTCGTACAGCAGTGCACGTCTATAGGTTGAGACGACGACGACGACGATTATACCTGGTATAATGGACGATGAGCCATTTTTTTCCAAAATCGTGTCGCGTAGTTAAACTGGTATTATTTTAATTATTCCACACATAAATAGACTTAATAAACGAACGAAAAAATATATATAAAAAATAAGGTTAATTAACTGCCTCGTGAATCTTGGTAACTAATTGGTGTTGTGTTAGGTAATCGATAGTTGGCATTTTGTTAAAAAATTCTCAGTAAGTGCTAGATCAGAGTAAGGAAGTTGACAGTATTTCAGCCCTGTGCCTCGAAAAACACGTATGGCTGGCGGTTCTGCACCTAGTCTCTCTCCGGTCGTGTCAGATTGCCGTCCCATCGGGCTATGGGACTAAGGAAGTAGAGAGAGAGCCAGTACTTGCATACATAATATTTATATACACTAATATTTGTTCGGAAGTTTTTCCTTACTTAAATTTATTTGTTTCCCGCTATATTTACATGTGAAATTCGCAGTTACAATAATTGGGATGGTGCCTCTGTCGAAATTAATTTTTAGTGATTATTAAATAGAGGGCATCCCAAAAGACGTAATATCTACGTCCTCTGTTAGTTTTATGTTTGATAATCATTTTAAGTTAACCAAAGTAAAAAAGTTCGTTGACTTTTGATGACGTCACAAACCAGAACAAAATCCTTTTAAAAGCGCGCATTTTGACGTTTGAAGAAAAGTTGCTGATTTGATAATAAATAATAATAATATAGCCTTTATTTACTGAAAATCTACAGAATTATTATTTACATTCACTATTTTAACTTACGTCTATCTGACATATTATATATAAACTCGTCGGCATATTTAGCGGAACATAAAAAAAAGGTCCATAATTAAAAAAATATGGTTTTATTTTAAAATCTACTTACTACACTTCTGTTGTTATTTAAAGTTTCATTTGTTTTACTTAAAATGAGATCACATTAAGAAAAGATTTTGCGAGTAAAGGCTATTTGTGAAAAATGGTACATTTTTGAACTTTTCATGTAACCGGGAAAAGTGAAATTTAATATTAAAATAACAATTAATTAAATTAGAAAAATCGTGATTAATATCGCGTATTTCCTCCACGTGCTCTTATTAAAGTTTCTACCCGTCTAGGCATACTGAGAATGATGTTATCGATGGTCTCCTGATGGGATAGTCTCCGCCATTCCTCAACTTTAATTTTATCTGATCTTCTTACATGAAACATGCTTCGTTCTATAGCCCGCATATTGGCATATTGCTAACTTCTGCTCTAGTTTCTTTGGATTTCATCACTTCCTTTAACATCCAGTACCTACTCCACGCATTTGTAGTTCGCCGTTCGACTTTTTTATTCATCGAGTCTTTCGTTGACACAATTTCTCCGAGATAAATATAGTCCTCAAAATATTCTACTTCCATATTGTGCATTCCTGTATGCTGTTAGTCATTGCCTTGGTTTTCTGTAGGTTCATCTCTAGGCCTACTTATTTACTTTTTTCTAGTAATTTATTTAACATTGATTCCAACGCGACAGGGTCCTCAGAAAGTAATACAAGGTCATTCGCGTTACTGATTTGACTTATTGTCAAATACTTACCCAATTTTAAATCACAGGATATAATTTTGCTATAATTTTCATTAAACTTAAAAACTCAAAATGTCTACATCGAGCTAGCACCATCTCGTTCAACCGATAAATAAAAACGACTGGTCTTTTAAAATTCCTACGTCGTTCGTTTACGTACTTAACATATGAATTTCTCACCGCCTTACCCGGACGTTTATTAAGCGGAAAAAATCGTGGAAAAATTCAAGCAGTCGCGCAAGTAGGTAGTGATTTCGAGTGATCTCGGAAAAGATAGAGTTATAAACAGCCTTCGTTACATTTTCACCTGAGTAAGACGCGAATAAGGTTGTGTATCTAAAGTTTTTGCTTGACAAAGGAAAACGCTTCCTTATTTCGTAAGATACCGCTCTTGAGTCGTGATACGAATTCATGATGTTGTTTCCGGTGTGTGAGGGTAAAAAATAAGCAATTCTGCAGACAATATATTGTTACTCGACACCTGAAAAGTTATGTTAGTTACAGATTGTAATATGGCAAGATTGCAGGGTCTGGTTTAGAAAGAAGGGTTTTTAGGAAGCCCGTGGCAGTTTTTGCTCACACAATCTATACTAATGTTATAAATGCGAAAGTTTGGATGTATGATGAATGGATGGATGGATGTTTGTAACTCAATCACGCCAGAATGGCTGAACGGATCTGGATGAAATTTGGCACAGAGATCTAAAAAAGTAGCTTATGCCACTCTTCAGGTCGCCAGCTATACCCATGCCAAAAATCTCCAGCAAATATCATGAAGATCTGTTGCTCCGATGCAGAGTGATTGAAGGATATTCCAACAAAGAAACATAATTTCGCATTTATAATAATATTACTTAGTATGATTATAAATGCGAAAGTGTGCATGTTTCTCTGCCTGCTACGTTTTCACGGGCCACCTGTTCAACCGATTTTGGTTCAGAGATAGGTTGTACCCTAGGGAAGGATTCTATTGGCTTATGCCTAGGCATTAGGCATAGCGGTTGAGGAGTGAAAAGATCTAATATAAATCTTATAATAGTTATATTCATAGCTTGGATAACTAGGTTTTGCCTTAATATTTTGCACTGAAATTTAATTTTAAAATGTAATGCGCACGCAAGGGTCTCCATACACTTTTACTGTTTATCGGTTCGTAGATTGAACCCCTTTCGTACGAGTAGTTTGTTCGGAAGCCTACTTAAGGCTAAGAGAAAGTTCGTAAAAGGAGTAAATAAGCTGTTGAACTAAAACAATCTTGAATCTAACGGTAAATAGTTAGTAAAAGAAGCTAGTTCAAACAATAAAAACACCTGCAAAAAAGTGCAAACCAAGAAAAATACATGAAGGAAACAAACGCCGGCGAACTCAGCGAAAACTAATAATAAAGACTGTGCAGACAAAGCCAAAGGAAAATGCCAGTCCCAAGCAATGTGTAAGAAGGCTATTTGACTTTAAAACTTTCCTGTGGACTCGAAATGTGCTGGAGAAGTTCCACCAGTCTCATTTCCATATAATTGTTCGCTACAATGAGACTCCCGTGGGTTGTATTAAAAAATTCTAAGCTAGATAAGTGAACTAACACTTGTTTTGCGGAGTTAAAAAGTTTATAAAGACACTTAGAAGAAGTTGCCTTAATTACTCGTATCTGGAGAACTTTGGAGCAAAATCTGAACCCTGAGTGCAACTAAAAGTAATAGGCATTCAGTGAGCTTTAGATGTTAATTTCTTGCTATTTTTTATTTTACCAATATGATGACACGATGAGTTTTGACTCTCGTCTCCAGAGAGATTAGCCATCTGCGCAGGAGATATTATAGAGCACAAGTGTGTGCGGAAAGACAGGTGCATTATCTGTTCCATTAATCTAATAGCCTGGTGGAACGACGGTAAATCCGACACGATGGGAGAGAAGTCAGGTATAGGACCGACGGCTTTGCGGGCTCTCCGACACACATAGGGGAAACACCTGTCAACTTCCTAACTCCGACCTACTACTGAAAATTTCTTTTCAGAAAAACCCAATACTTTATTATGGCCCGTCCTGGGATTCGAACCCGGGATCTTCTCAGCCGCATTCGAACATGCTAACCACTAGACCAACGAGTAAGTTAAAACGCTAACGCGTTAGCTGTGTAAACGTCGTATAACAATATTCTAACAATATTATTATAACCTAAGACTACGAAACTAATTAAGAGTGGTCCGTAAACCTCATATTACTAACGTTAACTACCTAAACGCAGTTATTACTCCTAATCTTTAAGTACTAATAAGGTGGCTCAACCCACCTGAAAAACCCATTATGACTTAGAACATTTGACCCTTCGACTACGCATACATTTTGCTGTCCTTATCACGCATCATTTGAATTTCTGCCTCTAAAAGTGAAGAAATACCTACTAAAGAGAACAAGTAACAGAGATTTTATAAAATTGTAGAGTCAAGCAAGCGTCACTAACGTGATAATAGTCGTTAAAGTCCGCCAACCCGTATTAGAGTAGCGTGGTGGGTCTAAGTTCTAATTCCCTCTCTTTTATCAGAGTGGATGCATGTGCCCAGCAGTGGGACGTTAATAGGATGTAGTGGTGGATGCAATATACGTATAGAAAACTACAATATGCAAATATATTGTACTAGACTAGACGATGCCCACGACTGCGTTCGCTTGGATTGAGGTTTTAATTTCCCGCGGGAACTCTTTGATTTTCTGGGATATAAAGTAGCCTATGTAGTAATCCAGTGAATAATCTATCTCCATCCCAAATTACAGCCAAGTCTGTCTAGTAGTGTTTGTGTGAAGGAGTAGCAAGCATACACACACACATATACAAACTTTCGTCTTTATAATATGAGTTTAATGTTATGTAGCTATATTTTAGCATAAATTAGTCCTTATACTATTGCAGCTCAAATTGATCAAGTAATCAAATTAGTTGATCACTTGATCAATTTGAGCTGCATAATCGGCTATTCCGTGGAACGATCGCGTGGGTTTACAGTTCTAATAGTAGAGGTATTACATATGACGTTGAACTAGATAGCACGAACACCTATTATGCAAGATAGCACTAATCGCCTCCGTAGATAGCTGAAATTAGTAATCACTGGAGTTATAGGTTATAGTCTGTAGCTTATAGATTTTGAGTCCGTTAAGTCATATAATTTAGTTGTTAATGGATAAGTACTCACTAGGGTGTTAACTTATTGCTAGATTTGATGATGCCTGCGACTTCGTGTGCGTTAAGTTAAGTTTAATTTATTGCCGCGGGAACTCTTTAATTTTCCGGGTTAATAAGTAATCTATGTCCTTACCCGGCATGCAACCTATCTTAGTACCAAAATTCATAAATATCTGTTGAAATGATCGCTTTTAAGGCTCATTATTTTAACCGTTTTGACGAAATTTGGTAGTTGTAGAGACAGATATTTTCATCCAGCTAGTTTTTACTTTTTATCCCATAAAATCAATAACTTCCCAAAGGTTTCTTTATAAAACTGAATTCAGCTGTAGTATATCTATACTAATAATATAAATGAGAAAGTTTGGATGGATAAATGGATGTTTGTTAATCAATCACGCCAGAACGGTGAACGGATCTGGGTGAAAGGACATGACCAGTAATTGCCCTCCGATTCGGGACAATGCACAGGATTTCCGTTTTTACAGTAAGGTTTAAAAATTCAAAACGAAATTATTACGGATTTATTATTCCAAATAAGGTCGGAGTTCAAATGACAAAAAAAAACTGTACGTTTATTGTTTAAATCTTGAGCGTCCGCTTTCCTCTTTAAGCACTACTCCATTTTGACGTTCCATTATATCCATGCCTAATAATAATCTTGTAACCCTACATGAATACCATTTAAGTACCTTAGTTATTATATTAGGAATGATTTATTTTTGATCAATTAAATAGTAATGAAAAGGAAATGTATGTTTTGTTTATAATTATTTTTATTTTTTGACAAGTCTCAAACTAATCGATCGAACAAAGCATTTTGAAATACTACGTTTAAAGGAACGCCCTGTCACATTGCATATGCTGCCATCTGTGGTCGAATAGTTGAACTTGTTAACGAAAAGTAGCGAGCAATACTTAAAAATATTTTCTAGACTCACCACAATAACTAGCGCCATCTAGTGTGGGAAAGCAGTTTTTGGTGAAACTTTTTTTATCTATTTTCTCAGTTTTCAGAGCCTTCAGACTCCTGAAACTTTTTTATTTGAAAACTATAAAATATAACAATTACAATAATAAAGAAATAATACTTGAAAATATTTTTTTAGACTCGCTTAACACAATAAATAGCGCCATCTAGTGTGGGAAAGCAGTCTTTTGGTGAAACTTTTTTGTTCATTTTCGCAGTTTTCCGAGCCTTCAGACTCCTGAAACTTTTTTATCTGAAAACAGTGAAATATTACAATTACAATAATAAAGAAATAATTGCTGAACATTGATTTTTGACACCTAGGCAAGCTGCCATAGTTCCACCGGTCAAGTCCTTTGGCACAGAGATAGATTATAGTATTTAATAACACGTAGCATACCCTAGAGGTAAGGAAATGTGTGGTAGAACTAGTAAGTAAATGCGTTTCCTTTCTTCTTTCATATGCTACTTTTTATCTCGGAAAATTAAAGAGTTCCCGCGGAATCCAAAAGTTAACAGATTTCGCAGTCTCCGCAAGAATCGAAGCATTGAAATGAATACAAAAATTTACGAAAAAAAATTGTGAAATAAAAATCTCTTCTTCAAAATTTTACAAAAATGTAAAAGGACCTATGTAGTTGACCTATTTACAAAATTCCAACTCGAATGCACTTCTCTTTCAAAATTCCAAAAAAAGTTACCAAGACGATTTTCAAAATTCAAATGCTGTGAGCATTTGAATTTTGAAAATAACTCGATAAATATAATAAAGATAATAATGTCTCGATAAATTTCTTAACTCTTGGTACTATTCCTATCTCGATCCTCCCAAAATCCTCGGAGCTATGGCCAATAATACTTCTCAGGCGATTTGCATCCGATAACCATTTTCAATGGTAAAACCCTAAATTTACGATGACGAAGTCGCGGGCATCAGCCAGTAAATTAATAAGTCAAGTATCAATCAACTAATTAAATCAATCCACCCCATCCACCCGTATTGTTGCGAGCTCAATAAACCTCTAAGCAATAACCTGAAAGCAAACCATTTCAACACCAACAACAATACAACAAAGGGCTTTGTTGTTGACAAAGGGACGGGAATAAATGTATCATTTTTATACCAACAAGGCGAATAAAAGTGCACCTAAAAAGTTGTTTCAAGTAAGAATGAGAATTTGTCTCGATTAGACACTTTTTATTCGACTACAAAAGGGTTAAAATTGTGCATTGTTTGTAGGTAGTTGAAACTTCATAAAATGAAAAAATTTGAAATTGAATTCGCCATACGTTGAGAGTAATTTGGAAGATTTATGTGGTGTGGTGAATATTGCAAGATATACATTGTATCAAATAGATTTACCTACTGTGGAGGATTATAGCGAATTAAATTTCAAGTTTCTTCATTATCATGGACTTCCGCAAAATAACGCCTGCTTCTATCCAAACTTCATAAAAATCAGTAAATCAGACGGAACTTCGCTTGGCGTTTTTCGATATTGATTGGTTATGTTCCTGACTAGCTAATGGCCGCGATTTTATCTCTCTCTCCGGAGATAGGTCGCCAAGGCCGAGAATAGGTCGGGAGGACATTATGGGAGTGAGGAAATAGAGATAACGACTATTTGCTAACACTGTTGTGCAATAAAACTTTTAATGTAAAACTGCCATCGCCGTGATAACGTTAAGGCTTTCATTAATAGCTCCAAATATATTTTACTAGATGTTGTCCGCGACTGGGTCCATGTGGATTAAGTTTTTTAATTCCTGGAGGAACTCTTGCCGGGATAAAAAGGGATGGAAAGTAAATTACCTCTATACCAAATTTCATCAAAATTTGTTGAAGAAATGAGCCGTTAAAGCGTAGCAGACAGACAGACACACTTTGGCATTTATAACATTAGTATGGAAGTATGGATATGGATTATTATGAATAGTCTTATATTGATACCCCATCAGTTTTCGTCACATAAACTTTAAGTCTATTTCAATACCTTCAGAAACCCGCTTTTCTTTAGTAGGTTTTACCCTAACTTATTAGGCTTCGTATAATACACTTTGTAAGTCTTTTGAGTCCCTAAATATTTCATGAGGAAAGATATCGGCCGTGACTTAACTAAAGTGAACAAAATGTCTTTAATACTTTTCACGAAAATGTTAGTGAAAGTCTTAAAGTGTTTTTGCTTTCTTTTTGAAGAAGCGTATGAATACATTTTTGTTATTTAGAAAGGTTTTAAATTTATAAGCGTTTGTTTACCCGGCTGAATTTGTTGTGGGCTCTTCTCAGACAAGGGCTCGTTTGGAACCCTCGTCGCTTTAGTTTTAGGATACCCTCGTTGATTATCACCATCACGTCATAAACTTTGTATACTTGAAGTTCTTAAAGTGTAACAATTTTGAATAAACATATTTTGACTTTGACTTTATCAATCTCCCTGGAGGTGTGTTTTAAAAAGTGGCAGGTTGAATTTGATGCTGGCTGCGGCAATTTGGAATTTTTTATTTCTAGTGTCCAGCTTTCGCTGTGCAGGGGCCATATTACCAACGCTTAAAGCCATAATGTTATTCTATTAATGTTGACTTTCATGTTTTACAATTATGATCCTTATTTTAGGACCTTCGAGGTACGTAACATCAGACTATAATTTAGAGTAATATTTCTTAAGTATTGCTTTAAGTGTTGGCAATATGGCCCCTTATTATACCAATGCTAGCAAGCTTTTTGAATCAGAATCAAAGGTCTAAAACTATCAGTAGTGTTTTTTAGACCTAAGGTTGCAAATAAAAGTGGATTTGCCGAGAAAAAAATTATGATCACAACTTGTTAGAGAGCAGGTGGGGGGTTACAGCCATCGCTTAAAGAAGTAACATTTCAAAATTACAGCTTTATATCATGTACCTTGAAAAGATTATAATTTTAAAACATGAACGTCAACAATATTAAAATAGTACGGCTTTTATGGATGGTAGTATGCCCCCAGACATCAGCGGGCCTAGTGGGAGATTTTTACCTATTTGAACGCGTTAAAGTTGCTATTTTAACGCGTTAAACTGCGATTGGTATGGAAACGAATGAGCGGCATCCGTCATTGATGACTCCTGGCAATTCCATAAAAATCGTAGTTCACTAATTTAATGCGATCGTATATGTACTCGAGTAAGTATTTCACCTTACTCACTTTCAAGGAAAGCTGGAAGAAATTTGTATTCGAGAGATAAGCTTAACTTTGTCCACTTATTTTTCTGTTACTTGTTTATAGGTAATATAATATTATAAATGATAAAGTTTGGAACGGCCGAACGTATATGGATGAAATTTGGCACAGAGATAGATTGTAGTCTGAAATAACACATAAGCACTTTTTATCCAGGAAAATTAAACAGTTCCTGCGTGAACCAAATACCTTAACCCATGCGGACTAAGGGCGAGGCATCAGCTGGTAAGACATATTTTGTACACAAGTGAAATTAATTTAACGAATTAAAAAAACGACTGCCCTGCCATATTATTTTTGGAGTTTACCTCCATAAGAAGCGATTTGCATATAGGTATAGCCTTTGGAATCTTATTCACATTTTTTGTTAAATGATATTTTTTTGTGAATCACTAAATATTGAACTATAGTGTTATATATTTTTGGAATCTACTCATCATTTTCTAGATGATGATTATATAGTTAATCTTATTTTCGATTTTTTTCTCAATTTTGGTCTTTAACGCGGGACCATGGTCACCCCATCGATTTTTTTTTTAAATTTTACGCCTATGTCACCCGGAATAAGCTAGGGATTCTAACGATACCTCATTTATCAAAATCGGTTCAGGCGTATAGAAGTTATGATGGAATATACAAATTCACATACATACATACATACATACATACATGAACCCTGAAAACAATATACTCCTTTTTTCAGGCAGTCGTATAAAACAGAATAAAAATAAATAAAAATTCTTCGATATCGACTGCAGACTATATTATTGGTATGTTTCCACCTTAGGGATTTAATTAGCCTCACACGCCTTACATTACAGCCAGTGCCAAATAGGCACCGATTACGAGGCGTAAAAGGGTATACGTCGCAAGAACTCGTAATTGCTACGTTTAAGCCTGTACCACCCGTCACAAAGTCCAAATCCTTAACGAACAAACTTGAGTGCTTAAGTACTTAATTAGTATTTACCAAGTACTCTTTTGGGAGGATCAACGGATTCCTCAGAGGAGCCTTAAGTAGGTCACATGGTCACAAACGCGGTTGGGTTAGCCTTAAAGTTAAGTACCTACCATTGGCAGTAAGTCTAGACTCTCTGAGGTGTAACACACGATGAACGGCTGTTATGATATTATCAAGCGTAGGTAACAACCACGGCTGTGACTTAGTCACTTCTAAAATCCATACTAATATATAAATGCTACTTGTAAAATGTCTGTCTGCTATGCTTTAAAGACACAACTTTTCAACCGATATTGATGAAATTAAATTGGTATAGTGATAGATTCCCGGGGAAGGATATATAATATGCGTCTTTTTATCTGGAAAATAATTTAGTTACCGCAGGAATAAAATACCATCAACGTGGACGAAGTCGCGGGCATTAAGTATCTAGTCTGATATAAAGTGTGACTTCGAATTTATTTTGTTTATAGCAGAATTTAAAAAATAGTTCGGAAGAGATTCGGTTCCTACTCCTGCACGGAATCAGGAAAATTATATAGTTTAGGCCTTACTAAAAGAGACAATATTATGATGCTTATTGAAAACAGATAAATCTTGGCCTCTCACTGTAAGACCACAGCGCTCCCCACTACTCCATTAAGATCTTCAATTACACCTATAGAGTTCTGATACCATATCTGTAGAACATTAAGAACAAAATAATATTCTAATACAAAAATATATAGACATTCTGTTACCCATTTGCACGTACGTTTAAACTCCCTAATAAGTTTGAACATTGGTAACACGTTTTCAGCAATGCTGCCAACCAATGAAAACTGCCTAATTCAATAGCTTTAAATAGACCTTACCCATCTTTACAAGTTTCCATACGTACTAACCTAAACTAATGTTGTCTGTCCGTTGCATGGCGCAACGCCTAATCCGATGTTGCCGGAATTTAGCAAAATTCAAGAGACAGCATACTTTTCATCTCGCAAAACCTTACCTTACCTAATCACAAATACAAATCATCTCCTGGTGGGAGGCTTCGGCCGGGGCTAGTTACCACCCTACCGACAAAGATGTGCTGCCAAGCGATTTAACGTTCCGGTAAGTACGATGCCGTGTAGGAACCGAATAGGGGCATGGGTTTAATTTAACTGCCATGCCCCTACCAGGTTAGCCTGGTACTATCTTAGACTGCATCATCACTTACCATCAGGTGAGATCGCAGTCAAGGGCTAACTTGTAGCCCTTGTCTGTGTGTGTAGCCAATGTCCGTGTGGAATGGTGACAGGATAGAGTATTCAGCCACTTTATTTATATCCACGGATGATGTTGCAGGTTTTAATAGTTAAAAGCTAATCTATACTTATATTATAAATGCGAAAGTTAGTCTGTCTGTCTGCCACGCTTTAACGGCCCAGCTTTTTCTCCTAAGAAGTTAAAGTGTTCACACGAGTAATAAAAAAAACTTAACCGTCGCGGTCATAATGATAAAACTACCTATTAATTTAAGTCAGTAGCTTCGCTACGTATTTTACGTCACGTATTTATGGCGCTAATTTTGAAAATATGTCCTGTAGTATGTAGACTGTAGACCTATTAAGAAAATATGAATCAATAATTGATACCACATGCCACCAGTCTTTCAATTTGGAGCTATCTTCATTATAAAATTAGATAGATAATTGGTAGAAAGGATAGTCAATTTATTTGTTCACGAAAACAAAAACAAAAACAACAATGTTATGTATAAGTAATTAAATCTATTTTTATAGATCGTGAACAAATAAGGCTCAGCACAAAGCCGCAGCAAGCTGCAGTGCTGGTTTTCAGAAGGAGCCTTAAAGTGTCCATAGACGTGTTTCCGACTGTTTTTATAATAACTAAAACATATAAATTAAGTATAAATTAGGTAAAGTGGCCTAGAAACAACAATAATAGAAGAAACAAAAATTATAACATCCCTCTGTGTTTTTCAATTTAGTAAGTTTCTACGGCTTAAAAAACTCTGACAAAAACTTGTAGGTATATATATAAATTGGACGAAACCAGGGCACGTCAGCTAGTTTAATCAAAGTACGGTATTCTTATTTTACGTAGGTACAAAACCTTTTTGGTTGTTGAGAGTGCCCGACTCTCGTTTTATTAGTCTGTGGGCGCGTGACGAGATTTCTAACACCAATTTAGCGGTTTACCCTCGAATTTGCCGGCTCAAGTGTTGTTTGGTCTGTTAGAATAACCTAGCATTGGACTATAATACTTTCTAGCATTAATTATTAACTTAAATTCAATCTATTGTGTAATTTGTAAAAGAATTAGTTAATTGCTCCAGTTTATCAAATTTTGAAACCTTGATAATGGATTATTGCAAATAATGGATCCGGTAAAAATCAAAAAATATACTTTATTCTTATTTTACTGTACCTAGAATCACTCGAAAAAGCAATCTTTGAGTTTGTTTGAATGAAAAACATAATTTGTTTACCAATGTATTTATTTATTCTAGTAAGTAAATTTTATTGACTTATTAATATTTTAACATCTTCTGTGATGTAAAGAAGCTTGCCTCACATTTTATCTAAATTATAGAAGATTTTTATCAATATTGTATGTGCTAGTTCTAAATTATTGTAAGGTTTAGTTAGTAATTTAATTTTTATTTTCTTTGTTTTGTATTTTGTTAAGTCCTGTTACTTAGATAATATGTACCGATGTTTTCGCTGTAGTTAAGGTGCTCTTTTGTGCATGCCATGTCCACATCCAGAAGACTCATTGTATATTTTAACGTTTTTTAAGCTTTATCCGTAGCAATTGTAGTCAGTTTTGTGGACTAATCAAAAATAAAATTTTGAATAACTCCAGTTACTTAAAAAGTCTTACAAACTGCGGTTGTTTGTCTAATTAAAAATGTGTACGGAATTATGGCGGCTTCGAAGGCAATTTTGTTAAACTCCACTTGATCCTTAGGAAACGATGCAGATGGTGTTTCTACGGTAGACATCGATATATATGTAGTTACTAGAGGGACCCTTTCATAGACAAAAGTTGGGCGTCCGACTTGTAGGGCGTGCCGATCACCTGTATAAGCCTGTTCTTGTCCCCACCATAGCGCTGTCCCACTTTTTAGTCTAGATGGCGTTAGTAAAATAAGTTCACATTCTTTGTTTGACAGGGCCAGTCTATATAACTTGAGGTTGTTGACGCTAGAGCATAAAATATTTCTGAAGGTGAAATGGATAAGAGGACAAGTTTTGCGTGAGGTGAATCGGAGGTCCAATTTTCTAAACAAATCGAAATCATTTGACAGCTTAAAACGTACAACTCGAACTGTTTAAGAAGTTCATACATGCTTTTCGACGGCAGGCATAGTATGAACTCCTTAAACAGGTCGAATTATCCGTTAGACAAACGATTACGATTTACTTACACGATCGGGGGGCAGATCTAAGACTCAGTAATTACTCATAAAAGTCATTTTGACGTGATTTATTTGCATCGGTGTAGTTGAGGATCTGAAGAGTGATATTCCCGGAAAATAAAAGAGTTTCTACGAGATTTTCCAAAAAGAAGAAAAAGTCGCTGGCATCATCTAGGCAAAATAGATTATGCAAAAATTCTCAATTGCACACATTTAGATTTAAAAAAAAACTGACCATCCAAATCAATCCGTTAAGTGGCCGTTGGCAAAAACTAAGTTAAGGCTTCCATAATTAGGCTTCGGTCATTAATTATTTTACCATTTTTAAATAAATTACCAACCTACGCGGTTACATTTTATGGAATACTAGTTGCGACTACGTCCGCGTGGATTGAGGTTTTTTGGTACCCGCGGGAATTCCTTAGTTTTCCGGGATAAAAAGGAGCCTTTGTGTTATTCCAGACTATAATCTATATCTGTGCCAAATTTCATCCAAATCCGTTCAGTCGTTCGGGCGTGATTGAGTAACAAACATCCATCCATACATCCGTCCAAACTTTCACATTTTTACTATTTATTTGATTATTTGATGAAACTGTGTGTGTAAAATATGAGTATCAAAACACGCATAAGGTTCCGTAGTCATCATTTCCTTAGATAAAGTTGTTTCGTTTTGTCGAAGGACATTTAATTTTTATTATAGTTACATATCTATTCAACGATGTATCACTCAAGGAGGTTAATGAGGAAAGAAATTGAAATATGCTCGTTTATGCATGTTTAATAACAGTTGTAGTTTTTTTTATACCATTACAAGTTAGCTCTTGACTGCGATCTTACCTGATCGTAAGTGATGATGTAGTCTAAGATGGTAGCGGACTAACCTGTTATATTGAAAGGGGCATAGAAGTTTTATTAAACCCCCCTATTCGGTTTCTACACAGCATCGTACCGGAACGCTTAATCACTTGGCGGCACGTCTTTGCTGGTAGGGTGGTAACTAGCCATGGCCGAAGCCTCCCACCAGGCCAGAATAGGGAAAATTTTTAAATTATAAATTCCTAAATTGACCCTGCCCTGCAGTGTAATAATACTCCGCACGTATAATGACAGTTGAGTTTACATCTGTAATATTTATAAAATGACTGTGACACTCGAACATATGGAACCTAAGGATTCCTTATTTTAGCACAGAAGCCTAAAATTTATATCGTAATTATTGGTAGAACAGCAGAATTTATTATAGGTACGAAATTAGCTTGTAAATAATTTGTCTTGGCAGCCCTCACTTAAAAATAATACCTGGGAATTTGTGCAGGTGACGGTACCTACCTACTTTAAAATATTCCTTGAGGTAAACAGGTCGACGTCTATTTTGGTGAAATTTGAATTAAGTAATTTACATTCAGGCCAAAATTGATGAGGCTGTTAGGATATATGATTAAAAAATCAGTCTATTGTGTAGGCAAAAAACATATTTTTTATCACCAAAATATGCAATCCGCAGAAAACGATAATAATTAAATAATAATTTCAACTGAAACTCAACTTGTTAATATCCATACAATTTACTTAAATCATAAAACTAAGGTTAGTAAGTATACGTAACGGAAAAGACAAATTAAAGAACATTTATCATACTAGCAGATGCCCGCAACTTCGTCCGCGTGAAATAAGTTTTTTAAATTCCCACAGGAAATCCCTAATTTTGCGGGTCATATATAGCGCTCAAAAATAATGTGGCTTTCTATTGGTACTAGAATTTTCAAAACCGGTTCAGTAGATCCAGAGATTACCCCCTACAACCTCACAAACTCAAAAACTTTACCTCTTTATAATGTTAGTATAGATCAAACCAACTAAGTATTTACATAAGGTGTCACAAAAATGAGTTTTGTCTTGCCTTGGCATATTCCATTTCAACTCAATTGAGTAACATTAGGTTACATTTCAATGGACCTATTGTAACCAATTTAACCAAAAACCGTAGACATTACAAATGGGGACCCCAGACTGGGACATAAAATATTCCTGAAGGTGAAAAGGACTCAGGCCATTGAATTGTGTGTGATGTGAATAAGAGCTGAGGGCGAGGTAGATATTATACTAAGGACTCTGTGAGGTATTGGAAGATGGCGGTCTGGGTTCTTAACAATGCAGGTATTGAACCTTTTTTATTTTTGCAGTTTCACGCTGAATATTGCTCGTCGCTGTGTTTAATATATATGAGATCTGAGTTTAAATGTAGCATGAATAATAGTAGATTGTTCATCAAGGGGCTAAAATGAGCCATTTCATACGAGATGCTTAGCTTAGCGAGCGTAGCGAGGTATGCTATAGAATCGAGTAGAATGGCTTTTAGTCCCGTGGGAAACACTATTTTTCACTTCGATTGCGAGAAAATAAAATAATTAATGATTTTTAATTATTTCTTTTCATTCTGATGTTACAATTTATTAGTATGAGTAAGATTCTTTATTTTCAATTGATGATATTAACAAATAAATAGTCACATTCACTTTACCCTATGCCTTCACCTCGTATTACGTCTTGTGCATCGAAATCCGAAATGGATTAAATAATCATCGCTTTAAATAAATGTTTTAATTACAATAAAAATTCTAGAGATTTCGTGGCAATCCGCAATACCAATTGTATGCTTCGCCATATTGTTAACAAGAAGGAATTAAAAAAAATACATTGAGAACCATAGACATATAGCTGTAGGCTGTGGATGTAGTGGGCTGTAGATGACGATGGGTAACATTAGCACATTGACGCATACATATTCAACCAAGGATTGCGCGCAAATTATTTCAAAAGCGAAACATAAAAAAAGTAGAGTCTGTGTGGACCGTATTAACTATTAATTCATTTCATACAGTGGGTCGACGTTGAGATGGTCATCGTAGTACCTACCACGATCCTATACAATTTTTTTTTTTTTCGAAAGAAATCTCAGCACGAGATAGGCGCACCGTAATAAAGTATAAATACAGAAATGCAAAGGGCCATAAATTATTGGAAATTTAACTCTGCGTAAAATTTCTCACGAAACGAAAGACATAGAAAAAATTAAGCAAAGTCTAAGGGTCATTGTAAACCGATATTTTCGTTATTTATTGCTTAAAAATAAACAGACCCAAAACGCTTGAATAAGAACATCTTACAAACAGTCATAAAACACCAGAATTCAAGTTAACTAAACTTGAGTAAGGCCATAAATCGGCTTTCTGTATTGTATAAGTAGACGCCGAGCTGACAGAAATTGATACCAGATGTAGGAACCTTTGGGTTGATAAGAAAATTTATATCCATAGTTTTAAAATTTTGAAATAAAAATGGAAAGGTGGGACTTAGAAGTCAATAGGGGCATGTTCGAGGATGACTTCGCGACCATTGGCTTAATGAAAAAGGCATGAAATAATGTGACCAATGAGGTGAACAGATTACCTTTCGGAGGTGTTTGTTTCAGCGAAGACGGCGGGGTCACGCTGACTAGGGTAGAAGGAGATGAGCACGAGGAGAAAGGAACGGGGGGGCATTCGGAGTCCTACCGCTGAGTGAGACACTAGTCCTTTACTTCGTGATCGCAACACGTAGAATAGAAAGTCCCTAGAGTAGAAGTTTATCTGTAAAATCAAGTTGTGTCAAGTTACTTGTAATAAATATACTAGTGTAGTATAATCTAAAATATATAGTTGAGTAGAGTCAAAGAAATAAGGCTAGGGCAGAGTGTTTTTGGTGAAAGGCGCAGAGTTGCCGTATATTTGTTAAAGTACCCAATTTAGTTTTCCTTAAGCTGTTAAACGAGGTTCACAGGGAAATCTAGTAATTTAAAGTATTCTATAAAGCGATTAGCTGCTAGAAAAGGGGTCTAATGGATTCAGACACTAGTCTGGACATTCTATATGGAATGACGAGGAAATACGATAGAAGTACGTGGTCAACCATTGATATTATTACTTTAGTAATACAAATTATGGGTATTGTATTTCTACTTATAATGCTGTATAGAAAGACCTGGATAGGGGACAGGTTATATAAAATAATCACATGCTGTTGTACCCGAAATACCCCAGAGCCAAATATAGAATCAGGAACGATAAATTGAATTATCAAATTAAACTTATCTAGCCGTGAGCCTTGTCAACACACTGTAGATATATTTTATGTCTAATCCTATACGTGTGTGTGTTTTAAACCTTTTATTGAAAATGATAAGACATAACCGTGTGTATGTGTGTACATAACTAATTATAAGGTGTATTTAGGTTTAATCAGTCGTAAGGGTTTTTATCTTGGATTTCTCTTTTCCCTTACCCATTAGCATGACCTAGGAACGAGAAATTCCACCGAAGTAAGCGATTGTTCCAACACTCGAATTCGGTGTAAATAAATTAAACCAGTGTCCTTTTTTTTTCTTTATTATAACTCAATGTTGAGTAATCCAACTAATAAGATTTCGGAAATAAAAGTAAATTACATTCATAATCACTCTTTTATTATACAGTTAAGTTTACCTTACAGATTTATCATTGGAGGGTTAATTCGGTCTGAACCTTTAATTATGGTTTATCTAATAATATTTTATATTAATGGTTTGTGTTAGAAATCACGAATAACACTCCAATAATGAATTTCATCCCTCATATCTAAACTACAGTCACGATTCTTAACCATGAACAAACGAGATAGGTAGGTTCTATAGATTATCACATTTAATTTAGGTTTACAGGACAAAATCTTAGTTAAAACCTAGAAGCAGATCCTGTTGTAAACAGAATCCTGTTTACTACCTTTTATACAATAGAGTGGGCAGTGACTCAAACATAGAAGGGTTCCGAAGGAGGCCGGACGAATCTAATGCAATCCAAGAGATTTCGGCTTATACAAAATTTTGCATAAAGGTTAAATAGGTGTGAACTATATACATAAGATATCAACGAGCAGTAGTGAGCAACAGTTTCCTTTTTCCACTAGCATAAGTATATAGTATCTGAACGGGACGGGGCATACAGCGATGAAGATCGAGGACTGAGACGTATTCGTGAGTGTGGGGCACTTTTGGTTGAATGGGAATTATATCAATCTTGATAACGGTTTTGACAGTGATTGACAATATAGTCAAAATATCCGGCTACATGCCTGCGTGGTGACAAGTTGGCAGCAATGGTTCAGCACACCATACACACTCCTCTTGCAGATCGACCTCCGACCATGAATTGGCCAATTTATAAAACTTACTATATGAAATGATACATAAATAAACTCCATAGACCAGGGGCGGGCTAAAATGCCCAATAAAAGATAGTACCAGCCGTTTACGGATGTGGGAATAAAATCGCTTCTCAGCGCAATAAAAGGGGGTCGACTGCTGCCCCAATAACAATGTTCAAGGGCCTCATGCAGGCGTAGGGATGCCCCAGTGCTCGGTTACCATTGGTCAGCTAAGATGCCTTTAAAAAAGGAAATACATGTAACAGCAACCACTCAATCCAACCTGGATTTGCAAACTCGATAATATATACATGTTACTATGCCGTATCTTAAATATCTCCAACGTAAACTCCGCGCTAAGGTATCTAGATTGATACTATAAGTCAGGTGGATTGATTAGGTCTGCCTTACGTGTTCACCCAGCGTACTGTGCTAAGTACCACTTTTACTGGTAATTCATGACCGACAAATACAACAACCGGATACCGAAAGTGCCACTAACTCTGCAGTGTTATTTTTCAAATTCTAAGATTTATAGGGTTCCTCATATATACTGGTCACGGTAGCTAAGACGATCACGCCGGTACCATCACAACGTTCACACAAATGTCAGATCTGACTACCATCATACCGTGACAATTTTAGCAGTCCTTGATGTACGGTACTGCTTAAAAGACATTAGAGTGATAGAATTTTGTATTATAAATATTCTGCAAGTTTCCTTCAACACGCCCCTGTCACCCCGCAGCTTTGCTTTGTCGAGATGCCTTCGTTGAACGACTGGTAGGAAATAACGTATCTTCTTAGAATGTGCTGTGACATTAGTTTGGGCTGTTGATATTAACCATAGACTATAAATTTATACTACCCATTTAATACCTAAAACATAATAACGCCTGCAATTATTAAAAAGAAATTAGTTTAATCCCTAGACCATAAATGCTAGCTAACTTTAGTCCGTCTACGCTAAGCTTTAATGACATATTTTTAGAGCATGAGAGGTAAAAACCATATTATATAAGAACCTTCTCAGAAGCTAAACATATCTAAAACAAAAAAAACTCATCTAAATCAGCACAGTAGTTTTTCAGAAAAATGCTGATATAGTAAAAAAAAAATACTGGACTTTGACCTTAAAATATTCTTATATTATCATTATTATATTATATTCTTATATCCTTATTAAGTACCTTTCTTATTAAATTCGCGCAAGCTATTCATATCTAAAGCAAATAACCGCATCGCAGTCGGCCTAGTATTTTCCGAAAAATGGTAACATATTCAAAAACAAACAACCATGATTGTAGCGCAGCTTGGTGGACTATGGTCCTAAAACATATCTAAGAAATTTTTCAGAAGTTGTGCATATCGGTCCAGTAGTTTACTTGGAAAGTGGTAACAAAAAAGTGCACAAGCAAACATAGACAGAACCTCTTAGAGCAAACATATAACACACAGTCTCCATTCCGTCATGGGTAAAAATAGACCAATTAGTCTTATACAAATATTAATAATTTGTGGCGACGCATAAATTAATTAAAACTGGATTATTCTGATTCAATCAAGAATTAATATATTTTCACAGTGACCATAGTCGCAAATAATGACGACATTGCAACGCGCACTGACCCGGACAGATTCAATTTCAATTATGATGATTGTTTTTAATCAAGCGTCGGTATTGGTGGGCCATTGCGTCGGTCTTACGTAATTGTGTACCGTGGGTAAACATTTGTACCATGAGCGAATATAGTGTAACATAGTCATGACTCATGAGCAAACATGTTATGTTAGGGTCTTCTACTGCGCCCATAAAACCTTAGCGGCAGTTCTGTATATAAATAGATAGATAGATAGATAGATAGATAAATAAACTCTTTATTGCTACACAAGACATAACAATACATAGAAAAGAAAACAAAACAAAATAAAGTGCGCAAGGGCGATCTTATCACTAAAAGTGATCTTCAGACAACCCATTATTTTAGAACCCTTAAGATAGGAGCGGGACAGTGCAACAATATAGACATCCATACAATATACTACATAAACTTATATATATAATAATTTTTCTACTACAGCCCATTAACATTCCACTGCTGGGCACAGGCCTCCACTCTCTTATGAGAGGGGAATTAGAGCTTAGACTCACTACGCTGCTCCAATGCGGGTTGGCTTGACATAATTTTAATTTGCTTCTTCGTTTCTAATTCGAACTGCAAGTATATGGAACGCCTTTCTGGCTTCCATTTTTCCATCCGCTTATAACATTGGTATCTTCAAATCAAGAGTGGAGAGGCATCTTCTAGGCAAGCGCGCCTCACATTAGGCTGCATCATCACTTCCAATAAGTCTGCAGCCAAGCGCTAGTCTATACCTAAATTAAAAACAAGTAATAAAATAAAAAAATAAATTTAAAAAACCCACGATGAACTGCAGCGCTCCATTGTGACTTTGAAACAACAATTACAACTTCGCAGAAGTATTTAGCATAATACCTAAAACACAAAACTGCGTCTTTGTCGGCTCAGTAGTTTTTTGACCAGCGTGCTGGACTATGGCGAAATGGTAATGAGTAGAAGTGTCAAATAGTGTTAAATTTTAATATTCTGATAAATAATTGTAAAAAAATATATAATTTCAAAAAATATGTAAAAAAATATTATGAATAAAAAAATATGATCACTTAAGGAGTTCCTGTAACTACCTCCTGACTCCATCGCGAAACCCTGGGCAGCATCTAGGTTTAAAATGCTAGTTTAGTGTTTAGACTTTGGCATCCTTTTTAATCTATGTTTCTGATACGAACCGCTAAGGTTCTAATTCTATTCCAGCATGTATTTCAGCTGCCACGTATGACTTAAGTACCTATAAGGCAAGAGTGAATAGCATCTTCTAGGCAAGCGCGCTCCAACCTAGACCTCATCATTGCTTTATATTAAACATGATTACGCGCAAGCCTATTCGAAAAAAATACCTACTTGGGATTCATGGATCGATTCCCAAGCGCACCTCTGACTTTTCCTAGCTTAATTGCAACGACTTCGTTACGTTAGCAAAATTCATAGTAGCCGTTTCATGTCAAGAATGAATGATAAAATCTTTTACTTGACCCGTTCTACAAGCACTGGACTTGGCATCCATAAGGGTGGTTACCTTTTTTAATATCGGCCCGTAGTCAGCGTGTAACTAGGTAATGGCCCTCATCTATCTCCCAGCGGTAATCAGGAGTTTCAGCTAGGATTTAACGTCTCACCGTTGTTGATAGAATTCGATTTTCGAAAGACTTTGGAGTTAAATAAACTTTAACTCCCTTGTTTAAAGCTGAAGTTCGTCCACACCCTATGCGCAAACTTCATTAATAAGAATCTTTCCTATAATATAAAAAAAGTGCTACCAGGTAATTGGTAATTATTCAGTCACTATTTTAGTCTTTTAGTGAACTCTACGGACTGGGTCTTATAAAAACACACATGGGTTTGGTATATTGAGGTCGAACCATAATATTACCTATTCGGTGGTCAAACCTCTGTGGTTTGTCAGTGTGTAACTATGTAGTTACACACTGACAAACTAAAACTAAAAGTTCGTTTTAATATGTCGTGTTTTATTTACTTTTTATCCACTTTCTATCTTTCTGACGTTATTGAGAACCCTTGAATTCTGTCAACGTATATGGAATAAAAAATCTCATACTAACTGCACAGAATGGGAAAAACGAGAGCTGATATTTCACGAGTGCTCGTTACTAACAATCTCCAGCACTGATTGAGGATGCTTCTGAGATTTTTTCATTGCGGCTGATTCATAACACTTTTGCAGTATAAATATTTTCTAATAATATTAAAGAACCCAATTGGATATTTGACTTCTAGTGAGATAAATTATTTTTTAATGATTATTAAATAAAGGATATCCCAAAAGTCGTAATATCCACGTCTCCTGCTAGTTTTGTTTTGATTAAACTATCTATTAAAGTAAAAAAAATGCATCGAACTTTGATGACGTCACAACTTAAAATTTCATACAAAATCTATACTAAGCGCGCGTTTTGACGTTTGAAAAAAAGTTGCTAATTGATGAATGGTCAAATACCCAATTATTATAATTATTATCTATTTTTAATATAATAAATGTAAAAGTTTGGATGGATGGATGTTTGTTACTCAATCACGCCTCAACAGCTGAACGGATCTGGCTGAAATTTGGTACAGAGATAGATTTTAGTCTGGAATAACACATAGGCAATCTGTTACCTTTTCAGGTCCCATCAGGCTATTAAATAAACGATTATAGAGTATATGCTTGTTACGCGACGCATGAATTGTATATTTATTATATTTTGCAACATTTTTCTTTTATGAAAAGAGCAACTGCTGAGTTTCTTGTCGGCTCTTCTTAGTAAAATCACCTTTCTGAATCAGTGGTAGAGTCTTGACATGTTATAAGAGACGCAAGTTGTCCTACGTTAAATATATAAATCATTTCATTTCAAATTATTCCATGGGGGGAAGCTTTTTTGACTTTAGGGACTTCATTAGTTGAAGTTGTTAGGAGGTAAACAAAGTAAAAGCATCCGTCTCTTAAGGTATCCTATCTATAATCGGAGCCTTTTAGTATGTTTGCTTCTTAACGACCCCTAGCCCATTCCTAAAGTCAAAAATTCTACCCTCATCCGTGTACTCTACCACGTACAATTGAGCTTTGACGAAGTTTGTATTTAGATAGGTCTGAGGTAGCGGACCCGGACCACATGGACGAAATCTCGGGCATTAGCTAGTGAGAATATAATATTCATACAACACCGATAATAGCAGCTTAATCCAAAAACAATAACCCGTAAGCCCGCCATAATCCCGCCTCGAGCTCGGCTTAGCCTGTTTACATTGCTTTGATGTAACTCTACGCTTGTGTGATTATACTGTGAACAGATTTATTCATTAATAATAATTCATCTCATTTATACTTACAATCTTGCAATAAATAAACAAGTGAAATGAAAATATAATATTCCTATAACACCGATAATAACAGCTTACTCCAAACACATAAGCCCGTAAACTCGCTATAATCAAGCCTCGAGCTCGGCTCAGCCGTCATTATGTCGTTTACATTGCTTTGATAAAACTCCACGCTTGTGTGATTATACTGTGAACAGATTTATTCATTAATAATAATTCATCTGATTTGTACTAACAGTCTTGCATTAAATAGTTAAGTCAAATGAAAATATAATATTCCTTTAACACCAATAATAGCAGCTTACTCAAAACACAATAACCTGTCAGCCCGCTATAAACACGCCTCAAGTTCGGCTCATGTCGTTTGTATTGCTTCGGTGAAACTCCACGCTTGTGTGATTACGTTGTGATCAGATTTATTCAAACTCAGGCAATCAGGCTCTATCTATAACTAGCTGATGCCCGCGACTACGTCCACGTAGATTGAAGTGTTTTGGTTCCCGCGGGAACTCTCTAATTTTCTGGGATAAAAAGTAGCCTATGTGTTATTCCAGACAATAATCTATCCCTGTGCCAAATTTAATCCAGATCCGGTCAGCAGTTGGGGCGTGATTGTGTAACATCCATACATCCATCCAAACTTTCGCATTTATTATTATTATTATTATTATTATATACTTTATTTGTACCACCACAAAAAGTAAAAATAACAAAAATAGGAAATAAAATTGACACAGAAGTAGGATACAAAAGGCGGCCTTATCGCTTAGGTAGCGATCTCTACCAGGCAACCTTAGGAAAAGAAGGAGAATGGACTGCAGGTGGTTGTTTATATATACTTACATTCAAATAACTACATACTAATACATAAACCAATAATAAACATATAATCAAAATATAAATTATATATATATATATATATATATATTAATACATATGTATTTTATTAAATATATTTTGACTCAGCTTAAAGAATAATTTTTATTGTCGTCTTTAGTTTGCAATATAATGATTCTTAACAGCATTTTTGAATATGTCCAGTGACTTAGATTGCCGTATGGTCAGTGGAAGTGCATTCCATAGCTGAACAGCTCGAACACTGAACGAATTTTCAAAGAACTTCGTTTTATGGGTTGGGGTTTTCAGTGCTAAGGTTCGACATGGTCATAAATCGGACTGCACTCCAAGAAAACTGAACTTCTCCTTGAGGTAGGGGGGAGTTTTTAAATGAAATAGCACACAGTACAGAAGAGAAAGTATATGCAAATCCCGGCGACGGCGAATAGGGAGCCACTTGAGCTTTTGACGAAATTCGGAAACGTGATCATATTTGCGCAAACCAAAAATGAACCGAATGGCGAGATTCTGGAGTCGCTCAAGCTTGTTTAGTTGGTCCTCAGTCAAATTAAGATAGCTTGCGTCAGCATAATCGAGAATAGAAAGAAGGAGAGATTGTGCCAACATAATTTTCGTAGGATCGGCAAGACAGAGCGCAACCGTCGCAAAGAGCTCATCGTTGCAAAAGTCCTCCTACTCAGCTCTTTAACATGGCCAGACCAGGATAGTTGAGAATCTAAATATATACGTAAATCTTTAACGGAGTCACAATATGGAATCACAACACCATTAAAACAGATCGGGGGAAGTCCTCGCAAGTCAAGTTTAGCTATGTATCCCGGACTGCCAATAATGATTGCCTGTGATTTGACTGGATTAACGCGAAGCCCATACTGCTTACTCCATTCAGCAATAGCAGTTAGATCACCGTTAACGGCAGCCACAGCAGCGTCGAGATCTTCTGGGGGTGCAGAATGATAAATTTAGATATCATCCGCATACATGTGGTAGAGAGAAGCGATGTACGGAGTAATAGAATTAATGAAGATAGCAAACAGCAAAGGAGACAACACACCACCCCGAGGTACCCCGGCCGTCACATCACACCATGACGAACAAGACTCGTCAATTTTAATGCGCTGCCGACGACCTCTGAGGTAACTCTGAAACCAGTCAATCACTGATGGAGCTATGTTAATAGAACGTAACAGACTCAGCAAAATATCGTAATCAACGGTATTAAACGCATTACTAAAGTCAAGCAAGGTCCATCGCCCATCGAATGTCATCGGTAACTTTGGCCAACGCTGTAACCGTACTATGGCTGGGTCGAAATCCCGATTGCAACGGACTGAGAAGTAAGTTCTTATTAAGGAAAATATTTAACTGTTCATAATATTAGTATAGATATAGACTAGAATTATTCCCGCAATTTGTCTACGTGAATTTTGAACTTAAGAATTCCGTGGGAAACCTAAGGCTCAGAAGGGCTGGAACCCAGAGCCGTAAAAAAGTCAAGCGGTATTGCTGCGCGTTTACTTAATAACTTATCCTTACTTTAATATGTATTCAACACAAGCGGAAGAAATCCCAACAATGGCATTATACGCACACATAATAACTGCAATTCAAATGCCGTGCCGTGTGTATGCAATAAAGCACTCGTCGTAGACGTCATTTGTCAGTTGCTTTCAATGGGGATGCGGTTTCCATATTCACGGTAACGACACGATAGAATACCTCAGAGTCACGATACCATATATAACGCTTGTTGTTGCTTTTTGAGATGAAAAAAGAGGTTCTGCTATATGAATGACTTATATATATAATATTATTATAATTGATTTCTCACATTCCTGGTGAAATTTATTTTCAAATAGCCTTAGACTTAAACTAAACTTAGACTAAATAGACTTGTTAGATAAAATCTGTCATCATAGTATAGATATCATGCCTTTCTAAGCCCGTGGTAGAGTCTCGACATAATATTATAAGAAACTACCTAGATGATGCCCGCGACTTCGTCTGAGTGGATTAATTTTTTTGATTCCCGCGGGGATTCTTCAATTTTCCGGGATAAAAAGTAGCCTATCTTTTTATTAAATTTCATAAAAATCGGTTGAGTAGTTGGGCCGTGAAAGCGTAGCAGGCAGACAGACAGACGGACAGACAGACAGACACACTTTCGCATTTATAATATTAGTATGAATATAAGCTATATGAAATAAAACATTTATTTTCATTATGGTATAAAAACTTTTCTTTGCACACCAATGACAGTAAGCTGCCTAGCAATATCTTCTTAATGCTGGAGCACAAAACCATATAGAAGTGACTGAAAGTCATACCGATATGAAGTACAGTGTAAATTGCATAACCGTAACACTGCGCTACGCCTGCCAGGAAATTGCTGGCTCATGATGTATTCAGCGAAGTGCCTCACAATACACGTACATATTAATATAATTATTATTAAGACACACATAGCCTAGTGATATAGGGCTTTATAGTGTCATACTCCGGATCAAACTTGAGCCTGGAATTCAAATAGCCCTTTAATATACTCAATACTCAATTTATTTATTCCATATAGAATAATTAAGTGTCTCTTAACTTACGTCATGTTTTCACTCTACCGCCGGTTCGGAAAGCAGTTCTACTCAGAAGAACCGCTAAACAGCTAAACTCAACTAAATTTTTCTCCTTAACGTCCTTCCCCCTCGCCGAAGCTCCTGCATGGTGAGTCATGTGCGTTCGGTTGTCCATTTTTTTTAATCCACTACAAGTTATCCCTTGACCGCGATCTCACCTGATGGCTTACCATGGATAATGCAGTCTAAGATGGTAGCGGGCTAACCTGTTAGGGACATGGCACTTTTATTAAAACCCATACCCCTGTTCAGTTTCTACACGGCATCGTACCGGAACGCTAAATCGCTTGGCGGCACGTCTTTGCCAGTAGGGTTGTAACTAGCCACGGCCAAAGCCTTTCACCAGGCCAGACCAGGGAAAATTCAGAAATTATAAATTTCCAAATTGACCCTGCCGGGGATCGAACCCGGGACCTCCGCACGTTAAGACAACAGTACTCAATACTGCGTCACGGAGGTCGTCAGGTCGTCCATAGTCGATTTTCTTGATTTGCATCCGTTAAGAAAGGACTTTTGAAAGTTCAACAGGGGGTATAAATTTAGGTACTTATCAAAATCTATACTAATACTAGCTGAAACGGATCTGGATGAAATTTGGCACAGAAATAGATTACAGTCTGAAATAGCACGTAGGCTAGGCTTTTTATCCCGGAAAATTAAAGAACCGCAGGAATCAATCAAAAAATCTCATTAACGTCGCGGGCAACAGCTATTTGAACATAAAATGTGTGTGAAGCCGCGGGTAAAAGCTAGTTAGTCGATAATATAGCCCAACTACCGGATCTTAAGCGCATATAAAGTTTGCAATTTGCTCGCAGCATTGCACTAACGAAAGCTCTTTAAATACCTGTTTATACGTAAACTTTGATTTTACGACCGAGTGCTGTGTTTTATTTGAGTTGCATGGAAGTAAAGTTTGTATTTATCACACTTTATGTTTGCTCCACATACTAAGGTTAAATGTTTAAGGATATGATCACAATGAAGACATTTTACTTGACAAAATCTATATAAGTAGTAATAAATAAATACATAGTAATATTATAAATGCGAAAGTTTGTCTCTCGTTCACGGCGTACAGTGAGCCGTGGAAGCGTATCAGACAGACAGAAATTAATATAATCTTGTTTCGTGCATACGTCTGCGGTTGTATGCTCGAAGAGTTCCTTGGATAAATCGTACACGCCTTCAGGCAGTAGGTATACTACCATCGTTTATAGCCGTACCATCGTTTATTTTTAAAGAACACTGCTTTAAGCGATGGTAGTAAGGCCTTGTTTAACAAACTTTAAGTTGCCACTGTCAATACCGTCGCGGCTTGAGTCAATTGTTAATAATCAGTTCATTATGATGGAATTGGATACTAGAATAGGTTTTATCCCGGGGAAGGACATTGGCTACTTTTTACTTGGAAAATTCAAGAGTTCCCGCGGGAACCAAAAACGTTTATCCACGCGGACGAAGTCGTGGGCATCATCTAGTATAAATTATTATAAATGTAAAAGTGTGTCTGTTGGTAATATTATCACGGCCCGTCTACCTATTTTGATGAATTTTGAGGAAATTGAATACAGAGATTTGATAGAGTCTCTCCGTGCTAAATTACTAGTACATTATAGTCTAGGCAACGGGCGGTTCGTTGTATGGAGACCCCGACATAAAATCCTCAGTCGTTGAAACTTGACAAGGTTGTAGTATGGTATGAACCAAAAGAACTTATACAACAATATCCAAAAAATATCCTTGCGGAAGTTAGGTTAGATTAGGTTATACTTAAAACTTAATATATACTGAATGTTTTCTCTATTTCTTTTTCAAATAATAGTATTTACACTCAAAACCGAAATATCAAACGAAATAATCATGCAGAACATCGATATTTAAACCGATTTTATTATCAAACTTAAACTGCGTTTACGCGATAATGCCTTCCTGTTTTGACAATTTTGTATAGCATAAAAAGCCTTACTTCCTTTATGATTTTTTATTGGATATTTGTAATTAACTCATGTTACTTTATCATACTGTAAGTTTCGTCGTCTGAGGAATTATTATTGGGGGTCAACTAGCTTTATTGCCTAGACTATTAGTGTTTTCCACTAAGCATAAAGAGTATTCAGCATAACAATACAATGGGAGTACCGCGTTAAAACTCGCCGCTAGAGGTTCTAGTGTAGAGTGAGGTCTCCGAAATGTCAAATAGGTATTATCACTGGGCCTTTATCGCTGGTCTAAATTATTTCATTTATGTATTTAGCAGTACCGGATTAATTAATGAAGATATAAGATATGTGTCAATGAATGGTCTACGCTTTGAAAGCGGAGCTAAGAATAAAAAGTGCAAAATTAAGCGGGTTGAAAGAAGAAGAATTTAGAAGTTAGTACATTAAGTCCCTGGTTCCTGTGTGCTTACTATTTAAAACGTATTTTTTGTCAAAAGTATGCTTGTTTACCGAATTTACAGCTATATTAACGACCTTACTCGCCAGTGGCGCCAACTAGTGAGCATAAAAACGGTAGCCCTCATCATAGAGTAGGATGTATAAAAGGGTACCTCATTGCTTAGCATTTGAAAAAGAATATTTATGACATGAACGATATCTAAGTAGTTAAAAACGATTCGTGTACCATGAATATGTACCTTTTGCATCAAATGCACGCCAATAATTAGTGACAAAACAAAAAGTCTGAAGTGTGGATTTGTCCATAATGTTTTTCCCATCTGTTAACCTGATATCTGCTAGCCTGGTGTTAAGCGGTTACTCGCTGAGTATTATTTTAACGAACATACTTTGACCTGTAATAGCTGTGCTATTTAGGAACTCATAAAGTAAAACGTTCTTAATTTAAACGGAGTGTAACCTAAAGAGAGCATAACTCTTACAGAGAATGGTAAAGGATTGTGCATAAAAAGGGTTAGAGATTTAGACATAGAAAATGATTTTTTTTTTTAACTGATGCTACAAAAACATGTGACAAATAATATAATGTATGACGGACAAAAATTTTTGATTATCACCACAATACTGAATAGTAATCAGAATATCTTCAGAATACTAATAGTTATAATAGTTAATAATAATAATAGTTTTGACCTCCGTGGCGCAGTGTGTAGCGCTGTTGTCTTAACGTGCGGAGGTCCTGGGTTCGATCCCCGGCAGGGTCAATTTGGGAATTTATAATTTCTGAATTTTTCCTGGTCTGGCCTGGTGGGAGGCTTCAGCCGTGGCTAGTTACCATCCTACCGGCAAAGACGTGCCGCCAAGCGATTTAGCGTTCCGGTACGACGCCGTCTGGAAACCGAAGAGGGGTATGGGCTTAATATTACTGCCATGCCTCTAACAGGTTTGCCCGCTACCATCTTAGACTGCATCATCACTTACCATCAGGTAAGTATCAGTATGAGTATAGATACTGATGTCTTTAGGAGTTGCTGGTGAAAAGAACACATTTTTTACGAATCTTGGTGTCTTGATGCTCTGTACATTGAAAATTATTTATACATGTAGCTACATGTATAAATAATTTTCAACCAAAATCGGTTCTAAGTAGGGAAAACGGCTTTAAAAAAAGCGTTTTCAAACGAAATCAGATTAGTCCTATAATGATTTATTTATTCCACGTAGGACAACTTGCGTCACTTAGGATAAGTCAAGACTCAAGACTGTACCACCGGTTCTGAAAGATGATTCTACTGAGAAGATCCAGCAAGAAACTGCTCTTTTGTTAAAATGTTCTTCTCCACACAGTAATATCAGTTTTTTCGCCGATCTGAAAAATTTAATTTCACGGCCTATTCCGTTTTGTTCCACAGCTGCTCTTACATTGGTTTCTTATTAACACACCCTAAAATAACAACCTAATTTACCGTCCTTCATACATTTCATATTTATAGTCCTAAGAGCAAAATATATGGAAATCGGATGCCCATACGAAATCGCAAGCAAACAAAACTGTATCAACGAATACCAAAACCAATACAATTCGTATAACGTTTCGTATAAAATATTCAGTAATAAAATAAAAACAGCGCGCGATGGACGCAAGGCGCAAAACCGTAAAATTGTTTCGGCAATAAAACCTCTGCTGGAGACGAACTATGAATAATAAGCTCAATTCCAATCACGAATAATACGCGAGAGGCCTTGTTTTTTTTCCTTATAGTATTGGTTTCTTCAAATCAAGAGTGAAAAGGAGTCTTCCGCTACAGGGGTACCTTTATTTCTTAAAATAAGGCTCCAACCTTTTATGTGTAAAAATAATGTTGGTATAATATTATATAATATAATAAACAATTTTTTTTTAAAAGTTAAAACTACTTTAGGCGCGTTGAGCACTTATTGGTAGGGGGTAAAAATGTGGAATACGCGAGACTGACACCAATCTTCTTAAGACAAAAGGTCTTAAGTATAAATAGTACATTCGTAAATAAACTTTAATTCCTTAGTTTTAAGGTTTATATTATTAAGTGCTGTGGAACCGAAACCAACACCTCGCGTTGTTACGAATACAAAAGGTCTTAAATATAAATATATAGTACATTCGTAATTAAACTTTAATGCCTCAGGTTTAAGGTTTATATTTGAAATCTTTTTATTATCATTATATATTTTTTAATTAGAAAAATAAATTAAATATTCGTTTTCACTTCTATCGGCAGTCCCTATGACTGCAAATTTTTTATTATTTTTTTAATCTTCAAACCAAGCGCGCTCCTCCTTAGGCTGCATCATAAGCACTACTTCCAGCAAGTCTGATTGCAGCCAATCGCTTGTCCATAAATAAAAACCCTACAAGTTGGCCCTTGACTGCGAAGATGGTAGCGGGCTAACCTGTTAGGAGTACGGCAGTTTTATTAAAACCCATACCCTTAATCGGCTTCTACACGGCATCGTACCGGAACGCTTAATCGCTTGGTGGTACGGCTTTTGTAGGTAGGGTGGTAACTAGCCACGGCTGAAGTCTCACACCAGACCAGACCAGCGCTTAACATTGCGCCAGGGAGGTCGTCAAAAGCTTCCTCAAATCAGGGTGTGGAACACCCTCCCAGCTCACGTGTTTCCTGCCACTTATAACTTAGGTACCTTTAAGGCAAGAGTGAATAGGTATCTTCCAGGCAAGCGCGTTCTAACCTAGACCTCAATATTGCTTTGCACTTAAGCATGATTGTCCTCAAACGCAAGCCTATCACGCAATAAAAAAAACCTCCGTGGCGCAGTGGTGAGCGCTGTTAAGTGGAGCGCGCAAGTGGTACAACTCGTTATTTCGAAAATTGACAACGGCTTGGAATCGTGATATTAGACCCTCATTGGCTCATAAAAAGACTAAAGACAAAACAGAAGTTTTCAAAACTATAAATATTACATTCTTACGCCATCAAAGAAAACTATTGTCACATTATTTCACGTAAAAATACCAACTCACTATACTTTCTAGTTGGTCGGAAAAATGTGGAAAAACCCCCGCGGCGCTCCATAATTGGCACGAATAAAACATTTTAGACGTTTTTCTGGGGCCCACTGTGGCTAATGGCATAGCTTAGCTGTTTATTATATTAGCGGCACGCTATGATGGCCGGTTTGACGTTTGTCCGCTCATGAAGTTCCGTATTAATTGATAACGACTTTGAAGGAAATAATTGTATTACTTTATTGACGATAGTGATGTGCAGAGATTCATAAATTTTATCGAATGTAGTTTTAGGTTTAGGACTCAAAATTTATTTATTAAATTGATTTCTTAAATGTATACAAGTGTAGAAAAATCAGTTTGCACCATTTAAGGGGTGAATGTACTTGTGAATATGAACAATTTTCACTATGTGGACAAACCTCTGAAATCGCAAAAAAATATCAATAAATTTTTAAAAATGGAATCTAATACGATCGTCACATAGGATCGCTGGCTAGCACAACTACTACCTCCGGCAAACTCGCGTCAATGCTCAATGCAAAACAAAGCAGTTTGCACAGAGTTATACGGTTACCGCCTTACCATTGTGAGTATAATGCGATTGAGTTGGTGTGGGCTCAAATTAAGGGATATGCTACAAGACACAATACAGAACCCCCATTTACCACATAATATTATAGAAAACGAACATATAATTATTAATGTATGTGATGATAGCAGTGACGACAGTGAAAATAGTAGTATGGACGAATCTGATTAATTATGGCCTTTTGTGGCACCTTTTTTGGTATCTTTTGTATTCATATGTTTCTTGTGTGCATATAAAGTATGTATATTCATTTTCGTTCAAATATTCAGTTCGTTCAAATAAATTAAATAAACATATACATTTTTGTTTTATTAAACCTATTTAATCAGGTACAAAAACAAAACTTAATTGTTTTTTGTTCGAGAATAAATTGATATTCCACATCACTATTGTAATGTGTCAAACCGGCCATCATAGCGTGCCGCTAGAGTAGTGGTAATGCAGAAAAACTTCACGAGACTTACTTAAGTAGGAGGGCGCTTTACAGAAATAGATTATTGTCAGGTCGAGAAAACGTTGAGATAAAATTTGTTTATTCTTGAAATATCTCTTTTTTGAAGCTTATATTTATTATGATTGCGATTACGATTACGGTTTTAGTTTAAAACTAGATTTTACTCGCGGCTTCGCTCATGTTATGTTCGATTTTCAAATTTTAAACCCCGAATTTTCAACCCCTTCTTAGCGGATGCCTTCGTCATAATAGCTATCTGTATGCCAAGTTTCAGCTTGATCCGTCCAGTGGTTTGAGCTGAGCGTTGATAGATCAGTTAGTCAGACCATTTCCTTTTATATATTTAGACTTGTTTAAACTATTCTTATATCTAGTAAATCCATACTAAATATTATAAATGCGAAAGTGTGTCTGTCGGTCTGCTATGCTTTCATGGCATATCTTTTCAACAAAGTTTGACGTTTGATACAGAGGTAGGTTGCATGTTTCATCCCGGAAAATTAAGGAGTTCCCATGGGATTTTCGTAAACCTTGATCCAAGCGGACGAAGTCACGGCCATAATCTAGTTTAAGTTATATTAGTTTCGAGCATTCAACTATCATTTTGAGTTAGAACATGATAGAAAAAGAGATTGAGGGGGATAGTCAAAATTAAGACTAACATAACAGTGCAAAAAGTTATGAAAAAAAAACTTTTCGCTTTAAATTAGTCCATATCGTAGTAAAATACAGTGCACCCATAGAACGCATTTGTGAAATTGGGCTTACGCATCTATGAATAAGGTTCATAATGTTGACGAAATTTTGAAGGTTTTGTTGCCGACTGTATGAGCAGTGGTTGCAATTTCCTGGAAGCCCGGAGCAGTTTCTGTTGGAATGGACAATAAGTCGCCATTTTAATTTAAAAGCAACTGGGTAGGGGCCAACTATGTACGGCGGATATAAAATAGCTATTAGGTTGAAACTTTTCTCAACTGTTTGTTGATTGACCCCAGAAAAAAGTCATAATTAAAAAAAATAAAAAACACGACTGCCATGCCAAAAAACGAACTAAAAAGTTCAAAATGTAAATTAATCTAGGTTAATTACAATCTTATTCACATTTTTATTAAATGATTTTTTTTTTTGAATCACTGGATATTGAACTATAGTGTTATATATTTTTGGAATCTACTCATCATTTTCTAGATGATGATTATATAGTTAATCTTATATTAGTTTTTTTTCAACTTTATTCTTTAATGCGGGACCATGGTCACCCCATGAATTTTTTTTAAATTTTACTAGCCTATGTTACCCGGAATAAGCTAGGGATTCTAACGATACCTCATTTATCAAAATTGGTTCAGGCGTATAGAAATTCTGGTGGAATATACAAACTCACATACATGCATTCATACATACATACATACATACATACATACATACATACATACATACATACATACATACATACATACATACATACATACATACATACATACATACATACATACATACATACATACATACATACATACATACATACATACATACATACATACATACATACATACATTCATACATACATATATGAACCCTGAAAACAATATACTTACTCCTTTTTTCAGGCAGTCGTATAAAAAGTTCACAAATTGTGTCACTTCATTCACTTGTGTTATCTTCACTCATAGATAGAGTAGGTACTATAAGGGCCTGTGGCGGTCTTCGCAGTCTGCATATAATCCAATAGATGGCATTACTAGTACGATGCACGCGACCACGAAGACCCCAACTCACGATTACGAAGTGTTCTCTGAACTACGCTATATATACGACCTCCAAAGATGAACGGTCGGACCAGTGGCCCCCGAGCACAACACCCGTTCGGAGGATTATCACCTGCTCCCTACAGGTCCTTTCATAGTAAAAATGTCTCCGAACAACTTGAAGTGCATGCACCTCGCCTGTCTTGAGCCTGTCTTTGCTTGTCTAACGCTGAGATCTATAGAGCGTATTTTAACTTTGCTCAGGCTTTACTTAGGCAGGAGTTAAAACGAGATGGACGTATGTGCGTATCATAAATCTGTCTCATTTCAACTCAAGTCTTAAGTTAAAGCTAAGTCAAAGTACAAATGCTACAATGGCATTTGTGTATCGGGTGTTATTGATATGGACATCTTCCATGGCAAACTGCCTAAATTGAAAAGAAAAATTGCTGGCTATCAATTCAGCGGTCACTGAGCCCTTTTATTTTGGGATATTTTGTAATTTTCATATATTTTTATAATTTGGTATATTTTTGAAACTTTCACATATTTTCGTTATTATTATTTTTAATTTTACATTTTGAAGTGAAAACTTCTTTAGGTGCGTTGAGCACTTTTTGGTGGGGGTAATAAGTGAATACGCGTGATCGACACCATTCTTCTTAAGACAAAAGGTCTTAAGTATAATAATATAGTAAATTCGTAATTAAACTTTAATGCCTTAGTTTTAAGGTTTATATTTGAAAAATATTTTTTTATTAGAAAAAAATATATTTAAATATTCGTTTTCACTTCTATGGGCAGTCCCTATTTTTTCCTAGTAATTGGCGATTTACCTCTTATAACTTAGTTATGTATACTGTTCTTTTTAACATTATAATTCAGTTAAGCATAAGGGGGGGCATACTACCATCGCTTAAAGCCGTATTATTTTAATATAGTTGGCGTTCGTGTTGTAGTATTTTAATCCCTAATTTAAGAATGCCAAAGTACGTGACATTCAACTGTTATGTTGAAATAATACTGCTTTAATTATGCGATGTTAGTAAATCCCCTGATGTAACAATAGGATTTCTAAAATATTGTAAGTGCAAGTTAGTTACTAGATCTTAGTATTACACCTGTAATGGACAACCATACGGATAAAGTTGGAAATATTTTGTCGTAATTATAATGGTTGGTGTGGACAAATAAAAAAAAAAGTATGCTTTATGTATCTTAAACTTAGTCCCCGTCATAGCGCTGTCAAGGTCGATCGTCGTGTAGTTAATTTATTATTCCTCCGCTTACTCCATTTTCATTTTTAAAAAATCTATTGTTTTCATTTTATACATGTGAACGTTTAGATGGGTGGATGGATGTTTGTTACTTAATGACGCCTGAATGACTAACCGGATCTGGATGAAATTTAGCACAGAGCTAGATTATAGTCTAGAACAACACATCCCGAAAAATAAAGACATTCCGCGGAAAAATAAAACTTGAACCGCGTGGAAGTCGCAGGCATCTAGTTCAGTATACTATCGATACGATGCGAAAAATGGCGTTTTTGCATCAAAATGCAACAATATTTTACTGTTCCTATTCTAGCGAAGTCATTACATTGTATCAGCAACCCGCAATGACCCAGATCCATAACTCATGCGATGCGGAAACTAAGTTTGCATTTTCATTTCAATTCTCTTTTTATTCTTTCTTCTTTTTTTTTAAATACACGGAAAGTTTGTTTAATAATATCTACGGTGTGGGTTGTATCTCTTTTATGCTTTTTTTTGTTTTGTTTCGTGATGTTACGTGTTAGGTTATGTTACGTTATATTCATAGAAGCTCGCTATGAATATAAAACGTAAGTATGAAAGACCAAGAATTTTAAGACTTTCTTTTTATGACTCACATAATTTAAAAAATCTATACTAATATTATAAACTAGCTGATGCCCGCAATTTCATCCCAGTTCCGGGATAAAAAGAAGCCTATGTCACTCTCCAGATCCTCTACTATACCTACCCATGCCAAAAATCACGTCGATACGTTGCTCCGTTGCGAAGTGATTGAAGGACAAACCAATAAACCAACAAACAAACACACTTTCGCATTTATATCATTAGTACCATAGTGTGTCTGTCTGCAACGATTTCACGGCCCATGTTTTCAACCAATCTTGAAATTTGGTACAGATAGGTATTTTATCCAGGAATATAAAAAAAATCCGTGGAATTAAAAAAAAATTAATCCAAGCAAACGAAGTCGCGGCAATCATCTAGCTAGTAATAGAATATTTTAGTTTATTAAGAAAATTGTATGGTATTTTTTTTTGCCCCAACCCAATTCACTGAATAAACTAGCTTTCGCGGAAAAGGATTCTACAAAATAAATTATTGAATCAGCGGGACATTGGGACGTTTTACGATTTTCTGCTCGTGTCACATTAATAATGGATGATTGTAACCTTTCCCTGCACCATGAAACGTTTATAGAATTCCATATATAGTGTTGTTTTGAGTAAATGGTGTTAAACGGGATTAAATAGTTCTAATTCTCTCTTTCCTATAAGAGTGGAGGCCTGTGCCCAGCAGTGGGATGTTAATGGGCTGTAGTGGTGGTGGTGCTGGAATTAAATATGAAAATTATCGGTGAAGTGCCAGTCAGACTTGCACATGCAGGGTTCTGTACCGTTGTATAATATTTAACACTATGCAATTTTTAAATACAAGTTTATTGAACGGGGATTCCCCTTAAGGTAATTTATAACTTCAACTTATTTAATTATATTTATTTAATTAACTTTTTTATTTCACCTGAGGGTGTTAAGTAGGGACAATTTGAAATTCGTATGCTAATCAGACTTAGCGTGACCGAAGCCAGGGTCAAAACTTAGTTAGTGTATAATTAATTTCTCCACACCGAAAAAGGCGTGAACTATAAATAACCTCGTATTTAATGTTAGCATTTTGGAGTTATATGAAACCGTCCTTAAAATAAAACACGGAATATAAGAGTATAAAACCAAATGCTCGATCCCGGATACGTGAAAATGTTATAACATGAATATAATATTTAATATCCTGGGACATGAAATTCTTAAGAGCTCATAATATTATGCGCGCACCTATTTCAAATTCCACCGCCGGTTTTTAATTTAATCCTTGCCTACCGTTTTCCCACGGTGCCACTTTTCATCTGCGTTGAAATTCAAAAATAAATGAAACATTAAATTCAGCTACCTTTTTTACTTAAATGTGTAACAATGATTTTTGATTCGCACCGCGTTCGAGTCCCGGGTCGGGCTATAACAAGAATTGGATTTTTCTGGGAAGAAATTCTCAGTACTAGTCTGGAGTTAGGAAGTTGGCGGTGTTTCATCCTCGTGCCTTGGTGATCACGTAAAGCCGTCGGTCCTGCGACTGATCTCTCTCGGGTCCCATCGGGCTATGATAGTAGGAACAGAGAGTGCACCTGTGTTTGCGCACACACTTGTGCACTAATAATATCTCCCGCGCAGATGGCTAATCTCCCTGGAGACTGACTGTCGTGGTAGAAATTCGGTCGGGGGGCTAAATTAAAAGGAAAATAATATTATTATGGTGAGGTCTGAGGTGTTAGAGCACGCTTGCCTAGAAGATGCCTATTGACTTTTGCCTTGAAGAAGATTTCCTAAAATATATAGGATCCCACGTTGAATGGAGATTTTAACTAACTCCAATGAAATCCATGAAGTACCTTCACGCGGACAAGTCAAAAACATAGTTTTGTGGAGCAGAAACTAACGACTGACTTGCTCCAATAAAGCCCAGCGTGTGACGTCGGGACATTTAAGCTAGTATTGCAAATTAATTAAGAGATTACATTGCTGTATATTTCTTTCAGAACCTCGCAATGTTTGTCAGCGCTCATTCGCACTCGATTGTACACCGACTCCATTTCTCAGTATCCTCCATTAGTCATTACCGGAGTATCGATTAAAGAATACATCGTTAACCAAACCGTATTCGATTCGAATGCCGTCATTACTAGGTGAATACGGATAAATGGATATTGGCATACGTTTGGTTTAGTAGCGCAAATACTTAAGTTTACTTTAATTTCTCACGTGTATTATTTGATGGGTAAATACAATGTAAAGTGACGAATAGTTTGTTTTATAATCCTAATATCCGTGTTCGAGTATATCTACACTAATATTATAAAGACGAAAGATTTGTATTTTTGTATTTTTGTATGTAACGAATAAACTCAAAAAGTACTGAACCGATTTTAATAATTCTTTTTTCATTAGAAAGCTACATTATCACTGAGTAACATAGGCTATATTTAGTACTAGATTACTATAGAAATCTTTAGAAATTCCTATTAAAACTAACCGAAGGTGTAAAAAAATTAGTCATAAAATGTTTTCATCGCATACGCTGCGAAGAGTATTAATGATAGGACAAAAAAATGATCGACAATATTATAGAATATATCAATATCTACAAAAAACTTCGCGAGACCATGTGTCTAACTATTGTAGTTACGTCACTATAACTACTTTTTTACATTTAACAAATTGATAGAAATGCCGATCAAAATCAGACCGTGTTATCCATACCATTTATAAATTTTTATCCAAAAATTTAATATTCAAGACTGTCTCAATACCTGATGATCACTTTTTGAATTATTGAAATCGGACATTCCATTCAAAAGATATAATGAAATTAAAATAAAAATACATGCCGGCGGCGGCCGCCACGCAGCGCATCGAGTAACTAACTCTTCGTGAGAGGGGCAGTGCGGGAGAAGGGGGTGCAGCATTATGAACTAGCCACTAGGTAGCCAATCGAGTAACTAACTCTTCGTGAGAGGGGCAGTGCGGGAGAAGGGGGTGCGCCATTATGAACTAGCCACTAGGTAGCCGCGCGGCTCCTTACGCAGTGGACGCAAGCGACATTGAATATTTCGAGTTTTTTTAACACATTTTTATGCTTCACTTAAAAAGTTCTTTTCAGAGCTACTTAGTTTTAGTATTAGGAATCACACTTTTTCATAATTAATAATAAATGCGAAAGTGTGTTTGTTGGTTTATTGGTTTGTCCTTCAATCACGCCGCAACGGGGCAACGGATCGACGTGATTTTTGGCATGGGTACAGTTGAGGACCTGGAGAGTGACATAGGCTACTTTTTATCCCGGAAAATTAAGCAGTTCCCGCGGGAATTAAAAAAACATTCACCACGCGGACGAAGTCGCGGGCATCAGCTAGTCGAGTATAAAACTCACAGTTTTTAACACTGTTAAAAACTGACACAGATCAACGAACAGCTTAAACTTCGAGCTTTATCAACTTAAATGTAAATTATTATATACAAAAGGAAGAAGGCAAACGATGCCGCGTTAGATCAGCTCGTTTTACAACTACAATGATTACATTCCTGCTTATTTCTTTTAGAATCATCCTCCAATAGTTATCAGTGAACATTTGCACGCGACTGGATCCTGACTCCATTACTCAGTATCGAGTCATTACCGGGGTATCGATTAACGAATACACCGTTAATCAAACCGTATTCGATTCAGACTCGATGCCGTCATAACAAAGTGAATACGGAATAAATGGATATTGGCTTAAGTTTGGGACGTAACGTTTCATCAGTATTTAAAACGTTTCATCTCACAAATGATTTTTTATTCAAGCAATCTTTCACAAGTGATTTCTAGTGAGTGAGTCATAGTATAATTGTATATTATGGAAATAGCAAACATTGTTAAATCGAATAATCATCTTTTTAAAGCAGCTAGAGACGTATTTCCAAGAGGCACTAGGAACCGAGAAAGACTAGTAGTTTAGTAAACACCTAAGGCGGCCATGTATTTAGAGAATTGCTCCGCAACGTGCGTAAAAATTTTAATGCAATTCCCAAGACCATTAGATACATCACATTCGGGTAACAAGTTTAAGGCTGCACTCTATTGGCTCTTGGAAAATGCATATTATTCAAACGAAGAATTGTAACAATCAATCAATCAATCGTTTATTTGCAAGAAACATTGTACAAAACTAATTAAAGAACAAACATGTTTCGTCATTGCTGACGTGCAAATTTATAAAGTAATCAATATAATTTTATTTTATTTTATTTTTATTTTTTACTTTATTTTGAAAAACATACAGTAACATAAAATACAATAGGTAAAACAAATATAGCATTACACTTAAACCATAACAGTTTTCAACGTTTTTTTGCACATATTGTCCAAAAATTTTGAATCATAATTACAAATCATCATCACTACAAATATAATTTAAGATGATAGCTGCTGCAACACTATACCATAGATATACATAATCAAAGATATTTACTACTGTCACTGCTGTTTACAATATTGACCATAGACTGCATGGGCATTCATGGCAATAGCATATGGACGGTACAGATAAGGAGTAACATCTCTGTATATAAAAAGTGTCCAACGAAATGCATTAAATTGGGGGGGTCACATTAGCATCAGGGTAAATATAAAAGGAAGCGCCAGATATTATTAAAGTAGGTTGGAGATATAAACAAGGAAAGAAAATATTCATCATTGTTTTGTGCAACGTAAGTTAATTGTTGAAATTATCAACAATTAACTACTTTAGTCGACAATAATATTAATTTTTTAACTCGGCATACTTGAAATTCATCTACAATAGGGATAGGCCTATATTATCAAAAATAAATTATTTCTAACTGATTATTAATTAGATGTGAATAAAATTCATATCCTCGGTTAGTTTTAAATTTGAAAACCATTTTAAAATATAGCTTAAAGAAAAGTGCATTGAAATTTGATAACGTCACTATTGTGAATTTCATACAACTTCCATACTTAAAAGATTAGCTGATTTGATTGAGTTGTCATCATCTCTATTGCTAAATTCATACCATACCCTTTGCCTACACCACTGTGGAAGGTTTTTTAACTGTTATTTATAGCAACCACTTTTTATACGACTGCCTGAAAAAAGGAGAATATTGTTTTCAGGGTTCATGTATATATGTATGTATGTATGTATGTGAGTTTGTATATTCCACCATAACTTCTATACGCCTGAACCGAATTTGATAAAACAGGTAAGTTATCGTTAGAATCCCTAGCTTATTCCGGGTGACATAGGCTAGTAAAATTAAAAAGACAATGATGGGGTGACCATGGTCACACATTAAAGACTAAAGTAGAAAAAAAAATATTCAAAAATAAGATTAACTATTTAATCATCATCTAGATGATGATGAGTAGATTCCAAAAATATATAACACTATAGTTCAGTATCCAGTAATTCAAAAAAAATATCATTTAATAAAAATATGAATAAGATTTTAATTAACTAGATTAATTTAGATATTTAAGTTTTTATTTAGTTCGTTTTTTGGCAGGGCAGTCTTGTTTTTTAATTTTTTTAATTATAACTTGTTCAACTTTTCTCCCTTATGAGATGTTACTCCTTATCTCTACCCTCCATACAATAGCATCACAAACAATGAGACATTTTGTTTCCTAAATAGTCATATAATATATTTAAGTCTATTAGTATTATTATTCATTTATTTCATTCCCATATTATAAAAAATACATAAAATACAATAATGCTTAAAAATAGAAATAAAACAAAATACTTAAATATAAATCTATGCTTTTTACGTTTCATTTTACTTAATAATTTGTATTCTATGTATTTATTATTTATGACATGGAAGGTGGTTTTATAATAATTTATATTTTGACATTTAAAATATTATCTATAACGGAATGGTTTTAAGCAGTTTAAATATTTTAATTATTCGACTTTAGTTACAAAATATAGATAAATGTTTTCTGTTTCTGAAATTTGTAAACATAAAACGTTGTAACTCGAAGGAAATTTTACGTCCAGGGTAAGCTGACTGAATATGCGGCTCTAATTTTAAGTATAGGTACACATCTTGTATTATCCCATATTCTCAGTTTTTACAAATAAATAAATTTCATTTCATTTCAATCCACCAAGTCCATCTACCACTGGTGCAATGCACTAGAAGATTTTTTTTAATCTACTACAAGTTAGACCTTGAATGCAATATCACCTGATGGTAAGTGATTATGCAGTCTTAGATGGTAGCGGGCTAACCAGCTAGGGGCACGGCAGTTTTATTAAACCCGCACCCCAAATCGGTTTCTACACAACATCGTACCGGAACGCAAAATTGCTTGGTGGCGATAGGCGGCGTCTTTGCCGGGTGGTGTTAACTAGCCATGGCCGAAGCCTCCCACCAGGCCAGACCTGAGCAAATGCAGACCTGCCGCGAATCGAAACCGGGACCTCCGCACGTTAAAACAACAGCGCTTAACTCTGCGCCAGGGAGGTCGTCAAAGAGTAACAGAATAATAAGAAGAAATTAATCAACCCAGATAAAAGCAGTTGCTTACAAAGAAAATAATTAATAAAGCTATTTAATTATTCTTTCTCTCGGAGTTTTCTCAAGACAGTAGAGTTAGGTAAGTTAATTAAGATTAATATTAAGGCTTTCGCTTCTTTGGCTGGCTCAAAGGGAGGATTTACCGTGATAAGTGATTAGCAAAATATAAGAACAATGGCTATAGCAAACAAACACTTGATATTCAACGACCTGAATTTACATAAATAAATTCCTGAATTTACATAAATAAAGCCCTTCAAATAAAGAATGTGGACATATTTTACTAACGCCATCTAGTCTGAAAAGCGGGACAGCGCTATGGCAGGGACAAGGACAGGCTTTTATAAGTGAGGGGTATGCACCATAAGTCGGACGTCCAACTTTTTTCTATGAAAGGGCCCATCTGTTGATATTGTTCGTTATAAGTTATCGCATCTTTCATCCGATTGAGGTTAAACTTTGCAAAGTTATTGTCGACCCATGCATGTACCAGTAAAGTACAATAATATTTGTATTGGAAGTAAAGTTATGTTATTACTAGATGATGCCTGCGACTTCGTCCACATGGATAACGTTTTTTTAATTCCCACGGGAAATCTTTAATTTTCCGGGACAAAAATACCTTAAGCATGACCTTCCCCGGGATGCAACCTGCCTCTATACCAAATTTCATCAAAATCGGTTGAAAAGATGGGCCGTTAAAGCGTAGCAGACAGAACGATAGACAGACACACTTTCACATTTATAATATTATATTATGGATTTTAGCTATACTATTGACCTATATTAAATAACCGAGTTAATTTCCAATTCCCTTCAAAAAACCCTTATTATCGTTTAGCCTTCGCAAAAACGGATTCCACAAAATTTATTATTAAACCCGAAGCCGGAGGCGAAATGTTTTTACGATTTCTGTTCGTATAGCTCATTAATAATGTATGCATTCCTGCCCTACCACTGGACGATGAAAATTTAATAGGCTTTCGGGATGGATTTGAAATTAATAACGTGATATTAATAATATGGGAAAACGCGGCGTTTTCCCCATTTTAATGGGAATTTTTTTCTTATAATGATATACGATTATTGAGCTCGTTCGCATGACTGCGCAAGCAAACGCGTACTGTGTATTTTTCCACCAGTTTAAATTTTTTATTCACTACAAGGTACTTAGTCCTTGACTGCGATCTCACCTGATGGTAGGTACCTACCTACCATCAGGTGATGATGCACTGGATTTATTGTGAGTCACTATTTTTATTTGCACTAGTCTTGAGACTAAAAACTACAATTACGAATTGACATAATAAAACGGTACCTAAGTTCGTCATTTATAACTTGATAATACTTGACCTATTTTGGGATGGGTGCTGTTTGTTGTAAAGTGAATTACGTTAGCGGCAGCCAGAAGAATTACAGAAGGAGACTATTATTATTAAATTTATTAATTAATCCTTACATTATGATCTAACCTACGTCGATTTGAGACGCAGCGATTTACATTATGACTACCTTAGGCTAACCCAATCTACCCTAACTAACATCCTGCGTTGATGTTAGACGACAGGATTAATGAACGATCTTCTCATTATTTCATTAGCTTTTCTATCTTATATTTTCGTACTAAAATCTAAGCGATGTCTGATTTCACGTTTTCGTTCACTTTCACGTTTTGGACGTGATGCAATTCCGTGGAATTCGCTGATTATGCACTGGTACCACGGCTGGAGGTGCAAGCAGGGACTGATAAACAGATTCATAAAGGTTACAGAAATATAAGTGTTACAGAATGAAAGTGTAACAGAATCGAAGCTGTAACCCTTGAATGTGTTTTTAATTCTGTTAACCCGAAACACTTATATATCTGTAACAGAAATAAATCTGCATATCCGAAATAAAGGGTTTTAAAGTTTAACCGAATAGTGCAACGTCGTTGCCAAATTTACTGTTGACGCGTATTCAAATTTAAACCTAAGGTGAAAGCAACGATGGTTGCAATTGTTTTAAGAACAACATGGACAAGTGGTGTCAGTGTGTGTAGTCCAATGAAGTGAAAAGAACGCGTTGTCATACCGTGCAGTTTGTTAGGGCATGTACCTATTAGGGTTACAGATAAAACACTTATTAACAGAAAAAAACGGTTACAGATTGATTGGGTTACAGTATCGTTTCTGTTTCCGTTAAAAGTGTTTCTGATAAATAAAAATTTCAAAAAACATTGTTAAAACCCCATATTTCGGTTACAGTTTCAGTCCTTTGGTGCAAGGTTGCGCATTTGTGCAATTTTTTCCATGACGCCGTAGGTATACGTAACTAGCGAAGCTAAAACTTCTTTAGCAAAGCAAATAATCGTATGTCAGTACTAAATAAGTCGTCAAAATTCCATTCAGCTTGGCAACGCTAATTGAAAATATTTCAAATGCAATCCTGCAATGAACGGGGTCAATAGGTACGCATTATTGCAAGCTATTGCTATCATGCGTATACATGCGGCTGTTTTAACTCTACGGATTTCTAGCGTAACCTAGATATTACGCTTATCCGTGAATACATATAATTCACTATCACAATAGTCAGTAAGAATTCGATGGCCCAAGATTCGATGAATTTTCGGAGAAGCATAGAATTTTCGGAGTAGTACAGTGGTGAGCGCTCGACCCTTGAAAGTGGGAGGTCACGGGTTGAATCTCCCGCAGGGTCAATTTAAGAAATTATAATTTCTGTTTCTTTTCCAATCTGTTCTGGCGGGAGGCTTCGGCCGTGGCTAGTTGTGACCCTACAGGCAAAGACGTTCCGCATAGCAATTCATCGTTTGTGTAGGAACCGATTAGGTGTATTGGCTAAAAATAACTGCCAATACCCCTATTAAGTCAGCCCGCTACCGTCTTAGACTCTATAATTAGATTTACGAACTGGTGGTTGAGTCTTGAGTCTTGACTTATCATAAATAACACAAGTTTTCCTACGTAAAATAAATGAATCATTTCATTTCATTAATCACCAGGTGAGATGGCAATCAGGGGTTAATTTGTTTAGTGAGAAAATACATTATGACATATTGTTGTTGACAAAAAAAGAAGGAAACAAGGCATAAATTCTCACCTATCCCTATTAAATTCCGTGATACCCTAACAAAGATACTAAGCTAGAATACTAACCCATACCGTCTTATTGGCGCAATAAATTTGGCTCAGATAAACATATCTTGTCGTAAAACGTGACAAAGGACTCTTGTATCCGAATGTGGGACATAAAGTCGGAGATAGCATATTGATCGGGGACTCGCATCGGGGGAAACAAATAAGACAAGAGAATACGCCGATTTTGTATTATAATTCTTGTTCATGCGCATAAGGTAACTTACTACCATCGCTTAAACCCTTATTATTTTAGAATTTTAACCCCTATTTTAAAATTGTTAAGACGTACGTGACAAACTGTCATTTTGAAATAATACCCTGAGTTTGATTCCCCATAAAGTTCTGGTTTAACCCAGTGTAATATCATATTACTAACAAGATGATGCCCGTAACTTCGTCCGCGTGGATTAAGTTTTTTTGATTCCCTGCTTATCTACTTTTCCGGGATAAAAACGGGAACTGCTTACTTTTCTAGGATATAAAGTCCTATATCGTTTCCTGGGATGCCACCTATTCCTGTACCAAATTTCATCAAAATCGGCTGAAAAGATGGGCCGTGAAAGCGTAGCAGACAGACAGACATACACAATTTCGCATTTATAATATTAGTATGGATTGTATGAAATGAAATGAAATGAAATGATTTATTTATTTCATGTAGGACAACTTGTGTCACTTATGAATAGTTAAGACTCTACCACCGGTTCGGAAAGCTGATTCTACTGAGAAGAACCAGCAAGAAACTCAGCAGTTGCTCTTTTCATAGAAAAGAAAAGGTTACAATATGTAGACAACACAACACATACGTTACAAGTATTACACTGACTTGTGGGTCACTGGATGCGAGGTCGGTTGCTTCCATGCAACTTTGTCGTTAATAAAATCATCGATAGTGTAATAACCTCGACTTAACAAATGCTGTTTGACACAGTCTTTAAATCTATGTAATGGCAAATCGAGAAACTCTTTGGGAACCATATTAAAAAAGCGTACACTCGACCCCACAATGGATTTCTGCACCTTGCGCACACGATACGACGCTGTTACTAGCTTATGGCGGTTTCTAGTGTATCGATTGTGAGTATCACCTATTTTCTTGTAAAGATTAATGTTCTGCCTAACAAAGACTATATTATTGTATATGTATATGGATTAGTATGGATATGTATCAAACTGGGTTTTAAACTAGGCCCATTTGGATCCTATAGGCCGACAGACTACCCAAGTCTATCGACCGGAAACCCTTCTGAAGGGGGCAGGTGGCGCGACATAATCTCCGTGCCTCCCCAGGATTCATGTATTAATGAGGATTTCCCCATGAAAAAAAAATCGGCGGAAAAAATATAAAAAAAAACCAGTTGCAATAGCCTATACCTTGAAAAAGAAAGTTAAAACTTTTGAACGAAGTTGTGTAAAACAATAATAGATGTAAAAGGTACATACCCTGTGCGTAAATACAGTTTTTGTCTAATATTTTTGCCACCGTTCTTAATAAGCTTTTTTTTATTTTCATATGTGTGCTACTACTATTATTATAATATTGTTAACGTTCGTGTTTTGGTATTATGCTTATTTTTGGGACGCCTAGGTACGTGATATTATATAAAACTGTCATTTACGTAACCCCCCATGTCCTTAATGCATGAGATATGCATAAATATCTCATGATTACTAAACTGCGGCGTGATTGAAGAACAAAGCAACAAACAGACACACTTTATGTACATATAATAGGATTGACTTAGTTTCAGCTTCCTCTCCAGACATAATAACTGTGACGTCATATCTCTAGTATGACGTCACAGTTAGTAGCGGTATATATATGCGCCGGTAGCCGGCGTGACGTCACAGCTGACCGACTTCCCCTGAATTCGATTAAACTCCCGCTTTAAATAACTTACTGCGTCAGGAACGACGAGTTATATGGCGTAAAGGTATTTAGCATGTTGCGACAAATTGCCTAGGAGCCATCTTAATTTCTCAGGTTTGACTCCATTCTATACTAATATTATAAACTAGTGGGCCCGGCAGATTTTGTCCTGCCCTGAACCTCGAACCCGAGGGCAGCGTCCTCTACCGGGTCAAACTGTAAATATAAACCATCCCAGGGTCCACACAAACATACACAAAAAGTTTCATAAAAATCAGCCCAGCCGTTCTGAAGTGACACGCTTATAATGCGCTCACTTTATTTATAAACAAGTAAAACATTGATTTAGACCAAATTTGAAAATCGTAAAAATGGTTATTGTGAGTCAACCTTAAAAGATAGATATTTGCTATCGTGGACTTTTTTTAGAACTCTCTGAGAAGAACAACTCCAGCATACATTGTTCTCGTTTAACTTTAACTCTTTACGCAGCGCACGCCACGAAAGCTCTCAAAAGAGACGTTTTTTTCCGACTTAGTTCACATTATTGCTTAGTTCCAAGTTCCAAGTTTTGTAAGGATCTCTAATTTTTATTAAAATAAAATTTCTTGCTGATAAAGTAGCTTTCTATAGGAGAAAGAATTTTTAAAATCGGTTGAGTAGTTTTGAGTTTATCCGTTACAAACAAACAAATCTTTCCTCTTTATAATATTAGGTTAGATAAAAATCAATTCCCGAATGTAAGTATGTAAGCGTATCACTTTAAAAGCAGCAGACAGACACTCACATTCGCATCTAAGTATATAAATATACTGTGACTGAGTGAGTGAGTGTGAGTGTCTGTCTGCTACGCTTTCACGGCCCATATTTTAAACCGATTCTGATGAAATATAGATAGAATTTTCTTATATATAAAATTCTCGTGTCACAATGTTAGTTACCATACTCCTTCGAAACGGCTTGACCGATTTTTATGAAATTTTATATGCATATTCAGTAGGTCTCAGAATCGGCTACTAAGTATCTATTTTTCATACCCCTAAAACACCTCAATCCACGCGGGCGGAGTCGCGGGCATCAGCTAGTATATAAATATAAATATGGTATAGAGGTAGGTTGGTAGATTTACTCGACGATTCAAAAGCGCTTGTAATAAGTTTCTTTGAATAAAAAATATGAGTTTGAGTTTGAGTTGTATTTCGGGAAAGGATATAGGCTGCTTACATCTCATGGAAAAAGAAGGAGTTCCCGTGGACGTGAAAAAAAATATTTATCTACGCGGACGAAGTGACAGGCGTCATCTAAGATATTATTATAGGAGTTCTATGTTTAACCAACGTACTATTACGTATTCTTTGGTTTAACTACGGAACCCTCCCTGGCGCAGTATCCAGCGCTGTTGTCTTAACGTGCGGAGGTCCCGGGTTCGATCCCCGGCAGGGTCAATTAGGGAATTTATAATTTCTGAATTTTTCCTGGTCTGGCATGGTGGGAGGCTACGGCCGTGGCTAGTTACCAACCTACCGACAAAGTCGTGCCGCCAAGCGATTTAGCATTCCGGTACGATGCCTGTAGAAACCAAATAGGGGTACGGGTTTAATATAACTGCCATGCCCCTAACAGGTTAGCCCGCTACCAGCTTAGACTGCATCATTACTTACCATCAGGTGAGATCGCAGTCAATGGCTAACTTGTAGTGAATAAAAAAATACCCTCTAAATATTTTCTATGATGCTATCATTTCCTTTTTCAATTAAAAAAATTAAAAAACATGACTGCCTTGCCAAAAAACGAACTAGAAAGTAAAAAAATCTAAATTAAAATAGTTATATTCGAATCTTATTCACATTTTTATTATGATATTTTTTTGTGAATCACTGGATATTTAACTATAGTGTTATATATTTTTGGAATCTAGTCATAATTTTCTAGATGATGATTATATAGTTAATCTTATTTTCGATTTTTTTTCAAATTTAAACTTTAATGCGGGACCATGGTCACCCCATCAATTTTTTAAAAAAATTTACAAGCCTATGTCACCCGGAATAAGCTAGGGATTCTAACGATACCTCATTTATCAAAATCGGTTCAGGCCTATAGATGTTATTACGATGGAATATAAAAACTCACATACATACATACAAATATATATACAATACAATGAACCCTGAAAAAAACAATATACCTACTCCTTTTTTCAGGAAGTCGTATAACAAATCACAAGTTTTGTTCAAACATTGCAACAGCTTTTAAAATTCACCTCTCGGTTGAGCCAAAAGCGCTTAGCCACCTTCCTCAGTGTTAGGTTACCGATGACAAACAGTGCATATAGTCACCGTAGCAAGAGGCAAGCGCAACCGAGCGTGAATAATACATAGCCTGGCGCGACCCGGATAATGCATAATCTCCTACCCTGGGAAATTGTTTGAGCTTATATTTTGCCTCTAAAATAAAATTCAACTCAAAATATGCATCGTCATAAGAGTAACAAAAGCCATCAAAAGAAACACAAAACTTACTGCAGTGCATAAAAAGCTATAACTAGACTTCCGCGTGGATTTTCTAAATCCCGTGAAACTAAATAATTTTAAGGGATAAAAATATCTAGCTTTTACTCTCTTAGCATTAAAATTAAGCATAGGTTGTTCTAAGTTCTCATATTATAAGTAAATCTTTGTTCTTATTTGTGAAAAATAACCTAAATACTTACTGTTAAGGTATGCCTAGGTATGTCTTTCTTGGGATGTAACCGAATGTCGCTATAAACTTTCGTCAAAATTGGTTATATATTAAGGGTGATAATAGCGTAGCAGATAGAAAAATAGACAGACATTTCAACATTTTATAATATTAGTATTAATAGTATGTAATAGTTACATAATAGTTAATACAATTTTTTTTATTTGAAAGTACTTAATGAAGATATGGCGGTATTTTTTTTATATGAAAACGATGGTCATATTATTTAATTTCAATTTTGGAACACAAAAAGAGCTCCTGTTCCAAAAAAGTTACAACCAAAAACGTTTCTGTTTACGATTCAAAGTTCAAACAGCGGTCTAAAGGTTAAATAAAACATCCAAAAACATCAAACAACGTGCCTCAAACCATTCGCATTACTCGCCTCGATCTCTTCTTGACAGTTTTATGTAATTTCAAATTCCACGTTTACATTTCGGGGTCGTAACCCGAAAACAAACCCTACATAGGTTGGTTTAAGAGCTGGTGGAAAGCTTTTAGGGCGTGCTTTATAAAAGCTTTATATTTCCAACTAGCCCTGTAGTGTGCAATGGAATGGTCAATTTGAACAAAAGTTTTTATGGACTTTGGTGGGTATCAACTTGCTTTTTAAATTACTTGCTGGCCTGTGATTTAATACATACGAGTTGCCTGCTTCAAATAACACGATTGTTGTACGAAACAAATGATTATTTAGAATATAATGACATGATTTAATGAATTTTAGGGCTACCCAAAGCCTGCTTCTGCCCATCTGCGTACGGCATTCTAGTCTAGAACTGCAAGGCAATTCGAAGCAGGTATATAATTTTCTACACCTATGTTAATAATACCGTAATATTCGACTTTTATATGAAAATGCTAAATACAAACAAGAAATAAAATAAATATTTCATAAGTACTAACTTCCAAGTGTAACGTACAATATCAAATAAATTTTCAGGAGATATATATATCTCCTGAAAATTTCCCACCAGCTCTACGGATAACATACATGGAACGGGTTTTCAAAGCATTTTGTCACGAAAATAGGTCAAAACGTAACGGTTGAAACGTTTTAGAAATGCAAAAGAGATGAAAAATCTAAAGCCAAAGTATTTTTAATACCTCTTTTTGGGGGTCAATCTTTCTTTTTTCGTGCAACGGTTTCAGGACTAAGTATGAAAAGTTGTAGATTTTAAGCTTAAAATTTTGAAGTCTAAGTACCTAATTACACTTTTAGATTCGTAAGCATTTACCTAGATATTTTGAAAGCCGAATGGAGATATCTTTTTCCAAAAACGTGTAAATGTTGCTCTAAAATGGAGATTTTAGAGCAACATTTATACCTTTTTGGTTAGATTCATTTAGGCAATCTCAAATAATTTATGAAAATAATTTCTTATTGACGCAAACTGAATACGTTACTTAAGTTTGTTAAAAATAGTAAATTATTAAAGCCATAATTTTATATTTTACAAATTATTATTTGTGTATTATGCCATACTTCCCTACACACGTTGTTCAATCCTCTCACCAAAGGTTGGCTAGTGGAGATTGCTCTGTAAGCAATGATACGTAGTTTTTAGATAACTGTATCTCTCTTTGTATTTTTTTCATGTGTGCAATAAAGTATTCGTCTGTCTATCTATCTATCTTAATCCACGCTTACTCAATATTTTTAAAGTGTGTCTGTCTGTCTGTTACGCTTTCTATAAAATCCAAACCATATGTCTTCCATATAGTATAGCTCCGTTCAGTCTTTATATGTCATGGATATGTAATCACGATGTATCAACAACCTAACGAACCTGTTTTGCTCAAGAGCAATAAACTCAACCCAGTTCCAATCCTATTAAATCAACGACATGGCATTAAGATTACCATTTTGTTACAGATAACCCGATAAATGGTCCGACGGAGGCAACCAACAAAACAAAATGTTCGACTTATAGCATCGAGTAAAATCCATACCACGCACCTCAAACGCTGGCGCCGGAAGCCAAAAAATGTTAATACTGATCATTCTCCACTTCATAACGCTTCCCGCACTCACTTCCAGAACTGTAAGAGGAGAAGACACAATGGAAGAGAAGAATATACCATTAATAAGCTCAAGAGTAGTTAGGACTAAGTACGGTGATATTAGAGGATTCATAGTCACGCCTGAATCGAGATTTCTTGAACCGGTAGAAGTGTTTCGTGGTATACCCTACGCGTCACCCCCGGTGGGGTCATTAAGGTTCATGCCTCCCGTATCTGGGGCACAGTGGTCAGGGGTCAAAGTAGCTGAGGAGTTCAGCCCGGTATGCCCCCAAGTTTTGCCCGATATAAGGAATGAGACGGCAGTTTTAAAAAGGATTTCGAGGGGGAGGTTAGAGTATTTGAAGAGGATATTGCCTTTTCTGACCAACCAGTCGGAGGATTGCCTGTATTTGAATATCTACGCGCCTGCTCAAGGTAACCAATACTTCATAATACTTTTATTTCGATTTTTGTTAAGGTATTAAGATGAGTCATCCGGGGCGTTTTACACCATTGAATATAATAATTAACTTTAGTACTGAAGAAAATATCGTGAGCAAATCTGAATAAATAAGATGTAAAGTAAAAGCGATACAATACTCTGAACACAATATTTGCTGCTAATTTCAGCTACTATATACTGTACTTAAAGTAACGTCAGCATGATTGTCTTTAAAATATACTTTGAATTTGAAAACTGTGTGAATTCTAACAATCCATACTTGGCCATCAAACACATCAACAAGTCAGAATTAAAAAAATTATAAAACACGACTGCCCTGCCTAAAAACGAACTAAAAAGTTAAAAATCTAAATTAATCCAGTTAGATATAATCTTATTTACAGTTTTATGAAATGATATTTTTTTGTGAATCACTGGATATTGAACTACCTATATTATAGTGTTATATATTTTTGGAATCTACTCATCATATTCTAAATGATGATTATATAGTTAATCCTATTTTCGATTTTTTTCAAATTTAGTCTTTAATGCGGGACCATGGTCGCCCCATCAAATTTTTTTAATTTTACTAGTCTATGTCACCCGGAATAAGTAAGGGATTCTAACGAAACCTCATTTATCAAAATTGGTTCAGGCGTATAGAAGTTATGGTGGAATATACATACATACATACATGAACCCTGAAAACAATATACTCCTTTTTTCAGGCAGTCGTATAACAAAGAGGACCAAAAAATTTCGCTCAGCTTTCCACGTCGATATTACAAATTGCCACGAAAAAGGTTTCTTTTTGCATTTTGCCCGGTTTTTGTTGGCCTTTGTTTACAGCGTGTAACAATGCAGGTTGGATGACATTTTTTGTGGTATGGCACAAGGAATAAAGTAACATGACGGAAAATTTAAGGTTGTTTCATTTGTTTTTATCAACTACAATTTAGCCCTTGACTGCAATCTCACCTGATGGTAAGTGATGATGCAGTAAGATGATAGTGGGCTTTAGGGATATTTCAGTTATATTAAACCCATGCCTCTAATCGGATTCTACACTGCATTGTACCGGAACGCTAAATCGCTTGGCGGTACGTCTTTGCCGGTAGGGTGGTAACTAGCTACGGCCGAAGCCTCCCACCAGACCAGACCAGAGAAAATTCAGAAATTATAACCCAAATTGACCCTGCCGGGAATCGAACCCAGGACCTCCCCCGTTAAGGCAACAGCGCTCAACACTGCGCCAGGGAGGTCGTCATAAACTTACTCACAGGGAATTTTGACAAGAATAATTCAATGTAATAGGTAAGTCAGTGTAATTCTTGTTACATTACAGTACGCATGTGTTTTGTGTTTTAGGTAAATTTTTTTTTTTTTTTTCATTTTAAAAAGAGCAACTGGTGAGGTTCTTGCCGTTACTTCTCAGTAGCTTCGTTCTGAACCGTTGGTAGAGTCACGACATTTCATATCTGGCACAAGTTGTCCTACGTGAAATAAATCATTTCCTTTATTTCATAGTTATTCATTCATTCATTTTATTTCATAGTTATCCTGCAAAATATTATGTGTGTAAAGCCCAAATTATATGTCTAAATAATAATTAATTTGTCACGACAGTAATATGTTTTTTTCGTTTGTTACGAGTCACGACGTGCAATTAGAAGTCTACGGATTGTGAGAAAACACATCCGTTTGTATTCATTTACCTCAAACTTCCGGCTTTCATGCATTAATTGCTAGAATATTGCGGCGAGAGCGCCCAAGCGTCATGTTTACCCGTTGTCTTAGGTGATCGATAACAGCGACGCGACTCAACGCGACGCGATACAACTGTATAGAAAATGACAAACTTACGTCAAAATTGGCTGAAAAAATAGGCCGTTAAAGCGTAGCGGACAGACAGACACATTTTCGCTTTTATAATGAAAGTTTGGAAGTGTGGATAATTTACAAGATTTTGCCCGGAGCGACTTCTTCCGCGTAATTTTTTTTTTTGATCATTCGTGCTAAAAAGTAGGTACCTATTCCACGTTCTTAATGGAGATGAAACCTATCTCTGTACCTAATTACGTCAAAATCGGTTGAATAGCTAATGGTTCGTGCTAGGGAAGGCTTTTTATTCAAGTTTAAAATTAACAGAGAATATGCTATGGCTTTCGGATTTATCGAATGACCGGGAAATCAAATCTAGATCTTTACTATTCACAGTTGAACAGGACTACTGGACCAACGAGGCACATCTAAATCTAAATATATAGAAGGAAAACGTGACTGACTGAATGACCGACAGCCCATCAACGCATAGCTCAATCCACTGAACGAACCGGGCTGAAATCTGGCATGCAAACAGCTATTACGACGTAGACATCCGCTAAGAAAGGATTTTTGAAAATTCAACTACTAAGGGCTAATACTACTACTAATAGGGCTTTAAAGCTTGTTTAATCCACGCGGACGAAGTCGCGGGCATAAGCTAGTTTTTCTATAATGGAACGGCATTGAAGACCGTCATAAATTCAAGAAAAATGAATCAACCCCCATTATGTTCTGAAAGCTTTCGCGTATAAATTCATTCGCCCCTTCCTTTAGACCTATGGCAGCGATAAGATCCCGGGTCTCGCCGATTCTAAGCCTCCATTCAAATACAAAAGTCTATTATTTTTCGTTATCATACGAATTTGAATATAGTCAAGAAGATTCGAAATATATTCGATGTTCTCACGAATTTGAAATGGAGAACACGTTGTTAGTGGAATGGAATTTGATTTCCATAATATACTCAATACTCTATTTTTTTATTTTTTTATTATAGGACATCCAACAGGTTACAATAGAATAACAGGAAAAATAAAGTTAGTTAAAAGAATAATATGCATTATTGTAAACCCACTTAGAGACTGCCACAGCTTGCAATATTATATTAAAACACACTAGGAGTCGGAGAAAAAAGAAATAAAAGAGGAAAAGATAAAGAATAAAATAAAAAATAAGCTAACTAATAATAATTAACTTAAATTAGCTGTGATAAGATCCAGCAAGCCGTAGCAGACACCTAACCGGATCTAGGTCCGTTACACAAAAAACAAAAACAAACAAAAAACAATTGAATGATAAGAATATTATAACAATACAAATTATAGCTTTTACTTAAAATACAGGAACTGATTATGACGTAAGCAGAACAATAAATCAATATAACACAAGTTAAAAGTTAAAAATAGATTCGTTACTATATTGATATTTAAAGTAATCCGTTCATCCTTCTTCTTCTAATTTTAGGGTGGTTATCGCCAATTATATCAATGTCTATTTCCTTGCTTATTTTATTGTAAAACGTCAAGAACCTAATGATAGGCCATGAATTCCTTAAGTTAGTTTTAGAGCAACCAGATTTGAATGGCAAGTAGTTCTTAACTCGACTGTACGACCTATGTATTCGTACAGAAATTTTATTTAGTAAATTAGATGCGTCAAGGGTCTCGTTCAGTAATTTATGCAGAAAACCTAAATCTAGAAGCTTTCTACGGTCTGAAAGGGTCAATAAATTGTAGTGTTGCAATCTAGAATAATAACTAGTTTTTAGAGTTTTTATGAAACGACCTATCTCCGAAACAAACATGGTGCAAGAAGCGCTTTTGTATACGTTCTATCCTCATAGAATGTACATTATACTGAGGATTCCAAGCAACAGAATCATACTACAGAATACTCCTCATCAGCGCATTAAATTTTTACTAGCGATCCGCCCTGGCTTCGCACGGGTAACACTATTAATCCTAATAGTCTATACTCAATATAGCCAGTGGGCTGTGGGCAGGTTTTACATTTTAATATATCATTGCAAGAGTACGCCCCGTCCGTGAGGACGCCACAGCCGCCAGCTCGCAGATTATGAGGTATTTAATCTGAGCGCCGGCCGCAGTCGCGCCATTTTCCCTTGCACGTTACATTATTTCTATGATATCTCATAATATATTCATCTAAATTAATAGCTGCAAAATACAATTTTGAATATCGGTTAAGTAGTTTTTGACTTTATCCATTACAAACAAACAAACTTTCCTCTTTATAATATTAGTTTAGGCATGTAGGCCCTATAGGTGTCTCATAAGTTACGTCATGTTATTATAGTCTTTGATAAGGAGGTAGGTTACATCCCGGAGAAGGACTTTACTATGAGGTCTTCCCAAATCTTTCTTGAAAAAGGAATTCATTATTTTCTTTGTAAAAATTCCCATTTAGTTAACTTGGTATAAAAAGTTAAGCTCCCTCATGATGTAATGCTTCGTTAGGGGAAGTCAACGTAAACAGGCATTAGTCACGTCTTAACATAAATCTAAACGAGAAAATTTTACAAACAAGTTACGTTAATGAAAATGTATGATAATCTCCTTTCTTTTAGTAATGACTAGATGATGCCCGCGACTTCATCCGCATGGATGAATTTGCTTTGATTCGCGCGGGAACTTAATTTTCCGGGATAAAAAGTAGCCTATGTCCTTCCCCGGGATATACCATACCTCTGTACCAAATTTTATCAAAATCGGTTGAACAGTGAAAGCGTGAAAAGATGAGCAGTGAAAGCATAGCAGATAGACAGACACACTTACGCATTAATAATATTCCATTCGCATTAAAATATATTTTGATTCCCATGGATTAAATGAAGCCTATGTATTAATTCTGGTTAGAATCTATCTCCATTCCAAAGGACTTGACCGGTGGAACTATGGCAGCTTGCCTAGGTGTCAAAAATCAATGTTCAGCAATGATTTCTTTATTATTGTAATTGTAATATTTCACTGTTTTCAGATTAAAAAGTTTCAGGAGTCTGAAGGCTCGGAAAACTGCGAAAATGAACAAAAAAGTTTCACCAAAAGACTGCTTTCCCACACTAGATGGCGCTATTTATTGTGTTAAGCGAGTCTAAAAAAATATTTTCAAGTATTATTTCTTTATTATTGTAATTGTTATATTTTATAGTTTCAAATAAAAAAGTTTCAGGAGTCTGAAGGCTCTGAAAACTGAGAAAATAGATAAAAAAAGTTTCACCAAAAACTGCTTTCCCACACTAGATGGCGCTAGTTATTGTGGTGAGCCTAGAAAATATTTTTAAGTATTGCTCACTACTTTTCGTTAACAAGTTCAACTATTCGACCACAGATGGCAGCATATGCAATGTGACAGGGCGTTCCTTTAAACGTAGTATTTCAAAATGCTTTGTTCGATCGATTAGTTTGAGACTTGTCAAAAAATAAAAATAATTATAAACAAAACATACATTTCCTTTTCATTACTATTTAATTGATCAAAAATAAATCATTCCTAATATAATAACTAAGGTACTTAAATGGTATTCATGTAGGGTTACAAGATTATTATTAGGCATGGATATAATGGAACGTCAAAATGGAGTAGTGCTTAAAGAGGAAAGCGGACGCTCAAGATTTAAACAATAAACGTACTGTTTTTTTTTGTCATTTGAACCCCGACCTTACTTGGAATAATAAATCCATAATAATTTCGTTTTGAATTTTTAAACCTTACTGTAAAAACGGAAATCCTGTGCATTGTCCCGAATCGGAGGGCAATTACTGGTCATGTCCTTTCTGCCAAATCGGTTCGTTCATTCTGTCGTGAGTAACAAACATATTTTAGTCCGCACAAGTACAAAATATATACAACTAGCTGTTGCCCGCTACTTCGTCCACGTGGATTGAGGACTTTTTGGTGTTTTTGTTTGGAATTTTCCGGGATAAACAGTGTGTTTGTGTGTGTATCTCTGTGTTATTTCAGACTATAAACTATCTCCGTGCCAAAATTCATCCAGATCCCTTGAACCCTTCTAGCGTCATAAAGTAACAAACATCCATCCAAACTTTTGCATTCATAACACTAAGTATAGAACAGAAATGAGAGTGCATTTTGGCTCCCTTTCGGTTGGGATTTCAATGGTTCATAGTTTCCAACGAATCAGAAATCCAACTCCAAGTACAGAACTTGCACGGAGCCGTAATTGAAAACGTAATAAAAAACACAAAGCTAACGTTCCGCTCACAGCTCACGTGGCTTGATTGAAAACCTATGATTGATGATAGCAGATGCATTTGAAATAAAAATAACCATGTGAGTTTTAGACAAACGGCTAAAATAAATGTGTGGGTGTTGATCTCTGAAATTGAACTTTTTTATAGATCACTCTTTGTTTTTTAAGGTTCCGTACCTCCCAAGGAAAAAAACGGAACCCTTATAGGATCACTTTGTTGTCCGTCCGTCTGTGTGTCAAAACCCTTTTTCTCAGTAACGCATGGAGGTATCAAGCTGAAGTTCATATCAAATACTCAGGTTTACTGTCCCTTGGAGCTGAAATTGAGAAAAGCATAAATTTTCAGTTACATCATTTAGTAAAAATATTTTTATGCAAATTTTCGACACTCGCAAGGGAATCAAAACCTACAGGGTACTTCCCGTGAACTCAGAATCTTGAAATTTGGTACGAAGCAACGGCTTTTAGCACAGTTAAAGGAAAAATTACGAAAAGCATACATTTTTAGTCACATCATATAATAAAAATATTTTCAATAATTTTAAACTTACTACAGGTTTGCAGGGAACCCTCGGTGCGCGAGTCTGAATCGCATTTGACCGAATTTTTAATTTATGTACTTGGGCTGTATTTAATCACGCTTGTATGATGTTTTAACTAGAAAATGAATGGGTGTTCTTAGTTTGAAGCGTGCGATAAAGCCGCGGGTTTGGTGCCGTAGTACCATCGCTTAGAGCAACATTATTTTAAAATTGAACTTTAATATGACTTACATTGATGCCCTAAAATATATACTATAATATTATAAATGCGAAAGTTTTGATGGATGGATGGATGTATGGATAGATGTTTGTTACTCAATGATGCCAGAATGGCTGAACGGATCTGCATGTTTTTCACAGAGATACGTTATAGTCTGGAGATCAATTAGGAGTATGGTTTAAATATAACAGCCATACCCCGTACAAGTTGGCCCGTTACCTAGACTGTATCATCACTTATCACCAGTTGAGATCGCAGTCAAAGGCTGCAGGGGAAAAATGTTATCCGATTGATCGATATGATTGCTAAACTGTGAGAGTGATATGCCATCCTTGTTTACATTTTGCCCCCAATGGATTTCAGCCCATCGTTAGTTTGCTTGTATTCGCTTTAGTAATTTATTTGGTTGTATACGGTCGCAATTTATTACTTCTAGTGTTGTTTTTATTGGCTTTAGCAGTTTGAGGTCAACCTATTTGTTCGGCATGATATTAGACGACCTCCGTGGCGCAAGTTTGAGCGCTGCTGCCTTAACGTGCGGAAGTCCCGGGTTCGATCCCCAGCAGGGTTTGCAAATGTATAATTTCTGAATTTTCCCCGGTCTGGCCTGGTGGGAGGCTTCGGCCGTGGCTAGTTACTACCCTACCGGTAAAGACGTGCTGCCAAGCGATTTAGTGTTCCGATACGATGCCGTGTAGAAACCGTATGGGGTTTAATATAACTGCCATGTCCCTAACAGGATAGCCCGCTACCATCTTTGACTGCAGCATCACTTACCATCAGGTGAGATCACAGTCAAGGGCTAACTTGTGGTGGATAAAAAAAAAGAAGATTAATTACTATGACCATTGTGTTTTTATTCCACTACAAGCTAAAGGGGTATTACACTGCTCTTTTCACAGGGACCCTTACAGTTGAATCAGTGTAGTGTAGTAAGATTTAGGGAGTAAGGGTCCCTAAATTGGTCCTTATTGCTGTGTAATAAGCTCTGGGGCCCTGTAAAAAGTGCAGTGTAATAGTCCTATTAGACCTTGACCCCGATCATAATACCATCGATCGAAATATAATCATAAGTGGCGTAAGTTTTCCTAGGTACGTGAAATAAATAAATCATTTCATTTCATAATAAATCTTTTTTTGACTGTGGCACGTAAGTCTGTTTGCTGGAAGTTTATTTTTATTTTTATTATCTTACTACCTTACTTGTAACTAATATTATAAAGGCGAAAGTTTGGGTGGATATATGGATGTATGGATATTGCTTCTCAATCACGCCCCAACGGCTGAACGAATCTGGCTGTTTGGCACAGAGATAGATTATAGTCTGGAATAGCACTTAAGATACTTTTTATCCCGGAAATTTATAGAGTTCCCGCGGGAACCTAAAAACCTCAAACCATACAGACGATGTCGCGGGCATTCACTAGTATGTAACACTTCATCTTATTATTATATTTTTTTGTAATATTAAAGCATGTTACGCATATTATTTGCACGCTACACTGTGGTAGGATACAAAAAACTTTTATAATTATTGTAACACCTTTTTGTACCTACAGTATTCACAAATAAATAAATGAAACGAAATGAAATAATAGTATATTGTGATACAAGGGTGGAAAGTAGGTTATTGCAAACGAGCTGTCATTAATAAGCCCGAGCCGAAGGTGAGGGTTTTTAATGTCACGAGTTTGCAATAACCTTCACACCCGTGTATCACGCGACGTTTTTCAATACAGTTGTGGGAAATAGTAATAAACAAATCAAAGAATTACAAGTTTATTTCAACATACATACGTACATAGTACTTAATTAATTCTGGAAATTGAGAGTAAAGCTTGGGCAATTACTAAAATTCGCAAGTGCGCAAAATTCCATCTTGCGCAGTTTTCGCCTCAGATAAAATATCTGGTGGAGTTAATTCCATTTCATCATTAGTACTAGAACTCATATTAACAAAAATATAATCAATTTATCACATAAAAAATAAAAAAATTCAGCAAATGGCGCGTATTTACACGGAAGTATTTCTTTTTTCAACGAAACTAGGCTACGGGTTCGTACCTACGCGTATACAGCCTATTCGATATTTGTCAAATGTTGAAAATAATTAAATTTAAACTGGTAATTAAATATAATCAACAACTATTTAAAAGAATTTTGGAAATTCAATGCTAAAACGTACGGATTCATTCATTTTTCCTCGTAAAAAGCCTATCCGATTATATTCTATATATGAAAACTCCTTGCTATTAAACTTTTTTAATTGACTTGGAAAATTTAAAACTAAACTGGAAAAGTAAGTGTCGAGCTTGTAAAAGTAAGTCACGACCGACTTATATGGTCGATGTATTTAGCCACGTGACCTGTCCACTTCCATTTTTTTTGTAGCGAGAATACAACGTCAGTCACTTTGTTAAACGCCTGCCTGAAAAAAGGAGTATATTGTTTTCAGGGTTCATGTACATACATGAACCCTGAAAACAATATACTCCTGGTGGAAAACAATATGGAAAACAATATGGTGGAATATACAAACTCACATACATACATACATAGGTATGTATGTGAGTTTGTATATTCCACCATAACTTCTACACGCCTGAACCGATTTTAATAAATGTGGTATCTTTAGAATACCTAGCTTATTCCGAGTGACATAAGATTCTATTTAACTAGATTAATTTTGATTTTTAACTTTTTAGTTCGTTTTTTGGCTGGGCAGTCGTGTTTTTTTTTTTTTAAATTATGTCTTGTGGCAGATGTTGTACAGGAATTCTACCAAAATTTCAAATTTATTTGTCGATTAAAAGTAACTCTGAGATGGCGCAATCGGCCCTTAGTTAAAGCTTGAATGAGTGTCTAACTATTATATATTTTAATTAAGTTAATTATAAACTCCCACCTGCTAAATCATAATTAATTTGGAATAATATTTTCAAAAAGTTAGCATTGATTAATTTTCTGAACCGTTTTAGCTTAATATAAAATTTATTGGGTTAATTTTCTGAAAGTTCTTAAGAAGTGTGCTTAAAAAGTTCTCAAGTTTAGTGGAATGGATGGCCGCCGATTCTTTTCTTTTAAAACGCGTTTTCTACGGGAGCCTGATTCATCCGTTACCGTCGATTCATCATGGCCACGATAAGACCGTAAGGGTTGGTTCACAATGTAAGAACGTGTTTTACATACAAAGCTTATCGGGTAGTGAGACTTTCATATTATTTAACTAGATGATGCCCGCGTCCGCGTGGATAAGGGTTTATTGATTCCCGCGGGAACTCCTTAAGTTTCCGGGATAATAAACCTGTGTCTTTTTCCAGGATCTAAGCTATCTCTATACAAAATTTCATCAAAATTGGTTGGAAAGATGGACCTTTAAACCGTAGCATACAGATAGATGACACACTTTCGCATTTACAATATTAGTATGGATTAGTAAAACTAATGTGTGAAATCTAGTAAATAATTAAGGGTCGCTTGCACAACTGATTTATAGTCGTACCAACTTATCTGGCCTGGTGACTAAAATTGGAACTAATTATATGCCTGTTTAGTTTTTGTTTTTATATTTTTTAATTATTTACTAGCGACGCCGTTACCGGGTCAGTTAATTTTGTGGGACTATAGTAAATTTTACTAAAGAAGGTTGCGGGCGGCGGTATGAGGTAGGCGGAGAATGGGGTTGGTGGCGCTCCTAACGTTAAAGGCCTATGTCCAGCTGTGGATGCATACGGGCTTATGGATGGCTGATGGATGAATAGTAAATTTAGCATTGCTGTCACTTTTTGGCAAGAGCATATTGCTGCTACCAAAATGTGATAGCATTAAAAAAACGAGTGTGCTTTAAACCACACGACTGAAGTAAAACTAAGTAGCTCACTATGAGAAAAAGAGAGAAAGAAAATGTGTGCTCGCACCTCTCTCTCTTGCCCCTACAATAATATACGAAACGTAACTCTCTATCTTTCTATCTTCACTAACTTACACCTCCCTTACAACTTCCGTTCGCCTCGCCTGATCAAACTTTCACGCATTTACATGCTTACTCCCCAAGTCAAGCGTGCGTAAAGAAGTTTTACTTCAAAAAGTAACTAAATCAATTTATGAGTACTTGTGCCTGGTGGGCCTAAATGTCTTACTAGACTCTTTACAGTGTGAAGCAGCCCTAAGCCCTAGCCAGCTTCGACCAGATACCTCCCTACAAAGTTCTCGCTTTCTTTTACGCTTTGCATTTGAATGGAATGATACGGAATTGAGAAATTTGATACGTTTCTTCAACGTTCTTTTACGTGATCCGATAAAGAAACACACGGTATTCATGAAAAGGAATCTTATTTTCTAAGGTATAAGCCTGTCTTTGTTTTGAAGTTGATTCTAACACTGTACATTATTATACTCTTCTATTGCCAAGTAGATGCTATCAAATATTTCCCTGGTCTATCCTGGTGGGAGGCTTCCGCCGTGGCTAGTTACCACCCTACCGGCAAAGACGTGCCGCAAAGTGATTAAGCGTTCCGGTACGATGCCGCGTAGAAACCGAACAGGGGTATGGGTAAAATATAACTGCCTGCCCTTAACAGGTTAGCCCGCTACCATCCTTGACTGCATCATCACTTACCATCAGGTGAGACCGCAGTCAACGACTAACTTGTAGTGGACAAAAAAAAAGATAATATGTGTACCTTAGTCAGGGACCATGTGTCGAATCTACACATAGGTACTTATAATAAACATCTTATGTATATGAGCAATGGTCATACAAGACTTATGATTTCCAACCATGTACCCAGTTATTACTAGGAGTGTTGTTTCGAGTTCGGTTTCGCACATTGTTTTCTCGTTATTTTCATTTGTCGTTATTTATTAGTTCTGACAGTCACGAAACACTCGATGATTGGGACTAAAGGAAAACTGAAACTCCCCGACGTGAGGGGAAAATAAACAAGAAGGATTGATTTATTTCATTAATATAACAACAGTGTTTATTTTTTCCTCGTGACTTCGTAGTGTATTTGTTTGATTTGCCTTATTTTCTTGATGGACATCTGTTTTTCCTGTTTATTGAGAATCATGTAGAAATTATTTACCATTGATGTAGCAATATAATATATAAATGGATCCTGGGCTAAAATAAAAACTGAGTATATCTATATTTTATTAAGATTTTGCCTAATAACATTACTGAGTGTGAGTGAAACGAAACGTGCCTGTTTATTGGATTATGAACGCGACATTAAGTTCAAATTGCCAAATGAAACCGCTTGACTCAAGCTCAGCTAAGTAACTATTAGTACAACGTACTATTGCCTATTCTGTGATATTAGGTGGGTAAATCTTATTAAATTTTTGCCTATTAGCATTACTGAGTGTGAGTGCAACGAAACGTGTCTGTTTATTGGAATATGAACGCGCCACTAAGGTCAAATTTTTATTTTTTATCGGATATTACCATGGGGAGTGTGCTCTGGAACTTCACAACCTTGTTTCCCTTTCTCCGTTCTACCACAGAACAGTGAGAAACCGTGAGCGTTGGCACCCTTATGTGGTTGACGTTAAATTTGCTTGTACGAAGCGTTTGTGCTCGACGTTTCTGATACGAACCGTTAGGGTGTTTTTTTTTTTTTTTTTTTTTTTTTTTTTTTTTTTTTTTTATACTTGTACCTCCAACATGGGGGAAGGAGACTTTATTTACAGTTTAATTACTACTCTTTCATTCTAGTTCTATCATTTATGCCTCTCGCACTTTCGTTCTTCATACCGTTTCTTTCTTTCATCCATCTACATGCACACTGTGGGTAAATTCCCATCTACTTTAACTACACTACTTTGGGATTGACTGGGGATGTGACTGGGGATGTGACTGGGGTTGGGGTAACAAGCTTTTATTTTTATTTACAAATTTCTTATCCTATTTTTAACAAAAATTTTATTCTTACAATTTAAACCAAACTATGTTCCTACAATTAATTACAGTTACTTATATGTTATTACAAATATACTCACTATATCTACATAACATATTATTTTACACCTTATTTCTATCATTAACAATTATACATAATTTTTTACAAAATTCCAGGAAACAGTCTCTGTATTTAACATTTTTGATGATCTCTGAGACTGTAATTCTGTTCAATTTAGTTCCAATTTGGCATTCTACGTTATACCTATCATAGTCGTGGGCAGGGCAGTCCAGAATGACGTGGAGGACAGACTCGGAACATCCAGGGTCGCAGACACACGACGGACTCTCCTTGCACTTGAAGCGGTGCAAGTACTCGGAGAATCCGCCGTGCCCCGTTAACACCTGGGTCACAAATCTGTCCACCTTTACTTTGCCGATGATCCTGTATGCGGCTATCGCATCAGGGAAGAAAACCCTGGTGACTCCTGCCGTTTCACCAGCTCGGTACCGCTGGTTCCATTCATCAAGCGATTGCATACGAATGCTTCGCTTGATGAATGAAACCGGGCAGCTATCGTAATCAAAAGCGCGCTTTGACTTTAACGCAGCTTCCTTGGCCAGATAGTCGGCACGTTCGTTGCCCTCTAGCCCTGCGTGGGCTTTGATCCAGAACAAACTTACATGTTTGTCCCGGAGCAAAGCCCTGCGCAGATGGTCCCGCGCTTCGACGGCCAGGGGATGAAGGGCCTCCGGATTAATTACCGTTTGAAGTGCCGACAAGGAGTCAGAATAAATTCCAACTGATCTGGTCAAGTTGTCTGCGGCCATCCGCATCGCCCTGCATATCGCCAGGAGTTCCGCCTGGTAGACCGTGCAAAAAGACGGCAAAGCAAGCTTGAGGGTTTTGGTTTCGGCGGCTCCACTCCATACGGATAGTGCCGCGCCCACCTTGCCCTCAATCTTGCTGCCGTCTGTGAAGATGTTAAAATCATGGCTGTTATTGTCCATGAGTTGTTCCTGGTCCACCAGACACTTGAACTCCAAGTCGATATGCTGAGCAGGATGCGGGGACTGCAAAGCCGAGGACATCCGCTCCACCTCCCGATCTCCTATTGCATGCTGGGGCACCCCTCTCCTCGCGCCGTACAGGGCCGCGGCTTCGCGGATGCGCAAGTCGAGAGGGAGTATCCCGGCGAGCAACAGCGCCGAGTTCAGAGAGGTGGTGCGGTATGCCCTACACAGCTTCTGCGCAAAGCCTCGCTGGACCACGTTTAACTGCTTGCGAATACCAAGCTTATCCACGGCTGGTGCCCAAACGGCAGCCGCATACAGCATCACGGGCTCTACCACCGCTCTATATATAGCGCGGATGACTTCGGGGTGGAGGCCCCAGCTCGCCTTCGCAGCTCTTGCAAGCTGGGAATAAAAGGCGATGGCCTTTTTGCATACATTCGAGACGTGCGTGTTGAATGTGAGGCGCTGGTCCAAGACAACTCCCAGTAGTCTGAGTTCTTTGACCATGCCAATGTCGACCCCTCCCATGTGGAGACGTGGGGTGTCATGCTTCAGTTTGCGCGTGATCACCATCGCACTGGTCTTATGCGGCGCAAATCTCAGCTTGTTAAGGACTCCCCACTTCCTCACATGTTCGAGGGCGGCATTGGCACGGTGTTCGATCTCATGAGCCGTCTCTCCCTCAAAGACCAGCACCACGTCGTCAGCGAATGCCTGCACATAATGGTTTTTGGCCTCCAACTCCCGAAGCAATGGATCCAGCAGCAGGTTCCATAGAATCGGCCCGCCGATAGACCCCTGCACGCAACCCTTCCCGGTTTCCCTTGTGTGCTCTTCCCCACAAAAGCGTGCTCTAACATGTCTGTCTGTCTGTCTGTCGCTTAGGGTGTGGAACACCCTCCCAGCGCACGTGTTTCCTGCCACTTATAACTTAAGTACCTTTAAGGCAAGAGTGAATTGGCATCTTCTAGGCAAGCGCGCTCCAACCTAGGCCTCATCATTGCTTTGCACTAAGCATGATTGTCGTCAAGCGCAAGCCTATCACGAAAAAAAATGTCAAATGAAACCTTAAGGTCAGTTAAGTAACTATTTGTACAACGTACTATTCTGTGCTATTAAATGAGTAACTGCCGCGTTGGTCTACACTAGTGGTTAGCATGTTCGAGTCCCAGTACGGGCCATGACTAAGTGTTGGGTTTTTCTGACTAGAAATTTTCAGAACTAGCCCGGAGTTAGGAAGTTGGCGGTGTTTCACCCCCGTGTCTCGGATAGCACGTTAAGCCGTCGGTCCCTGTTATTATCTCTAAAGTCGTCAAATACCGCCAAACCGCATTGGAGCAGCGTGGTGGGTCTAGGCTCTAATTCTCTTTCTCCTATGAGAGCGGAGGCGTGTGCCCAGCAGTGGGACGTTAATGGGCTGTAGTGTTATAATTAGTTAGGTAACTATTAGGAAGGTAAGTAAAGCTAGCAGTCAATACCTTTAAGAGAACTATAGTTTACTAACTGCAAATGCTACGGATTATGGACGATAAGCGTTAGAATAGAAGATCAATGAAAGGTTTTAAATTTGAAAATTAAATCGGGCCAGTGGATTTCAGAATTTCGAGCCAATAATTCAAACGTATTCGGTATTTGGCGAGCATTAATCAAACTCGGTATACTAGCGCGCGCCAAACAGGTCAGCACGGAGCTGTGGAGCTGTGGAGCTAGTCGAGTCAATACAAAGTGTACAGAGCGGAACACTGGCTCCCAGAGGTGATACACGATTGCGGTTTACATTTTAACCGGAATAATAACCAGCTCTGGCCGGTCTGTGTAGCGTGACGGATAAAATATAACAAATTCGTTGGCCAAACCCGATTTTCAGACAAAATTCATACTAATATTATGAAATATGCAAAACTGAATCCATTAACTAAGTAAGACCAGACAAACAAACCTATAATCATATTATAAATGCGAAAGTTTGGATGGATAGGTGGATGTTTGTTACTCAATCACGCCAGAACGACTGAACGGATCTGAATGAAATTGGGCACAGAGATAGATTACAGTCTAACATAACACATAGGCTATTTTTTATCTCAGAAAATAAAAAAGTTCCTGCCAAAAAACTTCATTCCACGCGGATGAAGTCGCGGGTATCAGCTAGTTCAAATATATAAATGGAAAAGGTGACCAGTCACTCACCTTAGATTCAGCGCTTAGTTTCAATCGACTGACTGATCTATCAACGCACAGGACAGATCGGACTGAAATTTAGCATGCAGATAGCTATGATGACGTGGGCATCCGCAATGATTTTTGAAAATTCTATCCCTAAGGGGTCAAAATACAGCTTTGAAAGCAGCAACTAGTTAAAGATATTATAATTAAACTAGCTGATGCCCGCAGCTTCGTCCGCGTGGATTGAGGTTTTTCGGTTCCCGTGGGAACTCTTTAACTTTCGATGATTAAAAGTAGCCTATGTATTACTCCAGACTATAGTCTATTTCTGTGCCAAATTTCATCCAGATCCGTTTAGCCGTTCTGGCGTGATTGAGGAACAAACATCCATCCATCGTTCCATACATCCATTCACCCAAACCTTCGCATTAATAATATTAGTATAGATTACCTCTGCCAGGATTCGAAACGGAGGCTTTCCATTTATAAAACTACAGCTAACCAGGGAGGTCTTCAAAACCGTTGTCTCGTGTCGTATCCAATTGAAATTCTACAAAATAACAAGCGATTCTTAGAATTATATCTTCTACTAAAATAACAAAAAAGACTAGTAGAAAATCATTCCAGTGAAGTGGCAACCTTGACCCAAAAGTAGATGTGGAAAACAGCTTTAAAAAGCTTTGATGTTGTGTTTTTAGAGTTTCTAACATAGAATTTTTTATTTTGTTTGGTAAAAAAGTATGAGTTTGCCTATACCTATACCTAAGTGTGGGTGGGTAGTCGTGAGTTTGTGTATTGTGTATTTTTACATAACTGCCCAAAAAGAGTATGTAATGTTTTCAGGGTTTCTGTATATAATAATATGTATGTATGTCAATTTATTAATTCCACTTTATGTTCTTAATGCCTAACAAATTAGGATGTATTGTTAGAATCCTTACGTCATCCCGAATAACATTGGCTGTAATTTTTTTGAAACAAATTGTATATGGCAGGGCGGTCGTGTTTATTATTATTATTACTTTAATAAATTTTACTTGTTTGTTCGTTATAATGAACGAAGACTTTGCTTTTGGAACTACTACACTGAAATTCATAAAGACTTGAGCTTACTGAAAGTTCAGCTAGTAAATTGTGAATAATTACTAGCTGATGCCCGCGACTTCGTCCGCGTGAAGTGAGGTTTATTGGTTCCCGCCGGAACTCTTTAATTTTCCATGATAAAGTCTATGTGCTATGCCAGATTATAATCTATCTCTGGCTGATGCCTGCGACTTCGTCCGTGTGGATTGAGGATTTTTGTTCCTGCGGGAACTCTTTAATTTTCCGGGCTAAAAAGTATCCTTTGTCCGTCTCCTGTTTCTAAGCTACCCCCCCCACCAATTTTCAGCCAAATCGGTTCTGCTGTTCTTGAGTTATAAATAGTGTAACTAACACGAATTTCTTTTATATATATTATATATAAAGATTAGTATCCTTCCTAGTAAGGTACGGAACTCTCGGTGTGCAAGTCTAACTCGCACTTGACCAGTTTTCATTATCTCTGCTATAGCTTAGTATTTTCTTTCGTTTAAAGAGTTTTTGCTCGTTTCTTTAGAAATACTTTTTACCCACGCTAGGCGAGGGACTTATTAATTCAGTGAATGGCCGCTCCGCTTTAACGCTAATCGGTAAACAGGTGTTTTTCATTTGGAGATCCTTATTTTCTTCGCTAAGAGTTGCTTTACTGTAATTTTTCTGAAACATTTTATTCAGCTTGGGTTGTAGTAAAATCATATAGTTACTAGTGTAAGCGACAATCCAGAAGTAGGTATTATTGAGACACTATTTATATATTTGTCTCTCATTTGGAACTTGCACGAGCGAATGGTCACAACGTGTATCGGTTCCACGGGAGATTTAATGCAATAAGATAAAAGTTAGCTAAACCGAATGACAATATTCATTTGATCTGACCACGATTGCTATTGTTAAGTTCTAAACCAAATTGCGATTTAAACGCAAAAATATTCAATAATCGCAGGAAACTGGCTTACCATCGTTCAAACACTCGTATTTATACTATTTTCAATGGCGTCCGTATCCGCAGATTAAATTGAATGACATGAAACGGGTCAAGTTGACAGATATTAGGTATACTTCCTGTTTCATGAGATATAATGACAAACAGTAACAATTCTAACACTAGTATTATAAATGCGAAAGTGTGTTTATTTATTTGTTTGTTGGTTTGTCCTTCAATCAATTTAATCAAAGAGATTGAATTAACGTGTTTTTTGCAGGAGTATACTTGAAGACTCCGGGTCTTCCACTATACTCATGAGTACTACTCATGAGTAGTATATAGACTACTTTAGGCTATAGGCTATAAAGGCAATTTTCCGGGTTAAACACGGAAAATTAAAGAGTTCCCGTGCGAATTAAAAACTAAAGTTCCACGCAGGCGAAGTAGCGGGCATTAAGTAGCTAGTATTGTAATAATATGTACGCACTTGGTTAGAACATTTAATCGATACATCTGTCTGTCTGTTATTAAAATCTAGATGGGCTTTCAGAAAACAAAGTTTTTTGTCCTGAAAAAGAATAGGAAAGCTAAAGTCTAGGCAAGGCTATGACCGGGCTGAAGGTGGTTTGATACGAAAGAAAGATATTCCTTCCTCTGACTAATATCCGGGCAAACATAATCACACCAATAAGATTTAATTATTCCACATACTTCTTACAGAAACCACAGTCAATATCCTGTGCTTTCCATTTTTATAAGACCGACTGTCTTATTACGCGCTTAATGAATGAATGAAATAGGTACTCAAGTAGGTACCTTTAGCCCGCCAACCCGCATTGGAGCAGCGTGGTGGATCTATGCTCTAATTCCCTCTCTCCTATGGGAGTCCTGTGCCCAGCAGTGGAACGTTAATGTTTTTGGTGGTGGTAAACAACGACATCTTCTGGTCTCATATTCTGGTAAACCAAAAAAGCTAAACTATAGTGGGACGTCCCGTGTTCGATTACTGGCAGGGACAATTTGGGAATATATATTTTCTGAATTTTTTCTTTTCTGGTCTGGGAGAGGCTTCGTCCGTGGCTAGTTACCACTAAGACAAATACGTACCACAAAGAGATTTACCGTTCCGGTATGATGCCGTGCAGAACCAATTGGGGGGTATGGTCGTACCGCTGACAGGTTAGCCCGCTACCATCTTAGGCTGCATCATCACAAGGGCTTACATGCAGTGAAATTAAAAAAAACACTTACTCAAGGCAATGATTTAATTAGTTCACATCAACCAGAATAGTATACACACAACAGACAATAAAGATGGGATCTTTCTAAGACAGTTGACCTTGCGCGCCTAATTCCATACATGGGGCTTACTATAAACACTCAAAGCAGTATTGTTCTTAAATGTCAGTTTTATATAACGTACCTTGATGTCCCTAAAATAAAGACTGTAATTCTGTAACAAGAGCGTTAACAATATTAAAATAATACTGCTAAAACAGATGGTAGTATGCCCCAAAAGCCTCTTAAAGACGCATCAAGTGACCGTTTGCCTCCATTATTGGTTGCGAAAGACCGTAAAAATAATATATCGATATTACTTGGCACGGTTGGCGCTTGTGTATTACTTTAGGGGCTTGGGACAGACTTTGTGATCGAACTTTGTCGATTTTGAAAATATGAGCGTCTTTTCTTTTGTGTGTATTGTGTAACTTTTGACCGCAATTTTGGCGCATTTTTATGCGGGCATAAATAATGGGAAATGCAAAACCTCTGTTCCGCAATGAATTACACATTGCTCTCTTGATTTTGGTATCGCTAATACAATATTTTTTTTAATCCTGTAGATACCTAGCTTAGAAAATAATTTCTGTAATTTGCAAAATTATGGTCTCCTGACCGAATTTCGGCCACGTCGGCCTACATCCAGAGAGATAAGCCATCTGCGCGGGATATATTACGGTGCACTTGGGCACTCTCTGTTCCTATACTCTCATAGCCCGATGGGATGGAAAACCCGACACGACCGGAGATAAATCAGGCAAAGGACCGACGGCTTTACGTACGTGCTCTCTGAAGCACGGGGGTGAAACACCGCCAACTTCCTCACTCCGGGCTCGTAGGTACTGAGAATTTCTTGTCAGAAAAACTCAATACTAGTTAAGGCCTGACCTGGGTCTCGTGCATGCTAACCACTAGACCAACGAGGCAGTCAATTTGCAAAATATTAATTAGCTTACAATTATGAAATAAGAATTAAATTACGCCCGAATAATCTGCACTAAAGAACAAAAGGATCACATTTCAAAAAGTAGGCAATATTAACTGAAATCACTAAGCCAATGTCCGACAGTAAAAAAAGAAAATGGCGGGCGTATGACGCTATTACATTAAATGGAGGCTTTAATAAAACGGGATCGCGGCCATCGCTCGCGCGGTCACTTTTTTACTTTATCTACGTTTGTGTCTCCCAGCGCATTAATACTTAATCTAGCCAAACGGCTGCTCGCGGCCAGTGACAGGGCATTAACTTAAGTATGTTTTGAGGAAACTGTAAGTGTTATGGCTTAAACAGACATAAAGCTCGTCGCGTGTTGAGTGCGCATCCATGTCTTAAGACACTCCGAAGAACCGAAATCTATTTCGTATCACTTTGTTCGCTTAGTTGACTGCTATTTTACACTGCGATATCACGGTGATATCATTTAACAAAAAACAAATGATAAATTTTTTATTTCACAGCCAACGTTTCACAATCAAAAAATTCATCTTTATACAAACAACTGGTTCTAAAATTATTCTCTGACAAACAAATATTTTATTATTTACATTAATTAAAACACTCATATCATAAAAACGTTTGATAAAATGTACTTTTATGGTAAGTAGGTATATGCTTTACTTACTCAATTTTAATAAAAATAACTAAGTATTGCCTACCTCTAAGATAGATCTGTCACCAAAACCGAATTAGCACACCCCGTCATCGTGTAGTCTTGTCTGCCCTTCCCCTCAAGTGTTTTTGTAAAGCGCGAAGCCATAAGCTCACGAAGAAGGTCCGAATGAAGCGAGCCTACGAGGCTGAGTGGAGCGAAATGAAGGTCGAGTGTCAACTAATTACCTAACTCATCTGACTAAACTGTCTTCAGTCTGCACATACCCTAGCCAAACGGTCGGCGATTCGCGCACAATGTGGTGACATTAACTTTTATAATATCCTTACAAAACTGTGAGTGCAAGTAAGAAAAATATTATTTTCTTATCATGGCGTCGTAACACGGTTTTATTGGCCATGAGGGCCGACCCGAAATACTAATGCTGTTATTAAAACTTTCTTGTTTTTCGCTAGGCTATATATACAATAGTTTACAGCTTGTTTTTGTTACAACATATACGATGTTTTAAGCTAAGGATTTATTTATCACGTCTCTTACTGGTTTTTTCAAAATGAAACTGGAGTGTTTCTAAATACCATACCTCAAAGAACCCACCAGTGCATACCTCAAAGAATTAAATCTTTGTACGATCAAAACCACCACCAGAGGCCGCAAAGCACGCAAAATTTCTATTTACTCATAATTTTAATTACTACTATACTCTGCAATCTGCTTTGGACCTTAGGATGAAGGGCTCTTCATCATAAGGTCCAAAACAGAGGCCCAATTGTCTAAGCAAATCGTAATCAAACTGTTTAAGGAGCTCATACATGCTATTTGATATGCAGGCATCTATGAAATCCATAAACAGGTCAAATTATTCGTTTGAGAAACGATTACGATTACGGTATCCTTACACAATCGGGGGGCAGGCGGCAGATGACGTAATCATGACTTACTCGTAAATCCATACTAATATTATAAATGCGAAAGTGTGTCTGTTTGTCTGCTAAGCTTTCACGGCCCATCTGTTCAACCGATTTTGATGATATTTAGTACAGAGATAGGTTGTATCCCGGGCTACATAGGCTATTTTTTATCCCGGAATATTTAAGAGTTCCCGCGGGAATCAAAAATATTTAACTCTTCAACCGATTTTGATGAAATTTGGTGTAGGGATCGTTTGTATCCCGGGGAAGGACATAGACGAAGTCGCGGGCATCATCTGGTTTCTGATATATCAAAGTAGTTTATTTTACTTGATCGTCAATAATATCGGTTTCATTTAAGAACCTACCCAACGCGCCCAATCCCCCTATTCTCTGGCTCATAATAAACAGATCTACATATTTTGTATCCATTGAAGGTTTGTCTTGAAATGTTATTTTTTATTACATAGCAAACCTTCAATGTATAAAATATATATGTCAGAGCGAGAAAATTGGAATGCTAGTCTGACTCAGAAGAAGCCCACTATGAACTTTATTCCAATGTAATAGAACAATAGATAGATAAATACTTTATGGCACACATGAAAAGTAGAAGGTAAAGTTAACTATAAACTAGGTAAACAAAGGCGGCCTTATTGCTTACTGAGCAATCTCTACCAGGCAACCGTTGGTGAGAGGATCGAATAAAATGTGTGGCACAATAGAATACACGTTATTATTAATATTTTATTTTATTTAGTACAGAAAACTTACAGCTACAACAGAAATGGATACATAAATAAAGAATAAGTATAACGCCAATTACAAGTTTTCACAGATAGAATTTACATGAGTTAAAAATAACTCGCAAAGGTGGAAAAATTAATATTAATAAATACTACATAGGAAGTAATTTAAAAAAAAAAGCTTGTAGTTAGGAAGATGAATTAATACAATAGAAAAACCACAGTAAACTAATAGTAGGAATAATTTAGACATTATTAATTAATAAGTACAAACTACTTCAACTAAGGCTAAGAGTCAAAGAAATAATATAAAACATAATAGACGTATTGTATATATTATACATTACATGTAAATAAAATACATAAATATAGATAACAATAATAATATTATACATATACATACACAAATTACACATATATAAATAAAATTAAATACGCATAGTAACGAATTACGTTAAAAGTATAATTAACTTTTTTATTATGGCATGACTTGCCTATGGAAATATTCTGTGAGACTATTTTTAAAAATAGATAAGGATTTGGAGTCTCTAGTATTAACAATTAAAACAATATGAGGTTTCAGACTCATTCCCAAGCTTCATCTATTAAATGCCCACGTTAATCAGTCTCTTTCTCCAGCAGGCGTAAGGGACGCTGTGGCGCGGTACCCAGTGCTGGTATTCGTGCACGGAGAGAGCTACGAGTGGAGCTCCGGGAACCCTTACGACGGCGCTGTCTTAGCGTCTCATGCGGGCCTGGTCGTTGTGACCATCAACTATCGACTGGGGATATTAGGTATGTGATCTTTTACACTTTCATTCATAATTCATAGTTCATAATTCATAGCTCATAATTCATATTTCGTTTATTGTCCAGAACATGGTAGGTACATTATAATATAGTTACATATTATAGATGTTACAATAAATACATAGTAGGTTCTGCATGTTCTACCGTAGCCGGTGTACAATTTTCAAGTTAACTATTTCATTATTATAAATAAGTTGTAAGCCCAGATTAATGGTTAAATAATTCTTACAGTCAAAAAATAAAAGTCAATATAAAGGTACAACAAAAAATATTTAAATCTTCTAATTAAATTATTTTATCTTAATCTTATGAGAATTAAATTCCCTGCATACAATTTTCATTATAATAATATTGTGAATGTCAATGGATGTAAAATTTATTGATCATTCAATTCATTAATTATTTAAATTCGAAAAATTCTTTAAGGTCATTAAGGTTATACATGTTAAGTCATTGGAATAACTTAGTTTAGCATAGCCCATTAAAGTCCCACTGCTGGGCACAGACCTCCACTCTCATAGGTGAGAGGGAATTAGAGCTTAGACCCACCACGCTGCTCCAATGCACCCGCATGGCGGACTTAATCGACTGTTATCACGTTAGTCACGGACCAACGGCTTAACGTGCTCTCCGAGGCACGGGGGTGAAATACCGCCAAACCGCCAACTCCGGGGTTGTACTGAAAATCTCTTGTCCGAAAAACCCAACACTAAACTATGGCCCGACCTGGGACTCAAACCCGGGACCTCGTCAGCCGCAGTCGTACATGTTAACCACTAGACCAACGAGGCAGTTATGGAAATCGATAAAAGTATGAATAATGGAAGCGAGTCAGGCCCTTAACAGTGAGGATTACTGCGCAGACAAATTTCTTGTGATAAATGAGAAAAACGCATAAACATTGACAGGATAATAGGTTATATTCATAGCAAAACATCCATTACCAAGCCAATGTTTTGAATGTGCCCATGGGGATGTTATGCGAGTAAATATTATTGGCCATTATACGAAGATTGAGCCCGTTACAAGACCAATAAATTTGATGGCCCGTCTGCCATAAACATTGCGTCTATAAGATTCATCTCATCTTGATTGTTGTAATAAAACGTGTCAAGTCAGGGTCAGGGCATATTGTGAGACCGTAAAAGAGTCTATCATACTCTATACTATACTATCGTATAAATAAGTCTGTTTGTCTACTACGCTTTCACGGCCCACCTGTTCAAACGGTTCACCTAGGTTCACGGGTCTAGATATTCTCGAACAAAGGACTTGACCGGTGGAACTATGGCAGCTTGCCTAGGTGTCAAAAATCAATGTTCAGCAATGATTTCTTTATTATTGTAATTGTAATATTTCACTGTTTTCAGATAAAAAAGTTTCAGGAGTCTGAAGGCTCGGAAAACTGCGAAAATGAACAAAAAAAGTTTCACCAAAAGACTGCTTTCCCACACTAGATGGCGCTATTTATTGTGTTGAGCGAGTCTAAAAAAATATTTTCAAGTATTATTTCTTTATTATTGTAATTTTTATATTTTATAGTTTTCAGATAAAAAAGTTTCAGGAGTCTGAAGGCTCTGAAAACTGAGAAAATAAACAAAAAAAGTTTCACCAAAAACTGCTTTCCCACACTAGATGGCGCTGTGTATTGTGGTGAGTCTAGGAAATATTTTTAAGTATTGCTCACTACTTTTGATTAACAAGTTCAACTATTTGATCACAGATGGCAGCATATGCAATGTGAAAGGGCGTTCCAGTTCAACTATTCGACCACAGATGGCGGCATATGCAATGTGAAAGGGCGTTCCTTTAAACGCAGTATTTCAAAATGCTATGTTCGATCTATTAGTTTGAGACTTGTCAAAAAATGAAAATAATTATAAACAAAACATACATTTCCTTTTCATTACTATTTAATTGATCAAAAATAAATCATTCATAATATAATGACTAAGTTACTTAAATGGTATTCATGTAGGGTTACAAGATTATTATTAGGCATGGATATAATGGAACGTCAAAATGGAGTAGTGCTTAAAGAGGAAAGCGGACGCTCAAGATTTAAACAATAAACGTACTGTTTTTTTTGTCATTTGAACCCTGACCTTATTTGGAATAATAAATCCATAATAATTTCGTTTTGAATTTTTAAACCTTACTGTAAAAACGGAAATCCTGTGCATTGTCCCGAATCGGAGGGCAATTACTGGTCATGTCCTTTCAAATATTGGATAGAAGCAACTTAAACAAATACTTTGCGGAAGTACATGATAGTGAAAGAATTAGAAGTTTAATTCGCTTTAAATATAATATACCACAATAGGTAAATCTATGTGGTACAGTGTGTATCTTGCGAATTGCTAATTATTCTCAACGCACGTTTCACTCTGACACCGGAGCATGTTCAGGAGATTTTGACTCTACAATGCACGATTGTATTGTACTTTACAATCGTCAAGCTGGATGCCTGGTCCTCTTCCACTACCCGTTATTCCAGGTCATTTCTGCCACGTACCCGCAAATTGTGGAATCAGCAGGTGACCCGCCTGCTCGTTTGCTCGCTAAACATATTTAAAAAAAAAAACTTTATATCAATCACTGGAATTCCAAACCACGACAAAAACAGAAAAACAGCGTGTAACAGGAAAAATTCATTAGCCCCAATCACTCCAGAACAAACAGTCGGACTTATCGATAAGAAACATGCGATATCGTGATTACGATTTGAACATGTTTTGACGATGTTCAAATGTTTTGGCCGTATTCGGAATTTTGATGGCGGATATTGAAATTTTAAGACGGATTCCAACATGGTCCTAATCATTCCAGGAATATTAAACTTGGATGAATAAGGAATAAACGTGTGCTTTTAATATTTCACGCGTAGCTACATCAATCGTCTACATGCTCATCGGATATTTGAATAACGAATATCGAATATTCAAACTTATTTCAATGCGTATTCCTCCGGCTGAGAAGACTGTGTTTTTCGCGCTTAAATTTAATAGAAAAGCGCGAACTTAAGTACTTAAATGTCTACATTTTGAAGTGAAACTTCTTTAGAATCGTTGTGTTTTGAAATTTCGAAAAAACGAAAAAGCGACAGTAAAAAGAGACAAACATATTCATAATATTTAGCCTGCGAGAGAATACAAGTTATATTTATTTCATTCTCTCATAGGCTACTTTTCTGAAGTTTCACTTCTGTCGTGCGTGAATTGCACACACACACTTTTTTCTCAATAGCAAGTATCTTGATCAATTGAGAATTTTAAGGATTTGTAAATGACTTTACATTAGGTAGGAAGTCTACTAACCCATACTTTCATACTAATATTATAAATGCGAAAGTATGTCTTGTAATTTGTCTGTCCGTGTGTTACGCAATCACGCCTAAACTACCGAACCGATTTAAATGAAATTTGGTACAGAGATAGTCTAGATCCTGAGAAACGACATAGGCTACTTTTTATCCCGGAAAATATAAGTGTTTCCGCAGGTATATTAAAAATTTGTCTCTTCAACAGATTTTGATGAAATATGGTATAGGGATAATTTGTATCCAGGTGAAACACAGTCTACTTTTTATCCCAGAAAATTAAAGAGTTCCCGCGAGAATAAAAAAACCTTAATCCAAGCGGATGAAGTCACGAGCATCATGTAGTGACTAGATGATGCTCACGACTTCTATGAATAGATTATAATAAATAGATAGACTAGATTCTAGTCTATCTATTTATTATAAGCGGTCCATCGCGAGTATCCCGATTACATTATTAATCTATACTAATTGTAATGTCCACTTATGATGTCCACTAATATTATAAATTGCGCAAGTTTGGATGGATGAATGTTTGTTACTAAATCACGCCAGAACAGCCGAACGGATCTGAATGTTTAGCACAGACATAGATTATAGTCCGGAATAACACATAGGCTTTTATCCCGGAAAATTAAATAGTTCCAGCGCAAATAAAAAAAACGTATGCCAGGCGAACGAAGTCGCGGCTATCATCTCGTGGGCTATAAATACTGTAAGTACTAACTTTTCATAGTCGGTCCAAAAACGTCAAATAAAATGCAATAACGAATCCTTGGTAAAAATACTCGAGCATTTCTTACTTAACAGAACTACAAAGAGACCCGAGGAAAATAATTTTCTTTCTCCTAAGTAAAAAGGTAAAGGACCTCCGCTCTAATAACCGCAAGTATTTCAAAATTACTTCGCAACTTGTTGTCTTTTAAAAGTTACCGAAATGATTGTCTCAAAGGGTGATATTCTGTTTTACTTTTGTTGATGTTCTACTTAGGAATGCACATAATAGCGGGCCGCATCAAAATATAAGTAAGAAAACATTTACCTACTTTCGTTATTCTATTTAAATATAGTTCCCGAACTTTGGAGAGGGATTCAAACCTGCGAGATTCAAATTAAATCTGGCTTAGGAAAGGAAATTCTACTCCAAACAGTCGAACTTCTACCGACTGAGCTACTAAGATCTGCCTGTACCTAAGTGTTCAAACTGTTCAATACTAACTAAATTAGTACTTATATTCAAGTCTATTTCTTTCCATCATACCTATCTAGAGGGAGACAGAAAATTTAACGCTTTTTAGTCCCGTACAATTTTTTCAGTCTGTCTCCGTATTTTATCCTGCCCAAAAGTAAAATGTAAATCAGGTTATTAAAAAAGTACTGTAAGCTTTACACTGATACGGAAAAAAATACACAAAATATGAAAATAAAAATATAAACGAAACTCAAAAATAACGAATTACAAAATACAATCTATAGACGTTGCTACCTAAATTAATTGTTTTGTTTATTTTCTATATGACCTTTTTCCTGTATATGTCTATTTTTTTTCTTATATATCTGTCACCGTAAGATTGTAAAAACGTTTAGATTATAATCTAAATCGCGAAATTGTAAACTGTCGAAAGATTGTGAACCGTTCTATGTTCTGAGTGTAAATTTTTTAAATATTCATTGTATTTACGTTTTCTTGTCTGTTTCTTGTAGGTAAAGGTTAGGGTGCGACGTAAATAACCAGGTAGTGTGCGGGCACTTAGATTCTATCGAGTTAATATACCTAACAGATTACAATTTACCGAAAAATAATACGTTAAATTGTAATCTTTCGACAGTTTGCAATTTCGCGAGTTATCTAAACGATGGCATACCGAATTTGAGGCAGCGATTGTAAGGGACAATCCAAAAGTAGTAGTACTAAAAACAATTTTAATAAATTTGTCCTCTCATTTGAAACTTGCACGAATAAATGGTTAAACGTGTAGAGGTTCCACGAGAGATTTAATTTAGTTAGAAAAAAGTTGGCTATACACGTTTAACCATTTATTCGTGCAAGTTTCAAATGAGAGGACAAATTTATTAAAATTGTTTTTAGTACTACTACTTTTGGATTGTCCCTTACAATCGCTGCCTCAAATTCGGTATGCCATCGTTTAGATAACTCGCGAAATTGCAAACTGTCGAAAGATTACAATTTAACGTATTATTTTTCGGTAAATTGTAATCTGTTAGGTATATTAACTCGATAGAATCTAAGTGCCCGCACACTACCTGGTTATTTACGTCGCACCCTAATCTTTACCTACAAGAAACAGACAAGAAAACGTAAATACAATGAATATTTAAAAAATTTACACTCAGAACATAGAACGGTTCACAATCTTTCGACAGTTTACAATTTCGCGATTTAGATTATAATCTAAACGTTTTTACAATCTTACGGTGACAGATATATAAGAAAAAAAATAGACATATACAGGAAAAAGGTCATATAGAAAATAAACAAAACCTTAATCCGCGGGGACGCAGGCTAGGGCCTCATTTAGTAATTACTATTGATAAGAGAAACTTTATGAGATATAGATAACGCAATCCCAAACTAATATAAAGTTATGAAATCAATTACAAAATTCCAAGCAATAATATTATCAGTAATTGATTGCGTTTGAAACTTGGAAACTGTTTATACTTTACGCGTTAAGTTACAAATTACAAATTGGTATTCTATTTTAATAAACAGTGAGAGCTGGTGAACAATTTTCTCCTATAGTATACAAAAGCCGTGAAACCCTAGTAGTATTTATAATTAACTAAATGAATCCCACGAATTTGTCTGCTTGAATTTCGGATTTTGAAGATCCTGTGGGAAATCTTATGTGATACAACCTATATCAAATTTACCAAATTTCATCCATATCTGTTGGAAAGATGGGCCGTTATAGCGTAGCAGACAGACAGTACTCATATTAGTATGATACACGCATGAACCCTGAAATCATCACACTCCTTTTTTTGGACATTCATGTCCAAAAAAAGGAGTGTGATGATAAGTTGGTGCACTAGTTTTGAATAAGTACCTATATATAATACTATACTTTGAAATTTAGGCATTTCATGTCAATATGACAATCCTGTCTATCGGCATATGGCCAGTGTGGTGGACTAAGGCACAAACCTTTCCATTCTAATAGGATACCCGTTTGAAATGAAATAAAATGATTTATTTCACGTAGGACAACTTGTGCCACTTATGACAAGTCGTAAGAATCTACCACGATGCCGGTTCGATAATCTGATGGTGATATTAAGTAAGTTTAAATGCTTTCGAAAATATTTTACTTGCTCTTACAATAATAGACTATAGCGAAAACGCTTTGTTGAAACCGATGAATATTTACTGCGCCTGCCGTTATAATTTTCCGAAAGTTGCCGGAACAATTTCCGGGTGAATTTCGTTTTTATTCCTGGCGATTAATTGAATATTTCCTCTTGCCTTTGAAACTTTTTTAATACTTTTATAACTAGCCCGATATAAAATAGTCGGGCGAGTATAAAAAAGATTTTTTAGAGAGAAGAGAAAGAGCAAAGTTAACGCATCAGGCTCGCCCGACTCCAACATAGTGTGTAGAAATGAAAATTATTTTTTACTTTACAGTAGCTTTGGAATTCGGTTTTTTGGAAAGAATTTTTATTTCAAAAGAAAACTGCCTCTGCTCTTATTGGCTTACAAAAGCGCAACGCATACCTGACACCTAGAACTTGGGCCCAAGACACTACTATTAACACCTGAGTTTTTTGCCGGCTCTTCTGACCAGAACTGCTTTCTGAACCGGTGGTTAAGTTCCAATTTATTTATCCTCTCATAAATTGTCGTAGATAAAATAAATTTCTACTATTCGTGGATGAATGAATGAATGATTGATTAACAATGATTCGTTTCGTACAACGAGATGTCACTCTCATCTCAGCTAACTTCCGAATATACGAAAGGAGCGCATTGTGTAGAATGAATTAAATTCCAAGCACCCCCCACCCCCCCCATCATCTTTGTGTGACGTTGTGAATTTACCTAATAGAATATCTCGAGTCGCTAAGTAATGGAATATACTCGCATACACGGAACACTACTCTGTATTAGTTAGGTATATGAAAATCAATATCACTTACCCATACGTTTGATCTTACACGTATCAGCTTAATTAATATGGCATAATAATATTAATAATCTATACTTCTATACATAAAGTATAATTAATGCGAAAGCTTGGATGGATGGATGTTCATGCCGGAACGGCTGAACGGATCTGGATGAAATTTGGCACAGAGATTGTAGTCTGGAATAACACATAGGCTACTTTTTATCCCGAAAAATTGAAGAGTTTCTGCGGGAATCAGAAAAAACTTGAACCATGCGGAATCGCGCGCATCAGCTAGTAATATATTGCTTTATTTTATTCCCGACTATTATATCTTTGTCCCAAATTTCATCCAGATCCGTTCAGTTGTTCTAGCGTGATTGAATAACTAACATCCATCTCTCCATCCATCCATCCATCCAAACTTTCGTATTTATAATATTATAAAGATATAGAACTAAGCATTGCCTTACAATATTTTTTCATTATCCATTAAAATATGTGATATTATTACCGCTAGGCAATGACCGCTTTTACTAGATAAATAGAGTCACCCTGAAAAAAATATTGTAAACATGTGTATTAATGATATACAAGAGGTGGCTTTGAAAATTTACTTTAGCAATAATCTAACACCAGGCGTCCTGATCGCCCGCGGTAAATTGGTAATATTCACGTAAACTTTTTCTACAATAATATTTTCTGAGGCCGCGAGGGTTTTCCAATAATCGGTTGCCTTTTATCTGAAACCTACCTACTTGTTTAGTTTTGCTACAAATTATTTCAAAGTTACCCACCGTACCCGCCCTTAATTTATGATTATCTTTATGTATGATTTATGTATTTTTTTAGATACCGTCCTTGTCCTTGGTATTTTTCTTCCTTCCCTCCAAAATGTAAAAAAGCGGGTACTTTGACTGTAGTATGTGAGTTATCAAGCATTTTTCCTTGTTAGTTAGTTAAAATGGTTTTGTGTTCAATTAACATGTTTTGAAGTCATTGCATACATGTAAAAAAAATTTTGTATGTAAGGGTTGCCTGACTAGATATGTTGCGGCTTTCTAATTAATCAACAAACATCTTAATTTTACGTATTCATACGAGTAAATCATTTGTTTCTTCTTCCAAAAATTGCCGTTGCAAGAAGTGGAACTCGAAAATTCACTGAAAGGGTTTAAATATTAATATAAAGACTGAACAGATTGCGAACGGCAGCTCATTAATAAAAACTTAATCCATCGGATATTTAATAGAAGCAGGCGTTACTTTGCGTTCGTTCTTCCAAAATACTCTCAACGTACTTTCACAATCGTGCATTGTTGAGTCAACATCTCCTGAAGATGCACCGGTATGAGATTGGGCCATAAGTGCGGGATACACGCTATACCATATGGATTTAAAAGTAACTATTGTCGCGGATAATAGCAAATTAAACTTCTAGTTCCCTTATTTGCGCTAATTCACACCTGCAAGTGTTGTGTAAAATTGCAGACCCGAATCCCGTTTTATTTTCAATCAGGGTTTAAAGATGGGGCTGCCACGTATCTGTAATGCATCAGGGATATTCGGGGAGCACAAGTTGACTACTTTTATGCCACTATGCTCAAAAGATGCAGAGCCCTGGTGCGCAGAGTGCGGGCCAGTACCAACAGCATTCTGAAGATAATTGCCAGCAGATTCGACTGCATATACATGTCTGAAAAACTCGGAACCCAGCGGATGTTCTGAGAGTCGTGGTTCTAAGTTTTATTATTTAAAACTGCCTCGAATGATTTTTCAATAAAATAGTAATGTTCAAAGATAGTTGACCTGACGTCGGGGGCGTACGGGGGCCCCCTTGGATTATTTACTAAACTTTCACATATGTATGGTTAAAATTTTTCCTTTATATTTTACATTGATTGAAATTGATTTACCCGTTCAGTTGTTCCGCTATCTATCTCTTAACTATTATATTCATCAGATCTTCGGGAAGGCCATGGCTACATTTTATCCCGGCAAATTAAGGAGAAACGCGAGCATCATCTAGTGAGTAATAATAATATAAGGCTTCCTCCAATTAAGTATTTTTTTAAATTAATATTTATTGCACAGAAATCGTCTAGTCGTCGTATTCATCGTCTCAATCAATCGTCCACAGCTGGACAAAGGTCTACTACATGAATCTACATAGGATACGGTCTTGTGCTGCCTGCTTCCAGCAGCTCCCAGCTGTACCAGCTGTAAGCGAGTACGGTTGATAATCGTATTAACCAGAACAGTTTTATACTAAGTTTAGATTTAATATGGAAGAGTATTCTAGTAATATAAGCGAAACGCGGTTTTAAAACAATTCGGTTCCTCTCTTGGCATCCTTTTGACGATATGGAGACTAAAGTTATATCGAAATTTCACGTAACTATGTATATATTAAAGCACCCGTGACTCTGAACTATGCCAAATATTTCACTTTAGAAGCGTTGTGTGTAGTACTTAGGTTAGCTATATAGAAGTGCAAAAAAGTACATATTTGTACTCAGTTGCTAAAATATAAGGTTGTCTTTGCACATCGGCGTTGTAGCTTAGCTCAAGTGAATTAGTCTTCTTCTTCTTCTTAGTGTGCCATTTCCTTGTGAATCATTAGGGAGATTTCAACTTTCAAGACCTCTGCTCTAAATAGAGATCTTACGAGTACCTATGCTCTTTCCAAACCACTGGCGTAAGTTTTTAAGCTACGATAGTAAGATTCCTTACCCCCTCTTTCCGTGGGGCTTTTGGCGTGGGTTTATATTTTGCTTTGACATTTTTTCCATCTACTGAAAATGATTTACAGATTCGAAGATTTTTTTTGAAGTATGTAAGTAAACTTCACTACAATAGTTTGAGATTGGAGTTAGTTTTGGGCTCTTCTCAGACCAGAGCGCGTGTGGAACCCTCGAAGCTTTAGTTTTAAGATTCCCTTAATAATTATCCATCCATGGGGCATCCATATCACATCTTATATTATTTAATTATCTTTTGCCCGCGGATCCGTTCGATCTTCATAAAAACTTCAAACCCCTATTTTACTCCGCTAGGGGTTGAATTTGCAAAACCCCCAAATCTCCCAGCCCCCAGCCCCTAGAGCCTATCTCACGATTACGAAGCGTTCTCTGAACTACGCTATGTATACGACCTCCAAAGATGAACGGTTGGACCAGTGGTCCCAGAACACAACACCCGCTCGGAGGATGATCATCCCTTGTTACGGTCGAGCCATATCACCTGCTCCGGTACAGTACAAACATATCCAACTATTTTCTTTCACATTTAGGTATCCACCTTGAAATAATAAAATCAGCATAAAACCCCGTATGCAAAACAATAGGTAACACCCAAAAAGCAATACCGTGTTATTATTCCGTTCACCTTGACATAAAACATTGGATGTATTGTAATAAGATTGATGAATGTTAAAAGAAAAGAATTTCATTTTCGTTTTGTGCCTGAATATACCTGTGTATATTATACTCCCATTTATTTGTACACGTTTTTATATAATTATTTCTAAACACGTCTTACATAAATATATAAAAATACTAAACAAAATACTTATAAAAATAATCATATAAAACTTCCACCCATTACGGGGCCTTAAAGACCCAAGCAGCCGGTAGTCAGGGCTCCAGAGAGAGGGTTTTCCTCACAATTCGCGCCGTCTCAAGGATAACCGCCTTCTGTATCCGACCCTTAATCCAGCAATCAAGCGACAGCTTCTTGTTGATCGAAACTTTTCGCAATAAGACCATTAACTGATACAACCATCGGTACAATAATCGTTGATTCAACACTCCACATGGTGGTAACCTCGTGAGCAAGGTCCAAGTATTTCGATACTTTTTCCTTTTCTGCTTTCACCAGGTTATGATTATTATACTTACATTTTGCTTGGCCTTATTTGTAGGGTTCCGTACCCAAAGGATGCCAACGGGACCCTATTATTTAGTCCCTCCGTGCATCCCTCCTTCCGTCCTACAAGTTAGTCATTAACTGCGATCTCACCCGAAGGTAAGTAATGATGCAGTTTACGATGGTAGCGGGCTCGCCTGTTAGGGGTATGGCAGTTATATTAAACCCATACCGTTAGACGGTTTCTACGCATCGTACCGGATGCTAGGTCGCTTGGCGGTACGTCTTTTCCGGTAGGGTGGTGAATAGCCACGGCCGAAGCCGCCCACCAGACTAGAAAAACTTCAGAAATTGTGAATTCCCAAATTGACCCTGCCCGCGGTAGGGGCCGAACCCGGGACCCCCCACGTTAAGACAACAGCCCTCAACACTGCGCCAGGGATGTCGTCTGTCTGTTGAAACTTACACTGATAAGTATTTCTATTGCCGCTATAAGAACAAGTAATAAAAACAAAATTAAATAAAAATGTAAACATAAACTCGCAGCATTCCATAGCTATGTACACAGGTTATTGTCCATTCCACTGTCAAAAGAGGACTATAGGAAAGAATTAGAGGTTATATACCAAATTGCGCATTCAAATGGATACAATCAGAATATTGTTAATAATATAATTAAAAAACAGCAGTCAGCACAAATTAGAAAAGATCTTTACATGGCTACATCGGATAAAATTAGTAAATATAAAGCCAGTTTGACGTATTTTGGACCTATATCTGAGCGCATTGCAAAGACGCTCAGATCACATGATGTGCATGTCGCGTTCCGGACAAATAATACACTTCGGAGGATTCGCAATGGAAAAGATAAATTAAAAAATCATCAAAAATCGGGTGTTTATAAGCTTGAGTGTCCTGAATGTGGTGCCACATATGTTGGTCAAACTGGACGCAATTTTGAGATGCGCTATAAGGAACATATGTCTGCTTATAGGAACGATCAACCACAAAGGTCCCACTTCGCTAAACATCTTTTGGACAGTGGACATGAGGTGGGCAATAACCATTCATATAAAATCCTGCATAAATGTAATAAAGGGTTACGAATGTGCGTTTGGGAGCAATTAGAAATAATTAAACACAATAATAAAGGATTTGAGTTGCTAAATGAACAAATAAACGTATCAAATTCACCTTTACTCAATTTATACAGTAATGGGGGAGGGGGCGGGGCTTCAGTATGAGCCATGCCAAAAAGGTATATAAGCCGGAACTTGCGATACGATAGGCACTTCACAATCGTGCATTGTCGAGTCAACATCTCCTGAGGATGCTCCGGTGTCGGAGTGAAACGTACGTTGAGAGTGATTTGGAGGATTTGTGTGGTGTGGTGTTGTGCCTGTGCGAATTGCTGGGTGGTGGGTGTCGCATGTTGCAGGTGAAAGACGCACTGTACCACACAGATTTGTCTACTGTAGCGGATTATAGCGAATTAAACTTCTAGTTCATTCACAAAAATGTTGGGCTTCCACACAAGAAACATTATTAAGACTAGCAAATGCTCGCGACTTCGTCTGCGTGGTTTGAGGATTTTTGGTTCCCGCGGGAACTCTTTAATTTTCCAGGATAAAATTCCACACTATAATCTATCTCTGTGCCAAATTTCAACCAGATCCGTTCAGCCGTTGGAGCGTGATTGAGTAACAAACATCCATACATCCATACGCCCATCCAAACTTTCGTATTTATAATATTATAGTAAGATAGTAAGATTAGTAAGATAAGATAAGAAGTAAGATTATTGATCGCCTTTTTCTTGTACGAAAGTGTTAAATCTTGTACGATGGTATTTTTTCCATAACATTATTTAGCTCTTGACTGCGATCTCACCTGGTGGTACGCGATGATGACATTACCTTCATGGCAAACTTACGAATTTGCAGTTTTAGTGCTGTGGAAAGTTACGTATTTCTGTCACTGAATTTGAATTCTTTAACTAAACTCGCCGGCATATTTAGTGGAACATAAAAATAAAGTTTGATATCAGTATCATATAAGGTTGCTGGCTGGTTTATACGTCATTTAATTTAAAAAGAAATATTTTCAAATTAAGAAAACAAATGAACATCACATTTTATGCAATTGTTTTAATTTTATTCAAACCTTATATGGAGCGAACTTCGAGTATTTTTCCTTCTGAGTTTGATTTAAAATTTCATTGAAATACTGTTTTTTGTTAGTTTTTTTTAATCGCGTATCTTTCTGGAGTTGATGACTGAATTATGCTTGACTTAGCCCCAACGGCGATATCCAGGGCACTCGAAATGCAAAGAAATGGTCAAACCTACAGAGTGATATCCAGAGATCTTCGTCGACCAGTTTCAACGATCCATCGCAGTATCCAACGGTTCAGAAAGACCGGTACTTATGTGAGAAGAGCAGGACAAGGCAGAAAAAGACGCACTTCGAGTAGGGATGATCGTTCCATTCGGCTTCGTGTACGTAGGAACCCCCGTTTGACGGCCGTCCAAGCCCGACATGAGTTAGAAGCAGTGCGGGGTGTAACCGTGAGTGAGCGTACGGTATGAAGAAGGCTCGAAGAAGCTGGTTTGGGTTCATTTGTGCCCGCCAAGGCTCCAAGGCTCGAGGTAAATCATCGTAGAAACAGGTTAACTTTTGCTCAGGAACATCGACTTTGGAATGCGGACCAATGGAGTAAGGTATTGTTTAGTGATGAGTGCAGAATTCTCTTAAATCAAATTGACGGCAGGCAAAGAATATACAGACGTAAAGGAGAACGATACATTCAGACAAATTTTGAAACTACAGTTGCATACGGTGGTGGATCAATAATGGTTTGGGCGAGCATTTGTTTGGGAGTTCGCACAGACTTGGTAGTGATTGACAGAGGGAGTCTGACTGCAGACTGCTATATCAGAGAAGTTTTAAAAGAAAATGTCGTACCGTTTGCCCCATATATCGGTGAAGATTTTGTTTTTATGCAGGATAATGCTCGGCCGCATACCGCTCGGGTAACTCAAGCTTATCTTAATGATATGAATATCACTGTTATGGAGTGGCCGGCGAGATCACCGGATATGAACCCAATAGAGCACGTTTGGGACTTGCTGAAAAGAAAAGTTAAGTCCAGAATTCCAGCTCCTGCCAACGTGGGAGAACTGCGAATCGCCGTAGTTGAGGAATGGCGGAGACTATCCCAGGAGACCATCGATAACATCATTCTCAGTATGCCTAGATGGGTAGAAACTTTAATAAGAGCACGTGGAGGAAATACGCGATATTAATCACCATTTTTCTAATTTAATTAATTGTTATTTTAATATTAAATTTGTTGACTTTTGGTATTCTATGAGACTTATTAGTCCATGCATTAATATGCCTCTTGGGATACCAAGGGAGGGAAGAAGCCTACCGTTGGTGGCGGGGCGGAGCCAGCCAACCATCATTTATTTTTTTTAGAAAAGTAAATGATGTCATTCATAGCATCTTCCTTATCTTATAAAAGGAAGATGCTACCACTAGGATTAGTTCGTTTCACGGTGACCTTATAGAACAACATTTATGTTGTAAAATAAGATAGAAATCTTAAACCTGGGTTAAACCTCATAGTATTAATACAAGGTCTTACACTCGTAGTCAAAGCATATATGTCTCGAGGTATGATATGATCCTTTAATGATCCTATACAATAATGACTGGCTCACTTAGTGTATGTGCTAAAGAAGTAAGGTTCTTAGAACGAGCAAAGCGCGTATACTTGAACTGAAAGCATGGCAGTATTGAATCAATACAACGCCGTGTCATTATTTAGAGATGAATCAATACTCGAACACGCGGGTAAATAGCGTGTCATTACTTAGAGATGAATCAATACTCGATCACGCATATTATTATTCATATAACCTCGAACTGAATTTATACATTGATATTAATCAATGCTTGAATGCGTTTTATAGTTTTCTATAACTCGAACGCGCTTCTAAAGCCAGTCATATGTAAACTAAATTTCATCTAAATTGGTACATAATCAAGTCGTTGGGTTGATTGGACTCGAAGCTTCCGAAACTCTAAAAGATCGTGGGTTATTATGGACGCAACAATATATGGAGGTCTTGCTGCTAGATGATTTACGTGCCATTCTAAAGAAATATTGAATTTTATTGGTAGAGTAAGGTGTAGATTCTTAGGGACCCCGTCAGGTTAGTTACAATATGGTGCCGTGACCAGGATGCTTGATTCAAAGCAAGCTATCTCAGATGAGTCCCGGTTATGGTCCATAATGTAGGAGAAAGCCTACATTATGGACCTTTTTTTTATGTTCCGCTAAATATGCCGGCGAGTATATATCAATGCCAGAAATACGTAACTTTGCTACGGTGTGCAGTACTACATTTGGTTGCGGTTACGATTTTACATCGAAAAATTGATTTCACTAAAATTGCAGATGCGTAAGTTTGCCATGGAGGTGACGATGTAGTCTAAGATGGTAGCGGGCTAACCAAATCATAATATCATTCCTGATAACCTATTCATGATCGAAAACTTCAAATCGAGAACGGATAGCCATACCATTATAGCCTGCGAAGTCTAAGCTAAGCTTAAAATAGATCCATCCATATCTCACTGGATCAAAACGGTCGAGTCTTTATTATCCCTGGGAGGCCTAAAATACTTTTCTCAAACATGCATGGAAATATTGTCATTATTTTCGAAAAAAGAACACGCGATGTATCAAATTTTCGGACAAAGAAAATCAAATCCATTCCAGCAGCGTTTTTTGAATTTGGAACATTACAACGCTCCTGCAATGTTGTATGAAACGGCGTGCTGGGGTTATTAAATACTCTTTGATCGGATCTCTTTTATCATTCTTGGCATACCATAGTCTCTTTGCTTAGTACAAATTGGTGGCTGTATAGCCATAAATGCGTTTGCCTGTCGGCACAGATGATAAAAACAAAATTGGCGGCAAAAGCTGAAAATTCGTCTTGATTTGTTATTTACATACTTAATAAATATAAATTTAATAATAAGTAAAATGAGTTCCAACGGTTCAGAGAGTGAAATGGAGATTGATTGTACTCCACCAGATTTAAGATCAAAAGCCAAATTGGCAATGGAAAACCTGCTTCCAGCGAAGTCCAAAGAAAAATACATGAAAGTACCTATATGAAAATTTTATGAGTTGGAAACGAGAAAAGGTGAACATTTTCTCCGAAACAGTTTTTTTGGCGTATTTTAATGAGATTGCTAAAACTAAAAAGCCATCTACATTATGGGCAATTTATTCCATGCTGAAATGTACAGTTCATGTTTAAAACGGCATTAACTTGAAAAATTATGGGAACTTAACTACTTTTCTTAAACGACTATCGACCGGATTCTAAATCAAGAAATCGAAAATTTTTACTGGCGAAAACATAAAGCAATTTTTTATTAAAGCCCCAGATGATATATATTTAGCGACAAAGGTAAAAAATTATGTTTATTTTCCCCGCATTCTTTTGAGAAAAGCACTATATTTGCCTCGACGGAAATGGCAATTGCCTGTCTCGTATTAGTGAAGGCCTCGCCCACAGCTCGGCCTTCAAACTCATACTCGACCTGCAATTGCCTATTTCCCAGCCTTTGCAATAATGTACTATTATCAAAGTTCGCTTGCGCGCTAAACAAAAAGTTAATAACCGTGTCAGCTCAGAAAAATATGGTGAGCGCACTAGCGCATACATGATCTCTCGCTTAATAATCAGTCTCGATAGTAGTTTTAGAATTAAATTGACTAAGAATAATGTAAAATATACTGTTTTTAGTTTTCGTCATGTATTTATGTACTAATTTGGTAGTTTAAAACACTGATAATATGTTTTCGCAGTGCTACCCACAAAAATTGTAACGATTTTTATTTTAATAATTTAAAAAAATATGTATGGCATGAACTAGATGATGCCCGCGATTTCGTCCGTGAGTTACTACTTACTACGGAATCCTAAAAACATCGCTACGTCAGTGAACGTTTAAGGGCGGTTACAGACTAGCGTATTTTTTGCGCGTATCAGCTTACGCGCTCACACGCTCCACATTTTGCACTTCAAAAAGCAAAACGCGTGTACCCGCGCTTATTCCGGTGTGTTCACTCGAACTCGTGGGTCAAACTCAAACTCAAAACTCACGAGCTTTTACGTTTCGAAAAACCACTAATCTGCCCCCTGATTGTGTAAGTAAATCGTAATCGTTTGTCAAACGTATAATTCGACCAGTTTGTTCACGATGCCTGCACGTCAAAAAACACTGTATGAACTCTAACAGTTCGAGTAATACGTTATTAAGCTGTCAAATGATTACGATTTGCTTAGACAATTGGGCCTCTGAAACCACCATAATTATATGCTTGGAAAATATATTACTTAAATTTAATTGGAAGATGAACAATGAGTTCGAGCAATCACTTAAAAGATTGAATTATACAAACAAAGGCCTCATCTGTCGGGGGCAGATGTGAAATGGAATTGATTAGGTAAATAAAACCAGTTTTAGGGTGCCTTTCTACCAGAGATGTGCTACATTGCTAAGCTACGTATCTACTGTGTCAAAACTACCAAATAAAACGATTGATTATCATATTATGGTCTAGGCAATAAAGCTAGTTGACCCCAACAATAATTCCTCAACCGACGATTTACAGGATAATAAAGTATCATGAGGTAAACGTTTATTATAAATATCCAATAAAAAATCAGACTAGAAGTAAGGTTTTTTTATGCTATAATAGCCAATTGTTAAAGCAGGAAGGTACATTATCGCGTAAACGCAGCTTAGATTTGATAATCAAATCGGCTTAAATATCGATGTTCTGAATGATTATTTCATTTGATATTTCGGTTTTGAGTATAAATAATATACTACCTACTATTATTTTAAAAAGAAATCGAGAAAATATATTATTCAGTTATAAATATTAAGTTGTAGGTATAAATACCTAGCTTCCAAATGTTTTTTCTGTTGGATATTTTTCGTAAGTTTTGGATCATCCGATAATAAAATCCAGCCAAGTTTCATCGACTGAGGATTTAATGCGGGGGTCTCCATACAACGGGTCGCCCCGTTGCCTAGACTAATAGCTAAGATGTAAGATCTGAGGTGCGATTATGTAAGAATTGCCGATCCAATCGTCTAAGTTCGGCGTCAAAGTAAAATAAACCATAATAGCATTGAGTTAGAGCTCAATTTTGTGTATCCATTATCATACGTTTAGGGATGTACGATACCAGAGTTAGACGATTTGATCGACAATTCTTACACAATCGGGGGGCAGTATTGGTCGCGTCGCGTCGGTCCCGGTTATTATCAGTAACGTAAGAGTTGAAATAGTACTTTTATAGTCGAGTTGTATGCAAACGTTAAACCGCGCGCTTAGTATGGGATATTGTATGAAATACTGAACTGTGACGTCTATTGTGACGTTTATTACTTCATTCGTTAGTTTGTAATAGTTTTCAAATATAAAAGTAACAGGGAACATGGATATTTTGACTTATGGGAGATCATCTAAACTAGCGGCACGCTATGATGGCCGGTTTGACGTTTGTCCGCTCATGAAGTTCCGTATTAATTGATAACGACTTTGAAGGAAATAATTGTATTACTTTATTGACGATAGTGATGTGCAGAGATTCATAAATTTTATCGAATGTAGTTTCTCATGAAGTTCCGTATTAATTGATAACGACTTTGAAGGAAATAATTGTATTACTTTATTGACGATAGTGATGTGCAGAGATTCATAAATTTTATCGAATGTAGTTTTAGGTTTAGGACTCAAAATTTATTTATTAAATTGATTTCTTAAATGTATACAAGTGTAGAAAAATCAGTTTGCACCATTTAAGGGGTGAATGTACTTGTGAATATGAACAATTTTCACTATGTGGACAAACCTCTGAAATCGCAAAAAAATATCAATAAATTTTTAAAAATGGAATCTAATACGATCGTCACATAGGATCGCTGGCTAGCACAACTACTACCTCCGGCAAACTCGCGTCAATGCTCAATGCAAAACAAAGCAGTTTCGAATTGACGTTGCTTCGAAAAGTATAAACTGTCAGTGCAATGCGATTGTGATATAGTTTTGACCTGGCTTTGGATTTCAAATATTGATACTGCATTACTGTTGACCCTTGCTCGTTAATTTGGACTCTGTTCAAGCCCTTTGTTGTGGATTTCGTCGATATGACCGAACGTACGCAGAGAACTGTTCTAAATAGTCAGACACGTGAGTTCGTAATACGCCTTCGTAACTATTTCGATCGTGAAGCTCAAAATGGAGGGCCAATTTTACCTATAACGTCAGTGGTTGAACGCGTAGCTGATGCGCTTAATATTGGACAACGAACTGTTAGACGGATAACTAAAAAAAAATATGGCGAGACTGGCACAGAAGAAAATAAACTTCACACACCAAAAAAGAGAAAACGAGCAAAACCAGTCGTAGGCATCGATAGCTTTGATGCCGATGCTATCCGAAGACATGTTTACGGCTACTATTTACAGAAGGAGTATCCAACAAGAAAAAAGTTGGTGCATTCACTGAAGGAAGCTGGATTATTCTTCGGTGGGGAAAGTTCTTTAACGAAGATTTTGAAGACCATTGGATTTCGATACAAAAAATGTAACAAACGCAAAATATTGATGGAAAGATTTGATATAGCGATGGCAAGGTATACTTTTTTACGGCAAGTGAAAGAAATCAAAAATTGGCAAAATGTTGTGTTCTTGGATGAAACATGGCTTAATGCTAACCATACTGTAGGCCGTTCTTGGAACGATGACACAGCAGCATCTACTTCCAAAGTTCCTGTAGGAAAAGGATCGCGACTTATAATTTGTCACGCCGGAACCATCAACGGGTTTGTCGAAGGTTCTCTCATGGCTTTTGCGTCAAAAACCACTGGAGACTATCATGAAGACATGAATGGAGAAAAGTTTACTGAATGGTTTACCTCAATGTTGTGTAGCCTCCCTGAACCATCTATTATAATTATGGACAACGCCCCATACCACTCGATGCAAATTGACAAGCCACCTGCCCAATCCCAAAAGAAAGCTGATATCGTCGCATGGCTTCGTAAAAATGGCGTAGATGCAAACATGAATATGTTAAAAGCGGAATTAGTACGTCTTTTAAAAGAAAACAAACCAACCAAGATCCGATACGTCATTGACGAAATAGCATTAGAACATGGGCACAGAGTTATACGGTTACCGCCTTACCATTGTGAGTATAATGCGATTGAGTTGGTGTGGGCTCAAATTAAGGGATATGCTGCAAGACACAATACAGAACCCCCATTTACCACAAAAAAAATGCTAAAATTATTAGAAGAAGCTTGTGAACATGTGACTAAAGGAGACTGGGAAAAGGTTGTGAATAGAACTGTTAAATTAATAAGGGAAGATTATGAAAGAGATGTGAAAATAGATAATATTATAGAAAACGAACATATAATTATTAATGTATGTGATGATAGCAGTGACGACAGTGAAAATAGTAGTATGGACGAATCTGATTAATTATGGCCTTTTGTGGCACCTTTTTTGGTATCTTTTGTATTCATATGTTTCTTGTGTGCATATAAAGTATGTATATTCATTTTCGTTCAAATATTCAGTTCGTTCAAATAAATTAAATAAACATATACATTTTTGTTTTATTAAACCTATTTAATCAGGTACAAAAACAAAACTTAATTGTTTTTTGTTCGAGAATAAATTGACATTCCACATCACTATTGTAATGTGTCAAACCGGCCATCATAGCGTGCCGCTAGTGTATTTACTTAATAATCATTAAAAATATATTTATTTGAATAGTTGTCAAATACCCAATTACTTAAACTATTATTAAGCAAGTATGGATTTAATTTAAAAACTCTTCATAAGGGTACTAAATCTAAATAATAGACACCCAAATAATTGATAATAGGCTAACAAACATAAAACGAATTAGCGAGCTCATCTACCGAATACAATTTAATTATTCTACTTACCTCCACTGTAATAGTGAGGCGGAGGGCCGTTTTGTTAATGAGAGGGTCTGAACCTCTAATTTACTCCGTAACTCAACTGCGGGCAGGAGGCCAGGGGAGGTTTATTATGGTCTTAGCTCCTTTCTAATTTATAAACGGTTGCATAATTTATACTTACTTGGTTAAGGAAAGGTAAATTTTAAAGGTCGATCCCTACTTCATAGGTACGGAGCGGCGCGACACGTAGCAGCAAGCATTATTTGTACATTATTATGTCGCTGTGTACCTCCGCGACGCTTAAGTGCTTAAGTTTAACTATTCGATCACCATACCTAATAAGCCTATAAGGTTACACTCGTGTTTTCTGAAGTGCAATGTCGAAGTAACTAAGATCGATGAGGAATGGGGACGTCCATTTTCAGAACCTCCAACAATATTTTGGTACAAAATGAAAAAATGCTGAATTAGTAATTTTACCATATTATTTTAGGGAAGCTTATAATTTCTATGCCCAACGCCTCACAACAGTAACGATCTAGCCCCATTACTGCAGAATCACGGAGCGACACGGCACGTAGCTGCAAAAATTCTATGTATGAGTTTGTATGTGGCTGGGCGCACTTTATTGACGCGGCAAGCAAATTCACTGCGCGACGCGGCCACATACAAGCCCATACAAAAAATTGTTACCGCTACGTACCGCGCCTCTTCGTGCATCGGAAGTTTAGCTATTGGATAGAAGCAGGCGTTACTTTGCGGAAGTCCAGCATAATGAAGGAACTAGAAGTTTGATTTGCTATCATCCGCGACAACAGGAAAATCTATGTGGTACAGTGTGTATCCCCCAAAACTACCCTCAACGTACGTTTCACTCTGATACCGGAGCATCTTCAGGAGATGTCGAATCCCGAAACTGCTATCAATGCACGATTGTGAAGATTCACAATCGTGCGTTGATGGCAGTTTTGGGAGATTTCTGTGGAGTAGTGAATGTCATGAGCTATAGGTGCGGGATACACACTGTACCACATAGATTTTCCTGTTGTCGCGGATTATAGCGAATTAAACTTCTAATTCCTTCATCAAGTGTAGCTCTTAAAGCAGTGATAGCCTAGTGGTAGAGACGTCTGATCTTCTATCCCAGGGCACGCACTACGGGCCTGCCGCACATCTTTCGTGCATCTGTACAGGTGTAGCCCCATTTGACCTGCACCGAGAGGCGCGGCGCGGCACGTAGCTGCAAATATTATTAGTATGGGCTTGTATGTGCCCGCGTCGCGCAGTGAATTTGCTTGCCGCGTCAATAAAGTGGGCCCAGCCACATACAAACTCATACAAAAAATATTTGCCGCTACGTGCCGCGTCACTCCGTGATTCTGCTGTAATGGGGCTAGATCGTTACTGTTGAGAGGCTTCGGGCATAGAAATTATAAGCTTCCCCAAAAAAAGTATGGTAAAATTACTAATTCGGCATTTTTTCATTTTGTAACAAAATGTTGATAGAGGTTCTGAAAATGGACGTCCCCATTCCTCATCGATCTTAGTTACTGCGACATAGCACTTCAGAAAATACGAGTGTAACCTTATAGGCTTATTAGGTATGGTGATCGAATAGTTAAACTACGAAATTGCCAATATTTATGTTTTGAAACATAACTTTGAAAATTGTGTTAAAGGTTATCATTCATCGATCTTAGTAAATTTGATATTGCACTTTTGAAAAATACGTTGAAAAATCTTCTTTTAAACTACGCCAAAATTATTGGCATTTTTTAAGCCAGGTTTTCATAATAACTAAGTAATGTTTGGAGGATTGCAAATAAATAAATTCTACACTGAAATAAATTAGATTTACTACTAACCACCAATAAAAATTAAATTGCCACTCTACCACTAATTAGAATCTCTTAGTAGAGTCTCTCAAAACTCAGTTATAATAATATTATTATTGCAGAGTCAAAACAAGAAAACAATCTTGTAATATCACGTTGTAGACTACAAGATAACCATAACATTGAAATAGATCTACGGAAAAAGTGTGGATCACACAACCTTCACACACCATCGAGAATATCACGAAGAACTCTCGAGTATGCAGGCTCCCTCGTTAATCCCATAATCGTAGGGCTTTTATTGGGATAATAATGCAGTGGGTTCCCATGTCCATCCGCATACGACTCGACTAAGAGAATTATGTATTTCAACTCTTAGGTTTCTAACGATTATTATCAGATGTTAGTGATAATAACCGGAAGTGACCGACGGCTTAACGTGCTCTACGAGGCACGGAGGAAACGAAAAGGCCAAATTCGATTACCAGATTCGGTCACCCATCCAGTTACCGACTTGGGATAACGTTGCTTAACAATCGCAATCAACTGATATGCGTTGTCACACCTAAGCCACTCGTCCTTCAGTTAATAATTTAAGGAAGAAAATTGTCTCATAAAACTGTTTTTGTTCCCAGGTTTCCTGAACCCCCGTTCAGACGACTTCCCCCGGTCTCCTGCCAACTACGGGTTGATGGACCAGATAGCGGCGCTGCACTGGATCAAGGAGAACGTCGCAGTGTTCGGCGGTGACCCCACCAATGTGACGCTGATGGGGCACGGGACTGGGGCAGCATGCGTGCACTTCCTGCTCACTTCACTCGCAGTGCCAGAAGGAAAGTTACATTTATTAACCTTTAAATAATAGTACATTACTGCCCAGGCCGGAAATAAAGCAATTCACGGCTAAGTAATATTTGAAGGACGACGCAAAGCCGAGGACTTCCCAAGTGATTTTAAATGGAAGAGGCGCTAGCCGAGACTGCTATTTCGGCCGAGACTTGTACAGTACTTTTCTGTGTTTGTTGCGAAAATCTTCTCTGGTTGGAATGCAACAAGGGAGGCCTTTTTGCATTTATATTATTAAGAAAAGGGTGTATCAGGTGAAATCGCAGTCATGGGCTATCTTGTAAAAAAACAATCGCAAATTATATTTTCGGCTGCAATTGGGGTTGAAATTTAAAATTGGGCTGCTAGGTATAGTGGGGCATTAAACTAAAGGGTTTTATTTGCACATTCTAATAGAAATTTTTACATTACTCATTTACTTAAACTTATACTAATTTACTTAAAAAGCCTCAGCTAGCGTCTCGGCCTTTAAATCCTCGGGTACGTCAAGTTGCGTCAATTTTTCAAGAGGAACCGTCAATGCGTTGCCGGCTTTTGTGATATTCGTTTATCCGCCCTTTGAATAATCATGAAGGAACACAGAAGATGGAAGGTGGTGAATAATAATAAATAATGATAACTAATTAAAAAAAATGGTAAATAACTGAATAGCTGGTGATAATTCTGAATAATTGATGCACTCCAGTTAAATCAAATTATTTTGTTCGAAATAGCAATTCTGTACGGTTAATTTAAAGGTGCTGACGCTTGTCTGTATAATTTTGCATAATATAATAAAGTTACTTTACGCTGACAATATTAAACATTTTCCATTGGTTATATTTCATACTTTTATAGCCCATTACATAGAACCTTACCAGCTAACTACCTACCATGCCATTAACTTTGTATCAACACATTATTAGATAGGGGTATCATAACTCCACGATATACCAAACAAAGGGATGAGAGTTTGGGAGAAATTGTGCCGTAAACAAACATAAACATCTCGAGTAAGCTAATATCGTGATGTCAGTTTACATAGGTTTGTTTGTTTGTGCCAATATGTATATTGTGCACTAGACGGTGAAAGTCAATTTGATAATAATGTATTCGGCATTATCATGAAATGATAAATGATTTATTTATTTCAAGTAGGACAACTTGTGTCACTTATCAAATGTTAAGACTTTACCACTGGTTCGGAAAGGTGATTCTACTGAGAAGAGCCGGCAAGAAACTCAGCAGTTGCTATTTTCATAGAAAAGAAAAGGTTACAATATATCGACAACACAACACATACGTTACAAGTATTACACTGACTTGTGGATTACTGGATGTGAGGCCGGTTGCTTCCATGCAACTTTGTCATTAATAAAATCATCGATAGTTTAATAACCTTGACTTAACAAATGCTGATTAACACAGTCTTTAAGTATACAATATTTACTTATTTTGAGATTATTAACTGTCTGAATGTTTTAAGTATATATTTTTGATGAAATTGTGTTTCAGCTAGTAATAAATAACTACTTATCTGTCTTACTTGACTACTTATCCGGTGGGCCAAATTGGAAATAATTTTGATTCAAATTATGCCTGTACAGTTTTTGTTTTTATATTATTTTTCATATGAACTAGCGACGCTGCCACCGGGTCAGATAAGTTTGTTGGAGACGCGGACGAAGTCGCGATCATTATGTAATCTATACTAATATTATAAATGCAAAACTTTGGATTGATGGATGGATGGATGAATGGATGGATGTTTGTTACTCAATCACGTCAGAACGACTGAACGGATCTACATGAAATTCGGCACATATATAGATTATAGTCGGTCATAGCAAATACAAATAGGCTACTTTTTATTCCGGAAAACTAAAAAGATCAAGCGGGAACCAAAAAACCTCAACCACGTGGACGAAGTCGCGGAAATTATCTAGTAAAAAATAAAATACAACTGGTAAAATGTATTCATTCCCTCTCTGTAGGTAAGAGTATATTTGTTTGAAAGCATCTACGGAACTCAGTTCGCTCTTTAGACCTAGATTAGTTGTTATGAATACTTAAGACTCAGATATAAAAGAAATACTCCACCGGAGGAAGGCTATTTCAGTTTTTTGTAAAAAACATTTTTCTTATTCTTTATCTTGAGCACTTAACATACCTACCTACTGCCTTAATGAAGAAGTTTTGTTTATTTTTTAGCTAATGCCAAAAGAAACTTTGATTTCCAAAGAAAAAACACGTTTTGATTTATTCTGAAATCTAATATACCTTTAATTTATAGCAAGAAAAGATTATAATTATTTTGCTATAATCTGCCAACAGAAAAAAATCTGTACAGTCAAGCATGTAGCTACAAGCAAAGCAGCGTTTACCTTCCCAACCAAGCAAGAAAGCCAAGTTCCCACATAAAATAACCTATTACAACGTAATCTGGCGCAAACATAATTTTTTGGTTCCTTCGAGCCGGATATTTCCAGCGTATCAAAAAATTATGTTTGCGCCAGATTACGTTGTAATAGGTTATTTTATGTGAAATTTTATATCGAATGAGTGGACTGTAGTTTTTAGAAATTATAAAACAAAATGGTGCTCAATTGTAATAATAGAAGGAGAGGAATCGAAACAGGATAGCAGCACTTACTTGGGAAAGCCTGGAGCGTCGCACGAGGTCCGGTCGGCCAGCAAGAATGTCCAAGTTATCCTTTATTCTTTTCAACACCACTTATAAAGTTAATCGAGGCACAAAACACAATTTAGTTATAATCTTGGAGTGTTCTTATTGAGACCTTCCAAGGTACATTACGGTTTTATTTTTTATTGTTCAAAATGAACGACCATTACGCCGCTAATTTTAACTAACGGAGACGAACAAGCGTGAAGTGAGTGACACTATGTTTTAGTTTTCTATTTTTCACGTCCCAATTCCACAGCTCTGCGTTCTAGCATTTTTGGCGGCGCTAGGTGTTTAAGCGTAGTGTAATTGCTGCTTTTGGGTAGGGAAAGTGGAGAGAGGAAAGCACCAAGTAACAAACAATATTTTTAATTAATTATACAAGGTAATCTGGCGCAACCATCCACCCGCCCTTAAAGGGTCACCTTTAAGAAGATTCTCATAAGGTGTAGAGCAAATAGGACTCTGTGAGGAACTCATAATATTACGTATTTAAGTTAGTTTAAGAGATATGATATATTAAGAATAAAATATTAATATATAAATAACAAATATAGAATATAGTATAAACTTATAGGCTATTTACTATTTAAACGATGAAGTTATATTTAACGGTTACTGCGTTGGAAGAGGGCATAAGCGAACAACTGGCCGGAGGTAAGTTCTCCCAGAAATTTTAACAGTTGCTACGCGTACAATACCGTCTTTTGAGGGATGCACTTTCTCTACTACTGCCAAAGGCCAAGCCAGAGGCGGCAAGTTATCGTTTATCACTACAACGACAGTTCCTGGAGTGATAGGTACGGAAGGCGTATTCCATTTTTGTCTAACTTGTAGGCTATGTAGATACTCCATCCTCCAACGATTCCAGAAGGATTGTACCATTTTATCCATTAGAGAGTGTCTGTCTAGTAAATTGACATTATCTAAACTGACATCAGGTGCAGGTAAGGAGAATAGAGGCGCAGTATGTAGAAAGTGAGTCGGTGTAAGAGCTGAAGGCTCCGTGGGGTCGGAGCTGAGTACAGTCAGCGGACGCGAGTTAAGTAAACACTTGACTTGAGTGAGGACAGTACATAGTGCTTCATAGGAAAGGAGCTGCTGTCCTATGACTTTAAACAAGATCGTCTTTGTTATTTTAATCATACTTTCCCACGCACCTCCGAAGTGTGGGGAATTTGGACAAATGAACTTCCAAGTTATACGGCTCTCGGCACATTCTTGTTCTAATTTCGGATAATACTCGTCTCTAAGAAATTTATCAAGATCGCGTAGGTAAGAAGTAGCGCCTTGAAAATTTGTACCTCTGTCACTATAGAGTACTAGAACTGGCCCGAGAGGAATTTTTTTAACGCAACTAGAAATCTAGGAGTGCTGAGTGAGGTAGCAACCTCAATGTGAGTAGATCTCGTAGTGAGACACGTGAATAGCACTATATATGCCTTTTCGCTGTTTACGCCACGGCGGCGTACTGGAACGTATGGTATAGGACCTGCATAATCACAGCCTGTATAACTAAAGGCCTTTAACGCTGGACGTGTACGAATATCAGGTAGATCGGCCATCAGAGGATATGTCGGACGCGGCTTAAGACGGAAGCAAGTATTACACTTATGAACTCTTTGTCTGATAATGCGTCGTGCTGACAAAATCTAATACTTCTGACGAAGCAAAGCCATTAAAAGTTCTGGTCCAGCATGTAAATGTCTAACGTGGTAATAATCGATGATTATATTTACCACATGGTCACTGCGAGGCAATACGACCGGGTGTATTTTTTCAAAGTCAAGTTCCGAGTTGACAAGACGACCACCGACGCGGATCAACCCATTGTCAATAAATGGTCGCAGGCGATTAAATGCCGGGGAGCATGGTACATTATTTTTAATATTAGAAAATTCGTTAGCAAAATATTGATTTTGCAGACTGCAAAGCATTCTATTTTCTGCAAATTTTAAATCTTCAGCAGTTATTGCTGAAGTGCTGCGACGTGGAAGTAACTTTAAACATCTACAAATGTACACAATTATACGTAGAAGTTTACTCCACGAAGAAGTACGGAGAGCGAGCTCATATAAAGCGCACTGCCTTACAGGCATACACACAGGGTGTGTCAAAATCTTTTGTTCGGGAATGTCATGAATACATTGCCCATCTAGGGTTTTGAGCGGCCACTGAGACGGATGCAACGAGGCCCATGGTGGACCATGGAGCCACAGAGGGTGTGAGACGAGTTTCTCAGGAGTAACACCTCTGGATAAAATATCAGCTGAGTTCTCAGTGCCAGCGCAGTGATAAAAATTATCAGGTGAGATATTCTCGGTCGGTATTCACTGTGCGCCTTTAAAGAGATCAATCATTTGCTGCGACGCAGTGATTACTTCACGTTCGGTAGGCAGTGAGAACGCAACGTCATCCATGTAAAGCGCAGGTAGCACAATGCTACTTGCTTGCGGGTATTTCGCGACTGTGCGCAGTGCATGGTATGGACTCGACGTGAGACCTAAGCAAACACGATTGAACTGATATAGCACGAGAGGGTCTTGTGGGTTGAAACGATATAAGAAGCATTGATAGCGACGATCAGCTTCGCGCATAATTATTTGTAAAAATTGCTCGCGGCAATCAGCTGTCATTGCTATCGCATGCAGACGGAAATTTAAAATTATTTTAAATAGATCTCCCTGTAAGTTAGGGCCGGAATGTAGCAGATGGTTTAGTGCCTCACCAGAGTTGGTACGACATGAAGCATCTACGACCAATCTCAATTTCGTAGATTTGTCTTCCCGCAGAATTCCCGTATGTGGCATCACATAGATGGGAACAGGATCTTGAGGGTCTTATGAAGGCGCGGGAGAAATATAATCTTTCGCGAGATAATTCTTTATGACGTCATCATATGCCGATCTCAATTTAGGTGAAGCTTCGAGTTTTCTTTCGAGGCATGCAAAACGTTTTTTAGCTACATCCATAGAATTCCCTAAGGAATACACATCCTCTTTAAACGGCAGGCCGACAACGTATCTGCCAGTGACAGGATCACGGATTGTAGTTGATGTATAGAAATCTTCGCATTCAGCATCGTCGGGATGTTGAACGGAAGCGGTAGGTAGCTCTTCGAGTTCCCAGAATCGCCTGACTAACGAGTCAATAGCGAAAGGTTCTTGAACAAAACAACATGTCAAGGCCGAGTGAGAATTCACGGTAGGTATCGTAGGCGCATTACCCATGAACACGAGACCTAAGACTGTGCGCAATGCAACTGGCGTCAACGGGTCGTGACGTGACGTATGGACGTCGTCGGGCAGAAGCAAGTGCGGGAATAGGGAAGCTCCTATTAAAGCATCTATTTTACCAGGTACGCCGAAACTTTCGTCGGCAAGCGGAATACCTTTTAGGTGTGATAGGACAGACGTATCTACCACAGCCGTAGGTAATTTATCTGTTACCTTATCAACAACAAGTGGCGATATATTAAAGCTAACGTTGTCATTGAAACGAGAATAAAACTTTAAGTTGACCGAGTTAGAATGTACAACTTTTTCGATCCCACCGAACCCCTTCACGATAGTACGTTCTGTGTTCACGTATTGAAAACCTAAACGATCACAACATTCTCGCGAGAGAAAATCAACTTGTGATGCAGAATCTAATAGTACGCGAATTATTTGTCGTTTACCATGGACATCGTACACAGCAATTTGAGCCGTAGCTAGTAAGACAGTAGGTCGCTTATCTCCGATACGACTCGACAGTTGACTGCTGTACGAATGCGTAGCACTAGTAGAAGCGCCTACGCTTGTAGCACATAGTGCTACGTCGGTGCGTTCACTCGCTACGGGCGACGACGCGGTAGATATAGGTATCTGCGGTGACGTCACAGCATTATCTAGCTGTGGCGCGCGAGTCTGTTCTTCGCGTTGATCGAAATGTAATCCTTTAAAATGTTTCTGTCCACAGAAACAGTGGGAGGGGACTTTGCACTGACCAACCTTGTGCAAAACAGATAAGCAATTTACACAGGCGTTTTTCTCTTTAACGTATTTAAAACGTTCCTGAGGTGTTGCTAATTTATTAAAGTCGACACATTTATATAAAAACGTATGCGATATATTTTTACATAGACATTTAGACGAAGTAGGCTTGTCAACAGTACTCAAATAAGCTTGATACTTCGGCGCATTGCTGGAGGATCCGCTGTTTGTCTGTTTCATATTTTTACTTCGACGTGTATCCGAAGCGTTTGTTATATTTTTATTAGTACGCTCGAATACTTTCGCGCGAGTTGTGATAAATTCCACTAAGTCGTCGAAATTAGGTATTTTCTTACCGCACTTAATTTCAAACGCGCGTATTGTTTCAGAGTCTACCTTCTGTGTAGCTATATGTAATATGATAAGATCAGCTAAATTATCTAATTTTAAATTTTTTAAAGCGCTCACTGCGCCAGCGAACTGATCTACGAATGATTCAAAGTTAGCCGCAGAGGGGGTTTGAAAACTTTTGTAACGAAATAATTCGTGTAAATATGCGGAAGTCAACATCCGTTTATCGTCGAACCGATTGATAAGTGTTTGTAAAATTAATTGATAATTTTCAGCACACGGAGAAATTCCTGCGATCGCGCTTTTCGCCCTACCTTTCAGCCTCGGTAATAGATAAAATAGCTTTTCGGCATCGCAAAGTAATGGATTATCATCTATCACTGATTTAAAAGTCGTATAGAACATCTGAAAAGATTTCATGTCATGAATATATGAATATACTACTATATTTATCAATATATACATAAATATGTGTAGATTTTAAGTATGCCTAACTGGGGAAATGGCTAGCTCAATGCTATAAGCCGTTTATGCCAGTATTTAAGACAATGAAAAATGATGACGCAATGTCACGTTTTTCCTTTACAATTTGAAATATATTTATTCGCAATGAATATTATATATAAATATTATAATATCCCACTTATTAGAGCCTATAGAAGTATTCTAACAAATGAAATACGCTGGAAATATCCGGCTCGAAGGAACCAAAAAATTATGTTTGCGCCAGATTACGTTGTAATAGGTTATTTTATGTGAAATTTTATATCGAATGAGTGGACTGTAGTTTTTAGAAATTATAACACAAAATGGTGCTCAATTGTAATAATAGAAGGAGAGGAATCGAAACAGGATAGCAGCACTTACTTGGGAAAGCCTGGAGCGTCGCACGAGGTCCGGTCGGCCAGCAAGAATGTCCAAGTTATCCTTTATTCTTTTCAACACCACTTATAAAGTTAATCGAGGCACAAAACACAATTTAGTTATAATCTTGGAGTGTTCTTATTGAGACCTTCCAAGGTACATTACGGTTTTATTTTTTATTGTTCAAAATGAACGACCATTACGCCGCTAATTTTATCTAACGGAGACGAACAAGCGTGAAGTGAGTGACACTATGTTTTATTTTTCTATTTTTCACGTCCCAATTCCACAGCTCTGCGTTCTAGCATTTTTGGCGGCGCTAGGTGTCTACGCGTAGTGTAATTGCTGCTTTTGGGTAGGGAAAGTGGAGAGAGGAAAGCACCAAGTAACAAACAATATTTTTAATTAATTATACAAGGTAATCTGGCGCAACCAGGTTTAAAAAAAAGTGCGTTGAAATTTGATGACGTCACTATTGTAAATTTCATACTAGAAGCGCGTTCTTAAGTTTGATAAAGAGTTGCTGATTTGATTGAGTTGTCATCATCCCTATTATCCCGTATACGTATACTCCCTTTTATTTATATAAACGGTTATCAATATGTATGTTGTTTTGCCGAAATATATCCGTCCAGTTCATATATTATTAACAAAATAAGCTTTATTAGTCTTTATTAGTTTATTATGAAAACTTCTCATGAAACGTTAATTGCTAAAATATCCCAAATAAATACATTTTAATTAATGCAAAACTGTTATGACGTTCGAATTCTATCAGCGTCAGTGAGATATGAAATTCTGTAATAAACTTATATTAATACGAGTCTTTTGTTTACTCCACAGACATAGTTAACAAAGTTTACACGTTTTAATTTTCGTTTACTAATTTAGTTTAATTACGAAGAGTGGTTAATTAAATATTAATTTATTCATAAATGTAGATTTCATAACGATAAGGGTTCGCGGGGGTAGCGCTTAATTGAGTTAGGAATGGTTCAGTAATTGGATGAGAATTAAACATTTGTGGAGAATTAACCTACTTACTCGTATGCGTATAAGCTTTTTAGAGTTCCACTCCTAAAAAGGAAAAATGGAACCCTTTTAGGATCACTTCGTTGTCCATATGTCTGTCTGTCAACGCCCGTTTTCTTGGGAACGCGTTCAAGTCTGAAGATGAAATTAATATCAAATACTTAAGTTTACGGTCCTTAAAGTTATAAAATAATCAAACTTCTAAGTCAACACAATCAAAAGATACGGTCGTGTTTATGCTGCATATTTTGACACTCGCCAATTTATCAAAACCAGCCTCTAAGGTAAGTGTAGCCTATAAGCCCCTTGACCTAGAATCATGAAAGGACATGACCAGTAATTGCCCTCCGATTCGGGACAATGCACAGGATTTCCGTTTTTACAATAAGGTTTAAAAATTCAAAACGAAATTATTATGGATTTATTATTCCAAATAAGGTCAGGGTTCAAATGACAAAAAAAAAAGTACGTTTATTGTTTAAATCTTGAGCATCCGCTTTCCTCTTTAAGCACTACTCCATTTTGACGTTCCATTATATCCATGCCTAATAATAATCTTGTAACCCTACATGAATACCATTTAAGTACCTTAGTCATTATATTATGAATGATTTATTTTTGATCAATTATATAGTAATGAAAAGGAAATGTATGTTTTGTTTATAATTATTTTTATTTTTTGACAAGTCTCAAACTAATTGATCGAACAAAGCATTTTGAAATACTGCGTTTAAAGGAACGCCCTTTCACATTGCATATGCCGCCATCTGTGGTCTAGTAGTTAAACTGGAACGCCCTTTCACATTGCATATGCTGCCATCTGTGGTCGAATAGTTAACCAAAAGTAGACATTTTAACCAAAAGTAGTGAGCAATACTTAAAAATATTTTCTAGACTCACCACAATACATAGCGCCATCTAGTGTGGGAAAGCAGTTTTTGGTGAAACTTTTTTAATTTATTTTCTCAGTTTTCAGAACCTTCAGACTCCTGCAACTTTTTTATCTGAAAACTATAAAATATAACAATTACAATAATAAAGAAATAATACTTGAAAATATTTTTTTAGACTCGCTCAACACAGTAAATAGCGCCATCTAGTGTGGGAAAGCAATATTTTGGTGAAACTTTTTTTGTTCATTTTCGCAGTTTTCCGAGCCTTCAGACTCCTGAAACTTTTTTATCTGTAAACAGTGAAATATAACAATTACAATAATAAAGAAATCATTGCTGAACATTGATTTTTGATACCTAGGCAAGCTGCCATAGTTCCACCGGTCAAGTCCTTTGGCAAGAAGTAAGGTCTCGGCGCATGCGAAAATCGTTAATTAGGGTTCCCTATTCTATTTTTATTGTCAATTAACACACAATAAATTTATTTGACTAAAAATTAATTTATTTGACTAAATAGTCGTCCAATACCCAATAGGGATGATGCCTATATCAAAAAAAAATTATTTATAACTGATTATTAAATAGAGGGTCGCCCAAAAGACCTAAAATTCACATCCTAGGTTACTTTTAAGTTTGATAAACATTTTGAAAAATAGATTAAAGAAAAAAAGTGCGTTGAAATTTGATGACGTCACTATTGTGACTTTCATACAATTTCCATACTAGAAGTGCGTTTTTAAGTTTGATAAAGAGTTGCTGATTTGATTGAGTTGTCATCATCCCTATTGTGTCTAACGAGTTTCTAACATATTTGCATGCTGAAGTGTCAGTAAAGTATGCAGTGCCTCTTTAATTTTAAGAACTTTGTTAACCACCCATATTTAGCAAATAAACTTCATTCATTTATTTATTCAACAGTAGTTAATCAGAGCAGTTCTATTCGGAACCCCGCTTAAGGTCTGCCGGTGAAGGGAGGCCAAGGTTTTTGGCTTCTCAGAAACCTCATTATCTTTGAAATGAATTATTACCAAACCCTAACTTGCGAACAACAAACAAGTCTGGAGAAAGTAATATTCCAACATTTCCAATAAAGCGCCTAGTAAGATCTGAGAACTTAATTTGTAACTATACAAATATTATCTAGATCTATACAAATATAATCTACTAGATGATGCCCGCGACTTCGTCCGCGTGGATTACGGTTTTTTGATTCGTGTTTTTCTCTAATTTCGAGGATAAAAAGTAGCCTATGTCTTTCCCCGGGATATAACCTATCCCTATAATAAATTTCATCTAAATCGGTTGAATAGATGGGCCGTGAAAGCATACCAGATAACCAGACAGACAGACACATTTTCGCATTTATAATATTTGTGTATTAGTAGGTTTTTTACTTTACTTTTAATAAATTAACTAGCTTTTTAATGGTTACCTACGATCATCAAATTTTCAGTTGATTGTATACCTAACTTAGTCAACACTTCTTTAGGATTATTGTGTTGTTTTTTTTCTTTTATTTTTAAAAGTTCTTGCATTTGTTTTAAGTCCATCTCATTTTTAGTTTACTTTTAATCACTACACTTTGTAACGTTAGATTAAGTATTTTAGGGTTCCGTACCTCAAAAGAAAAAACGGAACCCTTATAGTATCACTTTGTCGTCCGTCTGTCAAGACCCTTCTTCTCAGGAACGCATGGAGGTATAAAGCTGAAAAATCATATCAAATACTCAGGTGTACTGTTCCTTGGAGCTGTGAATAAATCAAACTTCTAAGCAAACGCAATTTTTATCGACACTTGCAAGGAAATCAAAACGTACAGGGTACTTCCCGTGATCTTGAAATTTGGTACGACGCAACGTCCTATACCACAGATAAATGAAAAACGAATTAAAAAATACTGCTGCCCTGCCATATTATTTTTGGAGTTTACCTCTTTAAGAAGCGAATTGCATATTATATAGCCTTTGGAATCTTATTCATATTTTTTATTAAATGATATTTTTTTGTGAATCACTAAATATTGAACTATGTTATATATTTTTGGAATCTACTCATCATTTTCTAGATGATGATTATATTATAGTTAATCTTATTTTCGATTTTTTTTTCAATTTTGGTCTTTAATGCGGGACCGTGGTCACCCCATAAATTTTTTAAAAATTTTACTAGCCTATGTCACCCAGAATAAGCTAGGGATTCTAACGATACCTCATTTATCAAAATCGGTTCAGGCGTATAGAAGTTATGGTGGAATATACAAACTCACATACATACATACATACATGAAACCTGAAAACAATATACTCCTTCTTTCAGGCAGTAGTATAAAAATCATAAATTTTTAGTTACGTCATACAATAAAAATATTTTTAATAATTTTAAACTTGCTACAGGTTTGTACGTAAGTGTAACCCTCAGTGCGCGAGTCCGACTCGCACTTGGCCGGTTTTTTTTGTTAATTTATTACCGTGAGTGATCATTAGTAGACTTAATAAATAAATTTAAAAAAAAACGCGGGGCAGCGTCTGCCAGGATCAAGCTTTTATGGAATCAATTTTTATCCGAGATTTACGACCACTGCATGGCCACATTGATAGAGTGTTTCGACTGAAAATACACTTACAATTTAGTCAATCAATCACTCAATCAAATATTTATTCATTTTAGGTACACTGTAGGTACACATATTGACGTCAGTTACATACTTATAAAATTTGATGGTGATAATTAGTTACGGTATCTTAAAGATAACTAATTATAATCATCATGTTTTATGTCAGATGTGGAATACTCGTGTGACCCACGTAACTATTCCCTGAAGTCCATAATAAAATTAAACATAGTCCATAAAATTTAATTTCACATAAAACAGAACAAACACATTTATTATGTTGATTTATGAAACCACTGCATCTGGCTAAAATATGAGATGTGCGGTTTTTGTTAAAACAATTGTACCGAAAAATGATTTATCATTATTTTAGTTTGTATGGTGTTAGTCCAGTCATTTAATACACTTGAAAATGCAAGTGAACCGAGAAAGCTATATTTTGGATATTACGTGGGGGAGACTTCAAATTGTCGACCAAGATTTCGTTAAATTATTAAATTTATGTTTTTTTCGATTATCTCATTTAGGATGAATGATAGGTGAAAAATGTAAAGCACCTTATTTATTGATCGTAAAAAAAGAAACAAAAAAGTATTGCATCAAAAATCAAGACGCAGAACCGAGTTATTGTAAAAAAACTGAATTTAACCCTATTTTCAAGATGGCGGAAAATGCACATAGGATATTATGTTTTTATTTCATTTTATAAAAAATTATGGTTCTATATTTTATCATGATATAAGGTATTCTTTGCCAAAATTAAGTTTACAGATCGGTCGTAAAAAAGGTAAAGACAGACAGATGTAATTAGTACTTATCTTGTATTAATAATAGTATTGAGTACGGATTTAATGGAAGTTAATGTCAGTGAATTTGTGTGAGGAACGTATGATTATAAATCTCTTTGAGATAGTTGAAATGAACGATTTGGGTACGATTTCATATTTCATTTCATACGCTGCAGCCTGCATGTATGCAAACATTAATGAAACTAAATTCAGGAGGAAATCTTGACCATTCACAGCGGTTGCATAGATAGTTAAATCAGTCTGATAACGAAACGATTTATTATACGAAAATACATTTTTATTTGGTATTGATATATTAATTACTTGCACGGACTGTATCCCTCTACATAAAATTATTATACTTAAAGAAATAAGTCCTCAGTTACTCATTCTCTGACTAATTTACCAATACCCAGCCCAAAATACTTTTTTTACACTTCGTTGCACTACCGGAACTAGCTGCTATGTACAATGGCGGACTTAGAGCTCGAGAGCCTCTCTCCCAGTTGATCTTTGGAAGCTATGAAAAGGCGTGTTGCTCGAAAACAGTCATGGGAACAAGTCATAATTAAAATAATTAAAAAACACGAATATTCACATTTTTATTAAATATTTTTTTTGTGAATCCCTGGATATTGAACTATAGTGTTATATATTTTTGGAGTCTACTCATCATTTTCTAGATGATGATTATGTATCAAGACACACGGCAGCGTGTCCAGCCAAAGTTCAAAAAAACTGGCGAGCAGCACCGTGTGTAATATTACACGAACCATTTGGAGCCACTTTTGACCCCCTCATAACTCAAAAACTATTTCACATAAACATGTCAAATTTGGCGCATATATTGAGACCCGTGAGATACATATGTGCTCCAAATTTCATAAGCACACCTCATATGGTTATTTAGATATAAACGTACAAAAATCATCATTTTTATGCTCTACCTAGGTATAGATCAAAACTCTGACACGGGGCATACTACCATTGCTTAAAGCCGTATTATTTTAATGTTGTTGACGTTTATGTTGTAGTATTATAATCATTATTTTAAGGACGTCAAAGTACGTGCCATTCAACCGTTATTTTGAAACAATACTGCTTTAAGCGGTGGTAGTAACTCCTTAACTATTGAAAATGACACATAATTATTATTTTAATGTAAATAATAATGAATAATAATATAGTTGCATTAAAAGCTTACCTTCGTATTCATGCATTTTGTGCAACGAAACGTCATTGACAGAAAAGAAGAAGAAACGTATTTGAAGTCGTCAGTTCAAGCTGTCAGTCATTGTGATTTGTATTCATTGTTTATAGTGGTTTTAGTGATATCGACTGTTGACCGTGCTTGTTTTCAATGTTTCACAAAAAACTTTTGATTTTGAACTTTTGCAATCAAAATTGATGAGATGTAGAAATGTGCTGTAGAGGTAGTCTGACCATAGATGTAATCTGTCAATGTCAGTGTAACTCTAGGTATACTATATATTTTTCTTGAGAATTCTCGTCTTTAATTATCTTGTACAATGAGTCGTACAATAGAATTACTGGTGGGTGACACACTGACCTTACACCGAATAATAAGTACCTACTAATGTAAAACGTAAACTAAACTAATAGAAAAGTCCTATTACAGTGTAAAGGATTATTTGAATGATAGCAAGGCATGGGTATGAATTGTTACAGCGGCTGATTATGTAATGTTATATTATAAGTACATATATATAATTTCAAATATTTGTGAGATGGTGATAATAAAAAAAAAGCGGAGTTTATTGCGGGTTCTTCTCAGACCAGGGCATGTTTGGAACCCTCGTAGCTTTAGTTTTAAGATATCATAGTTAATTATCACCATCACGTCTTATGCTCTGTAAGCATGACGTTCAGAAGGTGTACTTTGTAGGTAATAATTTCTGTACAAAAAGTAATGATATCCCATCAAAAACATAAATGTAAAATGAGAGCCAAGTTCAAAATTGTGATATATATGCCTTGGTTGTTGACTTCAGCGACAAAAGAAGTGAGATCTAAATGGGTGCCAAGTTCAATGGTCAGCCCTGCAATTTATTTATCCCATCAAAAACATAAATGTGAAATGAGAGCCAAGTTCAAAATTGTGATATATATGCCTTGGTTGTTGACTTCAGCGACAAAAGAAGTGAGATCTAAATGGGTGCCAAGTTCAATGGTCAGCCCTGAAATTTATTTATAACAACATATAATATTTTATAACAACTTAAAATATCATTTCTTCTTATAACTTAGTATAAAATGTTGAAGACTAAGGCTTTAGCTAGGCTAGGCTAAATATTATATTATGTTGTTATAAATAAATTTCAGGACTGGCCATTGAACTTGGCTCTCATTTCACATTTATATTTTTGATGAGATAAATAAATTGCAGGACTGACCATTGAACTTGGCACCCATTTAGATCTCACTTCTTTTGTCGCTGAAATCAACAACCAAGGCATATATATCACAATTTTGAACTTGGCTCTCATTTTACATTTATGTTTTTGATGGGATCTTATTTTCTTATTTTTGTTCAAATTTAGTCTCTAATGCGAGGCCATGGTCACCTCATCATTTATTTATTTTACCCTCATTTTATTTTTTATTTTACTAGCCTATGTCAGCTAAGGATTCTAATGGTACCTCATTTATCAAAATTGGTTCACGCGTATATAATTTATGGTGGAATATACAAACTCACATACATACATACATACATACATACATACATACATACATACATACATACATACATGAACCCTGTAACAATATACTCCTTTTTTCAGGCAGTCGTATAAAAAGGATTATATTAATTTTACTTGACATAGAAACTGTACCTGACATAGAAAGCTGAAATTTTGCACACCCTTGCCTTTATAATGTTGACGAGAAACAAGGCTGGATCGGAGCAACACAAGTTGCTATACCTATTAGTAAAAATCGATATGAAGGGAAATATACTCTTCATATCTTACGCCCCTCCCGGCTCACATCACCTAACAAAACGTGACTTACAACTTGTGACCTTAAATATCCTTATGCTTATCTCAGGATGTTTACTACTTTTTTAAACTTTGAATATACAGATATATAATTTTATTTCCCATTTTTGTTATTTTTACTTTTTGTGGTGGTACAAATAAAGCATATAATAATAATATGTTGATCTCAATCTCTATATTCCAAAAATATGTAATATGCACTCAAAATTGCTGGGAAGTGGTCTTGCAGCCTAAAGGTAAAGTACCTTACTCATCTCTCTCTCCTTTCTCTAACACGGAAAAAGCCGAGAGCAAAAGTAAAAGTAACAAAGTATTAACACTTCCATTACAATCACTCTTTTATGTAAGACTCTGTATAGGTCTTTGTGTATCAGTGTTCTTCAAATGAATTGCTCACTCTATAGCCTTATAAAGGACGAACCGGTTGATTAAATTTAGCTCCCAAAAAGATATCGTCGTCTGATAAAAATAAAGCCCAAAGAAAAAGAGCAATATTTTATTAAATTTTTCCACCATAATTATTCATGAAACTCGAAGATTGTATAGATATCCGAGAATAGGTAGTGCTTCTGTGAAAATTCTTTTTTTTGTCCTTTATTTGTGTGTGTACTTATACGAAATTACTTTTATGAACTTATTATTATTCAAAATGTCTTCCTTTATTATATTTTTACACAGAAATTGATCAGCCAATTTTCTATTCAATAATTTAACAGGATTTGAACAAGGTCGTATTGATAATAAAAATATTCGTTTCCAATTCTTATATTGATTCGGCAGAGTTATTAGTATTTCTATCCTATTGTACATTAATTAATTATTAATCTATACTAATATTTTAAAGAGGTAAAGTTTGTGAGTTTGTGAGGTTGTAGGGGGTAGTCTCTGGATCTACTAAACCGATTTTGAAAATTCTGGTACCAATAGAAAGCCAGAATTATTTGTGAGTGTCAAAAGCTATATATTAACCCGAAAAATTAGGAAGTTCCCGTGGGAATTTAAAAAAACTTATTTCACGCGGACGAAGCCGCGGGCATCTGCTAGTAAGTTATAATTACAGATAAGATAAAGATAACAGGTATCAATAAATGAAGGTAATTTTCAAATAAACTGCTTAAAAAATATCGCATAAATGTTCATAATATTATGATGTTTTTTTTTCATTTTACTTGTTACCTAACGTATGCATTGTGTACATCACCGTAAGATTGTAATCTATCTAGCGAGATTGTAAACTGACGAAATATTATAATTAAACGCATTACATTTATATATATATATATATTGTAATCTGTTAGGTATATTTACCCGATAGAACCTAAGTTCCCACTATCTGATTATTTTTAGGTCGAACCCTTACGGTACCTTACCTACAAGAAAGAGACAAGAAAATGTAAATACAATGAATATTTAGAAAATTGACACTCAGAACATTGAATGGTTCACAATCTGTCGACAGTTTACAATCTGACGAGATAAAAAGCGTTAGATTGTAGTCTGACGGTTTTTGTAATTTTACGGGACATATAAATACCTACTTTATTATTAAAAAAGTGTAAGTTGTTTATAAAACAGCAACTGCAGAGTTTCTTGCCGGCTTTTCTCAGTTTTCTGAACCGGCGATCGATCCTTGCGACTTAATATAAGAGACCACAAGTTTTTCTACGTGAAATAAATCTTTTAATTTTCATATTTTTAGACGACTGCCTGAAAAAAGGAGTATATTATTTTCAGGGTACATGTATGTATGTATGTATGTGAGTTTGTATATTCCACCATAACTTCTATACGCAGAACCGATTTTGATAAATGAGGTATCTTTAGAATCCCTGCTTATTCCGCGTGACATAGGCTGGTAAAGTTAAAAAAAGAATTGATGGTCCCGCATTAAAGGCGAAAGTTGAAAAAAAAAATATCGAAAATAAGATTTACTATATAATCATCATCTAGGAAATGATGAGTAGATTCCAAAAATATATAACACTATAGTTCAATATCCAGTGATTCACAAAAATATATAATTTTTTTAGTTTTTTGGCAGGGCTGTCGTGTTTATAATTTTTTTAATTATCACAAGCGAATGCCCGCGACTTCGTCTGCGTGGTTTGAGGTTTTAGGTTCCCGCGATTCCAGACTATAATCTATCTCTGTGCCAAATTTCAGCCAGATCCGTTTAGCCGTTTGGGCGTGATTGAGTAACAAAGATCCATACATCCATCCAAACTTTCGCATTTATAATATTAATAAGATAAGATGTACATAATCTATATTGTTACAGGTCTGCTCTTTCACAGAGCCATCCTGATGTCGGGGTCAGGTTTGAGCCCTTGGTCGTTGGTGGCCGACCCGAACAAATACGCGGAGTTGGTGGCCACACACGCCAACTGCTCTCCTGGTAAGTCGCACCAACATTTGGCAATACTTACATACAAAACATAAGCCTACTTGATACAAGAGGACCTCTTAACGACTTCCCAGGCGCAGTGTTATCTTAACGTGTAAGTTCCGGGGTTCGATCCCCGGCGAAGTCAATTTGGGAATTTACAATTTCTGAATTTTTTCTGGTCTGACCTAGTGGAAGGCTTTGACAGTGGCTAGTTACTACCCTACTGGCAAAGACGTACCGTCAAGCAATTTATTGTCCGTTCATTATAGAAACCGATTAGGGGTGTTGTGTTTTCTTATAATTGCCATACCCCTTAAACGGGTAAGCCCGTTACCATTTGTACCAGTACTATTTTATTTCTATATACCATCTATATCTATACTAATATTATAAATGCGAAAGTTTCTATGGATGTATGGATGTTAGTTACTCAAACACGCCCCAACGGCTGAACAGATCTGGCTGAAATCTGGCACAGAGATAGATTATAGTCTGGAAGAATAGCACATTGGCTACTTTTTATCCCGGCAAATACCAAAAAACCTCAAACCACGCAGACAAAGTCGCGGGCATTAGCTAGTTAGTTAATAATCCCAAGCAAATAATTGCTCGTTTCTTTGTCAACAGACCTCACACCACCAGCGTTGCTCCGTTGCCTAAGAGAGCGTCCATTAGAAGCCATACTATCAGCACCGGTCCAAGCACCAGACTTTTCTTACGCATTCGGTCCCAGTGTCGATGGAGTTGTCATTGGTAAGTAATATAAACCTCTATCAGATCCTCTATAATCCGTTGTCTTAGGTAAGCGGCGCGATGCAATGCGACGCAATAGGACTCCATAGAAAATGACAAAGTTATCTACGAGACAAAGTAGACCTCGTAAAGGGTCACTATTGTTTAATACCGTCACGTCTGTAATTTTTTTTTAATCCACTACAAGCATCCATAATTGGAAACTGAAAGATTCGGTGATAATTATTAAATAACGACACGTCTGATGCAACTCCATTTAATGATCTGATATAAGACAAGTACCGTCAAACTTGTGATACAATTTTATCCATATATTACACCTCCCTTCTTAAATTAGACTTATTATTACTTAGTTATTATATTCCAAATCTTACAACAGGTTTCCTAATTCTTTTTGAGCGATCTTGGGGTGTGGACTGTGGTGCCGATGGCGTGGACACCGCGTGTCTCTGTGTGCTAGGAGTACCAGCTCCACTGACTGTTTCTTCTGACTCCGTTTTTTTCGGCGTACATGCTTTCGACACCACAACCGGCTCGGCGACTGCCTCCTCACCCTCATTCTGACCCCCAACCACCTCATCTTCCGGCAACGGGCAAGCTATATCAGATAACGTGGATCTACGCCTGATTTGATCGATATGTCTTTGCACTATCCTACCATCGCCCGTATCCAACACATACCTACAAGTGTCTTCTCTCCTAACTACTTTGCTTCTTAACCATTGGTCATTACCTCCATAAGCCCTAGCCCAAACTTCTTCCCCTTCCGTGACTTGTCGCGGCACGCCACCTGAATTTTCAACTTGTTTATTTTGCGCTTTAAGTACTCGAGACTCCTGACCTCTAACCGGTCGTAATAAATCTAACCTTGATCTTAAGGAACGACGCTGAAGCAACATTGCCGGGCTGTTCCCGGTACTACTGTGTACGCTATTTCTATAGGCTAATAAAAATGTCTGTAATGCTGCATCTACATCAACGTTATCTCTATAGGCCTTTTTAATTACTCGCTTGCATAACTTCACCGCGTTTTCTGCGGCTCCATTAGACGCGGGGTGGTAAACTGGAGAAAATCCTTGATGAATCCCATTGCCGGCCAAGAAATTTTTAAACTCAACACTAGAGAATGGAGGACCTTGGTCTGAGACCAGCTCCTTGGGCAGCCCCCAACGAGCGGTCTTAAAGGTTGCTCTTAAAGTTTTAATAACCGCAAAAGCATTAGTACGTGACATCTCAAAAACTTCTAGCCATTTCGTACTTGAATCAATTATAACAAAAAATGTTCTACCTTTGAACGGACCCAAGAAATCTACGTGTATTCTAGTCCAGGCCTCCGGCTCATAGGGCCAAGGGCGTGGAGGTGCGCGTGGCGGTGCTGATGCCTCGCTCGCGCATGTCTCACACTCTTTACAAAGCCCTTCAATATCCCCATCTATACCCGGCCATCAAACATAACTACGTGCGTGTGATTTAGTTTTCACAATTCCCATGTGGCTTATGTGTAGTTGTCTCAGAATATCCTTACGCAAATTCAGTGGTATCACTTTCCTGTATCCCCACATAACACAACCGCGATCAAGATATAAATCATGACGTCTCATGAAATACGGTTTTACCACCTCATCTGGACACACTGCCGGCCAACCTGATTGGGTATATGACATGATCCTACTTAATACAGTATCCTTGACCGTCACACTTCTAACCTGATTATTAGTTACGAGCAAAAAAAACAACAAAATTTTAGTATGTTTTGTCTTCCCTTGTCGCTACATTTTTTTTATTTTGACGTAGCCGTGATAACGCATCCGCACAATTTTTATTCGAAGAAACAAACTCAATTTTATAATTATACCCGGATAGGAGCACCGCTCAACGTTGTAGTCGTGACGCGGGTATTACTGGTATCCCCGATTTATCACCAAAAATGTATGTGAGGGGTTTGTGATCATGCCGTCACTCACCAGCTGTTCGAGCGCGCGCTCCACCGGCTTGCGCAGCGCGTACGCCAGAGGTCGCGCGCGCATGAACACGGGCCGTGCGTCCGCTCGCAGGCGGATGCTCACCAGGCCGCCGGTGAATCGCCCCAAGCCGTCCGCGAACACGTTACAGTATCTGGAACTGAATTTTTTTACATCAAAATCATCCTTAAGGCTATTAACCGAACATTCAAACTCGGGTAACTTAATATTGAGTTTCATCAGCCATTGCCTACCCAATAGATTAGTTTTACCGTCTCTAATTATATACGAGTCCAAATATTTTTCTTTTTGCTTATATTTCACTAAAGGCCTTATAACTCCTACTGGTGAAACACACTCACCGTATAGTATCTTAATCGTAATTGGCTTGTGTGTAACTCTAAATTACTGAATAATCGATTATAAGCCTCATAACTGATACAAGAAACAGCGCTGCCCGTATCGCATTCCATAGAAAGATTCACTCCATTAACATTCAACGAAATCACTATAGGCCTACACTGCTGAATGGTCAATCCTTAAATGGCCCTGGCGATTACAGACACGGCAAGTGTAATTCCTGAATCTACACGAAGCGCTGCTATGCTCGCGTCCACACACGCGACACTGCTGCGACACTGCCTGCTCCGGCGCCTCTAGCGCGCGACGAGCCTGGCTGCTCCCTCGCGCACCTCGACCCTGACCGACATAGCGTGAGCGACGCCCCCCGTGGTTAGCGGCTTCCGATCTAAAGCCCGCCTTCCTCTGCGACGTACCTGCCATAGCCTGGCACTCCGCTATCTTGTCTTTATCACCAGGCAACCTTGAATACCCCTCAACAATAGCTGCATCTTTCTCTGCCGCTTCCAGGCTAATTGCCTGTTTTAGTGAAATCTAAATTATCTTCTGCAAAGAGACGCTGTCGTAGGATTCCACAGACTAGCTGATCACGCAGGCTTTCCTCCAACCAACTTCCAAATTCGCACATCTTGGACATACTCTTAAGCACTGCCACATACTCCGCCAAGCCTTCACCTTCCCTTTGCTGCCGATGACGAAATTTAAACCTCTCTGCCAACACACTAGGCTTAGGTTGTAAATGTTTTTTGAGATTAGTCGATAGTTCACTAAAACTTTTCGAAGTTGGTTTCGTGGGTGTACATAAATTTACCAAAAGTTCATAACACTCTGCTCCCATCACGGTAATTAGCGTAGGTACGTGCAAGTCCGTAGGGATTTTGTTGACAAGGAAGTATTGTTCTAACCGCTCAACGTAGTTTCCAGTTGTCCGTTTGGACTTTGAATTCGGATATTTTACCGATTGACATTCTAAATCCCTAAAAAAACACTAAATAAAACAACACAACACTTTTACGAATCCCATCCTCGTCGCCACTGAAAGATTCGGTGATAATTATTAAATAACGACACGTCTGATGCAACTCCATTTAATGACCTGACATAAGACAAGTTACAACCAAGTGATTATTAAATAAGTACCGTCAAACTTGTGATACAATTTTATACATATATTACAGAAACAACCTTTGAAAAACCGTTATGAAACTGTCGTTATAATAATAATAATTAATACGTATAACGTAATTACTCGTGGTAAAACATACAATTTACTCGCCTAAAAAATATGCTCCGCAATACTTGCCTATAGCAGCATCAAGATACTTGATTTTTTGTAAAAAGAGTAAAGATAAGGAATAATTTGTTAGCCCTTGACTGCAATCTGACCTGATGGTAAGTGAAGATGCAGTCTAAGATGGTAGAGGGCTAACCTGTTAGGGGCATGGCAGTCATATAAAACCCATATCCCTAATCGGTTTCTACAAGGCATGGTACCGGAACGTTAAATCGCTTGGCGGCACGTCTTTTCTGGTAGGGTGGTAACTAGCCACGGCCGAAGCCTTCCACCAGGCTAGGCCAGAGAAAATTCAGAAATTATAAATTCCCAAATTAACCCTGCCGGGGATCGAACCCGGGGCCTACGCACGTTAAGATAGCAATGCTCAACTGCTCAACACTGCGCCACGGAGGTCGTCAAATCGCGTTTCTTTGGCGTCGTAACGCGTCGCGTCGCAGTGCGTCACCTTGATCAACCATCTAGGACAACGGGTCAGTATTAGGGTATGGATCGGTTAAAACCCCATAAATAGCATAAGATTAGGATAAGGAAATTATTAAAAACTCTTAATATTAAAACAGCAATAAACTTCCATCTTATTAAAAGAATCCTTATTATGAAGCTGTTTTAATTTGACTTAAATTCACTTTTATTTTTAGTAACCCGAAAATCCTCACACAGTCTTGGGGGTTAAAATTTACGTTAGAGTGAAAACCTATATGCGAAAATTCAAGTTGCCTTAGGTTCTACGTTAGTCAGTTTGTTGTACCTATTATAATATGTACTAGATGCAGATTGTAGAGTTTTCCTTACATTTAACTAATGCAAATTTTAGTGAATACGCCTTTACAAAACAGGCAGTTACTCTACAATCCTCCATTCATGCTAAATTGAAGCGGCAAACATTTGACAATATAAAGGGAGTACAACTGTTTGGAGTATGAATGTCCAGTGGCCATACTACCATCGCTTAAAGCCGTATTGTTTTAATATTGTTGACGTTCGTGTTTAAGAATTATAATCCTTATTTTAGGAACGTCAAGGTACGTGACATACTACTCCCATTTTGAAATAATACTGCTTCAAGCCATGGTAGTAACCCCCCAGTAAGCAAGTCATGGCTAGGGGACAAACAGTGAAACTAGTTGAAGCAAATTCTCAAGTTGTTCAAATGGACGAAGCGTGACGAGAATACTGCGATATACAAGATAATACTGTTGAGTTTCCTTACACTAAGTTTGTTGTAAATGCCGAGGAATTATTTGGTATTGGACAGGCTTTAACTGAATGCGAGAGCTTAGCTGATACAACTTTGTAATAGAAACGTATAGGAAACTACAGATACTTAGTGAAATAACTACAATATAAAAGTTTATTATAGTAGTACTAGCTGATGCCCGCGACTCCGTCCGCGTGGATTGAGGTATTTTAGGGGTATGAAAAATAGATAGTAGCCGATTCTCAGACCTACTGAATGTGCATTTAAAATTTCATAAAAATCGGTCAAGCCGTTTCGGAGGAGTATGGTAACTAACATTGTGATACGAGAATTTTATATAAAAGATAAAAGTTAATTAGGTTAAACATGCCTCACGAAAAGATAAATTAAAAAATAATGCTAATTATATGTAACAGAAATGAACAAAGAAGACCTCTGATTGTAGGGAAGCGCTAGCCTATAAAAAAAATAAGAATTGCCACGCCACATGTACTGACGCATTTGTTTTAATTTTAAAATGTTAAATTTTTTTTAAATTTTGCGTCGTATTTGACATAATATACCTATGATATTATGTACCCATAGACCAGCCTGTAGCTGAAACTTACATTCCTATTTTCTTTTGAAACTTCCATCAACTCTTCAAGTGATCTCGAAATTTCCTGTTTGACAAACCTTCCGTCCGAGCGCCGTTATTAAATTATCCCACGAAGTTTTCTCATCCCATTCCCCGTGCCTTCAATATTGTCGACTATCTCTGCGTGGAATCCCTTTGATTTTACTCGTACACCCACGGCCTCGCTTCTCTTAGATACCATTCAGACGGTCCACACCACAGTGGCATATATTGCCAGGTAAAGACTTTATGTCAATGCTTTTGCTGCACCTATTTGATACCAAAATGGTCGCCACCACAAAATTCTAAGGCTTAGATCTATAGAATGTACTGTGCTAATATTTTCCAATAATAATTAAAACGAGACATAATTATCTCTCATAAAATTGAATAGAAACAGGCGTTACTTTGCGGAAGTCCATAATAATGAATGAACTAGAAGTTTAATTCGCTAGAATCCGCCACAGTAGACCAATCTATGTGGTACAGTGCATATCTTTCACCTGCAGCATGCGACACTCACCACCCAGCAATTCGCACCGGCACAGCACCACACTACACAATTCCTTCAAATCACTGACGTCGACAGTGACGACGTTTCACGTTATGTCCCATAACTCTCGTTACAGTATGCGAAGTTAATATACGCGCCGATTGTAGAAAAAAAATGTTTTATTATTATGGATTATAATGGTTGTAGCATGTCTGCTAGGACCCTTACTTGCCAGCTTCTTTTATAACGTCAAAGACAATTACGCCCTCGAAAGTTTTATGTGATGTATTTCGGTGTCTGTTGGAGGATGTCGGAGGATCAGCTACATTAAACAAATTGGAGCACAATTGTTTTTAAAATTGTTTGAAGGCTAAAGATACTTTACTTTCTTATATTGAAAAGTTCTTATTAATATTGGGTTGAGGCATATCCGACTTTATAGGTGTCTACCCTTGGTTAGGTTATAGACAAGAACAATTCGTTAATTATTTTTTCAAGACATGACATGACTTGACATTTTAATCAAGACCTCACGGCAAACATTTGATTAGACACGAAGTTTAATTAGTCGATAATTTTTATCTTGACCTCTTCCATTTGTCATTATTAGTAGGGATTATGGGAGAGTCATCTCAATTGCCATGATATCGTTCAGGATATTATATTGAGTGAAATTTAGGGAAATATGTATTCTTACAGTAGTCTTGCAATATATAATATTTACAGTAATATAATCTAATACCTTTATACGAGCAATTCTTGTATATAAATATATATATAATCTGAATCTCGGAAACGGCTAAAACGATTTTCATGAAATTTTGTATGCAGGGGGTTTCGGGGGCGATAGATTGATCTAGCTAGGATTCATTTTTAGAACATGTCGTTTTATTCGTATTTTCAGTTAAAATGGCTACAATATCATTAGAATACGAAGGTAAATTTCGCCGGCATCTGCAAGGTTATTATAGCTCAGATGGGATATTGGCCGGTCCAAAAACCAGAAGGCCCGGTTCGAGTCCAGATGTCACCAGTCCGATTATTTTTCTCTTTCGTTTCTTTTGTGAGAAAAACTATTATTGGGAGCCCAGCTGCCCATATTTTTTTATTATTATGTCGATAATATCGAAAAATATTATTCATATTTCTTCAGTATGTAAGTTGTATTTAAATATAATTTTCAAACAACACTATTTACCAAAACAAAATACCGAGCACAGCTCGGTCACCCAGGTATTATTCGTAAAACAGAACATTCATAATTTAAAAAAATATGCGATCCACACCGATAGGCAAACTACAAACCGCAATAGACTCGTGATTCCATTGCTCCGCCTCAAGAAAGTCTGAAATTCGTTAGTGGGAATGAGCCGACTATGGTATAACAAAATTCCACAACTCATTTTAAACTTGCCTGTAAACAAGTTTAGGATAACCATTAAAAATTTGGAAAGAAGCTTATTATACTGTTGAAGATTATATATATGATAAAAAAGCACGAATTTGACTCTCTCTGGCAATGCTTGGGGCTGTGGTTACATAAGTATCCACACATTAATTATATTTATTTTGTAATTTTTTCAAAAGAGCAACCATCTATTTTCTTTCTATCAGCACATTCCGAACCAGAGGTTGATTCATCAACCTTCGTCGCGACGATTCAAAAGCACTTGTGAAACTATAATTAAATAGAAAAATATGATATAATAATAATATTGAGTTTATTTACGAGTAGTTCTTCTTAAAATTACTCTTCTTAAACACAAAATAGCACTAGATTGAAGTCTCTACATAATTTTCGTTGATCCCTGAATTTCTTAACAGATTACCTGGAAATATTTATTAAAACGTTTTCTGAGAAGTTTTTTCATCTCGTCCTCTTTTGTCATCGTTGTTTTACCTAATCTCGGGATGAAATTCTTTTGATTCACTACTTAAGTTGTCTTTTTTACCTTCGAAGGCAATTATTTTCCTGGGAGAGTACATTATATTATTAATATAAATCCCCTTTTTTACTTTGACATTATATTCGTGATTTTAATACCTGTCCTACAAGTTTTATTAGATTCTCGGAAACACTTAACTGATTTATGATCTAAGAATAAAATTTATTCTCTAAAAGCAAACTTTTATGACGTACCACTTTTCTTTTCTATTATTCTCGAGTGTATTAAGTCTTTACCTATGAAATTGCCTTTCTTCAGTACTGGTCATTTCAAATAAAAAAAGTCTGTAATGGCTCTGTATTCTAAATTCAAATTAATTTTGTTTTAAAACCATGACATTCTTTTTACACACTCAGTCTTGTTTCTTGATTAGCGTTGTATTTTCATTACATTTCAAAAATTTTCGTCATAATGGGTACTTTAAAAATTCGTGTAATTATGGAATATGAGTTCCGTCGTGGCACCAATGCACAAACGGCACGTAACATCGAAAACGTTTATGGAGAGGACTGTAAAAACGAACGCACAACCCGTTATTGGTTTTCCCGGTTCCGTTCTGGAAATTTTGACTTGAAAAATGAAGCTCGTGGTCGTCCGGAGACTTTGGTCAACAATAACGAAATAAAGGTGATTGTGGAAGCTGACGAAACTCAATCTACAGCTGAGCTAGCAGCAGCTTTTGATGTAAGTATCAAAACAATATTGATCCATTTGCGACAAATTGGCAAGGTAAAAAGCCTCGATAGATCGGTGCCCCACGACCTTAACGATCGCCAGCGCAAGGTACGCGTCGAGACCTGCCTTGCGCTGCTCAACAGGCAAAGAAATGAAGGAATTTTGAAACGAATTGTTACGTGCGATGAAAAATGGATTCTGTTCGACAATCAAAAGCGAGTTGGTTAAATCCTGGTTCAGCACCAAAGCAATGCCCTAAACCAAAAATGACCCCTAAAAAGGTGATGGTCACTGTTTGTTGGTCAAGTGCGGGTGTGATTTACCACAGCTTTTTACAAAACGGCATGAGCATTACTGCAGATGTGTAGTGTGAAGAATTGGAGAGAATGATGGAGAAGCTTACACATCTGCAACCAGCTTTGGTCAATCGGTCGTCTCCACTGCTCCTTCACGACAATGCGCGACCCCATACTGCGCAACAGACAGTCTCCAAGCTGCAAGAGCTGGGGTTGGAAGCTCTCCCTCATCCGCCATACTCACCAGACCTGGCACCTACCGACTATTACTTTTTCCAAAATTTAGACAACGTTTTAGTGGGTAAAAAATTCAATTCCCGAGAGGCAGTACAAAATGCCTTTGAAGAGTTTGTTGCCTCCCGTTCAGCTGATTTTTACAAGAAGGGCATCAATAAATTGCCAATGCGTTCGCAAAGATGCGTCGATTGCATGGGTGATTACTTCGAATAACATAAATAAAAAAGTTTAAAAAAATATGTACTTTCACTTATTCCATTCAAAACCGCAATTTCATAGGTAAAGACCTACTATTTATGCCATGAAAACTTAAATGAGCAATTTTCAAATTCATACTTCATACAAATCTTATAAATGCAAAAGTGTGTTTGTTTATTGGTTTGTCCTTCGATCACGCTGCAACAGAGCAACGGATCGACGTGATTTTTTACTTAGGTATATAGTTCAATACCTGGAGAGTGACTTAAGCTACTTTTTATCCATGAAAAATAAGGAGTTGCTGTGAGAATTTAAAAAAAAAAACACGCGGACGAATTTGCGGGCATCAGCCAGTAATATTATAAATAAAAGTGTCAATCGAAAAAAGTATCAGAGTTCAACTACAGGATTTTCTAATGTGCTAAATCCACGTGAATAGAGTCGCAGGTATTATTTAGTCTCAATGCATATCGCGTAGCGGTCTTGCGCTTCTTTCTATTCGATTGGGTTCGTAAGACAGCAGTCAACAATTTGTTTCATATATTCACTCACTTCCCTCTGATTTTGCCAGTGATCAAAGTCAAAGTCAAAATATATTTATTCTATTATGGTACACTGTACACATAATGGTAGTCCAATTACTTATAAAATATGATGGTGATAATCAGTTACGGTGTCTTAAAACTAAAGCTACGAGGGTCATGAGAATTCATTCCTTATTTGGTCTTATTGCCTAGATACTGGAGACATGCTCATCAATCCGGAGCCAGGCTTCGAGTGGCAAGCAGCGCGTGCTCCGCTGGGTAAGGGGGCCACTGCTGTGAACATCATCAACGCTGTACTCATGCGGAAAAGTGCTATTGCGCAGCTTACCAAGTAAGTTTTTCTTCCACTACAAGTTAGCCCTTGATTGCGATCTCACCTGATGGTAAGTGATAATCAAAGGTGGTAGGCGGCTAACTTGTTAGGCAGTTAAAATTAATCCATACCCCTAATCAGTTTATACACGGCATTGCACCGGAACGCTAAATGGACTAAGAGATAGCTGCACTTTTGTTAACTATCGCCAGAAAGGCTGATTCAGTATTAGGTGGGTGAAGGGCTCTTTACTGAAGCTTTCTCCTATACTAAAATCGCTTGGCGACACGTCTTTGCCGTTGGACGGTAACTGGTAACTAGCCACGGTCGAAGCCTCCCACCAAGCCAGACCAGGGAAAATTCAGAAATTATAAATTATCAAATTGACCTTGTATCCGGGATTGAACCCGGGACCTCCCCATATTAAAACAACAGAGCTCAACGCTGCACCAGGGATCTCGACAAACTTACATATAGTCTTATAGTTATAAAATATAGTTGTAAAATTAAAGAAGCTTACTGCCTAGAACTAGTTTGGTTTGAACAACAATATAAACAGTGTACACTGTTGCGTATGTTTCTTCGCAACGCTGTATTTGTTGGGCAAATACCTCTGAGAGAGAAAACACATGTTCCACAGGGATACATGGAATAATAATCATTCTTGCCTAAAATAAAAATATTGGTACAATCTTCTGCACAGAGATCGAATACGTTTATAGGATGTTTATTTTTACGAGGTCAAGTTTTAGTTTAGTAGTTGTAGTTCTTATAGGTACTTACCGATTTATTTACTGCCCTGGCTCACTGGCCTTGGGATCTTGGCCTCTGACACTAGAACCTGCTTGTCTTTCCTTTCTTACGCTGCTTTTCTCTTAGGCTTTACATCAAAAGATTATTTCTATAGTACTTTCTTCACAAGAGATTTAAACTGCTTCTCTCCAATTGGATCTTCTAAGAACTTTACTTACTTTGACAAACCAGCAAAACGAGGCGCATTCCTGATAGATATATATTTTCATCTATTATTTAATACGAGCAAGGTACCTACTCATGTAACTACGATCAAGCCTAATAGTTTTTGCGAATTGGAAAAAGAATAGTTTTATTGTAACCTAGACTTATAATTTATTAAATCTGACAGATAGCGAATATTGTAATGGGCCTGTCAAATAAATATTTTCGATTAAATGCAAAAATTAAGTTTTGCTAAATATACTACAAAAGGATTTTAATGGAACCGTAAAGAACCTACAAAATAAAACTTGCAACTATTTTGCCCTGTCGAAATAACAAATAATCAAAGTTCATGAAAAGGTATAAAACCTTTATGTTAGTTGAAAATGATTTTTTGAAGTGAAAACTTCTTTAGCCGCGTTGAGCACTTTTTGGTAGGGGGTAAACTTGTGAATTCGCATGACCATGACCAACATGCTCGCGTTGTTACGAAGACAAAGGTCTTAAAAATAAATATGCTACATGCGTAATTAAACTTAATGCATTAGTTTTAAGGTTTATATATTAAATATATTTATTTTTACAAAAAAAAAGCATTTTCACTTCTATCGGCAGTCCCTATGACTGCCAATTTTTTTATGTAGTAAATAATCCTTAGCATTCTTTCAAACAGATACGATCTAATGCTGGGCGTAACAAAAGCGGAAGCCTACTTCGCTTTCAGTGGAGACGATGTTCAATACGGGATAGAAGCAGACAGAAGATCGAAGATCCTCAAGTCATTTGTACGGAACACGTACAGCTATCACTTATCAGAGATCCTTGCTACAATCATCAACGAGTATACAGACTGGGAGAGGCCTGTCCAACATCCTATCAATATTAGGTAAGTTTAGTTTTTCAAGTTTTTCAAGCAGGAATATTGTATCTTCAAATCTAGAGAGAATAGGAATCTTCTAGGCAACGCACTCTACCTTAGGCTGCATCACTACTTTCAGTAAGTCAGATTGCAGCCAAGCGCTAGTCCATAAATAAATAAAACAAGTCATAATTTAAAAAATTCAAACACGACTGCCCTGCCAAAAAACTAGTTAAATTAGAATCTTATTCACATTTTTATTAAATGATATTTTTTTGTGAATCACTGGATATTAAACTATAGCGTTATTTATTTTTGGAATCTACTCATCATTTTCTAGATGATGATTATATAGTTAATCTCATATTCGATTTTTTTTCAAACTTTAGTCTTTAATGCGGGACCATGGTCAACCAATAATTTTTTTTAAAATTTTACTAGCCCATGTCACCCGGAATAAGCTAGGGATTCGAACGATACCTCATTTATCAAAATCGGTTCAGGCGTATAGAAGTTATGGTGGAATATACAAACTCACATACTTACATACATACATACATACATACATACATACATACATACATATATACATGAACCCTGAAAACAATATACTCCTTTTTTCAGGCAGTCGTATAAAAAGAAAAGTTTTAAACAAAGATTTCAGTGGCAGTTACCTACGTTATCCATTAAGGATAGAAATATTTTGTTAAGAAACTATAGAAGTTTTAATAGGTAAGCGACGTTGCTGCCATAGACATTTTCGTTTAACTAAAAGTTTGTAAGATATTGTTTAAGTTGGAACACAATTATTGTAATATATTTCAAATTAGTTTAGGCTACTTAACTTTTATTGTTACATTCTCTGTAAGTTTGCCCTTTAAATATTTGAGCCTGTTTTACTTGGAAACTAATTCTGACACACTCTTAAATTTATTATATTATGTTTCTATAAAATGTCGTTAACTTTCTTTTGTTTAAGTATCACTCGAAATACATTTATTTCAATCATAATCAAGCACTGTCTACGAGTTCGATTCAAGCATTCAAATTGCCTATAGAATAATTTATAGGGCTATTTCATATTCATATTAATTTATTCTGCATTCCAAATAATAATTTATTATGAGAGACGACTGTCTTATTTATCTTCAAAATAGTCATTTAATATGTAATAGGCTTTATCTATTAGACATTATAAGTGAGTTAACAAACGCTATATTTCTTTCTAAAGCTTTTAAATGGTCTGGAATTTTATTATAAACTTCTACACACTTTGGAACTGGGAATAACCATATTATTTTTCCGCGTGGGTCTTAACTTATTTTGGAATTGATTGGATTATTTTCTACAGGGATGAAACACTAGAAGCTCTGAGCGACGCGCAAGTGGTAGCACCAACTGTACTGACGGCAGACACACACTCCGCGCTGAGAAGAAACTCCTACCTCTATGTGTTTGACTACCAGACCAAATACGGCGACTACCCTCAGGTTAGCTATGAATAAATAAATAAGCCTTTATTATCTGAAAATGGTTTATATAATCAGTACACACATAGATTAGTAGGTAGATATTAAAGCGTTTTAAAATTATTATTATTTAATGTGTAATGCAAATTATATACTTATAAATATTTGGTGATCTATCATTTCATAAAAAACAAATGACAAATTTTCATTTCACAACCAACATCTGGCAAAATAATGAATCAAAAATTCATCTTTATACAAACAACTGGTTCTATAAATCTTTTTTTGACAATATAATTTCCTTACAAATTTTAATTTCACAAACATTTTTTAATGGTCAAACAAATAATTTATTATTCACATTAATTATTAAAAAACGCATATCATAAAAACGTTTGATAAGTACTATATCTGTCAAAATGTTAGGTTAGGTTAGGGTTATCATAGGTTCTATCGGGTTAATATACCTAACATAAGTTAAAAAAAATGTATTTTCATGAGCACTAAAGTTTGTAAAATGTACCGACATTTTGTAAAATCGCAAATTTGACAAATAAATTCTCTAAATATATTATATAAATTGAATTAATAAATTTGTGAATGATATTTTAACATTCAGCAATTTTGCTAAGGAAAACATTTGCGAATTGAATAGTTGTCAAATGATGTTTTATAAAATGATATTTTTGCTGAATACGTTGTTTATCACCTGAATAGTTTTTTGTGAAATGATCATTTGTCAAACGTTTTTTGTGAAACTTATGTTTAATATTTAGTAAGTATACTGAAAAACTTATTTATCAAACACTTTAGCTATATTTTTTTCTACCAGTATATTTGTAAGAGGCTTAAAGAGGCTCTTAAGTGACTTTATAACTCCATAATATTAATTTTATGCGGCATTTAATGTATCTTATTAATAATATATTGTTATATAGTAAGTTAAAAAATGCTTATACAAAATTCGAAACTATATTCACCATATCTTTAAATATAGGACGAAATATTGTACCATTATCTCTATTTTAATATCTCAGAAAACATTTTATATTTTTGTACTCATATAAAAAGAGCTGTCCATCTCCAAAGTTAACAACTGCAAATCATTGTAATTTTCCTCTCCTAACGATACTTTTGTCGAATATCCCTTCAAAGTATTAAATAGCACGGTTCCTAAAGTGAAAAAAAGAACTGTCGCCCAAAAGAAAAAAACATTCCAACAGACTGTCATTGTTACGTACAACTTTTTAAAACTCTCATTAAATACGACAAGTTTCCCATAGGGAAACCTGGCCGTGCCAAATTCAATACAGTCCGCGATGGAAGCGTAACGTAGCATATCTAAGATGCCTTTTGCAAAAATTTGTGACGGAACTTGGCCCGTTAACATAATTCTCGTGTCGAGCTTGCCAAGGAGCATAATCTGCTAAATTTCTTTGTTGTCTATTCATAATACAACTCGAGTGATAAAACTTTCGTTAAAGGTTGCCAGAATAGTGAATGATGTAAACTTCCTACTTTTGTAGTTTATAGCACGATGCGCACTGTTCTATTTTGAGCCATCCATTTTTATTTGCATGTAGTATAATTGTGTAATATATATTTGGGTAACTATATCTACAGGGCGCGTCAACATAATTTGTGTAAACTTAACTTTATAGATACTGTTCTTCTGACTACTCGGGAGTTCGAAAGTTTGTTTTAACTCAGTATTGACGCGTACTTTCTTTTGTTTTTGTTTCCAAAGTCATTCTAATATTCGTGATTAAGAGGAAATGGCATTAACGGGAAACTTTGAGAATGGGTATTGAACAATTATATTGCCGTCGCGCTGCTCCTCGAATATAATTCTATATCACCCGATAGGGATAACTGCTGCTTAGCCCGATTATGCCTATGAAAAACAGTCGAATTCTTACTCTCGTATTTTTCTGTTTCCTCCTCCAAAACTAAACCGACTTAAATTTATTTTCAAGAATAATTTAAGAAGGACTCAGTCTATGTTAAATGTTTTTCTTTTTTAATTATACTTGTCAATTTTGTTTGCAAGATGTCGGTCGCGTGATAGCGCGAAAACTGAGTCATTTTTGCCATTTTTGAAGGTTCCTTGTTCTTAAAATTATTAATTTATTGAAAAAAGCAAATCATAGGGACATGGCAAGGCCGCCACATATGGATTTTATGGTGCAAACATATTTTTCTCTATTGTAATTATCCACGGAGAAAACAGATAAATACGTTTGTATGGGGAAACCGCCTTCCCAATTCCTCTTAAGAAGATGGTCAAAGCACGAAATACTTATACTGAAGCCTTGTAAAGGAGTAATTTAAATTCAAGCAACGTTTTCCAGTTGGGTTCGAAGTTCAAACCGTTACTTTGAATCAAGATATTTCCCGGCATACCCAGTCTCACCGCTTGACAAATGGCCTGGTGGCAATATTTTAGTACTAAAATGTTGTTTTCCCAACGTGGCTTTCGCAAATCGATCGTGCTATTAGTCACAAAACATAAATCTCTAACGCCGAGCTGATTTCCTCTTTAGATAGAGAATTCTGATTAAGGCGAAATGGCGTCTTCATCCGTGGATTTTCCTATTTCGCGGTATTTACTGGTGTCTGGATTATTATTTTTCTGACCTAGTTTATTTTATATAAATAAATGAATAAATAATTCTTTATTTCTGCTCAAAATACAATTCAATTACATTGGGGCTGGAACCTCCTTTTAAGTATATTTAAATATCTGTATCAGGAAATTCCGCTCTTCTTTAACATTAAATGATAATGATTTTCACAATTCTATTGATTAAGTAAATACATATTTACATCTGATTATTAATATTATTAACAGTAATTACACAAGCATTTTTATTTTATTTTAATCTTAAATTTTATCAATGTAAAATGGGTAGTGTGTGTGTGTGTGCGTTTTAGTGCGTGCGTGTGCGTGTGTGTGTGTGTGTGTGTGTGTGTGCGTCTGTGTGTGTGTGTTTGTGTGTGTGTGTATGTATGCATACTTGTTTGTGAGTTTGCGTAGTGTTCTTTTAAAATATTTTAATAACCTTTAAATTAATTTAGATAAGTTTTCTAAAAGGGCCTCTGTTTCTTAATATGTTTTAGATTTTAACCATTCAGTCAAAGATTTCTTTATGTCATACTGTTTAGTGGAGTAGATATTAAGCAATTTCTTAATCTTATTGTAGAGGTGTACAGATCTTATTTCGAACTGATTGCAAGAAAATGAAGTTTTTGATGCGGATACCTTTAAGACATTAAGCTTCCTTCTTCTGTGTGAGATGGTGGCTTCAAATTTTGTTGATTTATGGACTTTTAGAATCGTCTGCAGTATATACAACTGTCTCACGGTTAAAAGTTGACTAGTTAAGTACAGCTTTTGAGTAGGGAATCTATAAGGTTTATAAAACATGACCTTTAGCAAAGATCGCTGTGCTCTTTCTATATCAATGAACCTTGTTTTTGCTGCGCCACCCCAGACAGGGATGCAGTAGCCTTGTATTGATTGAGCCAAAGCAATGTAAATTTTCTTTAGTAGGTCCATCCAAATTAATTTTCTTATTCTGCTGCTAATAACTTCAATTTGTCCCTGCCAAGATTATATTATAATACCTAAATACTTAGTTGAGTTTACCCTACTGATGCTGGAACATATATTACAATCAATATTACAGTTAAGGGCGTGCAATATTATGCTATAATCGCTATTTGGCTGAGTCCTGGTGTTGATTGAGAAACATATATAATTAGTTTTTTCCTTGTTAAGAGTTAGTAAATTTATTCTCAGCCAATTAGCGACTTTAGCAAGTCCCAGTTCAGTAACAGTTATAACTTTTTCCCATGAAGTATCAGTAAATACTATTGCAGTATCATCGGCATACGAAAAGATTTTAGCGTTATTTAATTTTAGATTACAAAGTTCATTGATATAGATTAAGAACAACGTAGGTCCTAAGACACTGCCCTGTGGCATACCGTAAGAGATATCGAGATCTTGACTTATATACTGTCCAATTTTGACTCTCTGGGTACGTCCAGTGAGGTAGTCTTTAAAAAGAGCTAGAGGGACGCCTCTTATACCTATATTTTCTAACTTTTTCACAAGAATGGGGACAGAGACAGTATCGAAAGCTTTTTTTAGATCAAGAAACACCCCGATACATTTTTTACCGCTATCCAGTTGTTGATCAAGAAACGAAGTAAGGGATATGAAGCGGTGATAGCCTATTGGTTAAGACACCCGACCTGTACTGGGTCGCGCGTTCGATCCGCGGGCACGCACCTCCAACTTTTCGAAGATAAGTCATTGTGACAAAACCTGCACGCCTATAATTGATTCTCGAAGGTGTGTGAAGTCTATCAATTCAAACTTGACCAATGTGGTGAACCATGACCAAATTCTTCTCATTCCGAGAGGAGACTCTTCCTCAGTAGTGAGCCGGCAATGGGTTGTTAAGAGAGAGAAGAAAGATTTTTTTTAACTGTCTTGTGTGATATTTATTATAACTATGAATATATAACCGGTTGTTACTCATGGCACTAGTGGTTGTAGTGAGCTACAACCGTTGATATATTTACACAGTAATTATCTTTTAAGTTTATGACCTAAATTACTTTATCGTCGTCACCATGAACTCAACTCACCCATATTGCCTATTTTGCTAAGTACTAATAGATACTGTGCACGGGTATTTTCTCAGTATAATTATTAAATAGGATACGACCTACCCCTGTAGTCAATTTCATCAAAATCGGTGTTAAACAGATGGGCCGTGAAGTGAAGCGTAGCAAACAGATAGACAGATGGACAGAGAGACACACTTTTGCATCTATAATATTAGTATGGATTCCAATTAATTCTACTCAGAAGCTGGAATATCAACAAAATAGCACACTTTATTTATCTTTACATAATAAAAAAACTTATGATTTCTTTAAAATTACAAACTGGAAATATGACATCATTCTGTTACGAGGTTTATCTTCATAAGATTAATTATCTGACTAACTTTGAAAGATTTCAACAACGTAGTTTCAATAATTAAAGATTCAAAAAGAAAGCATAATATTTCCATAATATTTAACGAGGATCGTCCCGTCTTTTATTTGAATGGTGTATGAAATGAAAATGTTACCTCACGATTTAATACCTCCTGTGAAATTCGGAACGTATTCCCAAAAGTTCAATATTGAGCCCGTTCGCTTTATATATGTTATCTATCATTCACTCGTATTTTCAGAACCTTTCATTCGTACTTACTATAATGTTATGAAGATAAAATTATTATATTCGACATCAATGGTCGTCTCGTCTATAATATTTTTTATGTTTCAAGTATGAGTAATTCATTACTCTAGTGCAAAAATAATTAATATTTATGTCGATGTATATGGTTCAATGTTCCCCTCAGAGCCAGAAAACAATAGCGTTATTCGTTATGATTGCTAGAATCATTAACAATTACTGCTTTTTTTAAATTTTGATGTCGTATAGAGTACAATAACTATTTTATACAATACTCAATACTAAATTTATTTATTACATTTAGAACATACAAGTGTCTCTTATGTTACGTGTCGACTGTTTGAGTGAGTGTTTTGACTCTACCGAGGTTCGGAAAAAAGTTCTACTGAGATGAGGAAATTCTAAAGATGTTCTTTTTAAAAAGCAAGACATTTCATTACGTAGATATATTTAATACACAGTATAACAAATTTTCAAAATATAAAGTTAAGTATAGAAAGATTTTCTACAAACAAATAATCTTTATAAAAAGTTCGGAGAATTGCGTTGCAAGGGAATGAGAAAATGAAAAAGAAAAGAAAATGTCACAGGAATGTAAGCATAAACTCAGGAAAAAATTGCCTTGCAAAGGAATGAGAAAGTGAATGTGCAAAAAGAAAAGAAAATGTTACCTAAGAATAAAAACCTCAAGTGAGGAACTGAACTCTTCTGTGTATTTATCGTTATTTTAAAGGTTAGCGTAATAATGTTCAAATATTTTTAAAACGAACATATTTCATTTTCGTGTAGTATTATGGGTTTCCTGTTTTTTTTATATCTTCTCCAAATAATTATGTAGTCTCATTTCCGTATGAATCTTTTTCAGAACCCATGTTATCATACCCACCATCATTATAATTACCCACCACATTCCTCTTCCGATTACTAACTTTTCAAAAGGTAACCTCAAAATACATACTCATATTATAAATGCGAAAGTGTGTGTGTCTCTATGTCTGCTACGCTTTCACGGCCCATCCGTTCAACCGATTATGATGAAATTTGGTACAAAAATAGTTTGTATCTCGGGGAAGGACATAAGGTACTTCTTATCCCTGAAAATTAAGGAGTTCCCGCGGGACTCAAATGATCTATCCACGCGGACAAGGTCGCGGGCATCATCTAGTATTTGACCAATATTACTTTACTTTTAATATACCTAGACCAATAGATTGCACCTCTATGAAATAAAAGTGTGTAAACTCTCTAAAAATGTCGCCAATTTCTAAAGAATTTGTTAAAATTTGACGACATTATTTATTATTATTTAATAATAATAATTAACTGCGAAAAAGAAAAGCTAAGATTTATTTTGACTCTGTATTCATATCCATACTAATATTAAAAATGCGAAAGTGTGTCTGTCTGTCTGCTACGCTTTCACGGCCCATTTGTTCAACCGATTTTGATGAAATTTGGTACAGGGATAGGTTGTATCCCGGGGAAGGACATGGACTTCTTTTTATCCAGGAAAATTTAAGAGTTTCTGCGGGAATCTATAAAATTTATCTGTTCAACCGATTTTATTAAATTTGGTACAGGGATAGGCATCGCAGTGAACAGAAGGACATAGGCCCCTTTTTATCCCGGAAAATTCAAGACTTCCCGCGGGAATCAAAAACCTTAATCCACGCGGACGAAGTCGCGGGCATCATCTAGTAAAAAATAATTACACCATCACAAAATTGTAGCATTAAAATTATTATACAAGCGCTTCATCAAAGTCAAATATGTTTCAATATAGAACATAAATCTCGAATGTTGTATAAATAACCTTTGTGTAACCTCCAAAGTTATTCTTTAACTCTCAATGTAGCACTGAATTTCAAAAGATATGAAAGCAACATTTGTGATCGAGAAACGTTGAAAGTTTATAAAGAAATCATTTCTAGAATTCTCCTAGTTTATATTTGTACATTGTGTAAATCGAAAATGTCTTCTCAAATTTTTATGCTGTGTTTCGAAATCGGCATTAGTTTGTCATAACTGGTGATTGGTGTTTAACCCTTAACCACCTACCACCTGTTTCCGTCCCTTAAACTTAAGGGGTAAACTTCTAGATTTGCGTGACCGACATGCTCGTGAAGCGACATGCTTGTTACGAATACAAAAGGTCCTAAATATAAATATAATTCATTCATAATTAAACTTTAATGCCTTAGTGTTAATGTTTATATTTTAAAATTATTTAATTTATTTATTATAAAAAAACATTTTGACTTCTATCGGCAGTGACTATGACTGGAAATTTGTTTTGCTCATCTCTGCGTATGTCACCTCGTCTTACCTTTTATGAGTTTCAATAAGATTGTAGTATTTCTTATAAATCTAGTCCTAAGGTTGATTTTTCTTTTCTATTTATAGAAAATGTTAATAGTAGATCGTGCTGCAATTAACTCAGTATCTAATGATTTTTTATCGTGATTCCTGATGAGGAAATCAGGTTAACTATCACGAAGTCATAAATGAAGCTCTAAGCAATGTAATGAAATGGCTGGGTGAAAACAGATTAAAGGTTAATTTAGAAAATACTAAAATAATACAATTTCATTCCTACCATTCAAAAAGACCCACTTTAGATATCCGGTATGATGGTTCTAAAATTACTGAGACGGAAATAACAAAATTTTTGGGCATCATGTATGACAAACACTGTAGTTGGAAACAGCAGATTGATGTTGTGTGTCAAAAATTGAACAAATTTGTTTACGTCTTGAGGAGACTTCGCATCACAGTGTCGAAGGAAGCCGCGGTTACAGCTTATCACGGCTATGTTGCGTCAGTTCTGTCATATGGACTTGTAATCTGGGGCAATTCCGTAGATATTGAAAGAGCTTTTAGAGCTCAAAAGAAGTGCATTCGAGCTATTTTTGGTGTTGACCCTCTCGTAAGTTGTAGGCCGCTATTTAAAGATTTAAAAGTTTTGCCACTACCGAGCATGTATATAAAAGAAATATGTATTTTAGTAAAAAAATACCCTAATTATTTCAAACTCAACAGTGAAATAAATAGGAGTACAAGGTATCCTTATAAAATTTTCGCGCCCAGGTGTAATAAAGATATATACCGTAGAAATGCGCCTTATATGGCCATAAAGATATATAATAATCTACCTCAAACAATACAGGCCATGCCCCTACAAACTTTTAAATGCAAACTTCGAGACTGGCTAATGGAGAAATGTTTCTATAGTTTGAATGAGTATATGACTTAGCTATTGACATTGTAATATTTATTAATCATAATTGAATGAATTATATTTTAAAATTTGCACACTAATGAAACGGTTGAATGTGTCAGCGCAAAATAATTTTAAGACCTAATAATTGTACCACATTCTTGCAAATAAATTATTCTATTCTATTCTATTCTATTCTATTCTATTCTATTCCTACCTACCTATGCCTATTGGATATAAAATTATTTTCGTGACTGAATTTTCTACATTACCATAAATAATTAAATATTTTTAGTATTTTATATAGAATCTGGAGCAGTTTAAATTACCTGTACAGCTGTTAATATATTGTCATTTTAATTGATAGAGTCTAGCAAAGGCCTACGATGCTCCAGTGTTCTTCAAAACCAAAAAAAAACCTGTGCGAAAATCATTGCGTGCGATTTTACTCTTAACAAGCTTTGTGTGTGTTTTTTATCCACAACAAGTTAGCCCTTGACTGCGACCTTACCTGATGGTAAGTGATGATGCAGTCGAAGATGGTGGCAGGCTAACCTGTTAGGGGCATGGCAATTATACATATTAAACTCATATCCCTATTCGGTTTCTGCACGGCATCGTACCGGAACGCTAAATCGCTTGGCGGCACGTCTTTGCCGGTAGGGTGGTAACTAGCTACAACCGAAGCCTCCCTCCAGGCGAGACCAGGGAAAATTCAGAAATTATAAATTCCCATAATGACCCTGCCGAGGATCAAACCTGGGACCTCCGCACGTTAAGACAACAGCGCTCAACACTGCACTAGGGAGGTCGACAAAATTATTTTTTTTGTTTTAAATTATTTATTTTACATACAATACAATGCACAAAGGCGAACTTAACTAAAGCTTTTGCCCGCGACTTCGTCCGCGTGAACTATAAACGCCTATTTTACCCCATTTATTTATTTATATTTTAAATGGTTGAATTTCGAAAGCGGATGTCTATGTGATAATTTAGTAATCTGCATGCCAAATAAAATGTCAAATATTCGTCCAGTGGTTTGAGCTGTGCCTTGACAGATCAGTTAGTCACGTTTTCCTTTTTATTATTAGATGACTGCCTTAATACAGGGGTATATTGTTTTCAGGGTTCATGTATGTATGTATGTATGTGAGTTTGTATATTCCACCATAACTTCTATACGCCTGAACCGATTTTGATAAATGAGGTATCTTTAGAATCCCTAGCTTATTCCGGGTAACATAGGCTAAAATTAAAAAAAATTGATGGGGTGACCATGGTCCCGCATTATAGTTTAAAGTTGAAAAAAAATTAGAAAATAAGATTAACTATATTATAATTATCATCTAGAAAATGATGAGTAGATTCCAAAAATATGTAACGCTATAGTTCAATATCCAGTTATTCACAAAAAATATCAATTAATAAAAATGTGAATAAGATTCTATTTATCTAGAATAATTTAGATTTTTAACTTTTTAGTTCGTTTTTTGACAGGGCAGTCGTGTTTTTTTTTATGACTTTTAATCTATTGACTGATTATAATCTAACTCGCGAAATTGTAAACTGTCGAAAGATTGTGAACCGTTCAAGTTTCTGAGTGTCAATTTTTGAAATATTCATTGTATTTACGTTTTCTTGTCTGTTTCTTGTAGGTTAGGTTAGGGTTCGACATAAATAATCAGGTAGTGTAGTAGTAGGTTCTATCGGTTTAATATACCTTACAGATTACAATTTACCGAAAAATAATGCGTTCAATTGAAATCTTTCGACAGTTTGCAATTTCGCGGGTTAGATTATAATCTAACGGTTTTTAAAATCTTACGGTGACATATTATATACCAATTTGGTAAAAAAATAATTGCTTGGCTCTAGGTTTGATTAATTTATTTACTTGTTCAACAGAGGCAGGGTTGCATTCACGGGGAGGAGCTGCCGTACATTTTCGGCGCACCCCTGGTCGGCGGGCTGGCACACTTCCCGCGCAACTACACAAAATCCGAACTGGCGCTGTCGGAATCAGTAATGTTGTATTGGGGGAATTTTGCCAAGACTGGGTATGCGAATTTCACCCAAAAAAAACACCCGTTGTTTCAATATCATACTTCATAATATTAATATTATAAATGCGAAAGTGCGTTTGTTTGTTGGTTTGTCCTTTCATTACGCCGCAACAGAGCAACAGATTTACGTGATATTTTGCATGGGTATAGTTGAGGACCTAGAGCGAGTGACATATTACATACCCGGAAAATTAAGAAAAAACTTATTCCATGCGGATGAAGTCGTGGGTATTAGCTACTCATACTAATATTATAACTGCGAAAGTGTGTTTGTTTGTCTTTTAATCACGCCGCAACAGTACAGTACTTTTTGTTGCGAATTTATTTTATGCTATTGAAAGATATTAATTAGGTCGCCATTTTGCACTTAATGTTGGCAAGATAGCAAGAATAGTTTTTCCATTTTTATTTGAAAATACATTTATATTATGCTTAAGAGAATTATCGATGTTTTCTTATTTTTAACTGACATCAAAAAATGAGGCTATCAATTCGACACATATGTGTAATATTATTAACTGCAAACCTCGCCCATCGGAGACATTCCTGCGCCTGGTATTCCCTGATCGCAGTGTCAGATTGCCATCCCTTCCCATAAGGGAATAGAGATATTACCAGTGTTTGCTGTGCTGAACTTGAACAGTGTTTTTGTGTGTTCTTTAGGTGTTTTTTATTTTAATTTTAATTTGTAAATATAATAGTGTAAGTTTTATGCCTTTTATAGATGCGTCGTCCAACGCAGAGCTACTCGAGTGTTCCATTTGTATCGACGGCAAGCTGTATAAGGGCCAACGCGGTCTTAATATACATAAAAGCCGTCGTCACATCCCGAATTTTGCCCATGTTTCAGAGCATGCATCAGGTATTCTTTTCGATGCATGTTGTGGGGGTGGGCCCTCAAGTAGCTCTCCTTTATGGGTGAGGCTCGCAGCCTTTAAGCGTGGGATTAGGTTGGTCAAACGCATCCCTAGAGGGGCTCGACCCTCAGTCGCTCGCAGCCTCAAAGAGTGTGTTGCTAGGGCCTCGTCTGAGAATTCACCTGAAGCGTGGGAGAATTTATTAACGTTCCCATATAGAGTCCTGAATATAGAATCCGGCATTGAAACAGTTTCATCCCTTACAAAATAGATAAAACTTAATATTTCGAGCAATACTATTCCTACATGCAACAGACTTCTAAATTGCCAATCCTCCATTCAAAATGTATCCAAATTAATTGAACACAAGGTAAGTGATGGGAACGTTAAAAATGCTGCCAAATTGCTATTTTCAGACAATGTCTTGGCCGCGGACTCTATTGAGACTTTGGCTGCTCTCAGGGATAAACACCCTCTGCCTTTACCTTCGTCCCGGCTTCGTAACCTCCCATGTAATGCTACCATCAACCCGCTACGTGTGACGGAAGATGCAGTTCGTTTTGGAATCTTTGGATTCACAAACGGTTCTGCAGGAGGATTAGATGGCCTGTCACCCCAACACCTTAAAGATTTGATGGGTCCTCCTTCATGTGATGAAAGTAAATCTCTTTTGAAGGAGTTGACCCGTCTTATCAATTTAAAGTTATCTGGTCAGGTGCCTCAATATATTGTTCCAGTCTTATACGGAGCCAATTTGGTGGCCTTGACCAAAAAAGATGGGGGGGTTCGTCCTATTGCTGTCGGCAGCATATATCGCAGGTTAGCATCGCGTATGTGTTGCCGAGCATTTAAGGACAAAACAGCGGCCATCCTAAAACCTAAACAACTAGGTTTCGGGGTCAAGGGAGGGTGCGAGGCAGCGGTACATGCTGCCAGAACTTATTTAAACTCAAGTAATTATGACGTCTTCATAAAAATAGATGTTCGTAACGCTTTTAATTCGGTCGATAGGGGAGCCATGTTAGATGAAATTCAAAAAGAGATACCTCAGATATTAGACTATTTGTGGCAATGTTATGGCTCTCCCACAAAATTAATGTTTGGCGAAAAAGTTCTGGATTCAGCAGTAGGTTGTCAGCAGGGTGACCCACATGGTTCCGCGCTTTTCAGTCTCGTTATAAATCCTATTATTTCGTCCCTAAATTCAAAATTCAACTTATGGTACCTAGATGATGGGTCATTGGCTGGAGATGCGTCGTCAGTTCTTCAAGATTTAAGAACAATCATACAAAATTTTTCTGATATTGGGCTCAATCTAAATTTTTCCAAGTGTGAGGCTTACTTCCCAAATTCAATTCCCATTGAGAAAAAAAATGAAATTTTTCATAGTTTGAGTTTTTTGATACCGGGTATATCTACAGTTTCGAGTCAAAATTTAACCCTTCTTAGTGCTCCAATATTTGATGACGCATTTCCCCCTGTAATAAATTCTAAATTAGAAAATTTCAATAAATTTTCGCATCGCCTTTTAGACATAAAGCCACACATGGCCATTTATATTTTACGGTTATGTTTATTTGCTCCTAAATTTACGTATCTGTTAAGGTGCGGCCCCTTTTGGAAATACCCTTCTTTGATCTCAACTTTAGATGTGTCTCTTAAAGACACTTTATGTAAAATTCTAAATTTACAATTTGATGACCGCACCTGGACCCAAGCGAGCCTACCTGTGAAATACGGGGGCTTAGGCATACGTTCCATCTGAAGTGTAGCACTCCCGGCTTTCTTATCTTCCGCTTCTGGCTCTATTACACTCATCAGTCAGATCCTTAATCTGACTAGTCCGACTGATGTTGTGGTTGAGAGTCTGGCGGAAGCGAGGTTGGCCTGGAGTGCTTCTTGTCCTGGGGAGAACTTTCCTTCGGCTGTGGAATAGCAGGGTCTTTGGGACAAACCGCGTGTTGTCTTAACACATGCGGATCTTGTAAAACAGTGTACCTCAAATACGTATAAAGCCCGTATTTTAGCCGTATCCGAAAAAGAGTCAGATCACTGGCTTCACGCTCTGCCATCTCATAGCCTGGGAACGATTCTCGACCGGACAGCGCTTCGTGTGGCAGTTTGCTTACGCTTGGGAATAAAGGTATGTGAGCCTCATTACTGTCCTTGTGGCAGCCGCGTAGATCAGTTTGGTTACCATGGACTCAGTTGCATTCGGAGCGCAGGCCGCTTGTATCGCCACGGTGCTCTCAATGATATAGTCCGTCGCGCTCTGGCCACTGCCTCCATTCCTGCACAACTGGAACCCTCCGGTTTGTTCAGGGATGACGGCAAGAGGCCGGATGGGATGACTATAGTACTGTGGTCGATGGGTCGTGCACTGGTGTGGGATGCAACCTGCGTTGAAACGTTGGCAGCGTCCCATCTATCAGGCTCGTGCCTAAAGGCGGGTGCTGCTACCGAATCTGCTCAGTTGCTTAAGCGTCGCAAATACTCAGCCATTACTAAGGACTACGTTTTTGCGGCGCTTGCTTTTGAGACTCTGGGCCCATGGTCATCGGACACGAAGAATTTTATAAATGTTGTGTCCCTAAAACTGATCCACGCCTCTGGTGACCAAAGAGCTGGCGCTTATTTAGCCCAACGGCTTAGCCTTGCCATTCAACGAGGTAATAGCGCTAGTGTTTTGGGCACCATGCCCATTAACGATCACTTGGATGGCGTGTATTTTTTGTAAATATAATTAGTTTTTAATTTAGATTTTAATTTATTTCTTATTTTTAGTTCTAATATGTATGTATATTTCTTTAAACATATTTTAAATAAAAAGCTCTTGAACTGCAAAATATTCACATAATATTCGTATTTATGTAATGTCTTTAAGACAAATAAACTTTCGTAGGTGTATGTATGTATGTGTGTATGTATATTTGGCCGCGGATTTCTCCGAAAGGTTTCGTCGGATTGTGACGTATCTTTTTTATTGGCTTACATTTACTTCAACTTAGGGAACAGTGCAAGTTTCATCAAAATCGGTTCAGTAATTTTCAAGATATGGACTGTTAAGTGTGTGGTGAAGTCGGTTTAATCAATCGGTTTCAATCTTTTAGATTATCACTGGTTATACATAATAAATACGTAGTCTTTGATCTTTAAGTATTTTAGTAAAAATAAGGTACTTAATATTAAAAAATCCCTTTTTTCCACTACAAGATAGCCCCTTGGCTGCGATCTCACCTGATAAGTAAGTGATGATGCAGTCTAAGTTGGTAGCGGGCTAACCAGTCACGGTAACGCTAATTATATAAAACCTATACCCCTATTGATTTCTACTCGACTTTGTACTGGAACGCTAAATCGCTTGGCGGTAAATCTTTGCCGGCAGGGTGGTAACCAGCAACGGCCAAAGCTTCCCACCAGGCTGGACCAGAGAAAATTCAGAAATTATAAATTCCCAAATTGACCCTGCCAGGGAGTCAAAAAAATATTAAAAATTCTATTAACTTTTAAATTATATAATACTAGCTGATGCCCGCAACTCCGTCGACATGGATTGAGGTATTTCGGTTTCCGTGGGAACTCTTTAATGTTCCGGGATAAAAAAGTAGCCTTTGTGTTATTCTAGACTATAATCTAATCTATCTCTGTGCTGTGATTGAGTAACAAACATCCATCTATCCAAACTTTTGCATTTATAATATTAGTATAGAAGTATAAACTAAGTCAATTATTTTTAAACTATATAATTTTTGTTGTGACAGAAATCCTAATGAAGCTCAAGAAAGTGATCCAATCAGAGCGGGGAGACAGGAGCGAGTCAGAATGAAGAACATAGAATGGACCGCGTACGAAGCTGTCCACAAAAAGTACTTGAACATTGATATCAAGTCCAAACTGAAGAATCATTATCGAGCGCACAGGTTAGTTGACTAGAACAATTTTTCTTTAGGGTTCCGTACCTCTAAAGGGATCCCAATTTTGAGTCCCCACATGAAAAGTTCTTTCCACTTTACTGAGTGGCATTATTAATATAACAATTGACTATGAAATAAGAATTACTTGGCACCTCGTCGGTAGTGTTAGGTATGTATTAAAACTACGAGACTCGGATACTGACTGCTATAATGGCTAATTTGACAAGTGACACAATGTAGTTATTATTAAACTACTTTTAGAACAAAACACTGGTTATTCATTTAACTATACTTAAATTTAACTATTTACACGAACACAGCCGTAAGGTCATTACAGAGAGTACCATAGACCAGTATTGCCACCATAGACCAGACAGGCAGTGATACCATGTGCAGCTCGCTTTAAGTTTCCATCTAACACTACCTACATATTATATTTTCATGCATATCAGAGGCCCAATTGTCTAAGCCAATCGTATTAATTTGACAGTTCATAACGTATAACTCGAACTTTTTAAGGAGTACATATATACATACCTCCTTAAACAAGTCGAATTATACGTTTGACAGACGATTACGATTACGATTTCCTTACATAATCGGGGGGCAGTACCCTTATAGAATCACTTCGTTGTCAGTCTGTCACCTACCTTTTTCTCGGGAACGCGTGAAAGTATCAAGTTGAAATAAATATCATATTAATAGGTCTACGGTCCCTTAAAGTTGTAAAAAAATGAAGCTTGTAGGTCAACGCAATCAAAAGATATGCCACTTATTTTGACACTCGCCACAAATCAAATCCTATAAGGTACTTCCCGTTGACCTAGAATCATGGAATTTGGCAAGAAGCAAGGTTTCACAGCACAAGTATAGAATAAATCCGGATATCGTTAATTAGCGCTTCGTACTCATAAGGTGTCGAATTGTTTGCAGGCGCAACCAGTTTAGCGCCATATGTAAGCCAGTTATTTCTCAGCTGATTACATGTTATTATGAGATCTTTGTTATTATTTACTATTAGAATTTATACTGTGTGCTGATACGGAAGCCTTTGTGAGCGAGTCTAACACGTATTTGACTGACTTTTTCCTTGTTCGCAGACTATCATTTTGGTTAAATCTAGTGCCAGACCTTCACCGACCGGGCGGAGAAGATGTTCCACAATCGCATCACCAGCTAGAAAATGAGGATACGTCCCTGCAGCCAACAGTAAAAAGCTTTACACCGCCGTTCAAGAAGACTACAGAAATGGTGCTAACAGACACTGGCTTAGCCACCAAAGTGCCTCTGTTAACTGTTCTTAATGTTACTTCCCCTTTAAATTTTAATATAATTGGAGTTAACTCTGTGACTCCGACTACAGTCGCAGCATCAGAAGTTCACAAATCCGACGGTTCTACTACCGCACCTCCAGAAGACGGTTTCGCAGCGTACTCAACTGCTCTTAGTGTAACGATAGCTATAGGTTGTTCTTTGCTCATATTAAACGTACTCATATTCGCCGGCGTATACTACCAGAGAGATAAAACAAGAATGAACGGCCAAGATGGCCACTCGAATGGCTCGCATTTAAAAAAAAGAGTAGAAAACGGCCAGATGCCGAACAACATTTGTGGTGATTTAGAAGGAGCTCTATCGTTTCAAACCAGTTTAAAAAACGATCCGGCTACAATTCTGAGCCATCATCATACGCATTCGCACCATCAACTACCTCCTCCAGAGTTTGCTGATCTACCTAGTAATAATATAGCGGGTATGGCCACATTGCCGCGAGCGCCTCCGCCACCTAAAATAGGGAAAAGTAATATAAACACACTTGCAAGTGGTCAGCTGCAAGAGAACCAGCCGTTGCTGTCCGCTCATCAGATGCAAATGATAAACACGAGTACACTGACGAAGAAGAACACGCAGTTGAACGCAAAGTCTAATATAACAATGGAGGAGTTGCGAGTGTGACGCCAGCGTGCCTGACTGCAGCGAGCCGGCAGTTGCAGTGACGTGGTCCACCACGACGAGATCGTGTGACTCCCGCCGGACCTTCTCGAGTGCGTTACAGATTATATATGACTTTCAACGCGCTAATACGAAGGCGTTAATAGTGAAACATTATAAAGACTCGGTGAATTTAATAGTAAATGTGATGAAGGAAAGTTTTAATAGTGAAAAATTCCAAAACTCGGTGAATTTTTCGGTGATGTTAAAAAAAATTGTTTTCAAATAATATTATCACCATATCCGTAAAAACTTGAAGAAATTTTTAAGATTTAAAATGAATGGCAATGTTTGAGAATGTATCGGACGTTATTAAAGTATTCTATGTAAATCTTTGTATATAGGTACATATTGGATAGGGTGTAAGATAAATTTATGTACATATACGACAATGAGGCACAGCCGCATATCCATCCTAATAATGATATTATTATTATTACACTAAAAATCGCGTGATTATAATTATTGTGTGATATCATTTTGAGATGCAATTAAAATCTAAAGATCGGTTTGAAATTTAAAATTTTGTAATTAGAAAAAAGAAACACAACAGTTTACCTAATTTTTACAAGTGAACAAAGAACCTAAAAATAAATTGAAGAAAGAAAATTGTAATAAGAATAATTAATATTTCCGAATCTCAAGAAAAACACCCAAATTACTTCCAATTTACGAGCAAAAGCGATAGTTAATACAAATAATAGTTGCTTATTTTTATTCTGATTGTTAATTTTAATTAAAAATAAGCAATCAAAATTGAAAAAAGTAGATTGCTAAGCAAGTTCTCTGAGAAATCTTATAGAAATATTACAGTTTTTTTTTAATGATACAGTGTTTTCATTGTTATATTGTGTATTTTCATTTATATTATTAAGAAACTAATATAACTCTGTTCTTTTAATTAATTTTTTTTTTCTTAACATAGATGGACCAATAGTTTTTGTAAATATGTAAATAATTTTAGCTAACGGTGTAACAGGTTGTAATAATACATTAATCCTTGTTCAACTAACAATGACTAATCATTGACTGATTAAATCTTCAAATTAATAGAATAGTTTCAAATCCATTTAGTTGTCATTAGCATTATTATTAGCATTTCTGCAGTAAGTAAAATCAATAGTTGATTAATGTTCAATTATTTTTTTAGTGGAATTATTTTACGTTACGTTACAAAATATCATTAACAATAATATGCAGATGTATTATTTTTGAATTGACTTTGGGAAAGAATATTATATCTGTTTTTGTCTGCTTTGTAATATCAGATTTTTGTTTGAGAAAGTAAATTATATTATTGATTCCACCACCACTAAAGCCAATTAACGTCCCACTGCTGGGCACAGGTCTCCACTCTCATAAAAGAGAGGGAATTAGAGCTCAGACCCACCACGCTGCTCCAATGCGGGTTAGCGGGCTTTAACGACTATTGTCAAGTTAGTGAGAATAACAGGGTCCGACGACTTAACGTGCTCTCCGAGGCATGGGGTTGAAATACCGTCAACTTCCTAACTCCGGGCTAGTACTGAGAATTTCTAGCCAGAAAAACCCAATACTCAATTATGGTCCGACCCGGGACCTCGTTAGCCGCAGTCGAACATGCTAACCAGCCTACCAACGAGGCTGTCGACTCGAGGTATTATTGACTCATATAAATTTTTCTTTGTAGAGTTAGACAACAATTCTTTCTTTTCGATCTCGTTGAGAGGAAAACAATTTCATCTACAATATCTTTTCTTTTACTATCATGTAATTGACTTTCCTAGCAAACGAAATAACTCAAAGATCCACATTAGTATTCTGCTTAGATTTGAATTACTTAGCCAATTTATCAGTATTTGTCAGATTAGGTATTCAAATTTGATTTTATTCTGAACCTCGTTTCTTAGCTTAGATTTTATTTTATTATTTTTAAGTAATGTTCAAATACAAGCGTATGTTAAGTTACTGTATCAATGAAATAAAACGTTGGTGAATTTGTTATAATTAGCAACATTTTTTTATTGTTGTACAAATATTTTAGTTCTATTGAAAAATTTGATAGTCTGTACAGCGACATAACAGATAATTAAGTTAATGCAGACTCAGAACTTTAATAAAATAAATTGAAAAGTATATTCTGTACATTTTATTTTAGGTACATTTCAACCTATGAAAGTCCACATCAGCTTTACCCTTAGACCCAGTTTTAACATTGCAAATTCGATTTATTCGAGTGTTCGATAACTTAGGCGTCGAATGAAAATGAACTTAACTGCACTGTTCTAGAGCTATTTCGTGTAACCCAGTCGGTGCTCAAAAAGGGGGTTACCTGGGAAGTTTCTCGGGAGATATAGATTTCACGTGTCCTTTCCGAATTTTTGCTTTGCCACCTCGTATCTTTGCCGCTCGCGTCACCATATTGGAAAAATGGCGCCCAAAAACAGGAGTTTTTTGACAATAACTCCTATTGGACTTATATTTTAAAACTAAATTAAACTAGAGTAAATTTCTCACAATTTATGTGGTAACGTATTTTTTGCAGAATCAATAGTTTTAGCGTACGAGCGCCACAAACCAAAACCTAAATTCACCTTCCACAGTTTAAATAAATTTGTATCGTGGGTGTTTTACAAGTTCTTTAAACTTAATTAGATTGACTTGGCTAAATTTGTTCTAATTTAGCTTAAACAACTTGTAAAACACCTTGTAAACATAAGTTAGGTTACATCGTTGCCAATCAAAACATTAGAAGTAGGTCCATACTTTCTTTGCCTCTCTTTTTTCTCTTTCACAGTAATTTCGTTGAAACAGATTTAAATGCTTGAAGGTTAACAATATCCGCACTCATTCTAATGGCCCGAGTATTCCTTTACACTGTGTGGCTCACAATACAAACCGAAGCGATTTTGAAGAAAAATATTTTAAGTAAATATAGTGTCTTTCTTGTACCAAAATCTAGCTGCTCCAGTGCACACTTGCTTTTGAACATTTTAAAATCACAGCGTGACAATCACATGTGATTTTAAAATGTTTTAGTTTCTAAATTGGCTCAGCTTTGGTCTATTGGTGCTTCAGCCGTGGCTAGTTACAATCATATTGTAGCAGTACTTTGCAAAACAACTTATTGTGAACCAAAGTGAATCAATCGAAATCATTCGAAAGAATAAGTATAGGAAATCATTTTTTCAGGAGTTTGTGGACGTCGGAATGAGGTTCTCGTATTTTTTACTCCAGGCCTGAATGCGTTCAATTCGCGCGCGTACTACTTTTCTGGTATAGTAGTTCGCCAGTATTGGACAGAAGTAGGTGTTCCTTTGCGGAAGATCATGATGATCAAGAAACAAGAAGCTCAATGCGCTATAATCCGCCAAAACAGACAAATCTATGTGGTACAACGTGCAGCTTGCGATATGCATAGCCAACCACACCACACAAATCTTTCAAATTACTCTCAACGTACGTTTCACTCCGACACCTGATCATCATCAGGAGAAGTTGACTCGACAATGTACGATTATAAGACTTTACAAGCCTTTACTGTTTCCCTGTGTGTTTTGCCCTTAAAGTTTCTTGTTCCTTGATTAATTCATGGGTCACTATAATTGTGTGACTTAGACCACACAACAAAGCGGATAGCTAACAGAAAATTACATCGTTACGGCTAATGGCCCAGCATTTGTTTACAGCGCGCGAAACTCCTAACTCTCATCAATTCAGATGATAACTGCAGATAGTGGCCGAGTATGATAGACGGCTTCTTGTTTACCAGTTACGAGTGGAGTTGCGTGAAATATACCTACTGCTTAGATCACGGGTGGATTAAATGTTATATTATGAGTTCCGTACAGATATGCAACCCTTGAGGTTTTGTACAAACTCAAACTAAAAGCACATTTATTTAAAATTCGTACCTAAGACCTCCCTGGCGCATAGTATTGAGCGCTGTTGTCTTAAAGTCGGAGGATCCTGGTTTGATTCCCGGCAGGATCAATTTGGGTAATTATTCTTAATTTCTGAATTTAGGACTCTGGTCTGGTCTGGTGGGAGGCTTCGGCCGTTCCTAGTTACCACCCTACCGGCAAATACGTACTGCCAAGCAATTTAGCATTCCGGTACGATGCCCTGTAGAAACCGAATTGGGGCATGGGTTTAACATGACTGCCATGCCCCTAACAGGTTAGCCTGCTACCATCTTAGACTGCATCATCACTTACCATCAGGTGAGATCGCAGTCAAGGGCTAACTTGTAGTGGATTGAAAAAAATATGGGCTCCGTACAGTTAAGCAACCCTTGCGGATTTGTATAAACTCAAAGCACATTTATTCAAAATTGACACCTACTCTTTCCGAACGTCAAGTTTACAAAGTATAAGACGGTATGGTGATAATTAACCACGGTATCTTAAAACTAAAGCTACGAGGGTTCCAAACGCGCCCTGGCAGACCAGTGCTCTGTGTGTACTGTTGTGGGCTCTTCCTCTGAAAACTCAGCCGGGCTAAACTGGGTGTATCACGAATCAAAAACATCATGCTTCATACTTTTCATATCATACTTACTTAATATTATAAATGCGAAAGTATGTTGGCTTGTCATTCAATCACGTCGCAACACAGCGACAAGTCGATTGCATGGGTATGGTTGAGGACGTGGAAAGTGACATGGGCTACTTTTATCCCGGAAAATTAAAGACTTACTGCGGGAATCATAAGGTCTTAATCCAAGCAGAGAAAGTCGCGGGCATCTTCTAGTAATCTATATAATATATAAAAGCGAAAAGTCACTCACTGATTCATCACGAGATCTCAGGAACTATAAATCATACAGACTTGAAATTTGGAAGATAGGTTCCTTCTATGGTGTAGACGGCAGCCAAGAAAAGGTTTTGAGAAAATTCACCCCTAATGGGTTGAAATGGGGATTGGAAGTTTGTATGAAAGTCCCTTGTTTCTGAAGTTGAAAATTGGCAGTTACGTTATTAGTTATAAATAATAAAAACCTGTATAAGCAATTTTACGAAAATCTACCCCAAAAGGGATGCAATGGGATTTGGGAGCTTATAAGAGGGTTCCAAGTTTTTGAAGTTTGAGACTTGAAAATCGGGATTTAGGTTTTTAGTTTTAAAGAATAATAACCTGTATACGCAATTTTACGTAAATCTTTCCCAAAAGGGGTCCAATGAGGATTGGAAGGTTACATAAAGGTTCTATGATTTTTAATTAAAGACATAAAAATCATCAATAAGGTTATAAATTTTAAATAATTAAAACCTGCATAAGCTATATAAAGCCTCTATATAGATAAGCTTTTTGCAGCGAGAAAATTTCATAAAATCAGAAATTGTACGCGGACGAAGTCGCGGTCGACCTCTAGTTATAATATAAAAAAGCACTGTTACATTTTGTACAGTTAAAACTTTCAAAAGCATTGAATTCAATCAGGCGTACGCGAACGTAAAACCTTTTCGTGGGAAGTAATTCAATTATCTCCCCGTGTTTTCCTTTGCCATGGACGCGTGTTGGTGTTAGTGATGTGCCGGATCGTTAAAAATGTATATGTCACCGTAAGATTGTAAAAACCGTTACATTACAATCTAACTCGCAAAATTGCAAACTGTCGACAGATTGTGAACCGTTCAATGTTCTGAGTGTCAATTTTTGAAATATTAATTGTATTTACGTTTTCTTGTGTCTCGCGACTAATTTCGCGAGTTAGATTATAATCTAACGGATTTTACAATCTTACGGTGACATATATAATAGATACGGATATTTGGTGCCAAGATCCGCGGATACGGATTTTAACTTTTTTACTCAATCGGTGTATGCGCGTGACCTTGAAACTCACTACGACAAATGTTTGCAATATTAAGGTGTCAAATATTTGATTTAAGAAAATAAAAAAATAATCTGAATGGAATTTAATAGTTTTTCATTACTACCTAATCAATTTATATAGAATTTCATCTTTGTTTTGAAAATTAATAAGGTAAAAGATCCGTCAAAAAAGTAACGGATACGGATCTTTCCTCACCGTCGGATGTCTGCGGATACGGATACGGATATCCGGCACATCACTAGTTGGTGTAAACGAAAATCGGCTCAAACAAACGATGATATCGACGGCACGGATTATTTTTTAGTACAAGCGTTAACAATTTCGCTTCTTTTTAACTAGCTTGAAAAGAACCTTCAGAAGCTTCAGAAGAAAAAGGCATACTTACTGCGAAAATCACAACCTTTCCTTTTTGCTTTTCTGCATAGTCGGGTAAAAAGCTGGCTTCGGAATAACATGTCAGCTAACAATAATCTAGGGTGTACACTATAGATGCTAATTATAACGTACGCACAATACGAGACAAATTAAACCACGCATATGAAATACCGGCGAAGTGCGAGTCGGACTAGCTCAAGAAGGGTTCCGTACCATCATACAAGGTTTAACACTATGTACTTTTTAAATGAAGTATCCAAACTTCGTTTAAAAAGCACATAACGAGACTCTTTCAAAATACCAATCATAATGTCCGTATAGGGTTTTCTTTCTTAAAAATCACCCCATACAAATATGATTCACTAACGAATGCCCGCGACTTCGTCTGCGTCGTTTGAGGTTTTTGGATCCCGCGGGAACTCTTTAATTTTTCGGGATAAAAAGTAGCCTATGTACTAGTCCAGACTATAATCTATCTCTGTGCCAAAGGATATGACCAGTAATTGCCCTCCGATTCGGGACAATGCACAGGATTTCCGTTTTTACAGTAAGGTTTAAAAATTCAAAACGAAATTACTATGGATTTATTATTCCAAATAAGGTGAGGAGGTCAAATGACAAAAAAAACAGTACGTTTATTGTTTAAATCTTGAGCGTCCGCTTTCCTCTTTAAGCACTACTCCATTTTGACGTTCCATTATATCCATGCCTAATAATAATCTTGTAACCCTACATGAATACCATTTAAGTACCTTAGTCATTATATTATGAATGATTTATTTTTGATCAATTAAATAGTAATGAAAAGGAAATATATGTTTTGTATAAAATTATTTTTATTTTTTGACAAGTCTCAAACTAATAGATCGAACAAAGCATTTTGAAATACTGCGTTTAAAGGAACGCCCTTTCACATTGCATATGCTGCCATCTGTGGTCGAATAGTTGAACTTGTTAACCAAAAGTAGTGAGCAATACTTAAAAATATTTTCTAGACTCACCACAATAACTAGCGCCATCTAGTGTGGGAAAGTAGTTTTTGGTGAAACTTTTTTTATTTATTTTCTCAGTTTTCAGAGCCTTCAGACTCCTGAAACTTTTTAATTTGAAAACTATAAAATATAATAATTACAATAATAAAGAAATCATTGCTGAACATTGATTTTTGACACCTAGGCAAGCTGCCATAGTTCCACCGGTCTATTCTTTTCAGCCAGATCCGTTCAGCCGTTGGGGCGTGATTGAATAGCAAACATCCATACATCCATACATCCATCCATATGTTCGCATTTATAATATTAGTATAGATCTCCGCTCAGTGGTATCCACTGCAGCTGAACGGAGACGAGATGAAGGAATAACGAAATTCTATTGGTTGTTAAAAATCACATCTCCTCTCCTCTCGTCTCGTCTCCGCTCTCTCTAATGGGCGGACGACATTGCACGAGTCGCAGGGAGCCGCTGAATCCAGGCGGCGCAGCGTTAGAACGCGACTGGTAGAAATCTTTGCTGGAGACCTATGCCTAGTGGTGGACATCTATCGGTTTGTGGTGTAGCTTCTAGTAAATATATACTAGCTAATAGCAAATCCTGTAACTTGAAAAATGTTAACTGCGTTTCAGTATAACAAGGTTAAAAAAAACAATGCATATCCAATCCTCGATCTGTAGCTAGTAACCAAATCAAGTATTATTTAGTTACTATCAACAGATCGAGGATTTAAATTCATCTCTTCAAGACAATGACCGAGGTATGTAAGTTGCTAAATATAAAACAAACTGTATCCTATTTCTTTTTCTAACGTACTTAAATGACATTACAACAGCGGTCACTCACCCTTGTGTATTATTTGCAGATGATACAACTATATTAATAAAAAGTAAAAATATACGGACATAAATGAACAAGAAATAAATAAAGCTTTACAAGATGTAGCTAGATGGCTTAGTGACTATGATTTAAAAGTAAATTTAAACAAAACTAAAATGATGCAATTTAGTTATTACAATTCTATAACTCAGCCAAAAAACATTCAATTTGACGATACAAAAATAGAAGAAGCAGACTCATTAAAATTTTTAGGAATAATTTATGACAAAAACTGTAATTGGAAAGCGCACATTGAGTATATATGTACAAAATTAGACAAATTTGTTTACACCTTAAGACGTCTAGTTCAGACAGTATCAGTAAATGCTGCTTTAAGTGCATACCATGGTTATGTATCGTCCGTCTTGTCGTATGGTTTGATACTTTGGGGTAACTCCGTTGATATTTTAAGAGCATTCAGACTGCAAAAGAAATGCATAAGGGCTATCTGCAACGTAAGACCATTAGAGAGCTGTAAACCACTTTTTAAAAAACTAGGTATCCTTCCACTACCATGTATGTACATAAGGGATATGTGTGTATTTGTTAAGCGATATCCAAAATACTTCAAAAGGAAATGCGAAATTAAAACGAATAGGTCTATTCGGTATCCTAACAAATTATGTATTTCCAAATGTTGTAATAGTACATACATGAAAAGTACTTACGCTATGGCAGTCCAGATTTTTAATAGGCTACCAGCTGACTTTGAAAAGTTGACTTTAAATATGCTAAAGAGCAAACTCAATAAGTTACTATTAGAAAAATGTTACTATGATGTGAAGGAATATTTAACGCAGTAAGCAATAACTGTTAAGTACTGACATTGTTATTTTTGATCGCGTTGTATAATTTGATTTTGATTTCCTGTAATTTCTCTGACATTAGATTATTTTATATTGAATTTAATTAATTTAATTGATATTTTTTATCTGAAATCCTAATAATTTATTAACTTACCTACTAATTATTCCTAATATTTGCACACTATTAATTTAGTTGAATGTTTATGAACAGATTATTATCTTACCAACATTATGTACCTACAAACATATATTGTATTTATAAAACATTGCAAATAAATGATTATTTATATTTATTTATTTATTTATATGTGCATATCATCATGAATCTATTGTATCACTCGTAAACTCACTTAAAAGTCTAAATGCATATTTGCGAATTCAAACCGACAACAATTCTTTCAATTGTAGAGATTATTATATATTCAATATATTGGTGTTTTTCATATAATAATTCAGTACACTCAGCAACTAAGTTTACACCATATTATGAACTTCGGTAAACCTCACCTGTCGGTGACTGCCTCGTTGCTCTAGCGGTTAGCGTAGTCGACTGCGGATCACGAGGTCCATGGATTCGATTCCCGGTCGCGCATAAAAATTGTTAGGTATTGGGTTTTTCAATTAAGAAATTCTCAGTGCCAGCCCGGAGTTGGAAGTTGGCGGTGTTTCACCCCCGTGCCTCGGAGAGCACGTTAAGCACGTCGGTCCCAGCTATTATCACTAACATGATAATAGTCGTTAAAGCCCGCCAACCCACATTGGAGCGGCGTGGTGAGTCTAAGCTCTATTTCCCTCTCTCCTATGAGAGTGGAGGCCTGTGCCCAGCAGTGGGACGTTAATAGGCTGTAGTGGCTCGTTAAACCATGTAATATACCTTCTAATTTAAAAAATCATGTAGTTGAACCATTATACAAATTTTAAAGACTATCCACTAGAGCTAAAATTTAGATTCCAAAAAGCACAGCGTGATGTAAGACAAAATTTAATTTTATGTAGAGGCTAGAAAATAGAAATATGATCAAAAATACAAACCAGTAATGTATAGACAAAAATGGTTTGCTATTAGTTAAAACTGAAGTAGGAAATAAGTTTATTGATGTAGGTATATTCTGGTAAATATATTTAGTTTTACAAGATATGGAACCAAATGTAAAAATTATACGTAATAATAAGGAGAAAATTGTAAATAATTTACAGGTTATTTCCCTTTTCTTTTTGTTGGGGCGTGTGGTGTCACCTCTAGTTAAGTCCATGTATCCAATATTAAATGATCATTATTAAAGTATCATACGAAACCTGTGGTAAATACATACTCTGTGAATATTTTAACTGTCTATTACGGTTGATGAGGTACAGCCCGCTGATAGACAGACGGACGGATGGGCAGATGAACGGACGGATGGACAAATGGACCGACGGACATCGGAGGTTTTGTAATAAGGTCCCGTTGGGACCGTTTGGGTACGGACTACGGAACCCTAAAACTGGCCCTACTTTTTTAATTCGTAACTCCACAATTTTACAGCGTGAACCTTCCATACACATTTGCATGAGCCCGGTTTTGTTTCGAAAAGCGGTGCGATATTGTTCTGGCGCGGATATTAATACAGACTGGGCTTTGTAGTCTGAGAGCTGGTGACCAATTTCATCAGATAAATTCTACAATTATTGTAACAAACTTTACCACCACACCTTTTCATTATTTACTAAGCAAAGATTCTGAATGATGCTTGGAATGGGGACTTAATCATTACACGCATTAGCTGGAATCTTCAAATCCTGCGACATTTTTGAAATTATAGCACTGAATCCTGTTTTATTTTCTATGAATTATTTGGTTTAATCAGTTTTTCAAACGGTTCTTTTTTTGAGAATAACTTCAAAAATTATTTATTTCTTGATACAAGCGTATCAAGAAATAAATATTTTTAAAGTTATTCTCAAAAAAAAGAACCACTTACTTTGGTTTTGTTTCCAAAGCTACAATATAGTATATTATGTACTTTAGGGGTGAAACAAGACGATTTCAGACGAGGGTGAAGTTGCCTGCCTAAGCGAAGTGAGAGCTGGCATCTCCAGAAATCTGAAATCGTGTTTCATCCCGTGGCACACACACTATTTTTCATATAATCTGCATTTCATTTACCGAACACTAAGATAATTTTATTCCACTATGCTTTTTATAATATGTGAGATTTTGTTATTATATTTGTTTGCACAAATACCTACAACAATTTCAGTCAATCACAACATTTTATAATGAAGTTTGGTAATCATCATGCGGAAGGACATGAGAACCCACCGCATTATTATCCCAAGAAAACTCCTATGTGATTAATGGAAAGGGGTCACGACCCTCAGTATTGAGAAATACGAGGCAGAGAGAAAGGGAAAGAGATTGGTAATTACAACTTTCGTATTATAAACACTCTTATTGGGTCAGGCACAAGCTCCTTCGAAAAAGCGTCCACCAGCTCCTCACTTAAGGCTGGTCTCTGTGAGACCAAAAAATTTAATTTCAAAAGTGACGTCATTGTGTGAATATTGAACATACCTTTCTGGCAGATTGCGCAGCTTCGTTGAAGTGTAGTAATTACTAGGCGCCCTGGATTTTTAGTGGTTAGTTTATTCATGTCAATGACGTGAAAACATTTTAACCATACAATATTATAGATGCGGAAGTGTGTTTGTTTGTCTTTCAATCACGCCTCAACTGAGCAACGGATCGACGCGATTTTTCGCATGGGTATAGTCTCAAAGTGCTGGAGTGGCGACCACGCACGGGAAAGCGCAGCGTTTGCAGACCCCCTACTCGCTGGACAGACGACATTAGGAGAGTCGCAGGGAGCCGCTGGTTCCAGGCGGCGCAAGACCGAGGCGTGTGGAAATCCTTGCAGGAGGCCTATGTCCAGCAGTGGACGTCTATCGGTTGAGGATGATGATAGTCTCGAGGACCTGGATAGTGACATAGGCTACTTTTTAAGTTTTTATCCTGGAAAATTGAGGAGTACCCGAAGGAATTTAAAAAACTTATTCCACGCGGACGAAGTCGCGGTCATCAGCTAGTTCCGAACACATCAAACGGTCTCTTTGTCGGCATTTTCGCGGATAAGTTATTAATTTTTGTATCCCACCCTGTGATAGGTTATTGGTTGGAATTTAATATCGTGTTTTTTAACAAATTCTTCTACAGATTTATACACAGCAGAGCAATATGAGCTTAGTGAGCCTTGGATCAAATTAGCGTCAAAATAAAATGAACCTTATTTACATTGATTTAGAGCTCAATTTCGTGTAGGTACGCATTCACAACCAGTGCTCCAAACGATACTTTGTGAAATAAAAATCGGTTGTACTGAATTTGTGACTGTAAATCTTTTGAGTCTATTTTACTTTGACGCTAATGTGATCGAATGCTCAATACGATCAATCGAATTCGCAATGTAAAAACTTGACTAAACGTAGTGGTATATTCCATTCTCACATACTTCACGCCAACATAACTCGGCATAAAGTTTGTAATTTATCAAATTCCATTAGAAGCCTACCTTGAAACACTTCGTTCACCATACAGTCGCGGTCTAAAATTGTTTATCAGTTTTAAAATTAATAGATGCTTTGTGTGCAGTAAGGCCTAAAACGCCATATCAAGGTATTTAATTATATCTACTTAGCACTAATTTTCAAGAATCGATTTTAATGTTTTTTTTTTAAATAATAAAACTTAAACTGACTTAATAATTTCTGACACAAAATATTACGCATCTTTTTATTTGTTGAAGTGTAATTTTTTTTTAATGGTTTTCTGCATCAGCTATCATCTAGTAGCCACCTGTTACAGTGACGGATACATGCTGAAAATCTATGATCTCCTAGCGAATGCCCGCGACTTCGTCTGCGTGGTTTGAGGTTTTTTGGTTCCCGCGGGAACACTTTAATTTTCCGAGATTAAAAGTAACCTATGTGCTATTCCAGACTATACTCTATCTCTGTGCCAAATTTCAGCCAGATCCGTTCAGCCATTGGGGCGTGATTGAGTAACAAACATCGATACGTCCACAAATCCATACAACCATACATGCACCCAAACTTTCGCATTTATAATATTAGCAAGAATTAGTAAGAAGTAAGATTAGTAAGATGAATGATTAAATCACATATCGACTTTCCGACACGGATATTGTGTGCTTGTAATTGGGTGTTCGACAACTATTCGAATACATTATTTTTTAGTGATTATTAAATAGATCCTCTATTTTATAATCTCCCAAAAGTCGATCGAAATAAAAATGCGCGTCATATTTTGATGACGTTACAGTTCAGTATTTCATACAAAATCCCATACTAAGAATGCACGCGTTTTGACGTTTGAAAAAAATGTTACTGATTTGACTTGTCGTCAAATAGTCAGTTATGAACCTTAAGGTGGTAAACATTTTCAGACCGCAACTGTACACCATACACATCACGCAGAGTTTAGAACATACGGAATTCATAATATGAGAATGATTAATTGCTTTACTCAAATGTCTGTGAAGCTGAATTTTGTGGATTAACACAATGTACCTTTGTGATATATTTACACTCGCATTACAAGATTGAAGGAGTTATATGTATCGAAATTTACATAAATGAATAAGGAGATCTGGGGATTTATCATGTAAAAGTGATTGCTACGGTGAATCGATTGCAATCACCAATTGATGGTTTTTTTAATTCCAGTTAAGTTAGCCCTTGACTAGGATCTCACCTGATGGTAAGTGATGCATGTCTAAGATGATGATGATATGCAGACGCCGGACGGGTTCGACACTAGTCGGGCATTTACCAACATTTGAATACGTGAATTAACAGCCTAGTACATAATTATATATATATGTATAAAGCTTTTTCCCCCATATTCGCTCACGTTTCATTTATATTACCATTGTACCCCCTTAGGGGTTGAATTTTGAATTTGAAATTTCAGCCCGATCCGTCGCTGTGCACTGATAAATCAGTCAGACAATTAGTCAGTTATTTTTTCCTTTTATATATTTAGATTAGATTAAAGATGTTTATTGAATAGAAGCAGGCGTTACTTTGCGGAAGTCCATTATAGTGAATGAACTAGAAGTTTAATTAGCTATAATCCGCTACAGTAGACAAATCTGTGTGGTACAGTGCGTGTCTTTCACCTGCAGCCTGCGACACCCACCACCCAGCAATTCGCACAGGCACAACACCACAGCACACAAATCCTCCAAATCACCCTTTATTACATTTTCGAATTACATTATTACATTTACATTAGGGTTTCGACGGAGAGACGGATAAATTTGTAGCGGAACGGATTGAATCCGGTCACTTAGTAGGGGAACTACCACGTAGACGTGTGCCTTCAACTCAACCTTGAACGACGAGGTGTTCTATCGTACCAGTCTTCCTTGTGATATGCCCAAAAAACTTAAAGATTCGCAGTTGAACAAGCGACAAAAGCCTTTGAGTTATATTAATGTTGATAGTTATTGAGTATGGAGACGTTTGTTCGATGCGCTGTCCAGCTTATTCTTAATAGTGCGTCTCCAGCACCACACTTCCAGAGCATCGATTTTTCGCCGGTCAATTTTTCTGAGGGTCAATGTTTAAGCAATAGCATATAGCAAGATCGGAAAGACAGAACATTTCATCAAACGAACCTTTGTATTTTGCGTGATTCTTTTGTCGTTCCAGATTTTCCATAGCTTCTCAACGGCTGATCTGGTCACGGCACAGCGTCTTTTGATTTCGTTCTCGCAACTCCCGTTATTAGTGATAGTGGACACAACCGGTATAAGATACCCTACATTTCGCACCTGAGACAGTTATTAAATAAACGGTTTTATTTCTTCCATCTTTGTTTCTAACTGAACACATGTAATGTTGGGTAATGTGGTGAGGTATGTCTATACAGTTCTACCATCAAGTTGGTCCTATAAAAACACGCAAACAGCGGCGTGCGAAGTCGGCGTGAATTCAAAAGCATTGGCAATCCTTTTAATGGTTAAGCAAATAGAAACTCGGCTGTTCTTATCCCATTGACTTAATATAAAGGGCTACGGTTTGGGGATTTCACTTTGAAAAGTAAAACATAGTGAGTGGAGTGGAAATGTTACTTTCCTCTGCTTACCTTGACGACCTCCCTGGCGCAGTGTTGAGCGCTGTTGTCTTAACGTGGGAGGTCCCGGGTTCGATTCCCGGCAAGGTCAATTTCTGAATTTTCACTGGTCTAGTCTGATGGGAGGCTTCGGTCGTAACTGGTTACCACCCTACCGGCAAAGTCGTGCCGCCAAGCTATTAAGCGTTCCGGTGCGATGCCATGTAGGAACCGACTAAGGATGGTGTTCACCAACTAAGGGTGGTGTTCACCGACTTTAAAAACGGCTGATTATCAGATAAACAACTGATTAAATACTTTTTAATGTTCACCACAACGTAACGAATGGTTAAAGCGCCTGAACGCCCGATTATCTTAACCGAGCTCGGAAGGGTGGTTTATAATAGGGAAAATGTTGCGTTGTATTTTACAAATCTCAAAGGATCACAATACTTTCACAATCATACTCGTTGGTATTGATGGTTTGTCCTTCAATCACGCCACCTCAGAGCAACGGATCGGCGCGGCGTGATGTTTTTTGCATCCGTATGTATAGACGACTACCATGACCCTAACAGGTCAGCCCGCTACCATCTTAGACTGCATCATCACTTACCATCAGGTAAGATTCCAGTCAAGAGCTATCTTGTAGTGGTGTAAAAAAAAGACGAGGACCTAGAGAGTGACAGGCTACTTTTTACCTCGGAAAATCAAAGAGTTCCCGTGGGAATTGAAAAAAAGCTATGACACGCCGATGAAGTTGCGGGCATCATCTAGTCTGCGATATTTATTTTGCTTTTTGCTTCGCCACAGTATAAAAGTGTGAGTTCCTTGGGAAATCTTTAAAAAATGAAATCTTCACAGACGAAGTCACAGGCATTAGGTATATCAAGTGAAATTTATTATCCAACATGACGTTTCCCAAAGTGTTATGCAGATTTTTGAGAATGTTTTCCTCCGCCCATCATACTTTTGAAGTGCGGTATATTGAAACAATAAGCCAAAAAATATACGGAGAGAGGGAATATTTAAATTGCCTCGAAGCAGCAGTTAAGTGGAACTCTTTGTGTATAATACTTAGCGAAGATATTTAATGTTTATTTGTCTTTGAACAAAAAATGAGTTCAATAACGTTTGTTTTCATTTCACTTAACAAACCAGCCCTCCTATCCAAGTTACATGCGTTTCGTGTCTATTCTCTTTCTATAATAGTTAACGATTTAATAGAGAGGAAAAAATAAGTGAATTGTCTATGGTTAGCGTTTTTAATTTCTTTTGCTAAAGCATTAACGATTATAGAAAGAGAATTGATACGAAACGTATGTAAGTTAGCTGGGGAGCTGTAGGGCGATAGTGTAAAACCTGCATCAATCATTGTTACAATATAAATTGTTGTGATTGGCTGAATTTATGTTATTCCTGCTGCGTCAATGGATTCTGTCCAATAGTGGAAGAGTGTTAACCAATCAGAGGTGATTGCGATCGTTAGACTGTAGGCTAATGTAATTTTTAGCCGGTCGCCCTGCTAGTATTAATAAAATAAATAAATTAATAAAATAATTCGTTTTCACACAAAATTTTCAAAAGTAAGACTTAGGACTACAATACAGTATATGGTTGGTCTCTGTAGCCTAATGTAGGATACCCTGTATCTAATAGTTGTTAAAGCGGTAATCGTCTAGTAAAGGGATTCCCAAAGTGGATGATATCGACCCCAAGGGGTCCATATCATTGTCTCAGGGGTCAACATAAACAAGAAAACTGATTTTGGGGGGTTGGCGAAGTTCTGTGCGTTTTAAGAAATTAAATAGGTATCAAATAGGCCACTACAACCCATTAACGTTCCACTGCTGGGCACAAGCCTTCCTCCACTCTTATAGGAGAGAGGGAATTAAAGCTTAGACCCACCACGCTGCTCCAATGTGGGTCGGCGGGCTTTGACGACTATTATAATGTTAGTGATAATAACTCGGACCGACAGCTTAACGTGCTCTCCGAGGCACGGGGGTGGGACACCCGACAACTTCCTGACTTCGGGCTAGTACTGAGAATTTCTTGTCAGAAAATCCCAATACTTAATTATGCCTCGATCGGCCGTTGTATAGCATGCTAACCATCAGGCCAACAGGACAAAATAAATATAACTAAGTATACAAAATACATATATGAAATAAATTATTGTACCTATTGTACTAAGTATTTTTTTGCTACAACGCGACATGGCAAAGAGTCTCTAGAGTCTAGTCTAGTCTACTTACTTTGTGTCTAACGCTGACCATTCAAATAAGTTTAATTCAATGGAAAAGTCTGGAATTATTTTGTGCTAAAGAAAAGACGTTAGGGGGCATACTGCCATCGCTGAAAGACGTATTATTTAAATATTGATGACGTTCGTATTTTAGAATTATAACCCTTATTTTAAGGACGTCAAGGTCCGTGACATTAAGCTGTCATTTTGAAATAATACTGCTTTACGGGATGGTAGTAACGCCACAGATGCGTAAGTCGGCTTGGGACAAAAAATATACATTAAAACTTTAGCTTTGTCATCAACTTCGACTTGGTGGATGAATTGTAAACTGAAAACTTTTTAGGGGCTTACTTTATATAAGTAAGTTAATTAAAAACAAGACAAAGTACAAAAACGAATGACGACGAGGACAACCGATGAGTGGGTCATATTTTTTTTACGCCTCTACAAGTTTTAGAGATCGCCTGAAAATCATTACGCATTACGCTGAGTCGATCTCCTTTTTTCTCCGACTTCCAGAAAAGGAGGTTCTCAATTCGGCGCATATTTTTTTAATGTATATAAGTGCGTGGTTTCTGAACCGATTTTTTTTTTTTCAGTCGTTAGAGGAACTTTCGATGTGGTCCCATAAAAAATTCTGACTCCAAATCCTCAACCATGACACTAAAAAGTTAAAAGTAAAAATTCTTTCCAAAAACCGACTTCCAAAGCCACTGTAAAGTAAAAAGTAATATTGATTTCTACACACTATGTTGAATTGTATAAAAAGGATAGATTCCGAATCAGTGGTAGATTCATTCGACTATTCATAAGCATTTGTAAAAAGTCTATTTGAATAAAAAACATTTGTATTTGATAAGCAAAGTTCAGGCAAAACGCATAAGGTTCGCCCGACTTCGGAAGTCGGTTTTTTGGAAATAATTTTTATTGGAATTATTTTTGTGTCACAGTTCAGTTCCTAAGTTTTGTGCTAGTGTTTCTTTTTGTATTTTAACTGTGTCCTTGGTAATTTCAAATAAAGATTTATTTATTAAAGTTAGCCGTTGACTGCAATCTCGCCTGATGGTAAGTGATGATGCGGTCTAAGATGGTAGCGGGCTGACCTATTGAGGGTCATCGTCAGCCAATATGCATCCACTGTTGGACATAGGCCTCTTTAAGATTGCGCCAACTTTGCCTATCCCTGGCTGTTAGCATCCACTTGATGCCAGCCGCTCTCCGGATGTCGTCGCTCCACCTAGTCGGGGGGCGCCCCACACTCCGTTTGCCAAGACGCGGTCTCCACTCTAGGACCTTGCGACTCCAACGGCCGTCAGTCCTACGACAAACGTGACCAGCCCACTGCCACTTCAACGTGCTAGCCTTGAGAGCTATGTCGATTACTTTGGTTCTTTGGCGAATTACTTCGTTTCGGATTTTATCCCTCAAAGAAATTCCGAGTATAGCTATTTCCATAGCACGTTGAGCAACTTGAAGTTTGTGGACTAGTCTCGATGTCAGTGTCCACGTTTCGGCACTGTAAGTCATAACTGGCAGGATGCACTGATTGAAGACTTTGATCTTCAGGCATTGCGGTATAGGCGACGAAAAGACCCGACGGAGTTTGCCAAATGCTGCCCAGCCCAGCTGTATTCTCCGTTCTATCTCTTTCTCGAAACTGTTACTTCCTACTTGCAAAATTTGCCCAAGGTATGTGTATTCTTGGACAGTTTCGAGAATAGATCCGTTGACAGTAATCGGCCCCCGAACGACCAATTCATTGAACATAACCTTGGTCTTGTCTAAGTTCATCCGGAGACCGACACGTCGGGAGGTAGCGTGAAGGCTATCGAGCATCTTTTGTAGCTCTTGCAGCGACGATGACGATATCATCGGCGAAGCGGAGGTGTGAAATGTGCTCTCCGTTCACGTTAATGCCTTGTCCGTTCCAGTCAAGCGTTTTAAAGACATCTTCCAAAGCATTAGAAAACAGTTTCGGGGACAGAACATCCCCCTGTCTTACCCCGCGATGCAATTGGATAGGTCTTGTAGACGCACCCTGTACTTGGACAGACATAAATGCCGAGCTATATAAGCATTTCAAAACTTCAATGTATCGCCAATCAACTTGGGATCGCTGCAAGGATTCCAGAACAGCCCAGGTCTCGATGGAGTCAAAGACCTTCTCATAGTCCACAAAAGCGAGACACAGAGGCTGTTGGTACTCATAGGACTTCTGCACAATCTGCCTCAATATGTGTATGTGGTCTATGGTGCCGTAACCACTCCGAAACCCAGCCTGCTCTGGTGGCTGGAACTCGTCGAGTCTTCGTGAAAGACGATTAGTGATGACCCTGGAAAACAGCTTATATATGTGGCTAAGAAGTGAAATGGGACGGTAGTTCTTCAAGAGTGTTGTGTGTTCTATTGAGGGTATGGCAGTTATATTAAGGCCATACCCTCAATCGGTTTCTTCACGGCAACGTACTGGAACGCTATTTAGCTTGGCGGTGCGTCTTTACCGATAGGGTCTAGCCACGGTCGAAGCATGCTATCAGGGCAAACTTGTTAGGAGTATGGCCATTTTAAACTCATCCTCCTAATCAATATACTATCGGTCGGAAGGACATTATTATTAGTATACACTAACTACAAATCGATAGCATAACACCCCATTTTCCATTGCGTTAGCTGAGTAAAAACACAATAACATCTAAGAGCTATCTATGTAACCGTCGTAAAAAAGTAATACATTTTGTACTCTTAATTCAGGGGTCTTATGGGGAATGCTCATCACTAAATTGAGTCGTCAATTTGAATCATGGCCGCCTTTGAAGTTTTATCGCTCGTTGTTATGGGACCTACTCACAGAACATCCGTAAATGTTTCCTTTTTATTATATGACTTGTGCAATCCATTGTGTTTACCTGTTTACATTAAGTATTCATATTCAAATAAACTTTTAAAATATATTTATTATAGGCATAGGTATAGGCAAAAGGCACCTTCTAGGCAAGCGCACTCCACCTTAAACTGCATCACCACTTGCAAGCAAGTCTGATTGCAGCCAAGCGCTAGCCTATATATTAAAAAAATATTAAACATTAACCATCCTCAATATGCCATGGTACTTATGTAACAATTAATACATCCATCATGACCTGCAGATAAAGACGGTAAAACAAGAGATCCTGTGCAGCAGCAGCCGGTCTCAAACCAGACTCTAAAGCCACACAACCTAGTATTACAGCTTTCAGGAACATGCAGCTTACAGCTATCCAGACTAAAAAGAAAAAGTATCATTTTTGATCGTTAAAAATGACCAACTACTTGAAATCAGTGAATGGTTATTGGACAACTAGCTCAGACTCAAACCACACTTAGAAGATTCTTCACACAACAGAGCAGCTTATTACTTACATGTAGCAGATTTCCGTGTCACAGCACTGAAAAAATTCGCAGTCATAGGGACTGCCGATAGAAGTGAAAACGAATATTTTTATTTTTTTACTGGAATCATGTGAAACGGCCGTAACAAATATTTTCACAACACAGCTGTCATTATGAAAACATCTAATATACAAGTTAAAGGAAACAATTTATTACTAAGTTGATCGGAAAACACTCTTCGACAAATTGACTCGTGAAATTTCTTTGAAGTTTTATTACCTACCAATACTTGTTATAATGGAGTCATGTCACGCACCGTTCATCTTCATTATTACAGAGTACGTTTTATCTTCTACTAGCTGATGCCCGTGACTTCGCCGTGTCGTTTTAGGTTTTACCATTGAAAATGGTTATCAGATGCAAATCACCTGAGACGTATTTTTGGCCATAGCTCCGAGGATTTTGGGAGGATCGAGATGAGAATAGTACCAAGAGTTGAGGAAATTATCGAGACACATGTGAGCGCTTGAATTTGAAAATCGACTGGTAACTTTTTTTTGGAATTTTGAAAAATGTAAAAAAGTTGGGTGTTTGTTTTCTAAATTGTAAATATAAGGTTCTTACTTAAGAAATTGGCGTTTTGTAAAGGAGGAACATAAAGTCGTTTTTTTTTAAAATATAATATATTTATTTAATCAAAGTATGTATCATTGTAACATCATGTAACATTCGGACGGGAATCACTAAAATCTTTGAAGGCGGTTCGAACTGCCCCATCGGAATTGAATTTTTCCCTTGCAAGAAGTTATTCAAATTTCAAAAAAAATGGTTATCTGTTGGAGCAAGGTCCGGGAGAGACATTCCAATTGAAGCTCCTCTAATTTGGTAGCCGTCTGTTGTGCAGTGGCCTAGCGTTGTCCTGAAGCAACAGTGGCCTAGAGCGATTGACCAGCCTCGGTTGTTTAGCAGCTAGCTTTTCCATCATGGTATGCAGTTGCTGATATTAGACATCCGCCGTAATCGTCTGTATGTGTCTGGCCAGATTTAAGAAAGCTGTAGTGAACGACACCGGCACTCAAAAGTAATATTAATGAGTTAATTTCCGCTTGGGGCAGGATTTGGCTGGTTCGCTATGGTTGGATCAGCCATTGTGATGATCATTTCCGATTATCGTACAGGATCCACTTTTCATCACAGGTAATAATTCGATTTAAAATCCCTTCATTATTGTGCTGGTTGAGTAATGTAACGCAGCAGTCGACGCGCGTTTGTAGGTTTGCTGCACTCAATTCATAAGGCACCTACCTTTCAAGCTTTTTCACCTTCTCAATTTGCTTCAAGTGGATTAAAACAGTTTTATCACTAACACCGCAGCCTGCAGCTAGCTCGGACGTGGTTTGCGATGGATCCGCTTCCACAAAAGCCTTCAATTCTTCATTATCAACTTTGATCTCCGGCCGTCCACGGGGCTTGTTCTACAGGTCGAAATTTCCAGAACGAAAATGTTGGAACCAAAAACGCACTTTTCTTTTACGACACCGCCGCCATACAAATTCTTAACCCTTTGAGCCTCGTATTCGTAAATAACGCGATATTTCAAGTTTCCCATTTTGTAAACTGAGTGACGCAAAGAAAAACCTAAAAGAGAAAAAAACTAATGATATACATATAAATTTGAAATTGAAATTCTTAACCAAAGAGGAGATATTTGAGATCAAAGTGGCCAGTACGACAAAACGCCAATTTCATATGTTTTTTCCTAATATTTCGGAAAAAAACCGACTCAAGAAAAAATTGAAAAAAAAGAAGTCCTATAAGTTTAGCTACAGAATGGCGAAATATTTTTGAAAACCGTTTAACAATTGTGACCTGTAGACGGTCCCTTTAGATTTGGAATGGTAGAAAAACGGGTATTTCCGAATATAAAAATTTATGTAGCTTCTATGATTATTGACCGATCGTCGTGGTAATGGTGTTAAAAGATGCGGATGCAGGGGAGAACCGATCGCGTATTTAGCTTTGCGTGTTCAATAGCATTGCCTCGAACCCCGCACACGTTTGATGTGCTAACACGTTCTATTCAAACTCTTGTTCAATATAAGGAACTTTTCCCCCAATCCCGCACGGGTTTGCAACCGATACCGATACCATACTGAAGGCAAATACTGCCTTGATGCACGGAAATAAATACGCCTATCAGGACGCAAGCCCGTGCGCGATTTGAGGACTCGTGCCTCTATTATATTTAAAAATATTTTTTAATCGATTATTTGTTAATAATTATTATTTGTTTATGACTAGCAACATGGCGTAATCAAATCACCAACCGGAAATAAATAATTATTGAATTAAAATACTTATTGAATAAAGTTTTCATCAGTTTATACTGTTACAACTGAAAATCACAAATAAACATGATTTAATTTATGAAAATTTTTGGTATAATTGTTTGTTTGGAAAAATGGACAGTTCCCTTTTTGTATTAATTTTTAATGCTCCAATTCTTGCGGGGACTGCGAAATCTGTGATTTTTTCATTCCCGCGGGAACTCCTTAATTTTCCGGGATAAAAAGTAGCCTATGTCACTCTCCAGGTCCTCAAATATCCTGAAATATAATTATCATGCCAAAAAACACGTCAATATCACATTGGAGGACAAACCTACAAACCAATAAACCAACAAACGAACACACTTTCGCATTTATAATATTAGTATGATGTGTATTTAAAAAAGCGAAATATCACTCATTCATTCACTCACTGACTGATTTATCACGATATCTCAGGAACTCTATAGCATACAAACTAAGAATTCGGAAGGTAGATTCCTTCTGTAGTGTAGACATCAGCTCAGAAACGTTTTTAAGAAAATTCAACCCTTAGAGAGTGAAAAGGGAGTTGAAAGTTTGTAGGAAAGTCTTATTGTTAGCATTATTACTATTTGTAATATTACTATGTGTTATTTGTGTTATTACTATGTGTCTGTCTCATGGAAACAGGTAGTATTTTATCAGTTAATTTAACTAGTTTCATGTCATTCGCTTTAATCTGCGGGGCGACCACGTATCTCTGACAGCTACAGTGTAACGATCGCAATCACCTCTGATTGGATAACCCACTTCCCCTATTGGACAAAATCCATTGACGCAGCAAGAATATCATAAATTCAGCCAATCACAACAATAGACACTGTAACAATGATTGATGCAGAAGATACGCGGTCGCCCTGCTGGGGATACGGACGCCATATTGAAAAGTCTAAATACGAGTGTTTTGACGATGGTAATTCAGTCTCCTGCCGGCAGACTCAGCGATTATTGAATCCTTTTGTGTTTAGATCGCAATTTGGTTTAGATCTTAATGATAACAATCGTGGCCGGATCAAATGAATATTGTTTTAATGTATCCAACTTTTATCTAATTAAATTAAATCTCTCGTGAAACCTCTACACGTTTAACCTCTACACGATATATATATATTAAAAGTGTTAATTAATACCTACTTCCGGATTGTCCCTTACACTATATTTTAGTAATTAGAGACATGAAATTGGAACTACTGAGCAGCCAGAAAAATCCATTACTTGTTATGGCCCGACCCGGGACTCGAACCCGGGACCTTGTCGACCGTAGTCAAACATGCTAACCACTAGACCAAAGAGGCGGCCTCAATCAACCAATCAATCAATCGGTAGATTAATTTGTATTATTGATATGTAGATTAGTGTCTCAAAATGGGAAACAATTGCTTGTCATCACGTACGCACAGAAAGAACCCCATTTCAAAGGGGAAAGTTTAAATAAAGTTTGTGTGAGTTGTAATGGGGTCTCGAGCAGCAAGAGGTCTTGGGTGAAAAGGAACTAGACGCTCGGTTTATTATTAATTTCTTTATACATCTTTTATACATAAATTGACGATTGTTTCTCAAGACTAATTTATGAATTTATTAATTTTATGACATTTTGTATATTTTGTAAATTGTTAATTTTTTTTTAATTTTTATAATTTTATGATCTGTTATATGTTTTATTTTATTTTATTTTTGTAAACTTGTAATCTTATTTGACATTAATTAATTATAATTTATTTATGAAATTCGTAAGAGCTTAATACAAGCCAAAATCGAAACAAATAAATGAATGAATTAAAATACTAGCGAATGCTCGCGACTTCGTCTGCGTGGTTTGAGGTTCTTTGGTTCCCGCGGGAACTCTTTGATTTTCCGAGATAAGCCTATGTGCTATTCCAGACTATAATCTATCTCTGTGCCAAATTTCAGCCAGATCTGTTCAGCCGTTGGGACGTGATTGAGTAACAAACATCCAAACATCCATCCAAACTTTCGCATTTATAATATCATAAGTATAAGTATAAGTAAAGTTTATGTAAGATAGCACGACTTCCAACTAGGTTTGATGAAGTGATTTCATAGGCGTTTAATATTATTATTAAACTGGCTCATGTCCGCAATTTCGCCCGCGTGGAATAAGTTTTTAAATTCCCAAAGGAACTCTTATATTTTTCTGGATGGCCTATTCAGCCACTTTCCAGGTCTTCAACTATACCCATGCAAAAATTCACGTCGATCTGTTGATCTGTTGCTGCGTGATTGAAGAACAAACCAACATACCGTCCAACAAAGACATTCGCATATTTTATAATATCAGTTTGATGTTTTAGTTTTATTTTATTTATTTATTTAATAGCTGACAATTTCAGATTCCCGCGTAACCTCTGTAATGTCCTTCCCTGGGATGCATTTTATATCTGTTCCGAATTTCATCCAAAAGGTTTGAACAAATAGGCCGTAAAAGCTTAGGAGACAGACAGATAGACAAGCGTATTTGTCTGTCTCCTACGCTTTTACGTTCGCAAAATGCAAAATCATTTATTGTAATATATATGCAATCATTTACAGTAGCATGGATTTGTTGAATTTCTAGAAATTACCGCGACAAAAGCTTTCAATATCGAGAAATACCTATTGTTTTTGTGAATTTAATGTTCATGTCTTTATTACTAATATAGAGGTAAAGTTTGTGAGTTTGTGAGTTTGTGACTTTGTAGGGGGAATCTCGGGATCTACTGAACCGATTTTGAAAATTCTGGTGCCAATAGAAAGCCACATTACTTTTGAGTGTCAAAGGCTATATATTATCCCGAAAATTTTTGGGAGTTCCCGTGGGAATTTATAAAACTTATTTCCCGCGTACGAAGTCGCGGGCAAGTCTGCTAGTTATGTTATAATATTAGTGTAAGGTGTTAGTGTTAGTAGTGCCTATATTGTGTACAGAATAATAATATATCCAAATTTGAGGTATATAATTAATTAAATTTAGCCGTACATCAAAGTGTCGTAAATCAAAGTGACACGTAGATATAATTTGGTTTGTGTCTCGGCAAGATGGTGGCAAGATGCGCCGCAGCCTTGTAATATTGCGAACTTCAATTATTTTGGACTTTGGTATTTGCGTTCCTAAGAACTGAGTAACTTCTTTGGTGTGATGATGTGGCGATGCAAATTACTAGATAGATCGTAGATAATTCTTCATTTGTCACACGAACATAAATATTTATGTAAACAAGTACAGAAAACAAAGTAAGTACGCAAGGGCGGTCTTATCTTGGTCAGCTCGGTCTTATTGGGTGGTAAATGTCGCCGCATATATATATTGAACAGTCGGGCCATGAAAGCGTAGCAGACAGACATACAGACACACTTTCGCATTTATAATATTAGTATGGATTTGTCCTTTATAATGACTGTATTTATGATTAAAATGAGCAACCACTGAGTTGATTGCTATCTTTTCTCGATACGAATGTCATTCCAAACTAGCGGTAGATTCACTCGACGATTAAAAAACAATTGTACAAGTTTATTTGATTGAAATATTATTGAAGTTTGAAGTTGATGTCTACCAGTTGAAAAAGACCACGAAGGAACCCTAAAGGTAGAATGAATTTAAAAAGGTTTAAATGGAGCGCAAAATCACTAGGGCTGATATATAAAACATCACGCCTAAGCGTCCGTTTTGAGAGGAATACGATGATACATATGTCACCGTAAGATTGTAATCTATCTAGCAAGATTGTAAACTGTCGAAAGATTACAATTTAACGCATTATTTTTCCGTAGATTGTAATCTGTTTGGTATATTAACCCGATAGAACCTAAGTGCGCGGGCAGTACCTGATTATTTATGTCGAATCCTGACCTAACCTACAAGAAAGAGACGAGAAAACGTAAATACAATAAAGATTTAAAAAATTGACACTCAGAACATTGACCGGTTCCCAATCCGTCGACAGTTTACAATCTAACGAGATAAAAGTGTTAGATTGCAATCTGACGGTTTTTGCAATTTTACGGTGGCATATACATACTAAAAAAGAAAGAACGGTGTGTCTCCTTAAAAAAGTGATTAACTTTTCTCCAGACATTTTTTTTGTCACGACTTACGCATTAATCTATTAGCTTACTTACTCAGGAGCTACGTCTGTAGTGCCCACGCGTAGCGTCGTAGCAAGAGCTTGACCTGTTTCGTTGGAGGCTATACATATATTATAGTTCATATCCATACTAATATTATAAATGTGAAAGTATATTTGTATTTCTGTCGGTCTATTTGTTACGCTTTCATGGCTCTCGAACACGTTAACAACCAATAGACCAATGCGGCAATAAATATAAATAAGTATACAACAAACATAAAATGTATAGCTGATTGAAATGAATTTATGCAGAGAATTTATTGTTAGAAAAACCCAAGACTTATGTACCCGGGATTCAAACCCGGTATCTCGTCAGCTGCAGTCCAACATGCTAACCACTAGACCAACGAGACACTCTCATTCAGATAATTCCATTAACAGAGGTACACTTACACGCTTGATACACAAGTAAGAGTCAAATAATTACATATTGAATTTGAATACGCAGCCTCCCACTCAGACCCGCTTTGTCAGCCCCATTGGTATTTAGATCAAATGCTCGTAGATGTTGATTGTGTTTTAATTGAATTGAAATTGATCGTGATCGGTGAAGTAATTTTACACAAAACATTTATATCACGTTCATAGGGCTTTTCTTACTACGATCGCCTAATGTAGTATTATTTTTTAAATATTGTTGACGATCTTGTTTCAGAATTATTCAACTTACACGTAACGACACTCGTCGTATAAATTCGTCCTCGTCGTCGTCGCGAAAGTAGACAAGCCTACAATGCCGAGTTTCTTGCTGGTTCTTCTCGGTAAGAATGACATTCCGAACCAGTGGTAGATTCACTCGACGATTCAAAAGTACTTGTAAAAGTTTATTTGAATAAACATTTGATTTTTTAAAAAAAAGTGTGTTTGTTTGTTGGTGATGCCCCGGAATCCTTTTTTTTCCACGGGAACTCCTTAATTTTTGAGACGAAAAGTAGCCTATGTCACTCTACAGGTCCTCAAGTATGGCTATGCAAAGAATCACGTCAATCCGTAGCTCTGTTTCGACGTGATTGAAGGACAAACGAACAACGGCTCTCGTTTGACTAGTAGTTCAACTTTCCTTTCTATACATCAATTGATGCTTTTATCCAGAGAATAGTGACAAAAAATCTATTAAAAGAGGGAAAAACAGCAAAATCTGTTCAAAAGATTTCTTCAGAGATTTCTATATATCTTTAATTTGTTTTTGTACATCCAATAGAATTTCTATCGACGTCGGAAATGGATTTCCTGATGAGACTGTCCCGAGGACCATGACGGCGGTTTTAACGTTTTGACAGCTCCATATTGCTTGTACGACATCAATTTATTGTTGTTATAAATTGTTGGATTTAATATTTCATTTTTGATATTAAAGCCGATTCACATTATTCTAGTAGCTGCAGGAAATACTCTCAGACTAAGTGTACTCTTCTTCTTGAATGAATTATTATTCAGGTATATCATGTCATATCATTATGGTAGCTATCTTATCTTAAATGGCACAAGTTGACCTACGTGAAATAAATGTAACGTTTCATCATGATGCAGCCTCGTGTTTTACTGGTTCTTAGGTTAGATTTTTCATTTAAAACCGTTTTGTAGTAGAAGTTTTTTAAAATGTTTTTATAATCATGCTTAGTGCAAAGCAATGATGAGGTCTAGATTGGAACGCGATTACCTGGAAGATGCCTATTCACTCTTGCCTTGAAGGTACTTAAGTTATAAGTGGCAGGAAATACGTTTTTTTAAATATTTTAATAAGAATATAAAGATTAAGTAAAATTACCATAATACTGAAAAAAATTAAAATACTTTAAAAACACTTTTCTATATTTATATTCTAACAAGATGATTCCCGCGATTTCATAAGGGGGGATTTGTGTTTTTAAAATCCTGGGGAATCAGAAATCGCATTTATTATAATATTATTAAGATAAACTTGTAGATCACGCAACTAAATCCATGTAAACATCAACTAAATTACACGAGTACTCGTATCTAATAATATAAAATAAACTTCCATAAATAGTATTAAGAAAGATTAACATGTCAAAGTAACTTCGTGTATCAAATTAGGCGTCCCGTCTCCATTCACGAGTGTATGAGGAACTATCTCTAGGGGATGCCATTAAAACTCTCGTAAGCTTATTTAAACTTCTCTTTCGATCTTCATCGAGGTTCCAAGTCGAGAATCTTTTTGTGCATACGTAAGGGTTTGTCGATGTCTCAAGCTACTTACTGATTTTAAATTAAGTTTATTTTTAGTATTGGAGTATAAATTTTATATTGTAACACTGAGTTTAAGCCGGCAACATTGATGTGTACTTCCTTGTGTCATGACCGGCCGCTGTGTAAATGTGTTCCGATTTGCCGTGTAACAAATATATTAAAATAAAGAATTCTCGTTGTAATTGTGGTATTATTCCTGCGCGACCCTGCACCTGAACATTTAGTGCTAGTTCCAATTTTAATTCGTCAATTTTCGTTCTCGGTAATAGAGAAAGGTGAGTTAGCATAGTACTAATTTTATTTATTAACTATCTGATGCCCGCGACTTCATCCGCGTGGAATAATTTCTTTTTGAATTCCCGTGGGAACTCGTTAATTTTTCGGGATAAAAAGGTAGCCTATGTCACTCGCCAGGTCTTCAAATATACCAATGCAAAACATCACGTCGATCCGTTGCTTTCTTGTGGCGTGATTGAAGGACAAACCAACAAGCAAACGTACATTCGCATTTATAATATTAGTATGATACTCAATGATTCGCACGTCTTCATAGGCGCGCGTGTAGGTTTTTGAAAGTTGACATTTTATCTGGTGCTGTATCGCGTCGCATTGCGACGCGTCGCTCACCTAGGACAAAAGATCCCATAAAGTTCCGTTGTAAAATAGTATGCAAATACCATATACCCATTTTAGAAATCTAACTACTCGTAAGAATATTAAACAGTCCTAACACAGTAGGTAAGGCCATATCAGTACTAAGTGGGTAGTAATTTGCCTCATAATCAAAATTCCACTTAACATTCAACCGGTATTCGGCGGAACATGGCAGCAAACGTTGCAATCCCATGTCGGATATGCAAATGTACTCTTATCAACACAAAACCTTGCTGTGTCGGAATATTAATATCACAGCTCCTTGGAAGGAATTTTCGGGTCCCATACTTACATAAAGGCTTTGACAAACATAAACATGAATGCTTTTATGATTGTGTTATGCAAAGACGGTGTTAGAGAGACAACCTCCCCCGTGCAGTGGTTAGCGCTGTGAGAGGTCTCAGGTTCAGTCCTCAGCAAGGTCTATTTGGGAAATTATTTCTGAATTTTCTCTGATCTAGTCTGATGAGAGGCTTCGGTCGCGACTAGTTTAGTGACTACTAGTGACTTAGTAGTCAAGGACCCTACCCGCAAGGACGTTCCGCCAAGCGATTTAAAGTTCCGGCAGGATACCGTGTAGAAACTGATGGGTATGTATGGGTTTAATATAGTTGCCGTACCCCTTAACAGGTTAGCCCGCTACCATCTTAGACTGCATCATCGTATACCACCAGGGCCGTTACCAGTTCGTACATGGGCTATTTTGTAGTGGAGTAAAATAAATAAGTTTTACTTTATTTTTTATTGTTTATTTATTCAAATAAACGTTAAATAGTACTTTTAATCGTCGAGTGAATCTAACACAGGTTTGGAATGCCATCCTCACCGAGAAGAACCATCATTTCGTCCGCGTAGATTTCAGTACTTTAAAATCCCATGATCTCTGTCTCTCCCCCTTCCCTCTCTCTCCCTCCCCCTCTCTCTCTTCGCTCTTATCAGAGAGAGAGTGAGAGTGAGATCTTAGAACTCTTCCATATCTCAGGATATATTTTATGTCTATTTATATAAACATAAGACTAAATAAAAGAATACTATTACTACCATTGAATTCCATGATAACTTCTACTACTTATCAGCGACGAGACCCGCGAGCAATTCCACATTTTTATTAAAATTTTTACAAAGTTAACCCATTTCACTGTGAATAAGTTGGTAACAAGTTTGAGTGAAGTTAACACAATATAAGTAGGAAAAACCTACTGCAACAATACCTTTACGAGTATATATGCAGTATTTTTTTAAAAATAGATAATGTTATGAAAGGATGAAAGCGATTTTCTTTGAATTTTTAAATCAATAGAATGGATTTTTCTATAAAAAATATTTAAATTATAAATGCGAAAGTGTGTCTTTTGTTGGTTTGTCCTACATTCACGCTGCAACAGAGCAACGGTTCGGCATAGCTGTGGGCCGGGAGAGTGACATAGGCTACTTTTAATCCCGGATAATTAAGGAGTTTCCGCGGATATAAAAATACTTAAACCACGCGGACGAAGTCGCGGGCATCGGCTAGTTTATTTTAAGACTTTCCTTAGATATCCGCCAACCCCGTCGTTCAAATGATTCGTCTGCGTAGATACAAAAAAAATCTAATGATTTTATTTAATTAACTTTTCCAAGTGCTTTTGAATCGTCAAGTTAATCTAACATGCTATTCCAACCAAGAAGAGCCAGCAAGAAAACCTCGCACTTTTTGAAATAAACCATTCTTCCATTTTTATATTATACATACGAAAGTGTGTCTGTCTGTATATATGTCTGTCTGCTACGCTTTAAGGGCTCAACTTTTCAACAAATTTTTGATGAATTGAGTATAGAGGTAAAGGACATAGAACGTTTTTTTCACGGAAAATTAAGGAGTTATCCCGGGATTTAAAAAACTTAATTCACGCAAACGAAGTCGCGGGCATCATCTAGTAAAACATAAATTACAATAATAATTATGACAGTGTAGCTGTAACTGCAAATTATTTATTTATATATAATATATATAATTCAGGCAGCAAAGCTCACATTATAAAAATCAATAATACTTAAAAAATAAAAACAATACAAAATAAAATTACAGATTTAGTTAAAATTAAAATTACAATTAACAAGGCAGCGCGCTTTCCCGATGTTCGAAATCTATTATCTATTATCTATGAACCTAACCACGCACAGTTAACTATCAAGCGTACACGACGTGTGACTAGGTATTCGATATGTACGGCACAAAGTAACCGCAACTCGACGTGCACTTACACAGGGTGACATTAATTCTAACTAGCTTTTAACTAAAAACGGCATAATTTTCTGAAAATTGCGTCACGAGGAAGCATATGAAAGCTATAACATTATATTAGGTAGGTATTTGACAACTAATCAATTAATCAGCATCTTTATAAAACGTAAAAACGCGTGTATAGAGTAAGTATGGGAGATTGTGTGATTTCTGAAATCTTCAAAATTCAACGTACTTTTTACTCAATCGATATTCTAAAATGGTTATCAAACATAAAACTCACACAGTGTCCACAGACACTAGTCCTTCACTTCGTGATCGCAACACGTAGAATAGAAAGTCCCTAGAGTAGAAGTTTATCTGTAAAATCAAGTTGTGTCAAGTTACTTGTAATTAATATACTAGTGTAGTATAACCTAAAATATATAGTTGAGTAGAGTCAAAGAAATAAGGCTAGGGCAGAGTGTTTTTTGGTGAAAGGCGCCGAGTTACCGTTATATTTGGTAAAGTACCCAATTTTGTTTTCCTTAAGGTGTTAAACGAGGTTCACGGGCAAATCTAGTAATTTAAAGTATTCTATAAAGCGATTAGCTGCTAGAAACGGGGTCTTATGGATTCAGACACTAGTCTGGACATTCTATATGGAATGACGAGGAAATACGATAGAAGTACGTGGTCAACCATTGATATTATTACTTTAGTAATGCAAATTATGGGTATTGTATTTCTACTTATAATGCTGTATAGAAAGACCTGGATAGGGGACAGGTTATATAAAATAATCACATGCTGTTGTGCCCGAAATACCCCAGAGCCAAATATAGAATCGGGAACGATAAATTGAATTATCAAATTAAACTTATCTAGCCGTGAGCCTTGTCAACACACTGTGGATATATTTTATGTCTAATTCTATACGTGTGTGTGTTTTAAACCTTTTATTGAAAATGATAAGATATAACCGTGTGTATGTGTGTACATAACTAATTATAAAGTGTATTTAGGTTTAGTCGGTCGTAAGGGTTTTTATCTTGGATTTCTCTTTTCCCTTACCCCTTAGCATGACCTAGGAATGAGAAATTCCACCGAAGTAAGCGATTGTTCCAACGATCGAATTCGGTGTAAATAAATTAAACCAGTGTCCTTTTTTTTCTTTATTATAACTCCATGTTGAGAAATCCAACTAATAAGATTTCGGAAATAAAAGTAAATTACATTCATAATCACTCTTTTATTATACAGTTAAGTTTACCTTACAGAATTAACCCTCATTGGAGGGTTAATTCGGTCTGAACTTTTAATTATGGTTTATCTAATAATATTTTATATTAATGTTTTGTGTTAGAGATCACGAATAACACTCCAATAATGAATTTCATCCCTCATATCTAAGCTACAGTCACGATTCTTAACTATGAAGAAACGAGCTAGGTAGGTTCTATAGATTATCACATTTAATTTAGGTTTACAGGACCAAATCTTAGTTAAAACCTTGAAACAGATCCTGTTGTAAACAGAATCCTGTTCACTACCTTTTATACAATAGAGTGGGCAGTGACTCAAACATAAAAGGGTTCCGAAGGAGGCCGGACGAATCTAATACAATCCAAGAGATTTTGGCTTATACAAAATTTTGCATAAAGGTTAAATAGGTCTGAACTATATACATAAGATATCAACGAGCAGTAGTGAGCAACAGTTTCCTTTTTCCACTCGCATAAGTATATAGCATCTGAACGGGACGGGACATACAGCGATGAAGATCGAGGACTGAGACGTATTCGTGAGTGTGGGGCACTTTTGGTTGAATGGGAATTATATCAATATTGATAACGGTTTTGACAGTGATTGACAATATAGTCAAAATATCCGGCTACATGGCTGCGTGGTGACAAGTTGGCAGCAATGGTTTAGCACACCATACACACTCCTCTTGCAGATCGACCTCCGACCATGAATTGGCCTATTCATAAAACTTACTATATGAAATGATACATAAATAAAGTCCATGGACCAGGGGCGGGCTAAAATGCCCAATAAAAGATAGTACCAGCCGTTTACGGATGTGGGAATAAAATCGCTTCTCGGCGCAATAAAAGGGGGTCGACTGCTGCCCCAATAACAATGTTCAAGGGCCTCATGCAGGCGTAGGGATGCCCCAGTGCTCGGTTACCATTGGTCAGCTAAGATGCCTTTAAGAAAGGAAAACATGTAACAGCAACCACTCAATCCAACCTTGATTTGCAAACTCGATATATACATGTTACTATGCCATATCTTAAATATCTCCAAAGTAAACTCCACGCTAAGGTATCTAGATCGATACCATAAGTCAGGTGGATTGATTAGGTCTGCCTTACGCGTTCACCCAGCGTACTGTGGTAAGTACCAGTTTTACTGGTAATTCATGACCGACAAATACAACAACCGGATACCGAAAGTGCCACTAACTCTGCAGTGTTATTTTTCAAATTCTAAGATTTATAGGGTTCCTCATATATACTAGTCACGGTAGTTAACTAGCTAAGCCGATCACGCCGGTACCATCACAGTAGTATATTTACACTCAAAACTGAAATATCAAACGAAATAATCATGCAGAACATCCATATTTAATAAAGATTTTATTATCAAACTCAAACTCCGTTTACGCGATACTGTAGCGTTACTCCGAGTTTTTACATTGCAAATTCGATTGATCGACGTGAGAGCTCACCTCGCCAAGTGTAAGCGAATATTTCCATACCATGAGTTTCTCAAACGGACACGTTTTGTCAAAGTGAGTAAACGGAGTTAGTAAATCGTATGACAAAACGATCGCAACAATTGTCTCTCTCATACATTCGCAAAAAAGTGAGACAGATACATGCGGCATTTTGGCATTTTTCATTGCGTAATTTGACAGTTTTTTGGCATTTTGACACTGACAGCCTAGCGCACACTATGGTACGTTTCTTTATGGTAGAATGTCATAAAAAAGTATTTATGCCAAAATCTTTATTGTCTCTAATCAAAACATTCAAAAAGCTTGGGGTTTCCAGTGTTGCCACTTTAGCGAGTTTTTTTATTATTTTAGGGAGTTAAATTTAATGTTTAGCAGCTAAAAATATTATATTGATTCCGTTCAAAATCGATATCTGAGGATCCTGGCAACTGGCCGGGAGGTGGCTAAATGACAAAACATGAAGCTGTAACCAAAATTTTTTAAGTCAGCGCCATTTTGAAATTCCTTGTTACTGTACCGATTTTTATCAGTAATCAATATCTAAATCAGTATTCGAATCAAGTTTGTAACTATCATTAATAGAATCAAATTAGTATCAATTAGTGGAGTATGTTAGTTAATAATTTTGGTAAATCATTCGAATGATTCGAATTATTTGTATAATCAAATAATTCGAATGAAATCATTCAAAGTCGCCGATCGCTAGGATAGGCTGTGTGATAGGCCCGCAGAGTTGCCAGACGTATGAGAAATCTGTCAGAAATCAGCACATTAATAAATTTATTACTCATCACTAGTTGTCATTAAATGCAAGATGCCTACGTTATGTCTTTGAATCCCCGTTATATGTATTTCTATGCAACTATTTATCCACAGGTGAACTACTGGGGAATAAAAACTCAGTGGAACTAGTATTAAGTACCCTCGAGGTACCTACCCCAACCAAATGCATACAACATTAATTATTAATAATAATAAATAATTCCAATCTGTCTCCTCAGGGGGACAGATATCTCCCGCGAACATGCAAATCGATGCTGAAAAGTGTGATTTCAAGGAGGGGGATATCGGACGTACGTACTACGAGGGAAAATAGTAGCCAGTACCGCCAGACCACACTTGACTGTTGCAGTCCGAGGCAGAGAGACTTGTCCTCGCAATTGTTGCCATTATAAGAAAATCATGGATGTAAGATGTAAAATGCCACAATATTTCAAAATTCATGTCTACTCTATGTCAAAGAGTCATTATTTTTATCTTAAGTCTGTGTTTTATCTATGCACGGGATCATGGTTCCCAACTTAGGGCTTTTGGCCCCAAATTTAGGGCGTAAACAAATGCGAAGGGCTTCTTTTAGGGCCCTTATATTTTTAGGGATTTTTTGGCTTCTTATATTTTTTACCTATTTTTTATTTCTTAGATCTATCATCTACTACCGATTCTTATTATTAAGAATGCGGAGTTGAATGAATAACAAGTCAAACAAAATATTGTTTGTATAATTATTATAATTTTTTGAAGTTACTTGTTCAATATTTAATTTTCTAAAAATAATGTTTATTGTAATTTTTTCTTACGATCAATAAGAAAACCGTAATTCCAAAATTAAGATTTTCATTATTAGCGAAAATTTGAATCATTCATTGTGAATCTTAATTTTGAATGTACGGTAAACAAGTGAAATTAATTTAACGAATTAAAAAATATGATTGCCCTGCTATATTATTTTCGGAGTTTACCTCCTTATGAAGCGATTTGCATGCCTTTGGAGTCTTATTCACATTTTTATTAAATGATATTTGTTTGTGAATCACTGGATATTGAACTATAATGTTATATATTTTTGGAATCTACTCATCATTTTCTAGATGATGATTATATAGTTAATCTTATTTTCGATTTTTTTTTTCAACTTTAGTCTTTAATGCGGGACCATGGTCACCCCATCAATTTTTTTAAAAATTTTACTAGCCTATGTCACCCGGAATAAGCTAGGGATTCTGACGATACCTCATTTATCAAAATCGGGTCAGGCGTATAGAAGTTATGGTGGAATATACAAACTCACATACATACATACATACATACATACATACTTACATACATACATACATACATACATGAACCCTGAAAACAATATACTCCTTTTTTCAGGCAGTCGTATAAAAAATATATTATAAAATAAATATAAATATTTTCGAGAGTTGGTAACACTGCTCGTGATATTGACCAGCATTTTTTGTCGGTATTCTGCATCAATCATTGTTACAGTATCAATTGTTGTGATTGGCTAAATTTATGGTATTCTTGCTACTTCAATGGATTTTGTCCAATAGTGGAAGAGTGTTATCCAATCAGAGGTGATTGCGATAGTTACACTTTAGCTGTCAGAGATACGCGGTCGCGCTGTAGTATCTAAATAAATGTACTCTGTTTTATTTACAATTAATAATTTTAGTTTCGCCTCCTATGTAGTGGGTAGTGGTATTCGGATTCACCGGTTTAATTTGTTTTTTAATTATAATTGATTGTACATGGAGGGAAAGCGAACATAAACTGTGCCTAAAAGTAAGTAGATGCGAATGCGAAATGTAAACTGAAATAATTTTCTCGACAAATCTTTCTGTTTACCTATTATTGATATTAAATTAATATTTCATATTTATTCAAACGTGTTCGTCTATTTTTATCGCCATAATCAACTATTATTCTCTTCATTTAGATCAAGAAACAACAAATAAACATGTTAGTCGACATACGACCACCAAGCCACTGTGGTGAGTTCACAGGACTGTTAAGCAACAAAAGGGCGGACTTCCAGTTGCAAATACCTAAAGATATCTTAAAAGAGCATGGGCCAGACAGGACTGTCGAACACTGAAAGCAGGTAAGATCACGACATATTACAGTACTTAAAGTAAAGTAAACTACAATATACACAAAATAAAATGATATACAGTGGCATGCAGTTCATAAAAGTACTGCTACCCAAATGGATATAAGTCAATATGTATTTATCATCAAAACAGCTAGTAAATAGGTATTCTGACCTACTAATGCCTACTCTAGATTCAAACCCTGTGCATGCCACTGTTGATATATACTAATTTTATCCACAAGAAAGTTGCAGGCACATAATAATATTATATTTTTATTTGCAGACTTTCAAAGATTTAAAAAAAGGTGCCCGCACTGAGAACACTGCAGCAGTTCGGGCACTCAGTGCAACTGGAAATGCGGAGACCCCACTGTCTCGGAAGTTAGCACCAAAGTGCTTAATGTAATTGGGCACAAGTCCTCAATAGTCTATCGGCATTGGGCCAGAATGATCATTGATTAGTTAGCCAAATGTGTCTACTCATTTTGTTTTAGAATAGAATAGAATAGAATAGAAAAATCTTTATTGGCAGCAATAAACACAGATGCACAAAATAAATCAAAATTAAAAATGAGTTACATACATATTATAAAATGTAAGTTTGTACAGCAGTGTAACGCTACCAACAGGTGAGTCACTCAGCTTGTGTAGGGGCTCCTGGCCTCTCAGACTTAAAACTGGCGATGCCGTCAGGACTCGCATCTGAGGTGCCAGGTGTCCCAACGCTGATTTTCAGTGACCGCCTTTCGATGCGAACGTCAATGATATAGCCTTTATATTTTAGGCAGAGTATGTATTATCTTATGTTGGTGTAAAAAGAAAATCTGAGAAAACTGAATCAAAAATAGGTTTTGTAAATACTAGTAAATTGTGAATAATAAATTAAACTTATGACTTGAGTATAACTAAACTAGAAAAAAATTATAATAATGATTATGTACACAGCTTAAAGTATTCTTAAAAAAAAAAAAAAAAATCTTAAAATTATTTATTAGAAATCTTAATAACAATAAAATAGTACGCTCTCACTGGATATAGTGTAAAATCTAAGTAATAATAAAAAAGTAAAATATAAAGGTATTTATTGATATTGAATATTTAAAAGAAACTTTTTATATTTATGCTTAAAGCTGCTGATCGTTCTAAGATTTCTGTAGGGCGGTGGGAGATTATTCCAACATTTAGTCGCGTTGTATTTAAAGCTTCCTAAGAAAGCAGCAGTTGAATGACGAGGCATTAGTATTAAATATGAGGCTGCCCTGGTTTGGTGAGTGGTATGCACATCACTCGCCCACTGGAGCTTATGGAAAAGATACTGAGGAACTTTAAACTTAATGACTCCAAATAACAAAGTCGCAAAATGTAATTGTCGTCTGTACTCCATCTTCATTATTCCAGCGTTGTTCAAAAATGGAGTTACATGGGTACGTGGTGGAATATCGAAACAGTAGCGAGCACAAGCATTTTGAACTCTTTGTATTAGGTTCTTAGTGCGAGCCAAAAGTCTTGGGCCAATAACAATGTCTGCATAGTTAACTTTGGATAATACTAAGGATTCGCAGAGCCGAATGCGGACTTCAGTTTTTATAAAAGGTCTAATACGGTACAAAACCTTGAGGCGATAAAAGCAGTTTCGAACTGTATATAAAATATGTTTTTCAAACCGAAGATTTTCATCCATCACCACACCAAGATTTCGTGCTTCTGTTACACGCTCAATATTTTCGCCTTGAACTCTAACTATTGGTTTTTTATTGGATATTTTTTGTATTTGACTTTTAGTGCCCAAAATCATATATTTGGTTTTACTAGGATTAAGAACTAGACAATTTGAATCTGACCAACTGGCTATGTTGTTAAGGTCTTCATTTAGCTTTTTTACAGCTTCATGAGCCTCACTTGGGGGGAAAGATATATAAATTTGAATGTCATCCGCATACATATGATAATGGCAATGATTGATTGTATTAATAACACCTGTACAATATAAAATAAATAAAAGTGGACCTAAAATGGAACCCTGAGGAACACCTCTGTCAACAGGTCTATATTTAGATTTAGTAGTAGACCCATCATCTTGTTTTAATTCAACTAATTGAGATCTGTTAGTTAAATAGCTGGCGAACCAATTAACGGCTTCAGTATTTAGTCCATAATATTTTAATTTAGCTAATAGAAGTGGCACATTTACTGTGTCAAAAGCACGCGAGTAGTCCAGTAGTACGAGTATTGTGCCATTTCCGGCATCTTGTGCGCTTAAAATCTCATCAACAACATCAAGTAAGGCAGTAGTGGTACCACGATTTTTCCTAAAACCTGACTGCATATTAGGTAGTATGTTGTTGCTTTCGAGAAAATCGGAAAGTTGGTTACAAATTATTTTTTCCAGTATTTTAGAGAAGCATGGCAAGATACTTATAGGGCGTAGATCTCTTAATTCTAAAGGATTGTCTTTTTTAGGAATGGGCCTGACTAAAGCTTTCTGCCAAGCAGCGGGAAATACACTTGTCATTATAGATTTATTGATTATGTTTGTTATAACTTCGGCTGTATAAGGAAATATAGTCAGTAACATGTCAAGGGAAATCCCATCTGTCCCTACAGCGTTAGATTTGATGTTTCTTAATATTTTTGAAACTTCTGCACAGTCAACTGTTTTAAATGAAAAAGTATGTGCTCCGAATCGATTAGAAGAGTAGAATTCAATATCTGAAGAAGAAGCTTGACACCTACCAGGAGTATTAAGGAAGTGGTCATTTATTTTCTCAGGATCATTGAAGGTCACCGGTAGTGGATTATTGTTTTTACTTTTTAAGTTGATATGACGTTTGAGGTTTTTCCATAAGAAAAACGAGTTGCGAACGTTATTGTTTATAAATATTGTAAAATATACGACTTTTTCTCTATATATTGCTTCTTCCACAGTGTGCTTTAAATCTTTATACGTCTCAATATGAATATCTTTTTTAGTTTTACGTGATTTGGCGTGTGCATCGTCACGTCGCCTCATCATGAGTTTAATGTTATAAGTCACCCATGGGTAATGGGCCTCTTTGATATAACAGGGCTTCAAAGGAGCCAAGACATCAAAGATCCACAGTACACAATCATTAAAGGTATCAACCATTTCGTTTATACTAGGAATTGAGTTAATCTCATCCCAATTAATTAGTATTATGCATTTTTTTAAATCATCTGAATCTATTTCTTTTACGTGTCGAATGTAGGCCCGTCGCTTTAAAGGTTTTTCTTTTGGAATCTTTAGTTCACAAGATAAAAATGCATGGTCACTAAGTGTGCATACGTAGTCAACACAAATTTTCTCCACATTTGCATCTGAGCAAATGAGGTCCAGCAGGGTCTCGCTGTGGCTAGTAAAGTGCGTGGCATTTTTTACATGTTGTCTCATATTAGTCAGAGTCAAGAAGTTTTGAAACATTATGGTACTCACACTATTTGTATCAAAAACATTAATATTAAAATCTCCTAGGAGCAGAATATGGTCATAGTAAGGGAGGGACCCAAAGGTTTCGGTCAAGGCATCTATAAATAAACCTACATTTAACCATGGTGGTCTATACGCTGTTCCAACTATGACTGTCTTACCACTTACGTTGATACTGAGCCACATTTGCTCCACATTTGTAGTATTCGGGTGAGTGAGTGTCCGCGCGCATAACCCGCGTCTTATGTAAAACCCTACGCCTCCGCCACGAGAGCGAATTTCAGTAGAACGCGGTATGTGACGCAGAAGGTAGCCCGGAACGACTGGCGCACGGGCCTCCTCCCCGTCCCTCAGCCAAGTCTCATTGAGAGCCATAACATCAACATTGTGGCGATCCATGGCGTATAAAAATTCGTCATGCCTAGTACCTAGAGAGCCTGCATTTAAACAACCAAATTTTATATTTCTTAACCTAAGCATTTTAAATATTATTATAGTAATCACACGATAGTATTACATATAGTAAATAAATAAGGTATTCAAAAGTTATATAATATATAGAATAGATACTTTGAGTAGCTGTGTATTCTTTAGTTACCATAATATATTTTAAGTTTATGTCACTAGTAAAAATTAAAAATAAATTAATGAAGAACCATATTAACTCATAAAAGCTGTTTTTGTGCGTCACGCTGCTGTACAAATCACTTACATTCAGGTTAAATAATAATATTTTACAATTTCTTGTACGAAAATAGGTGTTAAAAACATAAATTTTAAAAGACCTTACACTATTCAACAATCTGTCGAGTGAACAACACAAATTAAAAACAAAAACATAAACATTCCTTAATAGTTCTCCTCTTAACAGCAATAATGAGGGAAAGTTACAAGTACTTCCCAACAGTCTGATGCTATCAAAATATAAAAACATAATTAACAAAAGATACGGAATAAAACTGAAATTACCACACATTTTTCTTAACCCAGGTAATAAAACAAAAATACTTTGCAATATTCCGAAACATAACAATAATAAACAACCATAAAATACAATACTTCTTTTATAGATACTTAACATCTTATAATAAACTAAGTCATTTACCACGAGATCGAGGTGGAAGCATATGTAAATAAAGAAAAACATGCATATTAAACGTTTCCGCCCCCAAAAAACTTGGTCGTATCATTAATCGTGCGTATGCGGCGGACTTCTGATTCGTCATTTAAACGTGCGTAAATGCGACCATCCTTCGTCCAAATATATCGCCACCCGTCGCGACGGCCAAGTTCGCGCGTTTTATAAAATAGGTGTTTGTTGGTCCCAGTGAGGCGCTCATTGATATAAAAGCGGTTTGATTGCGCCGCTTCTATGATACCCGATGTGTCAGCGCCCCGGCGAACACGCGCGGCGCGTAGCAGGTCGTCGCGGACGGTGCGCCGCGAATATTGTGTTGTGTTTGTAAAATAAATTGAAAAGGTTGAAAAGGTAATCATACAAATATATTTTAGTTGAAATATGTATTGATTAATCTGTCTCTTTTGTTGGGCAATTGTCAGCAGCCTGGTTTGATCCACAAAAGATGCGATGAGAGGATTGTTCACTTCACTTGTTACATCAGATTTGTTATCCGTGGGCTGTTCCATTGGTATTCTGAAATATTCAAATTTAATAAATAATTAACAGATTTTTGTAAAAAAAAAATGTAATATGCACAACAGACAAACTAGAGGCAGATGTATAGGATTCCAGTAAACAATTTTATGAGTATCAGTGTGTTTTTTTCCCCTTAAATTATGTAAATTAGCCCGTTAGATATTGTGGCCAATTCTGTCACAATATCTAAATTAAAATGACAGCTTTAAATCTATTGCCGGCCAATTCCACAGGGAAAATAAATATAATGTAAAAGGGATAGCAACTTAAATAGAGCTGTCATTTAAATTTAGTTATGGTGTACAACCAGTGGCGTGCAGTTCATAGAGGCACAAAAGCACTGCTTACCTATATTGAAATACATCAATGCATGTTTTTCATCATGACAGTCAATAAATAGGTATTCTAACTAATGCCTACCCTAGCTTCAAACCATGTACAACAGAATTGGCCTCAATTATTTGGTTTGCTAAAGAAAATTAATTTAAAATATCATACCTAAAAGATCGTATTGCCTGATTTACATGCAGGCATTTCAGTTCAGCTTTAAAATTGGAGTTTTAACTCTAGCTTAAAGACGAACTGATTGTGGAATCATACTGGGTATCTTGGGTTGATGTTAATGATGCGGCAGTCAACATCCACAGCCTGTAACATTTAATCATGAATTAAACACCAATAGCTCAATGGTTAATGGTTGTAAGATGTATCGCAGGTCTATTGTTGTACCTATTTCTAGCACAAGCTTTATGCTTATTTTCAGGGGAGAGGGAAGTATATGATTATAACACTATAATCCATACTAATATTATAAATGCGAAAGTGTGTGTGTCTGCTATGCTTTCACAACCCATCTACTCAACCGATTTTGATGAAATTTGGTACAGGAGTAGATTGTTTTTTTTATCCACTACAAGTTAGCCCTTGACTGCAATCTCACCTGATGGTAAGTGATGATGCACTCTAAGATGGTAGCAGGCTAACCTGTTAGGGGCATGTCAGTTATATTAAACCCATAGCCCTATTCGGTTTCTACACGGCATCGTACCGGAACGCTAAATTGCTTGGCGGCACGTCTTTGCCGGAAGGGTGGTAACTAGCCAGGGCCGAAGCCTCCCACCAGTCTACCTGTATCCTGGGGATGGACATAGGCTACTTTTTATCCTGGAAAATTAAAGAGTACCTGCGGGAATCAAAAATCTTAATCCACACAGTCGCAGGAATCATCTAGTTTTTTTTATATACATATTTCCTAACCACATTAGGATGGTTAAGTGCCTCTGTGACTTCATGCACATATTTGCTCAGTTTGCTGTCCAAGATGACAGGCCTCACAAACCATCCTCTGATAATCGCCATTGGCATAAAAAAGCAGTGCACTAAGCAGCTGTAATTTGATAGAATTATGTTTTGGGTAGGTATTTAAGTGTGTATGAACCAGTATGAACCTTTGTATTTTAGTACAAATGTAGGTAGGTAAATGCATAGCTCTACGTTTAGTAGATAAGTAGGTACGTTGCGTTGTTAATACAGCGACTTAGAGTTACTAATAAAATAAATACATAGTTCTTGGGGCTGCTACAATAAATATAACCTAAATACTATGTGGAATTAACAATACTTTCCAAATGAATTGTCATACGTACCTTCGTCTCCAGCGATACTCTTTGCGAGCCTTTGAGGTCACTGTTTTCCCTCAACATTTTGCACAAATAAATAAAAGCTCTTTTCGTGAGCCGATATAGCTGAACGAACTTTTTGTCTGAGACACTTCTTCACGTCGGTCATTCCGCAGCCCCCATTATCTTTTTGCAAGCAAAATAAAGCCTCGCAGTCATAATCGAGTCCCAATATAATAGTTTATCACTGGAATATTTTCGGTGAGTTAAGAATCCGCCAACGAATGTAAAAATGACGTCATTCTCGCATTTTGAGATGTCAATCTGTGTAAAAAGTAACACTCGGAGTGCCAAAATAGCAAATGACATTACTCATAACGTATTTTTTGTACGTTTGGTGAGTTATAGACTCGATCTTTCTCATCGAATTTCACTTGGAGTGGGAATGACTCGGTGACTTTTTGTTCACCATGTTGCCGCTTGGAGCGCTGGCTGTAGATGTATGGAGGAGCTCACTCTCACCTCACTTTAGTGAGACGTATTTCAAATTCGATCAAACTCGGAGTAACCGTACTGTTCCTTCCTGTTTTGACAATCGAGTATAGCATAAAAAACCTTAAGTACTTCCTTTATGATTTTCTATTGAATATTTATATTATACGTATAACTCATGACACTGTATCATACTGTAAAGTTTCGTCGTCTAAAGAATTATTGTTGGGGTCAACTAGCTTTATTGCCTAGACTAAAGCGTCTACATTGATCTAGGTTTATGGGGACTCGTCAATTTTCATATTCTACAGAGGCTGCTTTTTATCCCGGTAAAGGAAATAGTTCTTGAGGAATAGGTTTCCTGGCTCTTCTGGGTACGAATGACATTCCAAACCAATATTAGTTTTTCAATTATTTCATAATTTCAATAATATTATGCTTTTCTTTTTTATTTCTGTATAATTAATAATGGGCTATGCTACACCCTGTGCCTCGGAGAGCACCTTATGCCGTCGGTCCCGGTTATTATCACTGGCATGATAATAGTCGTTAAAGCCCGCTAGCCCGCATTGGAGCAGCGTGGTGGTTTAGTGGCTCTCTCCGTGGCGGAGAGTGGAGGCCTGTTCCCAGCTGTGGGACGTTAATGGGCTGTAATGGTTGTGGTGATGGTGGTGGTTATCTAATGATGGTGTGTGACACTGCGCTGCGTAAAACAGCGTTGAAGATGTTAATAATTGCACGCCATATTTAGTATTACACTGATTCTAATAATAATGTAAGAACTCTTCACGCGTATTTTGGCAATTTATCTTATCTTTCCTTGGCGGTTCAAAGCACTCCTTTTGAATAGAAAACATTTGAATTTCAATTCAGAACCCTACTCAATACACTCAATTTGGTATATTAACGTGTCGCGTACGTAACTGGTCGCAAATTGTATGTGTAAGCATTTTCTAATCACCCCGTAAACCGGATATGGAGACATCTTGTTTAATATTCACGGGAGGCAGGCAATCGCTCCGAATCGCCCGCTCGGAGACATCTTCAAACGTCGAAGTTATCGGATATTGAATACGTTACTAGGGACCAGTGATATTAATTTTACTATATATACTCTCAGGACTAGCCTGGAGTTAGAAAGTCGGTGGTGTTTGACCCCCGTGCCCGTGGAGAGCACGTATAGCCGTCGGTCTGCGCCTGACCACTCACTGGTTGTGTCGGATTTTCCGTCCCATCGGGCTATGAGAATAAAGGAACAGAGAGTGCACCTGTGTATGCGCACACACTTGTACACTATAATATTCCCCGCGCAGATGGCTTATCTTTCCGGAGATAGCGCGCAGTGGCCGAAAATCGGTCGGGAGGATATTAATATCAATATAATTATTAAATAAATTGAGACTACTGAGAAGAGCCGGCAAGAAACTCATATTGAAGGACAGACCAATACACAAACACATTTTCGCATTTATAATATAAGTACAATACAAATACAAATACAATTTTTTTTTATTCAAATAGGCTTTTTACAAGTGCTTATGAATAGTCGAATGAATCTACCATGATTCAGTATGATTTTATAATACTAGCCCGCGACTTCGTCCATGTGGATTGAGGTTTTTTGTTTCCCATGGGAACTCTTTAATTTTCCAAAATAAAATGTAGCCTAGGTGCTATACCAGACTATTATCTATCTCTGTGCCAAATTTCATCCAGATCCGTTCAGCCGTTGTGGCGTTATTGAGTAACAAACATCCATCTATCCATGAATACGTCCATCCATCCATCCAAACTTTCGCATTTATAATATTAGTATTAGTATAGATATCAAAGTCAGTGACCAATGTAATCAGTAACAAGAAACGGACGGTTTTCGACTAAGAAGCAGCTGGAGTTACAGTTCTCGTACTAAATAATTTTAATTTATTCCGGGTATGCGAAGGACTTGGAAGGAAATCCCTGAATACGAATTATAATGAATTCTGAGGATTAATTTAAATGTTTCGGTTGATGGGACCCAGATTTGGCAGTAAATCTTTTTGACGACCTCCCAGGCGCTATGGTCGTGGTTTGGGATATAAGTAGGAGGTTCTAGATTCAATTTTGATGCATCATTTTAGTATTGGAACAGGTCTACTTTTGTACATGAACTGTGTGATTTTCCGGATTGAAAACTAGCTTTCCTTTCTCTCTCTGCGTCGTATTCCTTCATTGCAGATAATGGTAGGAGTTTTCTTGGGATAATAATGCAGTGGGTTCCCACGTCCTGCTGCATATGAATCGACCTGGAGTAATGAAACTTAGGTTTTTGTAACGATTCTTACCAGATGTTAGTGATAATAACCGGGACCGACGGCTTGACGTGTTCTCCAAGGTACCTAGAAAACGAAAAGCCCAAATTTAACCATCCAAATTCGGTCACCCATCTAGTTACCGACTTGGGTCAACGCAACGCACTTGCTTATCGACTGATATGCATTGTCGCAACTAGGCCCCTCGTCCCTCAACGCAATATGGGATACAATCTATCTCTGTACCAAATTTCATAAAAATCGTTTAAATAGATAGTACGTGTAAGTCTAAGCAAAGTCAAAGTTCGCTCTATAAGTAGATCTCACACTATCATTGGTATCATTGGTATATAGATTTATAGAAGTATGGCTGTACTAATAAGTTTTTTACGTAAGTTGGGTACACTAACAATTTTAATGTTGTTCAAACTAAACACTGCCATAGTCATCAGGTATTTAAGTTCTTATTGCGATAGATCGATATAGACAACGCTGACTCTTCTATAAAACGTTGATTCTTGTTTAAAAGCCCCAAGAAATACCAGAAAAAGTAACCTCTAAATCTGTCTCGCTAGCAGCGTCTATCTACTAATAACTAGACCGGTCATTTGTAGTACAAATTTAGGAAAACCTTATACAATTCTGGCCTCAATAAAACTAACAAGCAATAAAACACAAATAATAATAACCTCAAATAAATTGATTGATGTCCACAGTAATCACGATTTATAATAATTTGTATTTTCTGTTTTTTTTTACCTACAACAAGTTAGCCCTTGACTGTGATTTCACCTGATGGTTAGTGATGATGCAGTATAAGATGGTAGCGTGCTAAACTGTTATGGCCATGGCAGTTATATTAAACCTAATCGGTTTCTACACGGCATTGTACCGGAATGCTAAATTTCTTTGCAGCACGTCTTTCCCGGTAGAGTGGTAACTATTGGCCGAAGCCTCCCACTAGGCCACACAGAGAAAATTCAGAAATTATAAATTCCCAAATGGACCCTGCTGGGAATCGAACCCGGGACCTCCCGCGTTAAGACAACAGCGCTCAACACTGCGCCAGGGAGGTCGTCATACCGCGGGAACTCTTCAATTTTCCATTACAGAACCTTTGTGTTCATTCCGGGTATTAGTAAGATAATACATCCGTCAAAGCCTCAAATAAATAATAATAAAATCTCGAGCCCCAGTCGTCCGGAGCATTATCGAAGGAAAGTAATTTCCGTCACAATGAGCCCATCATAACTGCACAATGGAGGTGACGCGGTCAAACGAGCTGCCTGTCTGATTTCATCTCTTGCCCTTTCTTCAATTATGTTCCCAGTAATCACAAGTTGTAATTTGTATTTCTATGTTATACTTTAATAGTGAAGAAAAACCACCGTGCAACCAATAACATACATTTCGTTACTTAGGGTTACTATACGTCTTACTGACGTAAGAATTTAATCGTGTAAGAAAGAACGTTAATCTGAATGATTAAAGGATTGATTATCTTTGAAACTGAAGTCTTTATACAACTTTATTATACTTTACTATGGCCAGACTAACAACGTTGTTGTTACGGTAGGTCAGTCACGCAACGGACTCTTTAATGTGAGGACGCTCTATTGTATAGAAAATATTGAGAAGCAATTAGGAGCAATAAGTGTTAGAAGCATACATTTCTTTAGTTTTTTTTTTTTACTAAACCTCCAACCTGACTTGCATATTATTATCTATTTAATGAGTTCTTTAAAAATTTCAATAGGCTATTTACAAAATATGTTTTACTACCTCTAAAGCTCTTAGTCACAAAAGATACAAAAAAACCATGTGGTCACTCAGTCCTCACACACATGGTCTGGCGGGATGCTTCGGACGTGGCTAGTTACCAACCCACTGGTAAAAAAGCGATTTGACGTTCCGGTAAGATACCGTGTAGAAACCGATTAGGAGTATGGATTTAATATTACTCCCGTACCCCTAACAGGTTAGCCTGCTACCATCTCAGACTGCATCATCAACTACCATCACGTGAGATCGCAGTCCAGGGCTTGTACAATTTGAAGCAGAACCAATTACCAGCTTGATGCATTGGATTCGGTGGATCGTCGCGCCAGAAGACTTATTGGTAACAAAGCGCTGGTCAGTTCAAAGCTGCAAAGCTTAGAACATCGGCGCAAAGATGCCTGTCTGTCGGTATTCTACAGGATATATTTCGGAGAGTGTGCTCAAGAACGATTCGATCTGGTTCCTCCGTCACCTTTTTATTATTGAACCGCAAAGCATCGACAAGGTCTGCACCCTTACGCAGTCGAAATTCCGCGGGCTCGTACAAAGCGATTTGCTCCCTCGTTACTAATTAGAACCGCTAGGATCTGGAATGCCCTTCCGGCTTCCATTTTCCCCTCCTCTTTTAATATAGGTACCTTCCAATCACGGGTGAATAGGCATCTTCTAGGCAAGCGGCCCCACCTTAGGCTGCATCGCCACTTGCAAGCAAGTCTGATTGCAGCCAAACGCTGACCTATATAATTTTTAAATTAAAAAAGAATATAAGATATATAATGTCATAGTAACAACTAGATCAACGAGGCAATCTATTAATAGTTAATTTATCCAGGTCACCGCAGTTTCCTCGGGCAGACATAAATATAGAGATTCAATTAAACTTTCATTCGAACTTGATATAAAATTTTCCCCGACTTGTTTTACTTTTTGTTAAGACTGTTCCGTTGAGTTGTGTGAATTGATCCTCTAATAATTTATAAAAGATCACTGGAATTGATAAATTACTTCTTTTTTTATCTACTACTTGATTTAGGCCTTGACTGCGATCTCACCTGATGGTAAGTGATGCAGTCTAAGATGGCAGCGGGCAAACCTGTGAGGGGCATGGCAGTTATATTAAAACCATATCCCTAATCGGTTTGTAACTATACATACATCTCATTCATAAAAATAAAAAAATAAAATTTATTTATATATAAATAATAGTAAAAACATATTAAATTAATAAAATAATAATAGTATAATTGATCTAGATGAGGAACGAACGTGGATGTAGCCGAAGCGATTTCCGTCATTCGGACCGATCGCCAGGGGAGGAAGCGAGTAGCAGACTTGACGAAAGAAATAATGCGTAGTGAGCGCGGCGTTGTAGGCCGCCAAAGCGCACACTATGTCTGGGTCTTCTTCTCCTCATGATGGCGAGACTGGGAGCGATTCATAGAATTAATGTTTGTTACACGTATTATGATCGCATATTACTGTCGCAGGTTGAGTTGGGCGCTGTGGAATATAAGTTACTCGCTTCGGCGATGCCTCAGCACGGCTGGTTCTGCCTTGATGTCTAGGTAGACATCGACGTTAAGAAGGGATTGGTTTGTTGTTGTACCAGAGAGCTTGCTTTCTGTGCGCAGTGCACTTCGTGTGCACTTCTATGTTCTACAGTATGTCTGATTTTACCTTGTGATCTACTTAAAGACGACTTATGCATACCATATGTAAATTTACGAAGTTCGCTACGCTCGAACAATAACCAATCATGATTGATAGGACACTGTTTAATATTATCACTACCTATCTTACATTTAAGCAATGTTGTACTACCCATGGAGGTTTCCGCGTTGTATTTGTTGACTTTTAAGAGAGGGAAGAAGCCTACCGTTGGTGGCAGGGCGGAGCCAGCCAACCATCATTTATTTTTTAGAAAAGTAAATGATGCCATTCATAGCATCTTCCTTATCTTATAAAAGGAAGATGCTACCACTAGGATTAGTTCGTTTCACGGTGACCTTATGGAACAACATTTATGTTGTTAGATAAGATAGAAATCTTAACCCTGGATTAAAACTTATAGTATTAATAGAAGGTCTTACACTCATAGTCAAAGCATAAATGTCTCGAAGTATGATATGATCCTTTAATGATCCTATACATAATGACTGGCGCACTTAGTGTATGTGCTAAAGAAGTAAGGTTCTTAGAACGAGCAAAGCGCAGTATACTTGAACTGAAAGCATGGCAGTATTGAATCAATACAACACGCGTGTGAAACGCGTCATTGTTTAGAGATAAATCAATACTCGATCACGCATATTATTATAAATCATGTAACCTCGAACTGAAGTTATACATTGATATTAATCAATGCTTGAAAGCGTTTTATAAATGTTCTATAACTCGACCGCGTTTCTAAAGCCAGTCATATGCAAGCTAAATTTCATCTAAATTGGTATATAATCAAGTCGTTGGGTCGAATGGATTCGAAGCTTCCGAGGCTCTCTTGGTTTATTATGGACGCAACAGTATATGAGGGTCTTACTGCGAGATGATTCACGTGCCATTCTAAAGAGATATTGAATTTTGTTGGTAGAGTAAGGTGTAGATTCTTAGGGACCCCGGCAGGTTAGTTACAGGTTTCTGCACGGTATCATACCGGAACGCTAAATCGCTTGGCGGCACGTCTTTGCCGGTAGGATGGTATCTAGCCACGGACGAAACCAGGGAATATTCAGAATTTATAAATTCCTAAATTGACCCTACCGGGAATCTAACCCGCGGCCTCCGCACGTTGAGACAGCGCTCAACACTGCGCCAGGGAAGTCGTCACTTTAGTTTTAATATGATTGTATGTTAACCAAAACTGAGTCCTGACTCTTGTGATGTCAATCACGATGTCATCTCTAAGTTCCCGTTAATATTGAATGTTTCAGCAACCATCACATTTTCAGTAATCTCTGTTATCAATGTTAAATAATATCTAATGCTAGCATTACAAAGTTAAATTATTAGCAGACCTAGTACTAGGTGGATCGACGATATGAAGCTACAGGGATGATGACAACTCAATCAATTAAGCAACTCTTTGTCAAGCTTTAAAACGCGAAGTTTGTATGAAATACATAGTTGTGACATTATCGAATTTTAACACACTTTTTTTGAATTAATCGTTAGTTTAAAATGATTATCAAACTTAAAACTAACAAAAGTTTAGAATTTTTGGACTTTCTATTTAATAAAGTAAAGTCCCTAATCTTCTCTTTACTTACACAAATGCTTTGAAAAACAGCGAATACGCCGCAAAGCTTACGCTCGCACATACTACACTGATGAAACTTCAAATTGTAACGGTTTCAGTCAGTACTTTCAGAGTGTCTTTACACAACCGGCTGATTCGTACGTTCAACCAAGTTCCCCTTATTTTAACCATAACGATCCATTTGTAAAATTAATATTGGTGCAGAAGACGTTTATAAACTGCTAAAAATATTAAAAACAAATAAAGGAGCAGGTAGCGATGACATTCCACCGACTTTTCTGAAGTGTGCAAAAAAATTTAAGTGTACCTCTCTCCATAATTTTCAACCTCTCCATTAATGTTTTCAGTAGTTTACCTGATATATGGAAGTAAGTATTAATAGTACTTATCCATGAAAGCGGATCAAAAACACAGATGGAGAATTATCGGCCTATATCTATCTTAAATGTGATGAGCAAATTATTCGAAACAGTCATATATAGGCACATATGTCCCGTTGTTACTAGGTCTATTCCCTACAAGCAGCACGGTTTTTTGAAAAACCGTTCTACAGTTACTAACTTGGCTGTTTTCGTTTGTAATCGTTTATGGCCGTTGTTGTGGATTGCGTGTAAGTTGTTACGAGTTGGAGCAGAATTGATACACACAGGCTCGGTGTTAATATGGCAATATATTTACAGATTAATATTAACCTTATTTACTAACAAATTAGGTACATTGGAGGGGAAAACCTTGTAAAAATCATGTAGTGCTTACTAAAATAATGCTTATTATGCTACGTGACAAAGTGCGAAGTAAATATAATTAAATTGTAATGAATAAAATTGTAACCTAATTTCTATGGTCACGTATGGCTAAGTGCCATAGCCTTATTTAATGTCAAGCTATAATTTTTGTTAATATTAGTGGTAACACTGTTAATTACAGGAAAAAAATAAAAATAAAATAATTAATTAGTAGGTACCTAAGAAAAAAAATATTTTTGACAAAGGTATCATCTCTATTACAGACAGACAGATCGCTAAATTTAGGCGGCGCAAGACTGAGGTTTATGTCCAGCCGTGGACGTCTATCGGTTGACGACAAAGACGAGTACTTAGTCAAGCCTAAGCAAATAAAATGGTTGATGTGAAAAATATATGAAGAAAAAAAGGTAGTGAGAGAGATGAGATAAAATCACTCTATCAAAGAACAAAAATCGCACAGCATTTCGTACGATATAAGGCAGTGGAATTTATATCGATTGCGGCGAAGGTGCAATGAAAGCGTCGAAGTCAAACGCTTATTGGGTTTCGGGAATTAGCTGTAAACCTTCCCTTTACGGGCTTGGTACAATATTCCTTTTGTTTTGCTGAGATTTGTCTTAAAATTATTGTGTATTCAGGCATTAATATTCTTTCTTTTATTCCACTGTCACTGCGATTTCACCTGGGGCCATACTGCCAACGCATAAAGCCCTATTGTTTCATTACTGTTGACTTTCGTATTGTAGAATTATAATCCTTATTTATGAAATGTCAAAGCACGTGACATCAAATTGAATCAATCAATCAATAATTATGTATTCAATTTAGGTACACTGTACACTTATTGACGTCCGTAACTTATAAAACATGATGGTGATAATCAATTACGGTTCCTTAAAACTAAAGCTACGAGGGTTCCACACGCGCCCTGGTCTGAGAAGAGCCCACAACAAACTTAGCCGGGGTAAAAGTAAGTAAAAGTAAAATAAGTAATTGAGTCGGTCATCAATTTTCTTTGAGAGATCTATCGCTGCAGGTGGCAAGTATGGATTGCTTTTGGTTTGCTCTAAGCTCGTAACTTAGATCCTACGAGACCAATTGAGGCGGAAAGGTGCTCGGCGGTTTCAATTAGCCGCCCGTCCGGACACTGCACTATGGGCTTACTACCATCGCTTAAAACAGTATTATTTAATATTGTTGACGCTCTTTTTTAAGAATTATAATCCTTATTAATTTAAGGATGTTAAGGAAGTGAATTTTACAATAATACTACTTTAAGCGATGATAGTAAGTGCATTGAACATCATTTCAAATAAAACAATACTGTTCTGGTTTGGCACGATGCTTTGCTTCTGCAAATGGTTGTACACCTTCTTTTTGTCAGTACCAGCTTTGCTTTATATTAGATTTACTGCTCTTGTGATTAGATTTCTTTTGACTCATTTATCATCTTTTCTGATCTTTTTGATTTTCCGCGATTAGAAAATAAGCTTTGTCTTACCCCTGGATGCCACTATCTCTAACCTATTATTAATATTATTTTAATCAGATTTTTACACGTGTGCACCACCCTGTCATCATGTAACCAATCTCCTTACAGCAACAAGGATGAGGATATTCTGGGGGCCCTTAGAAGCCAAAATGAGCACATACTGGGGGCGATACCTGAGGTGGACTACAGGGCGAGTGTGAGATTCCGAAGAAAGGCGAGGAACCCACTCGAGTGCCATGTGGTCCTGCAGGTGTCGCCGCCAGTATGGAAACGGCTCACAGATGTGGGCAAGGTCCACATCGACCTCCAGCGTGTGGGGGTCAGAGACCAGTCTCCGCTGGTTACATGCTCCAGGTGTCTCGGCTACGGACATGGTCGTAAGACATGTCAGGAGTCCGTAGACACCTGCAGCCACTGCTCAGGTCCACATCTGCGCAGTGCGTGTCCGGCGTGGCAGGCTGGAGACCGGCCCACATGCTGCAACTGCCAGGACGCCCGACTGGACCGGACGGACCACAACAGCTTCGACGAAAGCTGTCCGATCCGGAAAAAGTGGGACGCTCTGGCCAGGTCGAGGGTGGCATACTGCTGAGGGCAGCCAAAACAGGGAACAGGTGTTTCGGGAAAACATCCATAATAGTGGGACTCATAGTGGGTTCGGATACCATCTCCATAGATTTAAGCGTAAGAACAGCCCAGAATGTAAAATTGATAAACAGACACAGCAAACCGTCATGCATATCCTTCCAGAATGCCCAATATATAATAGACGTAGATATGTTACCGAAATATATATGGACAGAAGGATATGCATCGACAATCTATGGGAGATGGTAGCCGAAGCTAAATTAGGGAAAAATTATGTAAGAAAATTGAGAAATTCGAAACCACAAAAAAATAAGACTTAAATCATAGATGTGCGGTAAAAGATTTATAGTGCAGTTTATATTATAAAATATAACATGTTACTAAAATAGAAACGGGCACATCTATGATTTAAGTCAAAAATTAACAAAGAATTATAAAATCAAAACACAAACAAAAATAAACAATTAATATACCAAGAAATAATAAAATTAAGGGTGGAGAACATAAATAATCAACAAATAACAAATTTAACATTAATAAATAAATCTACAAATTATAACAAAACAAATAAATCAATTAATATGTACTAAATTAAAAACCTTACAAATAACGGAATTGAATAAAACACAAATCTTAAATAAATAAACACATTTAAAAATAACTAATAAGCCTACAAATAACAAAATAAAGTGTAAACAACACAGTTAAAACCGATAAATGTTAGAACCTAATAAACGAATTAATAATAAAATTTTATAAAAGCGACCCACAAATTAATAAATCAACATATTCTACACATTATAAATAAACCAATAATAAAATAAAATTCTGCACAAAGAATAACAAATTTAAGTAATTAAAATTAATAAGTAATAAACCAACAAACTACAAAAGTAGGCGAAACTAATAAAAGTAAAAAAGGGCTCCGACCACCATGTCGGAGGAACCAGGGTCCTCTTACAGCAAGAGGTATATAATAAAAAAAAAAAAAAAAAAAAAAACAATCTCCTTTCTTAAAGGTTGCCTGGAAGAGATCACTTGTAAGTTCTCCCAAGATTCGTGTTACCTGTGTTTTGTTATTTCTGTGTGTGTTTTATAAAGTGTTTTTACTTACTTACTTACCCAATTACTTAGATCAGCAATTTTAGGAGTTGATTGTTTCGTTTAAACTAATTAGTTTCAGTTTCAGTTTCTTTATTAGTTGCAATTCCATAATTACACTATTTCTTAGTTAACTTATAATAGTCATTAAATTAGGCATGCCATTGGATTAACATTAGTTTGGGTGTGGCAACAAAACAGTACATGGTGGTACGAAGACCGATTTTATTAGTGTTTGTCAGTATCATTTAAGAGTTCATTGATATTGTAGTAACATTTTTCAATCAGATAGTTTTTTAGCGTGTTTTAAACTCTTTTTCTTTTCCGATGTTCCTAACGTTGTCTGGCAGATTGTTAAATATTTTTATTGACATTGAATAGGGGCTGGAGCTGTGCAGTTCCATTTTTGACGGAATTATCATCTAGGAAGTTCATCTCTCATCTAGATCTCTTGAAGACCTCCGTGGCGCAGTGTGTAGTGCTGTTATCTTAACGTGCGGAGGACCCGGTTTCGATCCCTGGCAGAGTCAACTTGGGAATTTATAATTTCTGAATTTTCCCTGGTCTGGCCTGGTGGGAGGCTTCGGCCATGGCTAGTTACCACCCTACCGGCAAAGACGTGCTGCCAACTGATTACGCATTCCGGTACGATGCCGTGTAGAAACCAAATAGGGGTATGGGTTTTATAACGGCCATGCCCCTAACAGGTTAGCTCGCTACCATCTTAGACTGCATCATCACTTACCATCAGATGAGATCGCAGTCAAGGGTTAACTTGTAGTGGATAAAAAATCTAGAATATTATGTTGATTGTTGGCATTATAACCTATTATGAATGCAAAAGTGTGTATTTCTGTCACCTATATATTTCACAGCCCAACGGTTGAACTAATTTTGACGAAATTAGTTAGAAAGATAGGTTTCATCCCAGGGATGGACATAAATAAGCTTTTCGCCATAAAAAGTTACTGAGTGTAATAACAAAACTGCAAAAGTTAACAACTACAGTTAATTTTTGAGGTCTCTCTTTCCTACGACAGAAGATTACTTTTTAAGGGCATTAAATAGGCTGTTATTTTACTTTTAATAGCAGAAAAACAGCAACTAAGTACATAGTAATGAATGAGATAAAGTTAATGTCTTAATAAGAGACAATGGTTTATTCTGTTGTTAATGAGAGAGTTTGGGAGATTACAGTAAGTGATGGTTCGCTTTCGCATTTATAACATTAGTATGGATTGAAAGTGATTCCGGTAATAGTAAGTATTCGATGCTGTACCACTCACCACTGCACCAAGGCGAACGTAGATTTTTTTACATATATAGCGAGCAAACGAGCAGGCGGGTCACCTGATGTTAAGTGATTACCGCCGCCCATGAACATTTGCCGCACCAGAGAAACCGCCAATGCGTCGCCGGCTTATGAATTTTTTTTGTATCCGCCCTTTGAAGTGTCATATTATAATCATGAGGAAACGCAGAAGATGGAAGCTGGTGCCATAATTTACATTTAAAATGAATGGTCAAAATGTGATAATGATTTTTACAGACAATAAACTAATTCATCGCGCAAACTGAACGCCTGATAGTGTTCAATGAGACAGAACCGCAATTAATTTTGACTTTCGTTCAAATAGAGTGAGTTAATTAGTTCCCCGAGAAGTTTATTTTACAACCGGTGCAGACTTCAGACTTTCTCATTTATTATTCAAAATTTTGAGCATAGTGCAGTATAAGTGACCCGTTGTCCTACGTGAGTGACAAACGCGACACCTCGACGCGATGCGAAGCGGCGCGACAGTATCAAACAGTAACTGACTCTTCACGTTGCCTAAGTATACGTCGCCAGGGACTGAAAAACAGATTCATAAAGGTTACAGAAATATAAGTGTTACAGAATGAAAGTGTAACAGAATGTTTTTAATTCTGTTAACCCGAAACACTTTTAATATAATATATCTGTAACAGAAATGAATCTGTACCAGAAATAAAGGGGTTTAAAGTGTTTAAAAGATTAACCGAAATAGCGACGTTGCCAAATTTAATGTTGATGCGTATTCAAATTTGAACCTTAGGTGACAGCAGCGATGGTTGCAATTGATTTAAGAAAAACACGGCCATGTTGTGTCAGTGCGTGTAAAGTCCAACGAAGTGAGAAAAACGCGTTGTCAACTTGTCACACCGTGTAGTTCGTTAGGGAATGTACCTATTAGGGTTACAGATAAAACACTTATTAACAGAAATAAACGGTTAAAGATTGATTGGGTTACAGTATCGTTTCTGTTTCAGTTTTATAACAGTTTCAAAAAACAGTGTTTAAACCCCTTATTTCGGTTACTGTTTCAGTTCTTAGACGTCGCTTCTCTCGTCGCCTAAGGCAACGGGTGAGCAACAAAAGCGACGCGACGCAACGCGAAACGGCTGAACAGAAATTGACAAAGTTATATGTGACAACGTAGGCCACGTGAAGGCTAGGCCACACACTCACTCTCTTTGATTCATTTAGTCATTTATTTATTTATAGTCAAATAAACAAATGACTAAATTACTGCCATGTCTTACATACTAACACAATACTCTTAATATACTATAGCATTCTATTTTATAACAAAATTCCACATCCTATCTTAAACTTGCCTTTACACAAGTTTAAGAAGTCCATTAAAAGTATGCTCCAGAAAAAAGCTTATAATACTGTTGAAGATTAGGTAAATGACAAAGGAGCATGGATTTGACTCGCTCCAGCAATGCTAAGGACAGCTGTTACTGTATTCAACAAATTAATGAAATTGTAATTTTTTTTTTCAAACGAGCAACCGCCGAGTTTCTTGCTGATTCTTATCGGTAGGAATGCCATTCCAAACCAGTGGTAGATTCACTCGACGATTCAAAAGTACTTGTAGAAGTTTATTTGAATAAAAAAACTTTTTATTTTTAATAATTAGCAGTTAACATGCATGGAAATGAGGCCCTGTCAGGGCGTTGCTAAATTTATCTGAATAAGTTCAAAGTTAATGTAAAACTCATTGAAAAATCTTATTACCATGTAAAAGATTACTTAAATGACAAGGAAGCTTGGCAATAATTTGCTCTAATGGCTCTGATAGTTCCTTAGTTAAGATGATTTGTGACATGGCGATAAGATACCGTAACTAATTATAACCATCCTGTTTTATTTGTAAGTAATGGACGACAATATGTGTTAGGTACACATATTGACGTCAATAAGTCAATCAGTAGAAATGAAAAATGAAATGTATCGAGTTGGGTTGTCACGTATAACGCTAATGTATCATGTATCAAATTGAACTAATTGTCAAACCTTTGAAGTCAAAAATAGTATTGTGTATGTCGTTCTATTTTCGAGACGGTCTAGAGCCTGCACAGATCAATATCAATGTTTGAATTTAGTTTTCAGCTTGTACTATTGCAATAAAATTAAATTAAGCTACACTGTGGTACTACACTGTATATTTATCTTTTGGATTTATTTATAGGAGTTTTGCAATAACAGTTTCGTTTAAGAAAAGCTTAAAGTTACACGTTAACGTTTAACGCTGCAGAAAAGAAAGAGATATTATTATCTTTTTCTTTTCTGCAGCGTTTCTATGATTACGGACGGTCCTGACATATGTACTAAAATTTTACATCAATGGATTGTTTTATTTATTAATTTTAAAATTCGACGCACTTTTTTTACTTCAATCGATAGTTTAACATATATTTCAAAAATCAAACCAACAGAGGACGTGGATATTACGACTTTTGCGAGTTTCTCTATTTAGTAGTAAAAAACAAGTTTATTTAAATAGTTGTCATACACCAAATAGTAGAACATCAAAGTTATTATTGGACAAGATGATGACCTCGACTTCATCCGCTTGGAATAAGGTGTTTTATTTACAAGGTAAGTCTAGTATCTTTTTTATTTTCCAGAATAAAAAATTGCCTGGATAAAATATAATTCCCTGGGATGCGAGTTATCGCTGTACCAAATTTCGTCAAAATTTGTTGAACAGTAGGGCCGTGAAAGCGAACCTACCAGACAGGTTAGACAGGGACACTTTCGCATCCGCGAATCCATGCGCGTGGAATAAGATTTTTTTATTCCCGCGGGAATTTCTATAGCCTATATCACTTTCTAGGTAATCAACTATACTTATACAAAAAATCACGTCGATCTGTTGCTCTGCTGCGGCGTGATTGAAGGACAAACAAACACACTTTCGCATTTATAATCTATACTTCTATATCTATACTAATTCTATAATAATATTATAAATGCGAAAGTTTGGATGAATGTATGGATGTATGGATGCTTGTAACTCAATCACGCGCCAACGGCTGAGCGGATCTGGCTGAAATTTGGCACAGAGATAGATTATAGTCTGGAATTGCACATAGGCTACCACGCAGACGAAGTCGCGGGCATTCGCTAGTATTAGTATAATATTGTAGTGTGGATTTAACGTGACGACTTAGTTAGCAGATTCGATGTACTCAAGCGAAATAGTCAATGGACGTACAAAGGGACAAGAGCATGTCGGAGTCAATATGCAATAAGCGGGGGATTCAATAGCCCGTGGACGATTCCGGTCCATTAAGCGAAAGCGTTCGAGCCCTTTCAAGTTGAAGCCCTAACGGACTGATTGGATTTCTCAAGACTTAGGGATCTGAGCCAACGGCCGTCTGTGGGATTAGAAACGGATAAAAGCCAAGAGTTTATTCATTAAGAAATTTAATTCCTTATTGATAATCCGCCGTAGTTTTGCACTGTTTGTAAAACACTGGTAAAGAAAGAAATATTCTATAATAATAGAAAGAATATTTGTATGAATATATAAAATTGAGATGTTCGTTGATGAATTAGAAAACTGCAACATATTCAGTCAGGTAACCCTAACATACTCATATTTTTTTAAGTTTTCACAATTAATTCCGAATTACACAGAACCTTAATATACATATTATATGTATATGTCACCGTAAGATTGTAAAAACCGTTAGATTATAATCTAACTCGCGAAATTGCAAACTGTCGAAAGATTACAATTTAACGCATTATTTTTCGGTAGATTGTAATCTGTTAGTTATATTAACCCGATAGAACCTAAGTGATTATAGTCGAACCCTAACCTAACCTACAAGAAACAGACAAGAATATTTCAAAAATTGACACTCAGAACATTGAACGGTTTACAAACTTTCGACAGTTTACAACTTCGCGAGTTAGATTATAATCTAACGGTTTTTATAATCTTACGGTGACATATATAACCTATGTCGGCATTACTTCGTAAATACCAAACTATTAAAACCAGACCAGATGGAATGGGGGGACACGGAGGACGGACGACATCAAGAGAGTCGCAGGGACTCGCTGGATCCAGGCGGCGCAAGACCGTGGCTTATGGAGGACCCTACAGGAGACCTATGTCCAGAAGTGGAAGTCCATCGGTTGACGACGACTAAACTATTACACTGATCACAGTTGATTTGCTGTAAGCTGGTGAGTTCCACCCGCTGTCTCCGCACTATTTATCAGAAACGAGACCGAACTAACACCATACATAAACTTTGTAACGAAAAATAATTATCCGTATTGGTTCATATTTGACTAAATTATGGAGTGAATTCGATCAAAACGTTCATCCCCTAACCCGAAGATTTTTTGATTCCCGCTGGAACTCTTTAATTTCCAGGATAAAAAGTATCCTATGTCCTTCCCCGGGATACAAACTATCCCTATACCAAATTTCATCAAAATCAGTTGAAAAGATGGGCCGTGAAAGCGTAGCAGACAGACAGACACTTTCGCATTTATAATATCAGTATGGATAGTCTGGATATTGTTTTTTAGGATAAATACTTACCTGTATGTTAACCCAAATTAGCCTTGAGTATTCCAAGTTGCACATAAATCCGTCAATTTGTTTTAGATTGATGCTGTAACAGACAGAAAGTTCCTCAAAGGTGTGTGAGGTTTGCCAACTCGCACTTGCTCAGCATGGTGGACTTTAGTCAAACCCTTCTCATCCTGAGAGTAAACTCGTATTCAGAGTAGAGCCGGCAAATTGTTAAAGTGATAATTTAAGGTTTTACTTTTTTTATAGGCTAGCGCTTGGCTGCAATCAGACCAGCTTGCAACTGGTGATGCAGCAAAAGGTGGAGCGCGCTTGCCTAGAAGATGTCAAGTCACTCTTGATTTGGAAATACCTATATTAACAGTGGAGCGGACTGTATGATTACACTACGATTTTACGATACGATTACTCTACGATTTTACCACCCTTTTAAGCCATATAATGAGGTAACCTTAAAAAGTAAAGGCGCCCGTCTGATGCATAGTTGATGGAAACTAATTTCCTCACAAAGCGCCGATAACTCCAACAATAGCGGCGCAACCCAACAAAGAGTTCCCTATCAGATTCCACGCCTTATGGCCGAAAGATATAATCAAATTCCTGCCACAGTAAAAAGACACGGCTATTTATGCCCTTGCATTCCATAGAATTATAAAAAAATAATCAATAAAATTATGAATATAGATATTTCAATACATGCAGACGCGCTTAGTTAAATTGAGTCAATTTACATTACTTGACGACCTCCCTGGCGCAGTGTTGAGCGCTGTTGTCTTAACGTGGCAGATCCTGGGTTCGATTCTCGGCAGGTTCAATTTGGGAATTTATTATTTCTGAATTTTCCCTGGTCTGGACTGATGGGAGGCTTATGCCGTGGCTAGTTACCACCCTACCGGTAAAAACGTACCGCCAAGGGATTTAGCGTTTCGGCACGATGCTGTGTTGAAACCGACTCGGGGTATGGGTATTAATATGCCATACCCCTAATAGGCTAGCCCACTGCAATTTTAGATTGCATCATCATTAGTTTAGATTGCAGTCAAGGGCTAACTTATCGACTCGACTTATATTCGATATCCGAGAAATCGAATAATAGTATCCTGGGGAAGGAGATTCCCTAGGATACCCGGAAAATTTAGAAGTTCCCGCGGGCATTAAAAAAAAACTTATTCCACGCGGACGAAGTCGCGAGGATCATCTATTAACAGTTTAATTTTTTTTATCTATGGTCGTTTATATATTATACATGGTCTTACTATAAAGTAAGAATGCTGTGAATGTTTAACATTTAGTATCGAATGCCCGCACCGATACCGGTATCACGCGAACCGAAATCAATGCAATACACGAGTGTTTCTATGCTCAAACATAATATACGGAGGCACAGAAAAAAGTTCATACAATTCCCATTTAAGTATTTTATTCAAATAAAATCACTGGCTTTTTGAATATCTGCCTAAAAATAGGGTTCCCCACTAAAGTGGTAAAAATAACCCTTAGGTATGTCGTGCGATAAGTATAAGCGGATTCTAAATTCTGTCAGACATTATATCAATTAAAATAATTTAAAAAATATTAATATTCATTGGAATTAGGGCTGAAATGGGAGGTGTTTTTTATTAGTGGGACTCAAATAATGAAGTATCATATTATAAGCGACAATCCAGAAGTAGGTATTAATGAGACACTTTTTTTATTATATTTGTATTCTCATTTGGAACTTGCACGAGTAAACGGTTAAACGTGTTCCACGAGAGATTTATTGTAAATATATAAAAGTTAGCTAAACTTAAAGACAATATATATTCATATGATTTGGCCACGATGGCTATCGGTAAGCTCTACACAAAATTGTGATCTAAACACAAAAGTATTCAATAATCGCTGAGTCTGCCTGCAGGAGACTGACTTACCATCGTTCAAACACTCGTATTTATACTAACAATTTTCAATATGGCGTCGTAGCCGCAGATTAAATCGAATGACATGGAACGAGTCAAATTGACAGACATTATACTTCCTGTTTCATTAGATATAATGACAAACAGTAATAATGCTAACAATATTATTTAAAAAAACTTCATTCATATATCATATTGTAAAATGTTTTGATTTATTTTTGAATTCCATTGTTTTTGACTTATTACAAATAATAATTTAAACTGTTGATAACGATTTAACCTCCGAAGCGAATAATCATAATATAACCATTCCGGCGTACCCCAAGGTAGCATCCTTGGACCATATCTTTTTCTAATATATTATATAGATGACTTGCCAACTGTGGTTAACAATGAATGCTTCTTGTTTGCGGACGATATCTCAATAATAATAACATCAAATGATAAGAATAAAATTGACCAATATGAGACTGACATCAATAATAAAATAGTAAAAATAATAAAATGGCTAGAAAATAACAATTTACAGATAAACATCACTAAAACATCATACATACAATTTTGCATTAGTAATAGAAAACCTCAACCAAAACTTAAAATAAATTATGATAATACTCCAATAGCGGAATCTCAACAAATTAAGTTTTTAGGGTTACAAGTAGACAAAACCTTAAACTGGAAAGAACATGTTAATATGGTATGCCAAAAACTACATCGCTATGTTTTCGTGTTATATAGGTTGCGTAAAATATCATTACCGCATACAGTTCTTGCAGCTTACCATAGCTACGTTTCATCTATTTTGCGCTATGGGCTGATCCTATGGGGGAATTCAGTAGAAATAAATCGAGCTTTTATAGCACAAAAAAATGTATACGTGCGATGACAGGAGCCACTCATCGGGAATCGTGTCAACCGCACTTTAAAAATTTGCGTGTATTACCGTTACCCTGTTTATATATCTTTGAAACATGCGTTTTTGTTAAGACTCATGAAAATCTGTTCACAAAGGCATTTGAGGTATATCCAAGAAGTAGCAGAAACCGAGATCGCTTGGTCATGAGACATCAACCAAAGAGTTGCCACTACAATAAAAGTTGTGATACTATGTGCGTCAAGATTTACAATAAATTACCAGCCGAACTAAAAAGATTGCCTTTAGTGCCATTCAAAAATCGACTTTTCGCTTGGCTGCTGGATAAATGTTATTATTCAGTTAATGACTATTTTTCATAGTAAAAATATTTTTTATTTTTTAAGACTTATCATAAAGTAGATACAATTAAGGGTGTTTTTATAAATGATGTAATGTAATGATGATAATGTATGATGATAATTCAATGTATCTAATTTATTGAAATTTATTGACATTTTGAAGCTAGGGTCATATTTTAAATAATGTGCTTTAGGACAAAAGTGAATGATTGCATGCCATTTCATGGCTGATTGTGGCTTGGCTTCTATTTTTACCTGTAACACCTCTTTTGTATACCTACAATCTAGCAAATAAAGGATTATTATTATTTTTATTAATCCTTAAAATATTTTGAACACCAAAGAGTATCCGTCTGTGTATGTGCTACGCTTTCACGATCCATCTTTTTAACCGACTTTGATGGAATTTGGTACAAACATCGATTGCATATCGGGGAAGGACGTACAGTTTTTTCTCGACTTGACATTTAGTAGGACTTTTCATCGTCGTTGTCGTCGTCGTAGTCTCAGCCTATAGACGTCCACTACTAGACGAAGGTGTCCTGCATGGATCGCCATAGAGCACGGTCTTGTGCCGCTTGTTTCCAGCGGCCCCCAGCTGCACGCTTGCGATCATCCGTCCACCTCGTGGGAGGTCATCCAACGCTGCGCTTCCCGGTGCGAGGCCCCCATTCAAGCACTTTGGGACCCCAACGCGTATCGGTTCTTCGAACTATGTGCCCCGCCCATTGCCATTTGAGCTTGGCGACTCTTCGAGGTATGAGGTTCGCCTACGGATCTCCTCATTTCTGATTTGATCAGGGATACTCCGAGTATAGCTCTCTCCATCGCCCGCTGAGTGACCCTGAGCCTTCTTATGACGCCCATTGTTAGCGACCATGTTTCGGAGCCGCAAGTCATCACTGGCAACACGCACTTTTCAAAAACTTTCGTCTTCAGGCACTGAGGGATTTTGAACGAGAAGATATCGCGGAGTTTCTCGAACGCTGTCCGTTCCGTTGCGTTTATTTGATCCGAGTTGGATGGACTTTTTATCCTTATAGGGCAAATTAAACAAAATTGTAACCAAAAGGAAGTCATGGGCAGTATCTTTATAATTTCTCAGCTTTGGAACACTCATGAGAGCGAGTCTGGCTTGCACTTGGCCGGACTTTTCAACTTTCGCTAAAATCCCCGGTCGCTGTAATTCCTTTTTAACGAACAAAACTCTGTGGTAATTGACGAGCACGGCGCTCCAAAATATCCAATTAGAGTTTGGTTTATTTTAGGAAAGGTTTATACCCACTGAATACCGGAGCGAACGGTGGTGTGACCTAGTTGTGTGTACCCGTCTGCACCAGAAGGAGGGTAATGTTTCGGGCAGCACTATTTATTTATGTGGGTACTAGATTATTTAGTACATTATTTTTATTTTTATCACCTTACCGGCAAAGGCATAATAGAAACTGAATAGGGGTATGGGCTTAATATAACTGCCATGCCCCTAACAGGTTAGTCCGCTACCATCTTAGACTGCATCATCACTTACCATCATGTGAAATCGCAGTCAAGGGCTAACGTGTAGTGGAATAAAAAAAACTAAATTGGTTCGAAAAATGGGCATACAGACAGGCAGGCTGACAGAAAGACAGACAGACAAATAGACAGACATACATAATTTCGCATAATTTATGCAGAATATTAGAATGGATTTGGGACGTAGAGAACGCCAAGCACGGGAAAATCATCGATAAAATATAGTTCCAAAATAAGCGAGAAAGTTACCACACTAACTGTGCTCGGGCTCCCGGTTCAGTAATGATTATCTAGTGAAATATGTCACTAATTGTGCCATCAAGGCCTCGTTAACGCATAATTGGAGTTGAATTACTGACAGCGATCGTGTGTTGACGTGTCATTTTGACGGGTAATTAGGTACGTACCTGCTGGCAACATTTACGAAGTACACCTTATTGGAAGCACTTTGTGAACATTATTATTACCAACTAACTGATGCCCGCGACTTCGTCGGCGTGGTTAAAGGTTTTTTTCCCGCGGGAACTCCTTAATTTTCCGGGATCAAAATAATGTCACTCTCCAGGTCCTCAACTATACCCATGCCAAAAATCATGTCGATCCGTTGCTCTGTCGCGGAGTGATTGAAGAACAAACTAACACACTTTCGCATTTATAATATTAGTGTGATATGACTAGTATAAGCTAGTTGACTCAGCTCGACTTTGCTCGGGATCTAACCTTATATTGTACATAAAAAAAGCAAAGTTATAGAGTAGCAGACAGACAAACAGACAGACACACTTTTGCATTTATAATATTAGTATTGATTCATGAAAACATAGTACGGGCGAAACTGACAGTATGCCCTTTGAAAAGAAAAAATAATTGTTAAAATCAGTTCCTTTACGTAGTTCCTTTATAGAGTAACATTGATAATTAAAGCTTCAGCTCCTATATTCTGAAGAAACTCCATTGTTTTTCTTTATTGTTCTGGCAAAAGTGGAGGGCATTCTCAATTCCCTTACTCTCAAAGTTACATAGGACCGCAGGGTGATCAGATACTTTACGAATCCCAGACCTCGTCTTTAGTTGTCGAGCATGCTGGCTACTACACCGACAAGTCAGGAAAATCCCAAAATAAAGAACCAGAGAGAATACAAGTCATTGATTAATCCAATTTGCGTCTCCATTCACAAAAACATGTCATGTGTACACCATAAATCGCCACCCGGCCCATAAAACTAGATTATCCCCCGACCTTGCCCGCTTAATGATTTATCGATTGCACGTAAAGAACAGCCGTACCAAAGGTCGAATATAAATAGCCTTATTACATTCATACAATTTTATTTTGTTGGCAAACTTTGACAATATGACAAAAGGAAATTTAGTGAGCTTTGAATAGATGGATCTTAAAGTCCGCAAGATTGGAGATGCCACAAGACAGTCACCGCTTTGAAGCACCGACAGCCTTTCGTCTTTCTTATTCATCTTGTCACTTTCCAAGTAAAATTTGCAGATGTATAGTACATATAACTAGCTGATGCCCGCGACTCTATCCGCGTGGATTGAGCTTTTTTGGTCCCCGCGAAATTTCTTTAATAATCAACCTCGGTGACAAATTTCATCCAGATCCCTTCACAGTTCCTCTAACGTGATTGAGTTACATCAATCAACGTCAATCATCACCATCAAGAACAAAAACATCAATTCATCCATCCATCCAAACTTTCGCATTTATAATATTAGTAAAGCTGATATAATTACTTCATTACCATAAAAGCTTTTTAATGGGTGATAGAACTCCCAGCGTCTATATTTTTCCTGCTAAAAGTAAGACCTTGACTACAATTATTTCGCCTGCCAGTAGTGATTCAGTCTAAATTGCTAGCCGGCTAACATTGTAAGGGTACGGCAATTATATAAAACCTATACCCTTCATCGGATTCCACACGTCATCGTGCCGGAATGTCACTTTGCAGCACTTTACGTCACGTCACGTGCAAATTAGTGGCGGCCGTGGCCTCTTACCAGACCAGCGCAGACCAGACCAGACCTGAAAAAAAATCTGAAATTATAAATTCACAAATTGACGTTTGCAGTGATCGAACCAGGGACCGAGGAATATAATACAAAAAATAAGCAAGAGATGATGCTAGGCAACGAGATTATCCAAATCCCAAGCCAGTGAAGTAATAGTCCCACCAACTTATCTGACCCGGTGGCCAAAATTGGAACAATTTTTTATGCCTGTTTTATTTTTCACTAGCTGACACGTGCCCACTTCATTGGGCGGTAAACATTTTTACTTGTGATGAAATTATAAGTGTGGTTCGGTTCTGAGTACTGAGTGCTATGATTTATTTCCTGACTACCAAACAGAGGGTTATATTGTCACGCGCATTTGATATTTTAAACTATCTCATAAACTATGTAAGCAAAAAACATACTGTAAAAACGAATTTTATCTTAATAAAATTTCCTTGGTTATAATGCAATTTATTTCTAATTAGATTGACGTGTTGTGAAAAAAAACCATCTAATATTAGGTCTTTACCTATGAAATTGCCTTTCTTCAGTACTGGTCATTTCAAATAAAAAAAAGTTTGTAATGGCTCTGTATTCTAAATTCAAATTAATTTTGTTTTAAAACCGTGACCGTTGTTTTTGATTAGCGTTGTATTTTCATTACATTTCAACATTTTTCGTCATTATGGATACTTTAAAAATTCGTGTAATTATGGAATATGAGTTCCGTCGTGGCACCAACGCGACACAAACGGCACGTAACATCAAAAACGTTTACGGAGAGAACTGTACAAATGAACGCACAAGCACAACCCGTTATTGGTTTTCCCGGTTCCGTTCTGGAAATTTTGACTTGAAAAATGAAGCTCGTGGTCGTCCGGAGACTTTGGTCAACAATAATGAATTAAAGACGATTGTGGAAGCTGACGAAACTCAATCTACAACTGAGCTAGCAGCAGCTTTTGATGTAAGCATCAAAACAATATTGATCCATTTGCGACAAATTGGCAAGGTAAAAAAGCTTGATAGATGGGTGCCCCACGACCTAAACGATCGCCAGCGCAACGTACGCGTCGAGACCTGCCTTGCGCTGCTCAACAGGCAAAGTAATGAAGGAAATTTGAAACGAATTGTTACGTGCGACGAAAAATGGATTCTGTTCGACAATCGAAAGCGCTCAGCAAGTTGGTTAGATCCTGGTTCAGCACCAAAGCAATGCCCTAAACCAAAAATGACAACTAAAAAGTACGGGTGTGATTCACCACAGCTTTTTACAAATGGCATGAGCATTACTGCAGATGTGTACTGTGAAGAACTGGAGAGAATGATGGAGAAGCTTGCACATCTGCAACCAGCTTTGGTCAATCGGTCGTCCCCACTGCTCCTTCACGACAACGCGCGACCCCATACTGCGCAACAAACAGTCTCCAAGCTGCAAGAGCTGGGGTTGGAAGCTCTCCCTCATTCGCCATACTCACCAGACCTTGCACCTACCGACTATTACTTTTTCCAAAATTTAGACAACTTTTTAGTGGGTAAAAAATTCAATTCCCGAGAGGCATTACAAGAAGCCTTTGAAGAGTTTGTTGCCTCCCATCCAGCTGATTTTTACAAGAAGGGCATTAATAAACTGCCAATGCGTTGGCAAAGATGCGTCGATTGCATGGGTGATTACTTCGAATAACAGAAATAAAAAAGTTTGAAAAAATAAGTACTTTCACTTATTCCATACAAATTTCATTTACAATTTCGTAGGTAAAGAAACCTATTAGAAATATCACTCAGATTACGACACAGTCGCGGTTCCATACCTATGTCGTATTAACTCTTTAACCATTCGTCCAAATTATATGCAGTAAAAGGGAAAAGTGTTTTGTTTTAAACAATTGAGACGATAAGTTTATTTATTTTGATAAGAATTCATAATTGTTGATAATATGGCCAATAGACCTGACGATTTTTTTTAAATTATATTTTTAATGTGAAAACCTACTTTTTGTGACTTAAATATAAAAGTTAGACACATGTTGTCTGCAACTTTTCTCTAGAAGTCTATCATATACTCTCATCGTTAAGGCAGCGTTCGCAAGAAACGTTTTTGTTCGACCGTTTTTTCTCCGACTTACTTTGCCAATCCGACTACCTACCACGAAAAAGTCTTAATTTTTCGAGTTTATAATATAGCCTATGACACTCAAAAATAATGTGGCTTTCTCTTGGTAAACGAATTTTCGAAATCGGTTTAGTAAATCCAGAGATTACCCCCTACAAAGTTACAAACTCACTATTCAGAAACTTACAATTCACAAACTCACAAACCTTACCTTTTTATAATATTATTAGTATAGATAGATCTACTAGCGCCGCTGTCTCCGGGTCAGATCAGTTGGTGGGACTATAGCTCTATGAGTCTACGTTGGGTTGAACTGTCACAATGCCTCCTCAGCGAAAATTTTCTGATCGACTTGTTCCAGCTAGTTTGTATGGACTGCACGTCTTGAATGTTTGTCGGGAATTGCGGATCGCGCGACGCCAATAAATTGTATGTTTCTCGTCACTGAGTCGGAAACACGCAAAATTGAATCAGTGCGGAAGTTTCTATTTTATTCTGCTGATGTAGATCAAATCCTTTCAGTTTTTAAAAAAATATCTCTTCACTCATATATCTTCTAAGTTATACGGTGCTATATACAGCCGATACTTACGGATATGAGGCGTGAAACGAATAGAAGCGAAATAATGGGTGTATAGCAATTTAGCTGGACTCATAAAGTCCAAAATGTTCTGCGATGCGTCTACCAATAGCGCATACCTTTGCGAATCTTCAAAGTGAGATCCGGATATTCATCCATCAATCCTGTCATGCCTGTATGGATCCGCTTCTGGACATAGACCGTTTTGAGAGCGCGCCACCAAACACAAATATTTCTTGGTATAAAATTTATGAAAAAAGCCCGGATTCACAATTGGGTCGGCGCAACGTGAGGCCTAATAATGTGTCTAGTAGAGACTGAATATCTTCCAACCTCTTAAGTCTTCCATCAGTGGCTCGTAGCCGAAGTAAATGCTCGCCAAATACCCAACAACACTAATTGTCTCTACCCCTAAGTGGAATTACGTTAAGTAAACACTATTAACAAAGGGACCAAATTTCGAATTAAAACGGAATTTGCTGCTAATTTTAAGGCTATTTGTTTGGCACTTAAAATCCTATGAAATAATTTTTTCCTCTGGTGTTACTTAGGTATACTTACCATTAATAAGTGAGTTCAATGTTTTACAGAGAAAATATTTTGCTTTACTAGCTACCAGATTTGCCACGACTTTGCACTTATGGCCTGTATAATCCATGCTAATATTATAAATGTGAAAGTGTGTCTGTCTGTTTGTCTGTTACGCTTTAATCGCCCATCTTTTCAACCGAGTTTCATGAAATTTGGTATAGAGATTACTGGGGAAGGACATACGCTAAGTATCTTTTGTCCCGGAAAATCATCTTCGCAGACGAAGTCGCTGGCATCTACTTATATTTATTTTTGTCTTTAAGTTCTGTATTATTATTAGGTACAATTTTTTTCATACCTGTAGTAAGTTAGGTTAAATAGTTTGTTATATACCTATTGGATGAATAATAACCTTTAGGAACTTTAAAACCTGTAAAACAAGGAGGTTCAACGCATCCAATATTACGTTCGCTCCATTAACCATAAAAGCCTGTCATGCTATTCTCAATCTTACTCTATAGAAAATAGAACCTGTCTCGAATTATTTTTAGTAGCATTATCTTGACGAACAAATATAATGCCTATTACAATAGAAATAAGGTGGAGATGTCTGGTGTGTTTTGCGCGGATTTTTTGGTATGTTTTTATAATCATGACGTGTGATGGCTACGAATGTAGTACACTGCATTATCCATTTTCCTGTAGAAGGAAAGTAAATATTTTGTGAGTTTTTGTGTACGAATGAGGTACGATAAATATGATTTTCTGGGTGACATTATATTGATAGACAAAGTAAATAGTCTAGTCAGCAGCTTTTTGGGTCAAACTTTTTTCTCCGCCTCCGAAAAATATGAACGAGGAGTCATTCTGTTTTCAATTTCATTATAACTGTTATTTTTCAAATTTGAAAAAAAGATTTTAAAAGAGGGAGAAAATTTCCAATGGCTTGCGTGACGTTGGACCTATAATTAATAAACATTTCAAGTGCGATACTTGATAACAAATCTGAGATTTTTCCTTTTTTGGAAAGGCCTCAGAAAAGATTCCCGATGGAAAAATTAAAAAATATTTTTTTTTACCTTGTCATCAACAATCTACTTAAGTCAATAATTAAAAAGCTTGATTAATCATTGATTTTTTAATGTAGGAAAAAATATATATAGAAAAAAATTAATTGCTTCAGATAGTTTATTAAATAAAAAATGAAAATTTAAATAAAAACTATTTTTTTAGACAATGAGCAAGATAAATTATGATAAAAAAATGGTTCCTTAATAATAATTACAGATTTATAATCATTTTATTTAACGAATGTAAGCGTCAATGTAGAAGTAGTTAGGTATTATTCGGACACTTAATATATTTGGAACTTGCACGAATAAATGGTTAAACGTGTAGAGGTTCCACGAGAGATTTAATGTATTTAGATAAAAGTTAGCTAAACTTAAAGACAATATTCATTTGATATGGCCACGATTGCTATCGTTAAACTCTAAATCAATTTGCGACCTAAACACAAAAGTATTCAATAATCGCTGAGTCTGCCTCACAGAGTACATTAAATATACTGATATAGAGTTGCTACTCGACTTTCCATGTACAGCGACATCTATCGGGAAGTTGTCCAACTAAAATATGTATATATATATATAACCATAGTACAATGCTATAGTACTATATATTACAAAGTGTATTGTATAATAATTTATCTTAATTATTACAAGATCACCTAATTCTGCAACTATATTCTGCAATTAAGTGACCTTGTAATAATTAAGATAAATTATTATACGATAAACACAAACTGTAAAGATGTTCAGATGTTAGTAAATGAAACGCATGTTGATTATTTTCTCTTATATTCTCAATTACAAAAAATATACATAACAATTATTCCACAGTTTAATGTTTTTCACATCGTACAGACTTAATACACACTCTATTAATATAGTTTCACATTGTAACGGTTTTATCAAAAAAATAATAATTTTGTCCACCCGGCATCCGGCATGCCAGAAAACGTCAATGTCAATATCGAACTTCAAACTTTAAAATGGCGGCTGTCCACGTTTGGAAATTAAAACACAAATGTTTCATTAAACTTCTAACTCATTCCACTAAACTTAATTTATAACAGATAAATTATCTAAGATATCTCATATTCTACTCAAAAAAAATTGTTTTATATATATTAGCTTTGTTTTTATATAAATGGCAAAATCATTAATTTATCTAAAACATAAGCTTCTGAACGAATACTTAGTTCAGCGCCATCACAGACCCTGATCACAGACTTTTAAGTATACATACTTTCAGTATAAGATAAGCGCCATGAGCGCCATCCTTTAGGGAGTTGTGGAACTAACATCCCCATACAACAGAAAAATGTTCTAAGTGCAAAGGCCCTGGTCTGCCTGCAGCAGACTGATTTACCATCGTCAAAACACTCGTATTTATATTAACTATTTTCAATATAGCGTCCGTATCAGATTAAATCGAATGACATGAAACGAGTCAAATTAACTGCATTATACTACCTGTTTCATGAGATATAATGACAAACAGTAATAATGCTAACACGAGTAAATTTTTAATCCCAATTTATTTTAGTTTAACACGCATGTATGTATTTGAAAATCAAGTCAGCGACTTAAAGCGATCGTTTATGTGTTTAAGATGTACCCTCATATCTCTAAAACTTAAGTACCTCTAAACTCAGACAGATTGGGGTCTTTCTCATTTAGCTTTAGGTGTCCATTGTTTACTAACTTTAGTGCTCCTATAAATTCTAATGTTAGCCGATACGCGTGACCCCAGACTGTTCAAGCAGGGAGTAAAACCTACGCAAGCAACGATAAACAGTATTATGTCCTATTAACCTTCGAAGACTTTAAAGATGCGTATGTTTAACTGAGCGGAGCGACAAGCAACACGATTTTCCTTTAGTCCTGCTTTTCTACAGTCAATTCAAATGTTCTTTATTCAAATAAGTAGACATTTTTGAAGCATCTATTGAATTTACCACTGGTTCGGACAGCCATTCCTGCCAAAAGTACAATTATGGTAATGATTAAAAAGTTATCAAATGTAAAGGTTCATAATTAACTGAAATCCTAAGGAGTGAGTCAAAGCACCACAAAAAAGCTCATGCTCAACGACAAGATCAGAGGAATGAAGCCAATATTCGACGATTCAAAAGCACTAGTAAAAGTTTATTTGAATAAAAAAGATTGAATTTTGAATACGACGTAGCCTAAGTAACGTGTATCAAATGAAGGAAATAATTGACTCTGGCTTCTTATGTACTCCCGGCCAATCTCCATTTTATATTCTTGGTTAAGTAGTCAGTAATAATACTACCGATACAGAGCTCACAGATCGAAAAATTTATTTATAGATACTATTCTACTATATACTATTTCAATACTGAATGCGCATGTAAATGTGATTTGAATGCCTATTTAGCAAGAATATTATATTTATGAATTATGTTATTGATATTTAAATTTAATAATAGGTATAGATATTTTTATCTGGCAAGCGCAGTGTAGGATGACCTAAAGAAGGTGGCGGGAAGCGGGTGGATGAGGAAGGCAGAGGACTGTGTTTGGTGGGGCGCTCTCGAAAAGGCCTACATCCAGCAGTGGATGCATACAGGCTGATAGATGGATGGAAGGATAATAGATATTTAGAGTATTTTCATTCCAAAAAACATATCTTCAGAATAATTATAGAAGCTAGAGATTCTGTGTACACATGTTTTATCTACGCACTTAAATTTTTTTTTCAGAATTTCCGCCAAGAGGACGCTGCCGAGGGTCAACTAGTAACATACATAATTATTATAACAACCGTTTAATAATGCTGTGGGGTTTCTTGCCAGCTCTTCTCAGTAGAACAGTTTTCCGAACCGGTAGTAGAGTCTTGACTTCTCATAATAAGTCATTTATTTATTACACATTTGTGTTAATACATGGTGTTATTCTAGGTGCTGTACATCACAATACCTTAATACGGCATGCAATATTAAAATTGGGAACATACATAATATTAACATTACAATTCTATATTTATTTGCTCGAAATTATTATCTGATTTTACATAATAAATTATTATTATGTTTAATAAAACACGTACGTCATAATATAAAAATTAAAAAAAATTAAATCGCTACGCTCTAAAAATGTATCCTCAGCCATATAACAAGCGAACAAGTATCGAAGTATCAATTCACATGTTCAGCGATTTTCAGACCCTTCAGAGTATTATCCGTTAACATACTACGTTGACTCGGGACAATAGCGTTCAAGTTCCCGTTACGTTAAACGTTATCATAGCTACACCTTAACTCATTTGGGAACCTATACTGTAGTATAAGATTGTACTGTATTATGTAACTAAATAAAAAAAATCTTTCCAAAAAACCGACTTCCAGAGCCACTGTAAAGTAAAAAATAATTTCGGGCGAGCCTGACGCGTCAATTTTGCTTATGAATGAATGAATGAATGAATATACTTTTATTGTACACCAAAAAACAATAGCAACAGTAAACTTAGCTAATAACAAAGGAAGTATACAATTTGGCGGCCTTATTCACAGCGATCTCTTCCAGGCAACCAATGGTTTAAAAGAACATAGCTACAGAAACAACCGGTAGATGGTGCAGAAATAATAAAATAAAATAAAATATTGATATATAGCTACAAATTATAATACATATACATATATACTAAGTATAACAAAATAAATAAAATATAATATACTAAATAAAAACCATAAATACTACACATATAATATATAAATAAACACACATACTTATATATACTCACAAATAAATAAAAATATAAATATCTTATCTTTGTTATACCCGCCCGACTTCAAAATAGTGTGTAGAAATCAAAATTATTTTTTACCTTAATACTAAGATTGTGTAGAGAGTACCTACTTTTATAGAGACTAAATACTGTTGCTTAAAAATTTCAATACACTATTTAAAAAAAGTTCAGTTTCTTTCGTGGAAGTTCCACGACTTCTTAACGCGTCACAAGCCTGTCTATCTGTTTCATACATTAGACGTGCGTTAAAGAGAGACACGACATAAGGTTTCCCGTGACTTCCTGTGTCGTGTGACGTTAATGTATGAAATTGATAGGCTTGTGACCTTTGATTATGTATATAGGAGAGGATATGTTGCATTTTACTCAATTATAGTTATACGATGCATTTTGTTATTAAAACATAATATACAACAATGTTTTGACTTTTCTTACTTAATGAAAGCTACGTTATTCGAGCGATACAGGTTTATTATGTTATTGCGTGAATATGTCGGGCGACTGTCATATGACGTCATCAAATATAGCTTTTGAAGCCAATGTTTTGGTAATAATAAATAGCGTCTGTTGTGCTTCCGGTGTTTGGGTTGTGACTAATTACCTGTTTTGTGTATATTTTCATGAGTTTTGTTGTACTATTATGTAATCAACTATGATGAAGTGCTCAGTTGTGGCACAGTGGGATGTCATAAAAATAATAATGTAAAACGCCCAAGAATTTCATTTAGGTGAGTAACAAGAGTATTTTAAGTTATTTCGTTTAATTATAGCTTAGTTTCTTCCTTACTGAATCCCAAACACGTCAACTTTTGCGCTGTCCCCAAAAGTTGGATTATTTCATTAGTTTTTGTTTGGAGTGTATATGTCACCGTAAGATTGTAAAAACCGTTAGATTATAATCTAACTCGCGAAATTCTAAACTGTCGAAAGATTAGAATTTAACGCATTATTTTCCGGTAGATTGTAATCTGATAGGTATTTAAACCCGATAAAACCTAAGTGCCCGGCCTGCGGCCGGGCACTACTTCATTATTTATGTCGAACCCTAACCTTACCTACAAGAAAGAGACAAGAAAACGTAAATCAAATTAATATTTCAAAAATTGACACTCAGAGCATTGAACAGCTTACAATCTTTCGACAGTTTAGAATTTCGCGAGTTAGATTATAATCTAACGGTTTTTACAATCTTACGGTGACATATATATGGTGTGAGGATTGTATTGTTTACAAATAAATTGGATATCGATAAAATTAAAACTTTATATCACTCTATATCACTATATACATAACACTCTTACTGTTTCTCACTAGAGAGACACTGGGGTAGAGAGATGAAATTAAAAAGTCAAGTTCTACTTATAATATTGCCAAACTCATGTTAGGCTGTAGCGATGATAGCCTAGTGATTAAGACACCCGATCTGCGGTATGGTGTCTCGTATTCAAAAATTACAGTGTCTATTTAAGTGTTTTTTGGTCCCTTTATTGCAGTAATTGTGTATCATTGTAACTAATGATTTACAATTGTTTCAGGTTCCCAAAATATCATGAATTAAGGCTAAGATTTACCTAAGAAGAGAGAGAATTACCTAAGAATAATTAATATCTACTGAGTATACACAACAATAAGGAACATCTATAATTGACTAAATCCATAAATTCGTATTAAGGTAGTAACTCACTGAATAATAAAACATCTCACCGGGCCCTCCCTCCTGATAAAACCATTCCATTTACATAACAAAGAGATATTGCCTCGTACGATATAATAATATTAGCTCTATGCCGATTGTCTGTTACAATGGCCACTTCAATTACTTGTGGAGTTCTAGATCGTATGAGAATATGACTAGAAGTTTTCCGATCATTGTGTTTACCTTTAGAATACCTAGGTAATAAGACGTTTTCTGACTATTGTATTCGCTTGTGAATACCTAGGTACAACTTAGGTGGTAATCCGTGATAGCCTTATTTATTTCACTGCCCTTGGTCTAGTGGTTAGCATGTCGGACTGCAGCCGACGAGGTCCCGGGTTCGAGTCCCGGGTCGGGCCATGACATGTATTGGGTTCTTCTAACAATAAATTCTCAGTACTAGCCCGGAGTTAGGAAGTTGGCGGTGTGTCACCCCCGTGGCTCGGAGAGTACGTTAAGCCGTCGATCCTGCGCCTGATCTCTCCGGTCGTGTCGGATTTTACGTCTGCTATGAGAGTAAAGGAGAAGAGAGTGCACCTGTGTACGCGCACACACTTGTGCACTATAATAACTCCCGCACGGATGGGTAATCTCTCTGGAGATTGACCGCCGTGGCCGAAATTCGTTCGGGAGGATATTATTTCACTACGTTAGCCTTAACTGCGACCTCATGACGATACGATTTCTTGCTGGTTCTTCTCGGTAGGAACGGCCTTCCAAACCAGCGGTAGATTCACTCGACGATTCAAAAGCACTTGTAAAAGTTTATTTGAATAAAAAACATCTCTCAAGAGATAAGTTGTCCTTGTAAATGTCCTTTAAATTTGTATGTTTATTTTTAAGTTTGGTACTAAATATATAAATAAATAAACATTTGAATTTGATGGTATGTAATGATGGAGTCTAAGGTGGTAGCGGGCTATCCTGTTATGGGTAAAGCAGTTATATTTAGCCCATAAATAAGTACCTACCCCAAATCGGTTAATACACGGTATCGTACCGGAACGCTAAATCGTTTGGCGATACGTCTTTGCCGGTAGAGTGGTAGCTAGCGACGGCCGAAGTCTCCCACCAGAGCAAATGCAGAAATTAGAAGTTCCCAACTTGAGCCTGCCGGGAATCGAACCCGCGACCTCCCACTATAAGACCACAACGATAACACCTCTTTTCGGAGTTTTAAGCGTTTAAAAAAAAAAAATATCACTTGCTTTACCGGCGAAAGATAACATCGTGAGGTAACCAATGTTCTCAAAGGTATGGGTCTGTCAATCCATATTTATAATAATAATAATAAATCATTTATTGTCCATAAAAAATATTATAATCGCATAGTAGGTTTAGCGTCTGATGCCTAAGATAAGTTTGAAACTCGTGTTATAGGCATCAGTGCTTTCCCCTTACAATCTTCTCATATTATAACAGACAACAAACGAAATTAAATAGGTACATTAATTTGCATGCAATAACAATATAGCGATTTGTTATTATCATATGTAGATGTGTGTGTAAATGTGTGTGTGCGTGTGTGTGTGTTTGTGTGTGTGTGTGTGTGTGTGTGTGTGTGTATGTGTGTGTGTGTATGATTGGTTGTGTTGACTATAAGTATATTTTATCTTTATGTGTGTTACTTTAAGATAACCAGTAAGTTCTCTGTGCTATCATACGTAAGTTCTTGTAACCAATTTTTTACAATATTTTTACATTCATAAGAATTCAAATTAGATATATTTAATTTATTATTAATAATATTGTATAGGAAGCCGCCAAGGAAACAGTAGAATTTTTGGGAGAAACGGGTATTACAATGACGAATTACGCATATTTTATTTTTCCTTCTCTTCTTTTGTAAACATAAACATTTGGCCACCGTGTAGAATATAGCTTAATCCTTATCATTCTATAAGGTGACTCGTTCTCAGTAGAGAGCCGGTAGTCGATGTTAGAAATATGTTAGAAACTTAGAATGATCTTAGAAAATGTTAATAGCGCCCACATTCTTGAAAAAAAAAAAAAAATTTTGGTCTTAATCACTACGTCGAATATTTTCCGTCGCACGTTATATGAGTCCAAATCTTTTATTTTAGTACGCTGTTATATTATCCACCTCCATTTACCAATCCATTTGCGAATTCAAATGTACCGAAATACTTTACACTCACAAAAGTTGTTTATGACCAAAACATTTGCACATAACATTCGCATATTACGGCCCTAGAGCGCAAAACGCAAATTACGCCGCGTAAATATTAATTTCAGTCGACAAAAGGGAACAAATTACTTTCATAGCCGGAAATTGCTGTTCATTTAAGGGTATACACATGTATATTACTCTGAAAAATTACATGCGATTTGTACGGGCCATTGTCAAGGGATGGGGTTAGGTTGTTTTCATATTTTTTAACGTTTTGTTGACTATTACAAGATTTAATAAATACTTGCATAATAAAAATACATGGAAAAGATGGCACTGCACAAGCTATTCAAAGAGGAAGTTAGAGTACTTGTAACATAATATATTAGGATTACATTTATTTTGTGACATGAAAATTATGTACTTACTTGAGAACGTTTTTTAAAAAAAATCTAATATAATAATTATGACAATTTCTTTATGAAGCTACGTACGACATTGTAATTTGTAAATAATTATAACATATTTTTAAATTTTGTATGACTAGGTACTTGGGTAACTTATTAATTTTTATGATATAATCAGTATAATTTTTTTTACTGTACTATGCCGATCTGCCCCCCGATTGTCTAAAAGTTGCCGATCAAATTGTCAAAGTTCGGCGTCAAAGTAAAATAAACCATAACAGCATTGCGTTAGAGCTCAATTTCGTGTATCCATTCTCATCCGTTTAGGGTATCGTACATACCTAAACGTTTTTACTTTGACAATTTGATCGGAAATTCTTACACAATCGCACCTCTGACTTTACCGAAGTCTAAGCGAAGAATAAATATATTATTATTTATATTTATTATACAATATTAAACCCATTCCTTAACAAGCCGTGTGGTACCTTGCACAAGAAAGTTAGTATTGCAAATGTATAAAAAAATACCTACGAGAATTACTACGCGTATACATAAAATGTTATTCATCGTCTTCAATATCAAAGCATATCTCAGAGCAATCCAAATCAATCGAAATAACTCCGTATCTCAAGTAACATTATATATCTCGACATATTCATACATGTGGTAATTCGATCCCGCATCCCATCGAGATGTTATCATAGCTCGTGCCAATTACTTTATCAGTCTATATATTATACTTTCGTTTCACTATAATTCTCGTACTACGAGCTAAAGCAAACCTTTTTTTTTCAAAGACCGATTTTTACTAGTAAGTAAGAAAAAAGTCAGATTTTATGCCAATCCAAGACATACTAACCCGATGCATAAAAATCGAACAAGTTAGTCAATAATTGGTATTTGATAACTAGTCAAATCAGGTACTTTTTTTTTTAACATTAAAACGCGCTCTTAGGAAAGTAAGATTTTGCATGAAATACTAAATTTTGACTCGCACTTTTTAGTTTAGTGTATGAATTAAAAATGGTTATCGAACGTAAAATTAACAGGAGACGTGTTACACGTGTTTTGTCATGTTCTCTATTAAATAATCACAATTTTTTTTTAACATACGCAGCATCGCAATTGGTCATTCTTAAATTGATTTGTGTCTGTTTGTTCGAAAAACTGAATAGTTAATTTTGGTGTTCTACTTTCATCAATTCATGATATCTAACCGACTGATAAGATCACCCATAAATCAAAGACGTCATACGCTCTTCGTATGCGCGTGATCTGTATACATGTACTATATGCAGCCTTATACGTCTTAAGTTCAATTGAAATATCTTCCTATCTCCAGTAACATATCTTGACATATTCATATCGCATGAGAACTCGATCCCGCATCCCATCGCGATGTTATCGTCGTTCGCTGCCAATTAGCCAAAGTTTATGCAAAGGGAACATCTATTTTATTGCGGGAACTACTCCCGAATAGTCTAATTGTGGGGGAAACTCACGGTGCGGGGGAAATTGGATTTGGAAGCCGGATGTAGGTGTGGGATACAAACTGTTATAGCAGCTGTGAGGGTCTGGGCACACCACCACATCGCGTTGCGGAGACTAGACGCCGGGTAGCGAGTAACGACTTTGTTTTCATAAAAAAGTGAAATCAGACACCATGTTTTTTTTAAAAGCAGTTAATTTATCTCTTGCACCACACGCATATAACATTATTTAGGCAGTAACTCTAAGGCTCGTTATAATAAACTCTGCTTTCCGGACCGGTGGTAGGATCATGACATTTCATAAGTGGCACAAGTTGTCCTACGTGAAATAAATAAATCATTTCATTTCAGCTAAGAACGGTTAGGTTCTTAGCTGATGTCGGTTTATTAATACGGGCTTCAGAGGAGCGAGATGTTCGATCCATATCAGACTTTTTAAAATCAGTAAAAAAATCAAAGTAAAGCATCCATCCATACATCCATCCATTAAACTTTCGCATTTATAATATCAGTATAGATGAGTAGGATTATTATGTTCTAGTAGATTAATAGTAATATTCATTATTGATCCTCGATTCAGACAAGGCCATTAATTTAAATTAATAAACTCCATAGGGACTAGGTACGCATTACCACAGTCTACCTAAATTAATTAATCGAGGTTGTACATAAATTACCGGATTTAATTTATAAGCTCTTACACAAAAGGTGTAGAAGTAACCTATTTCTAATTATTTTTTTTTCTATTATATGATGCCCGCGACTTTATGCGCGTTGATTCAGGTTTTTAAAAATTCTAGTGTGAACCCTCTGATTTTTCGTGATAAAAAGTACATGGATGCTTCATATTTACCTCAGTACTAGATTTCATCAAAATCGGTTCAAACGCAGGCCTAGTGAGAGTTTTTTTACGTGTTCGATTGCGACTACGTTACATACCATTTACATACAGTTGATCGAATGCCAGCTGTCGAGGGCTTGACAATCACATACAAATCGAACTTAGTTAATGTTGTCACGATCGAATGGGAACAAAATCTCCACTAGGATGAGCCGTAAAAAGGTGACAGACTGATGGACAGAAATACATACTTCTGCATATTTATCATATTAATAAACATAGATTTATTTAATCGTATGGCGTTTAGTAAGCGTTTTTATAATGTTAAATTTATCGTGGTCAAAATGTCAAAATATAGAACCTACAATGCATGGATATAGATAAAAAACTAGCTCAAGAGCTAGTTCCTCAGATTTGCTTGCAAGTGTTGATATACAGTCAGAGATGGAACGCGCTTGCATAGAAAACTTGCATTCAATCTTGACTGAAACTGGAAGGGCATTCAAAGAGGTTCGAAAATAAATGAAGATGACTTAAAAATCAGACTAAAAATTTTCCGTTCGTGGACCCTACGTTGAACATAAAAAAAAATCTAGAGAGTACACTATACCTATGTAACAATTACTTTCAAGTCGAGCTCTTAAGATCAACTTAATTAGCCTGAGTGGACTCGCACTGCAAACTAACTTTCCTCGATTTTATTAATAATATACGGGCACATATTGTTAAGCTGGACGAAGGAAAACTCAGGTGAGTAACTGCATGAACGTGTAAAGAAAGGGTAGCTTTGGGTTGCATAGAAGTAAACGTAGTGTAAGCGTATAAGATAGACAGGACACAATTTTGAATTTAATTGATTAATTCTTCAGCGTTTTTTAGGCCCATATAAGTTAATCGACATCAGCTAAGAACATGGATATGAATACAAAAAATGTGTATGAAAACTTGTTGTGTGAATTAGAAAACATCGTACGTTTATGTCGTAAAATCATGCAAAATGCAATGCGCTTACATTTCATTTTGGAAAGTATTTTGAAAACATAATTGTTTAGGGACGTAGATAAAAACAAGTTCAATCTTACTAATCGCTTAATATGGTGGAAATATTCTCGAATTGTAAATTATTTCGGTATTACGTTTGTATGGGCAATTCACCCTCCGCTGGCACCTTAATGTCGGTATATTATATTCAAGTCTCAAGACGTATCGGTAAGACTACGACCGATTGACCGATACTTGTAAAGGTGTTCAACATAAAACTTGAAACAGTTGAATATGGGCCCTAGTGATTTGAATTAAAAACAAGAAAGCAAATCGCTCACGTTTCCGTCAGAAGTATAAATCCATATGTTTTCACTTACCTGTTCCTTGTTCCCTGTTTTGCTTTCGGCTTGCAGTTGTTCAGGGTAATGATACGGGATAAAATTAAACGTAACGGCGCGTGTATACATTATTTCACGGCCCATTTATTTCTTCTTAAATAGCACTTTTTGTGAAAGTTTATGAAGCAAGTATTCTGATAAATACCTACCTACCGTGTTTCAAGTTGCGACTAATTGTTAATTAAGGTTCCAATTACGTATCTTTGAAGTTTTTTATTTGTATAAATTATGAGCTGATTTTGTAAGTTTTCAATAGAAAAACTTTTTTAAATGTTGAAATATAATGTAGGTAATTAGGTATTTTACTATTGGTTAGTGATTAGCAAAAAGTAATATTATATATATAATATTAGGTATATCCGATAAGTAGTAAGTATTTCTTTGAGTTTTTGTTTATCTTGTAAGCTCTTGAGTTAGGATAAAGTAACCCAAGCTCGGAAGCATTGATAGACTAGACTAGTGGTTTAGACACCTGACCTCAAACACGCGGTCGCGAGTTCAATCCCCAGGCAGACCAGGTATCTCTTACTTTTCGAAGTTATGTGCGTTTTTTTTTTTTTTTAATGTTTAAATTGCTTCAACGGTAAAGGAAAACATTTCGAGCATGCCCAAGAGTTCAAGAGTTAAGTCTAAACTCCTGACGCCTGAATTCTCTATATAACGTTTTAAACAAAGATATTTCTTTAATATTTCTTTAATTGAAAAATGTGTTTTAAGTAGTATCCACGCGGACGAAGTTGCGGGCATCAGCTAGTCACCTAATATTATAAATGCGAAAGTTTGGATGGATGGATAGATGGAAATTTGTTACTCAACCACGCAAGAACGGCTGAACAGATCTGGATAAAATTTGGCACAGAAATATTATATTGTAGTTTGAAATAATACATAGGGTACTTTTTATCCCGGAAAATTAAAGAGTTCCCGCAGGAAATTTAAAGAATAAATATTAGTAGTTATCGATGACTCGGCACGTTGGAAGTGATTCAAGCGCAATGGCGCGTGTGATGACCAGCAATGTGCTACGTCCTACTATGGTCACTATGCGACTCACATGGACGCTTTGATCCGCGGTTACTACTGCTCCCGAGGCCCGTTTGAGATCCATCACCAACAGCCCATTAACGTCCCACTGCTGGGCACAGGCCTCCCCTCTCATAGGAGAGAGGGAAATAGAGCTTAGATCCACCACGCTGCTCCAATGCGGGTTGGCGGGCTTTAACGACTATTATCATGTTAGTGATAATAGCCGGGACCGACGGCTTAACGTGCTCTCCGAGGCACGGGGGTAAAACACCGCCGTCTTCCTAACTCCGGACTAGTACTGAGAATTTGTAGTCGGAAAAACCCAATATTTAATTATAGCTCGACTCAGGACTCGAACCCAGGACCTCGTTGGCCGCAGTCGACCATGTTAACCACTAGACCAACGAGGCAGTTTAGAGATCCATTCATAGACAACTAGATGGTGCTTGTGACTTCCCTTGTTGCTTTTAAGATGGCGTCGTTAATTAACACCATCTATACTTGACGTTCATAGTGTACTGTGTAGGTACCAATTTTGAATACATATAGTTTGACGATTTTTAATACCATTTATATCACCACTACAGCCCATTTACAGGCCTGCACTCTCATAGGAGAGAGGGGATTAGAGCTTACACCCACCACGCTGCTCCAATGCGGGTTGGCGGGCTACCATTTATATAATTGTTACTAAATACATTTATGTAAAAATTATTAAAATGCTGATTGTGATTTTAGTTTTAGAACTCCGCTATTTTTTGACGACCTCCATGGAGCTGTGGTCTTATAAGTGAAAGGTCCCAGGTTCGATGCCTGGTAGGGGTAGATCGGCAATTTATAATTTCTGAATCTTTTCTGGCCTGGCCTGGAGGCTTCGGCCGTGGCTAGTTACAATCCTACCGGCAAAGACGTACCACCACCACTAAGCATTCCGGTACGATGCCGTGTAAGAAATCAATTATAGGGGTATGGGTTTTAACATAACTGCCGTACCCCTAACAGGTTGGCCTATTATTATCTCAGACTACATTATCACTTACCATCAGGTGAGATGGCAGCCAAGGGCTAAGAAATAAAAAAAAACTTGCATCACTTACTTCCATCTTTGAAGGTGATTACAATCTTGATACATCTAAAAGAGCACGCGACCGCTGCGGAATAAACCCACCGGCACAAAATATTGACTATTGCCAAAGGGTTATTGAGCTATTACAGTGGGGGCGAGGGGTTACCATCGTTTAAAGCCGTATTGCTTTAATATTGTTGACGTTCGTGTTGTAGAATTATAATCCTTATTATGGGGAAGTCAAGGAACGTGACATAAATCTGCCATTTTGAATTAATAAAGCGTTAAAAGTAACCCCCCAGGATCAGAGTCCAGAATACAATAAACGATTGACCGATAAAGGAATTTCGATATTCCTTATTTCCTTTATTGCACAAACGTTTTCTCTTTTACTACCGATGTGACGATGCCGATTACAGTTATAGGTAATAGGTATAAAATGGACGATTGTTCAATGTTCACAGAAATTGACTTCGATGGAGCACATTGCTTTAACACATTTCCTGTTTGCATTCAGACTTCCGTGCATTGTACGGTCTACACTCGTAGCATGAAAATGGATAGATTTTAAAACCTCTTTGGTGGCGTTGTGAGCACTTTAGCCTTATGAATAGGAGGTCAGGACCTCCTTGTGATATCATACTAACATATATATTTTTTTATCCCTGTCCAGTACCAGAGAAAATTGACCCTACCGGACCCGGGATCTCCGCTCATTAAGTGTCACGGAGTTCGTCAAGAGCTCCACATAATGTTCTCAAACCTGCCAATACGCAATATTTTATCGATATACGACTATAATATACATCATAGTTACAATACATACATGCTGCGCTTGCGCAATGATTTGGTTCGTAAAATTCAGGACTAGACATTTTCCACATTCCACTGATCCAGCTCACAAGTATGTTAAGTATGTCACATTGTTAATAGGACAAAACTATTTGTTTTAACTTCATTTATAATGTGAATTTATGTTAGGTACTTTTTGTTAATTTAATTTAAATTTAATTAATAGTGTGTTTATATTGTTTTGTATTTCTAGTGCTCTTTTTTGTTATTTATGTGTAATTTACGTAATTTTTATGTAACTAGCGGACCCGTCAGACGTTGTCCTGCATGATATATATATTGTGACGTTGTCCTGCATGATATATATATTGTGACGTTGTCCTGCATGATACCGACTACCGCCATCGCAGCGCCATCTACCGGGTTGATTTGTGAATCTAAACTATCCAGAGCGCCATCCAAAAGCATAAGAAAAAATTCATTCAAATCGGTCCAGCCGTTTAGGAGGAGTTCAGTGACATACACACGTTCAGTAGAATTATATATATAAAGATATTATCGTAGCCTGATAAGGCGTATTGGGAAACTGTAATGTCTTATCGGCTATGTCCTACCAATAAAATTTAAATAATAATACTTAGTTTATCTTAATAGATCCTTACCTTTGAAATAATAATGACTAATGAAAACCAAATGGCATAAGGTTACGTTTCACGGATCATAATAGCACCTTTGTTGACTTAAGGACGTGTTACCACGAAGGTATAAGGGCATGAGGTCATGCCCCATTTCACTTTGCTTTCATTAAATATACTATAGTTTAATAAATTCATCTATACTTGTTATATATTATAAATGCGAAAGTTTGGATGGGTGAATGTATGGATTTATGCTTGTTACTCAATCATTCCAGAACGGCTGAACAGATCTGGATGAAATTTAGCAGAGAGATAGATTATAGTCTGGAGTAATAGATAGGCTACTTTTTATCCTGGAAAATTTTACAGTTCCCGCGGGAACCGAAAAACCTCAATCCACAAGGATGTTGTCGCGGCCATATTGGTCAAAGCTATGATAGCTTAGTTGAAGCGGTTATAGCCTAATGCTTAAGACGCCCAACTTCCTATGTGGGCGATTCCCAGTCACGCACCTCTATTTTTTTTGGAGTTATGAGTGTTTTAACAAATTTGAATATCACTTGCTTTAACGGTGAAGGAAAACATGGCAAGGAACCTGCACGCCCGAGAGATCTTCTTTGGAGGATGATCCTCCTATTTTCACGGTCGAGCTTACCACGACACTAAGCAAATTATTATAGTGTTTTATTACAAAAACTTAAATAAAGCGCGTTTATCCCTTACCTATAGGATAAACGCGCTTGATGTTAGTAAAGCACCTTAAAATTTTGTAGGAAGACCCAAATCGCTTTTACTTACTCAGGCAAATTGAACCTTTAATAGCTTTATACCCTTATACTTAACTAGCTTTTGCCCGCGACTTCATCCGCGTGGACTACAGAAATTGCAAACTCCTATTGACCCCCTTAGGGTTTGAATTTAAAAAAATCCTCTCTTAGTGAACGTCATAATTGCTATCTGTATGCCAAATTTCAGCCCGATTCGTACAGTGGTTTGACCTGAGCGTTGATATATCAGTCAGTAAGTCACCCATTCCTTTTATGTCTACTGTCTAGACTAGCTGATGCCCGCGATTTCGTTTGCGTAGAATAAGTTTTTTAAATTCCGACGAAAACTGCTCAATAGGCATGATGACAGTATCCAAGAATCAATGAAATTATGAATTTATGTAATGAAATAGGATTCATGGATTATAAAAAACTTATTTATTTTTCTATTTCGAGTGAGATTGTTATTTATTTTGATAAAATAAAACTATAAAATACAGCAATCCGCCATATTGTATAAAACACCACTGAAGCGAATGACGTCACAATTTATTTCGAGCTTTGACAATCGGCAAACAATCTCTATAAGTACAGGTGTTTTAAATGTTTATCAAGTATTTTTGTATGTTTTTTTGTTTCCTTAAGATCATTTCCATAATCTAGCTTTGTTTTACCGAATCCAAAATCAAGAAATTATAAATCGTTAGCCACAACAATAGTACAATAATAACATAATAATATATAGGTCCTAAACGCGTAAAATCTGCTATTTTATATATTAAGCACTTCATGGTACTTAGTTATTAGAGGTTATGTTAATTAAATGTTGTTTTTTAAAACTATACCGTATAACTTAATCCCATCAAAAACATAAATGTAAAATGAGAGCCAAGTTCAAAATTGTGATATATATGCCATGGTTGTTGACTTCAGCGACAAAAGAAGTGAGATCTAAATGGGTGCCAAGTTCAATGGTCAGTCCTGCAATTTATATATCCCATCAAAAACATAAATGTGAAATGAGAGCCAAATTCAAAATTGTGATATATATGCCTTGGTTGTTGACTTCAGCGACAAAAGAAGTGAGATCTAAATGGGTGCCAAGTTCAATGGTCAGTCCTGAAATTTATTTATAACAACATATAATATTTTATAACAACTTAAAATATCATTTCTTCTTATAACGTAGTATAAAATGTTGAAGACTAAGGCTTTGGCTTGGCTAGTTTTCATATACGAATTATAGCGTTCACAAGTTGTAAAGCTGTAAGTTCTTATTTTATTCTTCCGAAAATTTGGCTTGCTGGTAGAAACTGTACTTTTAGGTACCTACTTAATAATAATTCGTATATGGAAACTAGCCAAGCCAAAGCCTTAGTCTTCAACATTTTATACTAAGTTATAAGAAGAAATGATATTTTAAGTTGTTATAAAATATTATATGTTGTTATAAATAAATTTCAGGACTGACCATTGAACTTGGCACCCATTTAGATCTCACTTCTTTTGTCGCTGAAGTCAACAACCAAGGCATATATATCACAATTTTGAATTTGGCTCTCATTTCACATTTATGTTTTTGATGGGATATATAAATTGCAGGACTGACCACTGAACTTGGCACCCATTTAGATCTCACTTCTTTTGTCGCTGAAGTCAACAACCAAGGCATATATATCACAATTTTGAACTTGGCTCTCATTTTACATTTATGTTTTTGATGGGATATCATTACTTTTTGTACAGAAATTATTGAACTCAATCTCAAACTCAAAACATATTTATTCAAAATATGTACCTACAAAGTACACCTTCTGAACGTCATGCTTACAGAGCATAAGACGTGATGGTGATAATTAACTACGATATCTTAAAACTAAAGCTACGAGGGTTCCAAACGTGCCCTGGTCTGAGAAGAGCCCGCAATAAACTCCGCTTTTTTTTTATTATCACCATCTCACAAATATTTGAAATTATATATATGTACTTATAATATAACATTACATAATCAGCCGTTGTAACAATTCATACCCATGCCTTGCTATCATTCAAATAATCCTTTACACTGTAATAGGACTTTTCTATTAGTTTAGTTTACGTTTTACATTAGTAGGTACTTATTATTTGGTGTAAGGTCAGTGTGTCACCCACCAGTAATTCTATTGTACGACTCATTGTACAAGATAATTAAAGACGAGAATTCTCAAGAAAAATATATAGTGTACCTAGAGTTACACTGACATTGACAGATTACATCTATGGTCAGACTACCTCTACAGCACATTTCTACATCTCATCAATTTTGATTGAAAAAGTTCAAAATCAAAAGTTTTTTGTGAAACATTGAAAACAAGCACGGTAAACAGTCGATATCACTAAAACCACTATAAACAATGAATACAAATCACAATGACTGACAGCTTGAACTGACGACTTCAAATACGTTTCTTCTTCTTTTCTGTCAGTGACGTTTCGTTGCACAAAATGTATGAATACGAAGGTAAGGTTTTAATGCAACTATATTATTATTCATTATTATTTACATTAAAATAATAATTATATGTCATTTTCAATAGTTAAGGAGTTACTACCACCGCTTAAAGCAGTATTGTTTCAAACTAACGGTTGAATGTCACGTACTTTGACGTCCTTAAAATAATGATTATAACACTACAACAGAAACGTCAACAATATTAAAATAATACGGCTTTAAGCAATGGTAGCATGCCTCGTGTCAGAGTTTTGATCTATACCTTTGATCATAAAAATGACGATTTTTGTACGTTTATATCTAAATAACCATTTGAGGTGTGCTTATGAAATTTGGAGCACATATGTATCTCACGGGTCTCAATATATGCGCCAAATTTGACATGTTTATGTGAAATAGTTTTTGAGTTATGAGGGGGTCAAAAGTGGCTCCAAATGGTTCGTGTAATATTACACACGGTGCTGCTCGCCAGTTTTTTTGAACTTTGGCTGGACACGCTACCGCGTGTCTTGATATGAGCGGTGATTGCCTAGTAAATATGACGTCTGCCTCCTATTCGGTGCGTCTGGGGTTCGATTCTTGGCACGCATCTAACTTTTTGCAGTTATTTGTGCTATGAGCAAAACATCATCACTACATAGTATAAAACAAAGTCGCTTCCCGCTCTCTGTCCCTATGTATGCTTAGATCTTTAAAACTACGCATCGGATTTTGATGCGGTTTTTTTAATAGATAGAAAGATTCAAGAGGAAGATTTATATGGACTTTTTATCCCGGAAAATTAAGGAGTTCCTGCGGGAATGTCGCGGGCATCAGCTAGTATTAGAATAAAGCAAAAACTTACGTCAAGTGATCTTCGCAGAAATAAATAGCAGAATTTAGATAAATAACTTGTATGGAGTTAATTTTGATGTGCTATCACACTGGGGGACCGCACACGACTTACACACTTTAGAATTCATATTATTCACAAAAAATATCTAAATTGTTGTACGAAGACTTATTGTTTACTGCACGCAGTACATTAGAGTACATTGGTAAAAACAATAGCGACGTCACAAACGACGCCATGACACCCGCGAGCGTTTTGGCGTGATTTTTAAAGGAGATCGGCGAGCTCCCATATAGTTTCCGACCCAGGCTTGAGGGTCACGTTCACGCATCAAACTTCTCATATTTTTTATACTAAACCAGACCAACAAAAAGGTTTATCAAAGTCAATCAAATAAAGCTGGGAGAAAAAAGATATTCTTAGTGATAGTTATGTGAGGTTAGGTTTTCATTTCATTGTTTTTAAGCCAGATGACCACTTATTAGCTTATAAAAATCTATCAGGCACTGCAGATCACCTATTTTCTGTCCATATACCAAAGAGAACACGGTTTCTTTTAATTTAGGTAGGTAGGTACATTAAAAACACTACAGGCTTCTGCGTACCTACCTACTACGTTAAAACTATACTACGTAATCCATAACGTGGCCATACAAATTGATGGTGCCATAACTATTGGAAGTATTGGGAATAATAAGAACTATAATTCATGCAAGAGATTTAGGTAAGGGAGGTCGCCCACGGCGGCTTCTTCCATCGATTCAGTAGCGCGCTACTATTTCTGGCCACATCGGGTAAAAGAAGAGCGGGGGTGCCGGTAGGTACCTACTACACCGCAAGACTGTATCGATAATGCATCGCCTTTGTATCAATGCTGTATTGCGTTAATACCGATGCAAAATCGTAATTAGGTACGTGTCCGATATATCTAGATTCTAGACCGGCGACTGATTCGCGACCTCGATTGGCACATCTCTACCACAGTCCACGAATGACATTTGATTGAGTTGACAATAATTGACATTTGACCATCATTTGACACGTTAGTTTCTACTTTTACCTCAGATTAAAAACCTATTACACTCCGTATTGCCATTAAAATGACTTTTTTATTGTGTCGTAATTATTTTTATTTTTGATCCCCATCTTCTAAAAATTAGGTGTTTACACAGAAAAATACTTTGAAATATATTAAAAAATATTAAATGCTTTCTGAATCTGTACGGTTTTTAAATTAGCTGGGTCGGACTTCGCCGATCTCCTTTAAATTTCAAATGTCAATTTTATCTACTAAACCTTATTTTTCTGCTGAAATAAGATATTTTTTCGATATAGTAGATACTTCCGAACATAATCTGACCATTTTTCAAAATCAGTCATCATGCCTATTGTCCGGAATAAAAACTCACTCTCCAGGTCCTCAACTATACCCATGCAAAAAACCACTTCAATCCGTTGCTCTGTTGCGACGTGATTGAAGGACAAACTAACAAACCAATAAACCAATATAACAAACTTTCACATTCATTAGGACGACCTCCGTGGCGCAGTGTTGAGCTCTGTTGCCTTAACGTGCGATGGTCCTGGGTTCGATCCCCGGAAGGGTTTGGAAATTTATAATTTCTGAATTTTCCCTAGTCTGGCCTTGTGGGAGGCTTCGGCCTTGGCTAGTTACCACCCTACCGGCAAATGCGTGCCGCCAAGCGCTTTAGCGTTCCGATACGATGCCGTCTGAAAACCGAATAGTGGTACGGGTTTAATATGACTGCCATGCCCCTAACAGGTTAGCCCGCTACCATCTTAGACTGCATCATCACTTACCATCAGGTGTGATCGCAGTCAAGGGCTAACTTGAAGTGGATAAAAAATAAAAAAATAAGTTTGATATAATGTATTAAACCCTCACGTTGTTCCCTACACTGATATAGCATAGCATCGTGGGCCGAGAAAGCGTAGCAGATAGACAGACAGACAGTCACTTCATATTCATAACAATTGCATTCTACGGTTCAAAGTTTCTAAGTTACATTTTTACGGTCTTCATACCTGTCGCTAAATACATACATATTGTCACGAAATACTTAAGTCTATGCTAAGGATAATGGCAACATTAGTTTAAGGTAGAGTTACATATCTTTTGTCTATGACGTACAGGAAATAGTCCTAGCGACTTTATTTCAAAATGGTGGTTAGAGATGGTGGTGGCACGCTGTTTTCGGTCTCTGGAAGTGTGGTGGAAGCCGTGATCCCCGCGTTACACGGAGATGGTGAAATCAAAGCTAAGCCTCTTTTAACCCGGCGTCATTGAGGTTGGGTCAGAATGACCCAGTGTATTTAAGAATGCAAATATTTTTTTACGTACGCGAGCGTCGTTGGCCGTCTTCTCAGTAGCTGGAGCCAACGCTGTATTCTAAACGTTTCTGAAAAGAAATGAGTCCAACGGTGACCGCGCTGGAAGCTAAACGTGCTTATTTGTCAAAAGGGTCAATATGACCCATACTCACAATCAACGTAACAAATTTTCGCGCCTTTTTTTGTATGATTTTTGTACTGTTTTTTTTTTTTGGTGTTTTGTTCAAGTTTTTTCTTATGTTTTTATGTTCATGTTTTTGATTTTATAATTTAGGTCCCATATATGACTGAAAATACTATATTTTAGCGTAGTAAGGTGATGAAACTCTAAGGGATCTCAATTTTGTTAATATTTTGGGAGTTTCAGTAAAAGTTTTTTTGAATAAATGTTCTGTGATTCATATCTTTTTTCGTTTATTCCTAAGATCAGAGTGTAAATATTATACATTATAATGACAAGGATTATGAATATAGGTATTCAATAAAACATGAAAATATCGTACATTATATACATGGGTTATATTGACCCACCTTAACATTCGTGTAATAATTTTGTACCACAATGACGCCGGGTTAAGTGTACAGATATAGGAATTTACAAGCATCTATTTGTTGGTTAACTCATTGAGGGCGCTCTCATAAGTATTAATTAGGTGTGCCGCGGAAGGGTAAACGTTGTGTCCGATGGTCACGTGAACGCCTGTAGTGTAGTGTAATAATAACGTGATGGCCGCACGGATAGGTAGACGCAAGAGCGTAAAGTAAAGCCTGTCCCTGCGGGGTTCCAATGGTGAACCGGATAAAGATGGCGGCACGGATAGGTAGACGGAACGGCGTATGGTAAAGCCTGTCCCTGCAGGTTCCAATGGGAACAGAACCATAATCAGGGAAAGGTGGAAGTAAAGCATCTCATCTACAACCTCCTACATGATTCCATTCGAACTTAGACGATTCTGGGGCCATCGTACAATGAAACCTTTACACATCCACGGCTAGGGATATTGTATTGATAATCTGCTAGGTTTTAGGGCATCACAATGGTGATGTCATAGTTAATATAAACGTGCAGGTCACCAAGACATCGAAGGAGGCAGGGAGAGATCGGTAAGAGAATGCAGGGAGAAAAAATGGGAATAGATCAGTGCAACGGGCACCCTATGGCTAATATGCAGGTATGACTCCAATGTGAGTGTATTCAATTGGCGACATTCTGTTCCACTAAAACATCTCGTTATATTCATATTTTAGATTATGTAAATGATCATATGTTATTGCCATAAATGGGCCTAAGGAGTTAGATCAGATAGTGGAATAGAATGGGCTCGCCGACAATACCATCGGTTCATTCATAATTGGCTTTCACAAAGTTCAATCCAGTTAAACTTTCCCTGCAATTCGTTCAGAATTTATGCACCACTAGCTGATGCCCGCGACTACGACCGCGTGGATGAGGTTTCTTAGTTCCTGCGGGAACTCCTTAATTTTCCGGGATGAAAAAGAATGTGCTTTTCCAGACTATAATCTATCTCTGTGCCAAATTTCATCCAGATCTATCCAAACTTATAATAATTAGTATAGAAGTATAAATTTTTATCGTTTGACGACCTCCCTGGCGCAGTGCTGAGCACTGTTATCTTAACGTGCGGAGGTCCCAGTTTCGATCACCGGCAGGGTCAAATTGGGATTTCCTGGTCTGGCCTGGCTTTGGCCGTGGCTCGTTACCACCCTACCGGCAAATACGTGCCGCCAAGCAATTTAGCGTTTTGTTGTGTTAATGTGTAGAAACAAATTAGGGGTATGGGTTTAATATACTTCATCGCTATGCCCCTAACAAGTTAGCCCGCTACTATCTTAGACTGCATCATCACTTACCGTCAGAAGAGATCGCAGTCAAGAGCTAACTTGCAGTGGATAATAAAATAAAATAAAAATCTTTATTACATTCCGTCCAGTCTACAGAGTGGAAGTTACTCAAAACTGTAACTCTTGTATCGAAATGTTTGCGTCCGCATTCGCGAAGTTTCTTTGATGCTTGTCGGGAATAATAATTGTGTTTGCAGACTACGACTTAAAGATTGAATTATTTGCATTCTGAGCTATGTTCAGCTCGGAAATTTTCATCTTCATTTATTTATTTACTTACTTGGATAAGAATTGTCCTAGGACCACATTGCCCACATTTCTACCTCTGATTGGCTGACAGTTGACCGTTAGCTAAAATGTACAGTCCAAAAAACTTATATAACCCGGTGGTCAAAATTGGAATTAATTTTTATGGCTGTAAAGTGCCTAAGTTTTTGTTTTTATTTTATTTTCAATATACACTAGCGTCTTAAGAATTTAATATAAACTATGTAATGTTAAAAGGAAATAATAATAATTGACAAATATAAAAATGTATTGATAAGATTTTTTCTATTGTAAATTGAGTAAATTTATTTATTGTAATTAGGTTGGTTAAAAAAATATAGTTGCGACAAGAATGTGTTAAAAATAATTGTAATGTGAAGAAAAATAAAAGGCTTATTTATTTATTTATTTTATTTATTTATTTATACACTAGCGACGCTGTCACCAGTTCAGACAAGTTTTACCGACTATGCATTGCAATGTAGCAATAATATCCAAAATAAAAACAATCTTAAAAATTGTAGAAAATTAATAGCTGAATATCTTGGCAAAATGTGAAGGAAGATGCCCTTCACACGCCCAATTGGAGTAGTTATCCACTCGCAATGACCAAAGAAATATACTAGCGGGTTGAGCCAAGATTTCGCTTTTTATGTTAGCGCTATCAGCTAGCATCATGCTATCAGTACAGTTGTAACATTATGGCAAAAAGTTAGTTCTATTTAAGTCAGAAGCCGTGCGCGCCAGTAATAAATAGTATAAATTGTAGTAATTATAGTAATATTATGATGCTTTAATCATTTTTATTTGCTCGGCCTGCAGCCATAGAACTCATTCAGAAATAATGAGGCTGTGACCGACGGATGGATTAAAAAGTAGTGGAAATTAACTCAAGCAGACTCAGAACCTCACTTCGCTCGGTCAATGATTTAAAAACAATATTTTTCTAAAATATGGCCCACAGAAAAGACCGACGAGGCTAGAGATGTTATTGCATGGCTATAAAAATACTTCTTGAATTCCGTTCATTCAATCGTTGAACTGGCCAACTCTTTCTCGAACTTTACTCTGCACAGAATTCATTCTGAAACTTATTATGCCTTATTACTGCTACCCTCGTATTAACATTGTATGATAGGTTCTTAATATTTGCTAGAATTTGAAAATAATAGGCATACTTCAATGTATCTCTAGTATTCGTTCTAGCAAACTCATAAGGTATCTAACTTAAATTAACTTAAATCACAGGTTAAATGCACGAAGACGCGCCATACTCTTTTTGGTCTCATCAAGAAAGTTACTATACATACTTACATTAATTGTGTGTCTAAGAGGGTCTATGAGGCTTTTAGTACTTTTCAATAACATTAAAAATTTTAACATTTAAGGTGGTACGGTATTGCATCATGAACGTGCATTCATATCAAAAACTCTTAAAATTATTTTTTAAGTAAAGTTAAAGTTGTATGAAACTTTAACTTGAGCTGGAAACCTCTCATGTTGTTTGATTTTCCTTTTCTCTGTCCCTCGTTTTTAACAGACTTCCAAAAAAAGGGAGTTTCTCAATTCTCTTTTGTTTTTTTTGTGTCAGGAATTCTCGTAGGCAAGGCATAGTAATTCTATGGATAAATACAATGTAAGACCGAGTGACTAAATTGTAACTTATTGAAATCCTGCAATATCTCACTACACGAGGTAAAGGTTACTTTAATCACTGTTTTTAATAGTTATCTAGTCTATTTGCCATCACTAAATAAATAGGCTACCTCACAGCTTCTAATCTTTATCTACTTTAAAGAACACCGAATTCAATGTTTAAATTCCAATGGTTTTTATTCAAATGATCAAATGAATCTACCACCAGCTCGGAAGGCCACTCTCGCCGAGAAGAGCTGGCGAGAAACTCAGTGGTAGCTCTTTTTAAAAGTTTGACAATAACTTTTACAATATTAATTAACGACACTTCTTAGAACAAGCACAACCTCTCTATTACAATGCTAAAAGAGTAAACTACTCATTTGAACTTGAACGAATAAATATAATTATTTAATTTGTAAAACATTGTTCAAACATTACAACAATAATTATTCCTTTGACCTGTGTGCTTAGCATGCGCACAACGATATTATCTCGCGACGAGAGAGAGAGAGATGTTGTCGTTGCCGGCAAATTTTTCATTTACCCTAACATGCACAAAGTGCGGTATATTACAAGAAAAAAATTGTCGTCATGTAAAGGTTCGTAGAGAAAAATACCACAGCTAAGAAGTATTACTTTTATCTCTACTTTTGACGTAACGAGACAATTATCCATGTTAGCTTCGGTACGCAGAGAGACTTATCGGGTAGACATAATTTTACTCGTTGTGCGCATGCTAGCCATACAGGTATTCAATTATCGTTTTCGTCTCGATTGATCCTGCTTTACCATCGTCAAAACACTCGTATTTCTTTTCACTATTTTCAACATCTGTACCTATTCAATTGAATGACATGAACCTAGTCAAATTGACAGATATTATACTTCTTGTTTCATGAGATATAATGTCAAATAGTAATAATGCTAACAATAATCTTATTAATAATTGGAAATCATGACATTTGTATCTTTTGTTCTTCAAAATCTATCCTGAATTCATTAAAAATACCTTATCATGACTAAGAGTCTCTTGAAAGTATGGTAAAGCTTGCTAAATAATTTAATTAAAAAGAAAATAAAGTTCTAAGAAAATTTGCATTCAAACAACGAAGATCTTGCCCAATAACGAATTAGGAATCTCAACTTGTATTTCGCAAACATAATTATTCTATCCGGCAGACTGCAGGAAACTTTCTGAAAGCAACAGATACAAACATTGAAAATAAGAGTTGCATTTTAAGTATATTCCACAACAGTTATGCTGAATTTAGGCGTAGAGTTATGAATATAATTTGTTCTAACATCAATAAATAAATTTAAATATATATTCATGTTTCGCAAACTTAATTTCACAATATTAATTTGTTTTTTTGGAGGGATTTAAGTATATTTTTGTAATTTAATTTAATTCAACTTTAACGTTACTTTTGCTATGGGTAGTTACTTTTACGTTTACTTTTTGATTTGGCTAACTGCCTCGTTGGTTTTGTGGTTAACATGTTCGACTGCGGCCGACGAGGTCCCGGGTTCGAGTCCCGGGTCGGAACATAATTAAGTATTGAGTTTTTCTGACTAGAAATTAGCATTACTAGTCCGGAGTTAGAAAGTTGATACTTAGTGATTCACCCCGTGCCTCAGAGCGCAATTTAAGCCGTCGATCCCGGCTATTATCACTAACATTAATAGTCAATAATCAGATTTTTTAAAAATCTATAAATTTAATTTAATATAAATAATTTAATTTAATTTAATATAAATTTTTTAAAGCGTCTCAATTAAAGAAAAAGTAAAAATAAGGTCGGGTAAGTATTATTTAACCCTATTCCGAATTTCAAGTCAAAAAGCAACTAAAATATATAAATTTGACCGGACACAAATATTCGCACCATAGGGGTTGCAAACCTACTTTTTAGGTACGCAACCCTAAAAAAAGATAGCGCCTGTAATAATAACAATGCATAAACGGACGCCTATCATTTGCTATTATATTTTGACAGGCGGCAATTTAAAGATTTCACTCAAGATTTTATCGATATTTTAGGTTTCAGCATAAACTGCATAAGTGAAACCCAATAGGGCGTGAAAGACTTTCATATTTTATTCAATACCCCGACGTGCGATACGGGTCTTGCCTCTGCATATTTATGACCTATATATTTGCTATCGGGACCTGTGTGCAATATGCGGGGCGATATAATATTCCGATACCAATATATTTGGTTTGAAACGAAGACGTAATGAAGTATTTGTGCATTGCGGCTTCTTTTGCAGCTTATTTTGACGACCTCCGGGGCGCAGTGTTGAGCGCTGTTGTCTTAACGTGCGGAGGTCCCGGTCCCCGGCACGGTCAGTTTAAGGATTTATAATTTCTGAATTTTCCCTGTTCTGGCCTGGCTTCGACCGTGGCTAGTTACCAACCTACCGGCAAAGACGTGCCGCCAAGCGATTTAGCGTTCCGGTACGATACCATGTAGAAACCGGATAGGGGTATGGGTTTAATATAACTGCCTTGTCCCTAACAGGCCCGCTACCATCTTAGACTGTATCGTCACTTACCATCAGGTGAGGTCGCAGTCAAGGCCTTACTTGTAGTGGATAAAAAAAGCTTATTTTTATAAAAATGACCGAGTTTTTGTTAGAATATCGATAGGACAAACATAATTCCACTCATAAGCTACTAATGATTCTACTGAGATGCCGGAAAGAAACCTAGCAGTTGCGCTTTTCATAAAAAAAAGAAAAATGTTACACTATATAAATAATATATACCTAATGCATACGTTACCTAACAAGTAGGTACAAATACCACTGACTTGCTGGATGCGAAGCAGTTCCATGCAACTTTGTCTTATTCAGTGTTTAATCTGGTGATTAAACTTTGATGGACAGGGATGGAGGAAAATTGTAGGACTCCAAGAAGCTGCAACGAAAGGATGAACAGGGGTGGAGAAAAATGGTAGAGGAGGTCGACAAAGGGTTGTAGCGCCGAAGAAAGTAAGGAAGTAAGTAGTTTTGAACTCTGAATCCTGAGTGATTCATATTGGAATATTATAGTCTATGTATTAGTTCTAGTTGAAGTCTCAATATAGCGACTCAAGTACGCAATACGAATCATAAATCTGCAGTCGCATCGCATCCTGTATCGTTTCTGAAAGCTTTTACCACTCCAGTCACTTTTATGTACTTATTATTTTTATATTTTACGAGTACCGGTAATATGGAACATGGATAGATTACTTTATTGTAAACAACTAGCTATTGTCCGCGACTTTGCCGGATGACGCTTCAACCAGAACAGAGTAGAGATAGTTAAAAAATTATAAATTCCATAATTTCTCCTACTGGGAATGGAACCTTAATCCTTCAACTTATATGGCATAGCGCTCACCACTGCTTGACCAGAGAAATCGCCTTCGCCAAAGTATTTTGAAAAATATCTTCACTTTTGATCGGCTCCTGTTATTAATTCATAAAATTGCCTGGTGGGAGGCTTCGGCCGTGGCTAGTTACCACCCTACCGGCAACGACGTGCCGCCAAGCGATTTAGCGTTCCGGTACGATGCCGTGTAGAAACCGAATAGGGGTATGGGTTTAATATAACTGCCATACCCCTAACAGGTTAGCCCGCTACCATCTTAGACAGCACCATCACTTACCATCAGGTGAGACCGCAGTCAAGGGCTAACCTGTAGTAGCTATAAAAAAAAAAATATATATACTTTAAATATCTAGAGAATAACAAAATATATATATATATTTTGTTATTCTCTAGATATTTAAAGTATGAAAATATTTATTATAGGTCATAAATTTCCAAAGACATGTGTTATCGCAACTCAGGTCATGAATAAAATCTGGAACTTTTCTCGCTGAGTGAGCTTGCGATATCAGTTTTGAAATATTTTTACCATAAAATATTGATAAGTTTAGTGTTAGTTTTAGAAGGTGTTTAAGCTTGTTTTGGTAAAAAAAGTTTTTTTTTTAATGCTACACTTTGCATGCTACCTACAGCATGCAAAGATACACATTTTTACGTGGTTAACTTTCAACTTTGCCGCTTTGTAGAAATGTTTTCGTCGCATGCTTATATTAAAAAAATAATGACCTCCCGACCGAATTTCGGCCACGGCGGCCTATATTCAGAGAGATTAGCCATCTGCGCGGGAGATATTATAGTGCACAAGTGTGTGCGCATACACAGGTGTATAGATATTATCTGTTCCTTTACTCTCATAGTCCGATGTGACGAAAAATCCGACACGACCGGAGATAATCAGGCGCACGACCAACGGCCTTACGTGCTCTCCGAGGTACGAGGGTGAAACACCGCCAACTTCCTAGTGCTGAGAATTTCTTTGTCAGAGAACCCCAACACCTAACTTAACCCTCCAAGAACTGAAATCTTTCGCTCATCTTGATCTCGCTCAAAATTTGATCACTGCACTATAAATAATAACAAAAGAGTAGTCAAATTTCCATTATCAGTTGCTTACACAAGTTTTGCCCAATCGCAATTTGAATTCAGCTCATCATATGCATATAATAAATTCAGTAGGGCTAACAAAGAAATAAAATTAATAAATTTAACCTGGTTATATCTCTTAGAAGCTGGCTAGCACCTAAGGGCTACGATGCAACTGAAAATATTTTAAAAATAAAAAATAAAATTGCGCGCACTTACACATGCACTAACACGCACACACCTACTCACACACACCCACACACTCTCTCTCACACACACACACATACACACTTACACACGCAACACGCTCAGTTTTCCACACGTAAATAAGTAATTATAGGCCTATTACACTGCACTTTCCTCAGGGACCCTTACACTTGATTCAGTGTAGTGTAATATCAATTAGGGAGGAAGGGTCTCTAATTTGGTCCTTATTGCTGTGTAATAAGCGACGCTCTAACTAGCAGCCACGCCCACCCTTACCACAGGGCCCTGTGGTAAGTGCAGTGTAATAGGCCTATTAGCTTTTATAGACCTATTACACTGCACTTTTCACAGGGATCCTTACACTTGAATCAGTGTAGTGTAATAAAATTTAGTTAGAAAGGGTCCCTAGTTTGATCCTTAATGCTGTGCAATAAGCGACGCTCTAACTAGCGACCACGCCCAGGACCGCAGGGCCCTATGTAAAGTGCAGTGTAATAGGCCTTTTAGTTATATTTTCACATTTATCACTGGAAGGACCTACCCTCTGCAATACAGGTTATCCTTGCGTAGAGGGTAGGGACCGTTATTTAATCGTGTCACTCTTTTATGAAAATAAATGTTATTCTTATTCTTATTCTTATTCTTATTCTTATTCTTATTCTTATTCTTATTCTTATTCTTATTCTTATTCTTATCTCAACCGTCAGTCATGCCTACAACCTTATGACTCTTTGTACATAGTAGCGTGTCGTCTTACTTCAACATCTAGCTCCACTACAGAGACGCGGCGCGGTGCGGCACGTAGCGGCAAATATTCTTTTCTCAAACATGCATGGAAATATTGTCATTATTTTCGAAAAAAGAACACGCGAAGTATCGAATTTTCGGACAAAGAAAATCAAATCCATTGCAGGAGCGTTTTTTGAATTTGGAACATTACAACTCTCCTGCAATGTTGTATGAAACGGCGTGCTGGGGTTATTAAATACTCTTTGATCGGATCTCTTTTGTCATTCTTGGCATACCATAGTCTCTTTGCTTAGTACAAATTGGTGGCTGTATAGCCATAAATGCGTTTGCCTGTCGGCACAGATGATAAAAAAAAATTGGCGGCAAAGCTGAAAATTCGTCTTGATTTGTTATTTACATACTTAATAAATATAAATTTAATAATAAGTAAAATGAGTTCCAACGGTTCAGAGAGTGAAATGGAGATTGATTGTACTCCACCAGATTTAAGATCAGAAGCCAATTTGGCAATGGAAAACCTGCTTCCAGCGAATCCAAAGAAAAATACATGAAAGTATATGAAAATTTTATGAGTTGGAAAAACGAGAAAAAAGTGATCATTTTCTCCGAAACAGTATTTTTGGCATATTTTAATGAGATTGCTAAAACTAAAAAGCCATCTACATTATGGGCAATTTATTCCATGCTGAAATGTAGAGTTCATGTTAAAAACGGCATTAACTTGAAAAATTATGGGAACTTAACTACTTTTTTTAAACGACAATAGACCGGATTCAAAAGCAAGAAATCGAAAAATTTTCTGGCGAAAACATAAAGCAATTTTTAATTAAAGCCCCAGATGATATATATTTAGCGACAAAGGTAAAAAAGTATATTTTATTTCCCTGCATTCTTTTGAGAAAAGCACTATATATGCCTCGGCGGAAATGGCAATTGCCTGTCTCGTATTAGTGAAGTCCTCGCCTACGGCTCGGCCGTAATACTCGACCTGCAATTGCCTATTTCCCAGCCTTTGCAATAATGTACTATTAAATGAGGTTCATAGACGCGGCAAGGAGATGCAGTGAACTCACACAAAAATTACTCAATAATATTTGCCAATGGGGTATTAGACAAGTAGTCAAATCAGCAACTTTTTTCAAACGTCAAAACGCGTGCGGATTTTGTATGAAATTTTAAGTTGTGACGTCATCAAAGTTCGACGCACTTTTTTTTACTTTATTCGATAGTTTAAAATGGTTATTCAAAATAAAACTAGCAGGGGACGTGGATAAAACGACTTTTGGGAGACCCTTTATTTAATAATCGATAAAAAATAATTTATCTCACTAGTAGTCAAATACCCAATTTTCGCTCCACCACCAGAGTTACATGTCCCAACATTTCTGTATTCTAATTTTCTGGAGACTTTCAAAGTAAAATTCTAATATTAGTACTGCAAAGTGCAGATAAGTTTCGAAACAGCAAACAGCACAGATCATAAATATGCAAAGGCGCGCGTCGCATCGTGCGTCGGTCTTGAATGAAATCCGAAAGCCTTTCCACGCTCCATTCGATTTCACTTCTGCGATTTATATTTTAGTGTATATCGCTGAGATAGAATTTCAATAGGAAGTATGAACAAAGAAATGAAATACTAGAAAATTCTATTACTTGAGAAGGAAAAGGTGACGGACTGACTGATCTAACAAGCACAGCTCAAACCACTGGACGGAACGGGCTGAAATTACGCGGGGACGCAGGTAAATTTTATGACGAAGGCCTCAAAGTGGTTTTTGTATAAAAATCGAACTTAAGCGGGAAAAAGCTAGTCCAAATAATATAACTAATGCACCATCATAACAGGTGCCATTGCACTACCTTACCTTTAAAATCTGTAAATTAAGACGTTCTCTAAATTTCAAACAACCATTGCTATCAAATTACAACAGGCGACATAAAATTACATATTTTTGCCATATTGTCGAAATAATAACGTAACTTTCCTCAAAAAAGTTTTGTTGCTTTCCTCAAGAACCTTAATTTAAGGATCTTGAACTTTCCTAGATATTATCCAAAATATTTTACAGTTGATAAAGCTTGAAGGCAAGAAGTTTGAAGGTAATTTGTCAAAGTCATCCTAGCACTTAACACAGGCATTAGACTTCGTACGTGGCAAGATCTACGTAAATATGAATCAAGACACTACAGGCGCTCGAGGCTAACTGAATGGGAGCGCCGATCTCTTGATACGCTCACGATGATGAATGGACCGACCCATTCGAATGTAAACGGACATTATGAAACGTTTTGCTTACGTTGGGATGATGCGTTATATTTTCTATTGCCACTTTTTCCTTATCGCAATAGTTCTCGTTCTTTTCTTAATCATCAGCTTAATAATAGATTTTTTATGGATAGAAGCAGGCGTTAGGTTAGGTTAATTCCTACTTTGCGGAAGTCCATGATAATGAAAGAACTGGAAGTTAAATTGGCTGTAATCCGCCACAATAGGTAAATCTATGTGGTACAGTGTGTATCAGAGGTTTGACGACCTCCGTGGCGCAGTGTGTAGCGCTGTTGTCTTAACGTGCGGAGGTCCCGGGTTCGACCCCGGCAGGGTCAATTTGGGAATTTATAATTTCTGAATCTTCCCTGGTCTGACCTAGTGGGAGGCTTCGACCGTGGCTAGTTACCACCCTACCGGCAAAGACGTGCCGCCAAGCGATTACGCGTTCCGGTACGATACCGTGTAGAAACCGAATAGGGGTATGGGTTTAATATAACTGCCATGCCCAAAGCAGGTTAGCCCGCTACCATATTAGACTGCATCATCACTTACCATCAGGTCAGATCGCAGTCAAGGGCTAACTTGTAGTGGATAAAAAAAATCTTACGATAGTCATCACACCACACAAATCTTCCAAATTATTCTCAACGCACGTTTCACTCCGACACCGGATCAGCTTCAGGAGATGTTGACTCTACTATGCACGATTGTAAAGTTGTGCTGTCGGATTGAAACGTGCGTTGAGAATATTTTTTTGTCCTCCAACAAACTTTATCCATGCGGACGAAGTCACGGGCATCGTGTAGATAAGTTATAAATAAAACGTTTCAATTATGTATAAATCGTTTCAAGACTATTTTGAAAAAATCTTTTTGTTCGTTTCATATATTTGACCTACATTAATTATTAATGATGATACAGCTTTATTATTAAAATCTAAATTCTCACAGACTAGAATAATAGATTTAAAATTTCTCAAAAAACAAAAATTTTAAGAGAGTTTGCGAGGTAAATAAAGCTCGTGGAGTAATATTTATTCAGCCAAAACTGCGGCCGTCGAAGTAATTAAAAGTTAACCCGCTGCGGGTAATGGCGTTCGTTTTTCGCTCTATGAATTCATAATTCGCCGTTACTTAATTATGATTAGAGGCTGGGATGAGATCAGACAATGTTTTCATACTCTCATACGCGTGAAATAATAACGATGGATGAAATTACCTAACCTAACCTGTTAGGGGTATGGCAGTTATATTAAACCCATACCTCTATTCGGTTTCTGCACGGCATCGTACCGGAACGCGTAATCGCTTGGCGGCACGTCTTTGACGGTAGGGTGGTAACTAGCCGCGGCCGAAGCCTCCCACCAGGCCAGATCTGAATTTTCCCTGAATAAATTTCTGAATTTAGAAAGATTGATACTTTAGTGTGTTTTGCATATTTTGTTCGCTTTCTATGCAAGTATCACATCTAGGTATTTCATCATAATATCTTGATTAAGTTTCAATATCCCTATTAATTAAACCCTGTCGAAGAAAATACTGTGAAATGTGATATCGTAATATTATCCTGAAAAAAAAAGAAAAAGTTTTTCCAACATGGCCGATGGCGTAATTACAGATACCCGGCTTCCTCGTCCACAAAGAGATCGAAGTTATGATAACAAGTTCATTTATTACAAGGTTTTTCTGGGCCTCTGGGTCTACGAGACATTATCCTCTTAGGTACATATTATTTACTAGATGATGCCTGGGACTTCGTCCGTGTGGTGAAGGTTTTTTAAATCCCGCGGAAACTTTTCATTTTCCAGGATTAAACGTATGACCTTCCTCGGGAAACAACCTATCTCTGTATACCTTCATCAAAATGACAGACACACGCAATTTCGCGTTTATTATATTAGTATGGCTTTGAGTATTCCATCATAATCGCATTAAACTTGGTAATAAGCAGTTTCTTATAATCATAAATATTCCTTGCTCAATGCGCTTGCTCAATGATTTGGTTAGTAAAAATCCCGGACTTGACGTTTTCCACACCTCACTGACCCAGCTCACGAAAATAATAAAGTTGTTATTAGAGAATAGGTAGTTTTAATTTCATTTATGTTGTATGTTTTAGTTAGTGTTTGTTTATTTAATTTAAATTTAATTAATGTGTTTTTATTGTTTTTCTATTATTAGCGTTTTTGATTGGGACCTATCTGTAATTTTAGTAATGTATGTAATACCTATTGTAGCCTGATAAGACGTATTGGGAAACTGTAAGGTCCTATCGGCTATGTCGTATCAATAAATAAAAACAAAATAATAATTTCTGTGTGTTATCAACAATCTAAACTTAATTATACTGTAACCGGACGATTCAAGAAGTACCTACATTAAATATATGTATTTTGAAACAATTTCCGACTTAGATTTAATTTTATTTTCTGGACTTACCTACTGCTAGATTGGTCTCACGTTTCACGTGATTTTCTGAGGAATAGTCGTTGAAATAAGACGCCGAACATAGTACTATTACCAATTATGAAACTAGCGGATGCTCGTGACTTCGTTCGCGTGGTATAAGTTTTTTAATTCCCACAGGCGCTCCTTAATTTTCAGGGATAAAAGTAGCCTATGTTACTTTCCTGGTCCTTAACTACCCGTGCAAAATACCCGTTGCTCTGTTGCGCCTTGATTGAAGGACAAACTCTATTTAACCCCTTAGGGGGTAGAATTTTCAAAGATTGTGAAACAAGTAAAGTAAGTAAGTAAATTAACCGGTAGCTCACATACCAAGTTTCATAGCTATAACTTGAGAAATGAAGGACTTTCATACAAAATTCCAACCAATATTTTACCCCTTAGGGGATGAAATTTTCAAAAACTGTGAAACACGTATTTCTTCATTTTCAACCCGTAGCTCATATACCAAGTTTCATGGATATAACTTGAGAAATGACGGGCTTTCATACAAACTTTCACCCCCTTAGGGGCGGAATTTTGAAAAATCTTTCCATAGTGAGCGACTACGTCACAAAAGGAACCTACTGTCAAAATTTCAAGTTATTAACCCCAGCGGCTTAGGCAGTCCATTGATTAGTTAACGATTTTATATATATATAGATAGATAGATAGATAGATAAGATAGAAGATAGATTTTGAATAGTGACGTCATCAAAGTGTAGCGCACTTTTTTTCTATAAGCGATAGTTTAAAATAGTTAGTTATTCAACATAAAACTAACAGTGGACGTGGATATTACGACTTTTGGGAAATCCTTTATTTAATAATCACTAAAAATAATTTATTTGAATAGTTGTCAAATACCCAATTAATGCACTTTTCAGAGACCTCACTTACAATATTTTGAAAGGGTAATAAATATAATAATATATAAGACTAAAATTTTGTATTTAAGAACGATGAGTTAATAGAATATTGACGTTAATACCCTTAGTGACACGTCGCTAGTGACCTTTTAAACTTTGTTACCCTAATGATGATTGATGACAAGATTCCCCCGATTTTCATTCAGAGTCAGATCCAAGGACCCTTAATTTATCGACTTAAGACCACTGAGTCAGTCGAGTGGCTCTCTTGTGAGATTTCCTTGAGAGCCAAGCTAATTTTTTAATCACTTTTAATTGTTATAATGCAAGACATTATTTTAACTTATTTACATAGCTATACGGAAAAATTAACGATATTATATTTTATTAGCTGATGCCCGCGACTGAAATCATTTGCGTGCTTTAAGTTTTTCTGATTCCCGCGGGAACTCCTTAATTTTCCAAAATAAAAAGTAGCCTATGTCACTCTCCAGGTCGTCAACTGTACTTATGCCAAAAATCATGTCGATCCGTTGCTCCGTTGCGGCGTGATTGAAGGACCAACAAATCAATAAACCAACAAACAAACACACTTTCGCATTTATAATATTAAGTATGACTAGCCCGCGACTTCGTCCTCGTGGATTGAGGTTTTTGGGCTCCCGCGGGAACTCTTTAGTTTTTCGGGAAAAGTCTATGTGTCTCCTACACAATCTATCTCGTGCCAAATTACATCCAGATACGTTCAGCCGTTTTGGCGTGATTGAGTAACAAACATCCATCCATCCACCCAAACTTTCGCATTCACATAAGTAAATAGTGTAGTATAGTATATACATATAGTATAGAATATATAGACTAGCAATCATCCGCTGCTGCCGTCGAATAATTTGGTATTATTCCTTGTCTGCTAAAGGGAACTTCTGTGCAACATTTAAACTTTCCAGGTTTGATATTGATTTGTTAGTCAACTGCTTCGTTGGTCTAGTGGTTAGCATGTTCGACTGCGGCCGAAGAGTTCCCGGGATCGAGTTCCATCCATACATCCATCCAAACTTTCGCATTTATAATATTATAAGTAAGTATGGATGTCAAATTCAAGAATTATTTCTTTATCTAGCTAATGCTAAAAGGATGGAGGTTTTTTGGTTCCCGCGGGAACTCCTTAATTTTCCGGGATGAAAAGTAGTCTATGTGCTATTCCAGACTATAATCTATCTCTGTGCCAAATTTCAGCTAGATCCGTTCAGCCGTTGGGGCGTGATTGAGTAACAAACATCCATACATACATACATCCATATATCCATCCAAACTTTCGCATTTATAATATTAGTAAGATGACATGCACAAGGATTTTAACATTAAACACCAAGCACTAATTCCAAGACACGTTGGCAATGGCATTATTTATAACCGACCCCTAAGGGGAGGGGTGTTATTTATCACGAATTTGGGTGAAACTGTCGAAAGTCGACAGGCCTTGTCTATTAAATTAAGAGCCACTTGCCGGCGAAGTGGCCTTCGGGGATCACCGACATTCTGTGCTCTAGCTTTCTAGTTGCTATAGGTAGACTAGGGATGAAAACGGAATATAAACCTTTTATCAAGACGGCGGAAAATGCACATAAGGAAATCTTAGTTGACAATTTGAAGTTAAGCTTTTCTAGGCCTCCCCCACGTAATATCCAAAATTTAGCTTTCTCGGTTCACATGCATTTCAAACCCGTTTTTTCCGACGTAACGACTGGACTATTTGGCGTTCCGAGCGTTGAGTACATCTGTGCAGACGACTAAGCTGAGCTTCGCTGTGGCTAGCCAGGCGTCACCAAAGCCAAAGAGGTGCCTGAGAATTTTTATGACTCATTTTAGTAATATAAAACGTCGAATCAATCTGTATAAAACATCAATCTCAAAACTATTCATTTTACTTCAAAAACACGCTCCAAAAATGTCCAAATGCTCAACTATATCCATGCAAGAAATCACGTCGATCCGTTGCTCTGTTGCGGCGTGATTGAAGGGCAAACCAACAAACCGATAGATAAATACACTTTCACATTTATAATATTGGTATAATTTAATACCAACATAATAACGCATTCCCTACAATAATCAAGATCAAGAAGGCTAGCAAACAGACAGACACTTTCGCATTTTTCATGATAATAATTTACGAGCAGTTATGGATTAATTATCACAATACGATGGAAACTTTTGCAATAATTTCTTGAACGTCACCGACTCGGTTCGCTATAATTAATTGATTTAAATGTTGGAATAAGCAAATAAATGAGGCAAACGATTTTGTAAGTTTAACTTTTGGAAGGAATGTTTTTGTTACTTGAGTAATGATTGCGGTGGTGATGCAGCGCCTTTTCAATTTATCTTTCCTTACCTTTCTTATACTGAGGATCTCTTGTGGGAAGTTAATCTACAAAAACCTCTTTTAAATGATTGTGGCTTGATAATAATACAATGTCACTTATTTTATATTATTAATCATGTTTTAAGCCGTTCATTGAAACCAAGCAATAATAATTTAAAAAAAAATCTTTATAAAGTATTAATATAATTGTTATCATAAAAATTGTTAATTCAACATAGCTATTTTTATACCTTTAGGCGCCCATAAAAACTTTAATCCATAATGAAATGATTTATTTATTTCATGTAGGACAACTTGTGTCACTTATGAAACGTTAAGTCTCTACCATACTTGTGAATAGAACTATTACAGAACTGAATTCCGAGCTAGTGGTAGATTCACTCGACGATTCAAAAGTATTTGAATAAAAAATCTAAAAGTTAGTTGACCTATTGGTGTTTAGCGCTTAAAAGACCAAGTTTGAATTAGTTATTTGCTTCGGGTTTTTTTTGTTAGTATTTAGAATTAGATACAATCTCAATTGTTGGAGTTTTTCGGGATAAAATAAAATGTACCAAGGCAACATAAAATATATAAATGACCATTTTGCTATTTATATAAACAAAGCCTTTATAAATTAGTAATCGTCATAAATAACATTATACTTACATTATCCCGAGAAAAGGAAAATCTTCTTTCCAAGATGGCCGATGGCGCATAATTACAGACGAGTTAGTATGAGATTTTATCTCATTAACGTAAATCGAATTCTAACGTTGAATCACAATGACCTCAGAAATGGACCCCAAAGTCCTTGATTTCAGTCAGAAATTCTAATAAGTTTTAAGCATATCTAAATGGTGTAAGTTGTGAGATGGAAAAATCAGCTGTGGTAAATGCAGCCCTCTTCTCTGACCAAATCGTAATTATCAATTGATAGAAATATCCGTAGGTACTTGTTGTAGCTAAAATCTACAGTTAATTCTTTTTTTAGTTCAAACTGTACACTGTTTTATAATTTTAATACTAAAATGTTATTTCCTCTAACTGACCTGTGACGACTTGCAAGCAGGCTTAAAGTGATTTGAAGTCGATGCTCGTACTCTATCAAACTCTACTCTACTCTACTCTACCACTTTCGGCACACCTGTCCGCATTGCTCTGCACCATGCCACGGACAGACCAAGATGGCGTAACAACATGAAAGAAAAGATACTCCGTGATAAGTATCACGACCCTCAGCAATGAGGATTACGACGCATGGAGGAGAGGACTCTATCAAAGTTGGTGAGATCTAAATTCTGACACTAACCCTCAAGTTTGCCCTCCCTCATTTACAAAGAGATCGCAGTTATGATAGTAGTTCAGTTATTTTTTCTTTTCTTTGTCTTGGGAAGAAAATATTTTTGGACGACGGATTATCGGTTTTCTTGATTGTATAAATGAAGTTTCTGGTTGGACTGATAAGAAATTGATCGTTTCTAAATTGGTTCAAAGATTACACCGTTGAGAAGCCTCGGTGGTGGTCTAAAGTTGGAAAACTAAACGCTGTTTGTCATTTGATATAATAGTTTCCAGCAATACTTATATCGTCGTCGTTCGTCGTTGTCAACCGATGGACGTCCACTGCTGGACATAGGTCTCTTGTAGGGTCCTCCACAAGCCACGGTCTTGCGCCGCCTGGATCCAGCGACTCCCTGCGACTCTTTTGATATCGTCCGCCCACCGTGTGGGGGGTCTGCCGACGCTACGCTTTCCAGTGCGGGGTCGCCATTCCAGCACTTTGAGACCCCAACGCCCATCGGTTCTCCGAACTATGTGCCCCGCCCATTGCCACTTCAGCTTCGCAACTCTTCGGGCTATATCGGTGACTCTGGTTCTCCTACGGATTTCTTCATTTCTGATTTGATCACGTAGGGACACTCCCAGCATAGCCCTCTCCATCGCCCGCTGAGTGACCCTGAGCCTTCTTATCAGGCCCATAGTCAGCGACCATGTCTCGGATCCGTAAGTCATCACTGGCAGCACGCACTGTTCGAAGACTTTGGTCTTCAGACACTGAGGGATTTTGGACGAGAAGACATCTCGAAGCTTCCCGAACGCAGCCCATCCGAGTTGGATTCGGCGGTTGACCTCCTTCTCGAAATTGGACCTACCCAGCTGTACTGTGTGTCCCAGGTATACGTACTCGTCTACAATTTCGAGTGCAGAGCTCTCAACGATCACTGGGTGGAGCGGAACATGAGCGTTAGACATAACTTTCGTCTTACTCATATTCATTTTTAGGCCCACCTGTTGAGAAACTCTGCTGAGGTCATTGAGCATTGCATTGAGGTCCTCCAGAGTCTCTGCCATGATGACTATGTCATCGGCAAATCGAAGGTGAGTGATGTACTCGCCATTTATATTGATGCCAAGTCCGTTCCAATCCAGAAGCTTAAAGACGTCTTCCAATGCAGCGGTAAATAGCTTCAGGGAGATAACATCCCCCTGTCGCACTCCCCGCTGCAGTCGGATCGGCCTCGTAGTCTGGTCCTGTATACGAACTGACATGGTGGCGCTTTCATACAAACACTTCAGCACTTGGACATACCGATAATCAATCCGGCATCTCTGCAAAGACCTCAATACCGCCCAAGTTTCCACCGAATCAAAGGCTTTCTCATAGTCCACAAACGCTAAGCAAAGTGGCCGGTTATACTCTTCAGTCTTCTGTATAATCTGCCGCAGCGTATGGATATGGTCTATGGTGCTGAAGCCTTTTCGGAATCCGGCTTGCTCGGGAGGCTGGAAGTCGTCAAACCTACGAGCGAGACGATTCGTTATGACTCTTGAAAACAACTTATAGACATGACTCAACAGTGAGATGGGTCTATAATTCTTCAATAGGGTATTATCACCCTTTTTGAAGAACAGAACCACCATGCTCCTGTGCCATGCCTCAGGCGTTGTGCCTTGATGAATGACGGAATTGAACAATCGCTGAAAGACTTTAAGTAAAGGTTTTCCACCTGCTTTCAGGAGTTCTGCCGTGATTCCGTCCTCACCTGGTGCCTTGTTGTTCTTAAGCTGTTTAAGAGCCATACTAATCTCGTAAAGGCTGACGTCCGGGATATCTTCGGTATAGTGTCGGGTCAGTTTGGCTCTGGGATCTCTCGCCAAATCTTCAACAGGCTTTTGTGTTGAGGTGTATAACTGTGCATAGAACTTCTCTACCTCCCCCAAGATCTCAGGTTTTGAAGAAATGAGACTACCATCATCAGTTTTAAGACGCGTCAGCTGGCTCTGTCCGATAGCCAGATCTCTTGCGAACACTTTGGAGCCCTTATTTCGCTCGATAGTATCTTTTATATACTCTGTATTATCATTTCGCAAGTCACGCGTTTGCGCTTTAGAGATCTGTCTATTAATCTGGCGGTAGGCAGACGCATCTGCTGACGATTGCAGTCTCATCTCTTGTCTCTCCTCCATAAGCTTGAGAGTTTGGTTTGAGAACTTTTTGGTTCTATGCGTACGGTGGGTCTTAAAGAACTTAGACCCCACCGTCTGGACAGTTTCCACCAGCCTGTTGTTTAGATCATCCACAGAGTCGCAATCTGCTAGGCAATCGAAACGGTTCTGCAGTTCGAGTTGAAAGGTTTCAGGGTTTTGGACATGAACACAAGAAGGTCGGAGAGTAGACTTCATCAGTCTGACCCGCTCCAGCTTTATGTCGATATTCAATGTGCCTCTTACCATACGGTGATCACTACCGGTTTTCACCCTATTGATCACAGAGACATCATTGAATATTTGCCGCTTGGTCGACATGACGAAGTCAATCTCATTTCTTGTGGAACCATCAGGGCTCAGCCAAGTCCATTTTCTATGTGGCGGCTTCCCGAAGAAGGAGTTCATCATAAAGAGGCCCTCCTTCTCCATGAAGTCGGCCAGCATTTGGCCCCTGTGGTTCCTCCGTCCATATCCAAATTGCCCCACTCTCACCTCTGCACCGCTTCGCTCACCCAACCTTGCGTTAAAGTCCCCCATCACAACATTGTAGTAGGATTTAGAGGCGTGTATGGCTTTTGAGATATCCTCATACAGAACCTCTACCTCCTCGTCGGGTTGTGCCGATGTCGGTGCGTAAACCTGTATGACCTTCAACGAATACCGTTTGGTAATTCTGAGTATAAGGTACGCTACCCTGCTCGACACACTCTCGACTTGAACAATATTGTTAACGAGGGACCTGTGGACGAGGAATCCGACACCACCCTGGGACTGTTGGTCGCCCTCCCGGTAGTAGAACAAGTTGCCGGATTTCAGGATTATCGAGTCCTCCCCCTCTCTTCGGACTTCAGACAATCCGATGATATCCCAGCGCAACTTGCTCACTGCTTTTTCCAGCTCGATGATCTTCTCGTCGGTCCTCAAAGTGCGTGCGTTATATGTTGCCAGGTCTAGTCGTCGGGGTTGGCAGCGGAATCTCTGCCGGAGATTCTTAGCACCCCCTGCCCCGCCGTCACCATTACCGCTGCCAGAGCCAGGAATAGCGGGGCTGCCGGGGACTAGGGGCCTTGGCCTTGTTTTTGTGCCCATACAAGGATAATGCCCATAATGACCGCGCTGGGCAGGCGTGTTGGTCATCGCAGGGCAAGACTATTCGCACCGGTGTCGCTGCTGCCCGACATCGGCCTGTGTCATTTAGACAGTCCAGCCAGTTTTGGAAATGGTTATACCGCCATTTGTCGGTCGCCAGAGCCTCGTTTGTAGACCAGCAGGGGGCACCACGGGCAGGTGAGGTTGGCTGTTGGAGTGCTAGGTGGAAGCGCACTCCCTTACCCCCCAATACTTATATAGTTTATAGCAATTCTGGTAATAGATAGAGTTTTTCTAGCTGATGCCCGAGACTTCACCCGCTTGGATTGCGGTTTGGGTTCCCACGGGATCTCTATAATTATCCGGGATAAAAAGTAGTATATATGCTACTCCAGTCTGTAATCCAGGGACTGAAAAACAGATTCATAAAGGTTACAGAAATATTATATAAGTGATAAGTCCAACCTGTTTGGGGGTATCAAGGTAGTTATATTAAACCCTTACCCCTAATCGGTTTCTACACGGCGCGAGCGTCGTACCGTTAAGTACTTAAAAAAGACTTGGTGAAACGTTTTTGCTGGTAAGGTGGTAGAAAAATAGCCACGGCCACGGGGTAAAGATGCAGTCAGAATTGAAATTATAATATTCAAACTGTTCTGCTGTAACCTAGACTACGTCTAATTTTGGTTAATTTATAGACTAGCGCTCGGCTGCAATCAGACTTACAGGAAGTACCTAGTAATGCAGCTAAGGTGGAGCGTGCTTGCCTAGAAGATGCCTATTCACTCTTGATTTGAAGATACCAATATTACAAGCGGATGGAAAAATGGAAGCCGGAAGGGCGTTATAACCCTAGAAATCAATCAATCAAATAAATTTAATTAAAAAAATAATTGACAATGGTTCTTCTTAATTGATAATATTTATATATTGGTTGAAGCTAAAAAAAAGCAAATTACATTCTGAAACCAAATCCTCCAACTCAAAGTGTCCCTATCCCTTTTGTGTATCGTGATTATATTTAGAGGTCGCTTTGAAGGGCACAATTTTTCTGTCGCCTTTTTGAAGTATCTGCGGGCCTTCTATGCCCTAGGGACCTATGTGGGCCCTTCATCGCTTATACTCTTATACTCAAAGTATATAATCTCTTCCCAACCCAAACAAGAAGCCGTAGGTATGTATAAACTAGTGCTACAGGAGGAATACTACCATCGTGTAGAGCCGTATTGCTTTAATATTGTTGACGTTCGTGTTTTATAATTAAAATCCTTATTTTAGGGACGTTGTCACGTCGTGATTTCATATCACTTTTATAATATTTCGTTTTGAATGTATGTTAGTGACATCTAGCATCGAGGTGCGGAACTACGCGTGGATCGATGCGCAGGAGTTCTAAATAGATGGCGCTTTGTTTGTAAAACTAATAATAATTTGGTCTTCAAATAATTCTGTTAATTTCTAATAATCTCATTATTAAAAGTTGTACTTCTTTTATAATTTCGAGTCTTTAATTATTGGACATCATGTAGTCTATGCATGAGCATTCAGAACGAGTTCATACTCGCTGTGTCTATGGCAAGTCCGATTTTGACAGATCTTGAGTTCTTCCGGTGACACAAGCAGGACACGACGATGTGAGTCGTTTTGGAAAACTCGGATTCCAGTTTTCTTCCATCTTCCTACCTCCATCGGCTTCGCCGGGAAAATTAACAATTTATTTCATGTCTTAGAGTAATATCTACCTATCCTCTTTTCTATCAATTATGGTAAGTACTGTTCGGCAAGACGCATATTGCATTTTTTGGCGGTCCCAGCTAGAAGAAAAATTCATTATTTGTCTTGTTACAGTTCCTTTGGCTTAAAATGAAGAGGCTTTGGGATGGGAGGACATTTTCTTAAACAAATAATTTGTATGATGTCCGATTGGTAAATTTCCTTAGATTGGAAAATGTGGCCCACGTGGATACCTACCTTCACGTACCTTTTTGCTAAACTTGGTTTTCTTTTGTTTCAGGGTTTTTATTTTATTTTTATGCTATTTTGATTTTCATACATTATTAGATGATTTATGATATTATTATATCATTTATTATTATTGTCGTTATACTCGTTGTTCCTTTATGAGCATTATGGAAATTTAACTTTGAATAAATTGGGATTGAACACACGGTTACTGGATTGATGGCGATGGACTTGAGCATAGAAGGACAGGACGGTTTGCTCGGAGTGGATACTAGTGCTGCAAGGTGATGACCAGATCAAGGATATACAGTCCGTCACTTCAAGTAAGCCAAACATTTTCTATGTGAAGCAGTATAGTGAAGTGTTCCCTAGTGAGTCCAGTAGTTTTGAACCCAGACTCTGCTGCTGTGCTAATAATAAAATTAGAATCAGAAACTTTTGAATTTATAAATATCCTGCCTATGGCAAGCATATGAATGTATATGTATATTTTGATCTACCTACCTGAAACGTTTAGGAATAACCTAAATATAAGACTATCTATAGACCTTAGATTAACTAGATTCTAAGCGACCCCTAATGTTAGTAATTTGAGGCCTACCATCGCATGGACTTATTGGAAATTAAATTTTGCCTAAACAACTGCAAATTTTCATTTTGTACCATCTCCATATTACTAGGGAGGTCGTTGGAAGCAATCTTAGTTCTATACTAGGTAGATAGATATTTCTCTTCTGTAAATTTGTAAAGTGGGTGATTGCTTCTGTACCGGGTAATTTGCATTCTGACCAATCGCCCGCCTTACAACGTCAAGTTATGTGACACAAAACTGTCATTTTTAAATAATACTGCTATAAGGTAGTAGCCTCCCAGATTTAGGCGTCCTACTGGCTATCACCGCGAACAAATTTATAGTCTGTCCGCGTTTATAACCTTTTTTTATTTGGGACTTTTGTCCGACACGGACACGCCAGCCCCATCGTATCTTCAATTATTATTTTTAAAAAACCGGCCAAGTGCGAATCGGACTCGCGCACCGAGGGTTCCGTACAAACTTGTAGTAAGTTTAAAATTATTAAAAATATTTTTATTACGTGATATAACTAATATTTTATGCTTTTTGAAATTTTTCCTTTATCTGTGCTGTAAGACGTTGCTTTGTACCAAATTTCAAGATTCTGAGTTCACGGGAAGTGCCCTGTAGGTTTTGATTCCCTTGCGAGTGTCAAAATTTGCAGCATAAATGGCTGTATCTTTTGATTGCATTGGATTAGAAGTTTGATTTTTTCACAGCTCCGAGGGACAGTAGACTTGAGTATTTGATATGAATTTCAGCTTGATACCTCCGTACGTTCCTGAGAAAAGGAGTCTTGACCGACAGACGGACGGACAACAAAGTGATCCTATAAGGGTTCCGTTTTTTTATGTTTGAGGTACGGAATCCTAAAAAAATACATAATCAAACTATCATTATTAAACAATTGATCAGATATTACTCTCTATGCGTTTGTAATCTATAATGGCATAGAAACACAGGTACCTGAGTGTTAAACTGCAGCTGCGTCATTTTTTTTATCCACTACAAGTTAGCCCTTGACTGCGATCTCACCTCATGGTAAGTGATGATGCAGTCTAAGATGGTAGCGGGCTAACCTGTTAGGAGCATTGCGGTTATATTAAACCCATAACCCTATTCGGTTTCTACACGGCGTCGTACCGGAACGCTAAATCGCTTGGCGGCATGTCTTTGCCGTAGCTAGTTTTGGCCGGAGCTAGTTACCACCCTACCGGCAACGATGTAACTCCAAGAAATTTAGCCAAGACCCAGTTCCGGTACGATACCATAAACAAATCGAGTTTAATAATATAACCCTGTACAAATCGATTAAAGGTATGGGTTTAATATACCTTCCGTTGTGTCCGCTACCATCTTAGACTGCTTCATCGCTTACCACCAGTTACTATCCCCCGATTGTGTAAGAAAATCAATATCGTAAGTTTGTCAAAAGTATAATTCGACCTAGTTATAGGAGTTCATAGATGCCTGCTATCACAAAGCATGTAAGAACTCTAAAAACATGTTCGAGTAATACGTTTTATGCTGTCAATTGATTAAGGTTTGCTTAGACAATTGGGCCTCTGTAGCGTATCTGAATCGCTTTGCCGCCGTGATCTATGGAGAGCGTTGCTCCGCCGAATTAAAACTTGTCGAGCAAACCGCAAACTGTTCCGCCGTATTTAATTTCACCACAGTACGGGGGGTGTCTTAAACAATTTAACTAATAATTAGGGACTTCCAAGGTCCCCGGGGTCCGCCTTTACTGAGGCAAAACTTCTTCAAATTCTCTGATCCCGTTACTGCAACACATTTTTGTTAAGGATGCGATATATCCTGATCATTCTTCTCACTCGCAAATTCTAACATTTTCAATGATTGTGAAGAAGTCAGTATACCTTGGCAATAAAATTGCATTAATTTTAGACATATTTTTATCGTAATATACCTAGTTTAGGATGGAGAAAAATGGCTATGAAAAATTCAAATATGTTCGCCATTTTTTTCTGTCAAATTCTACTGATAAAACAATAGAAATATGTCAGGACGCTTTTGTCAAAAGTGTACTGAGTCTCTCATAAACATTGAAAATGTTAGAATGTGCGAGAGAGAAGAATGATCAGGATAATATATCGTCGAACTAAATAGCCAAGCGAACAAAAATAAGACACGGCTGAGTGTCATAGAAAACTCACGAATATTCTCAAAATTTTAGAAAAAAATATTAACCTTGAAATCGAATTATTTTAATGGTGGTTTTATTACAAGGCCTGTATTAAACCATGATACAACATTTGTCATCTTCAGCGCAGTCAGTGACCCGGTGTAATAAGAGGTCCGGGTTGCAAAACCGTTCTTGCGGTATACAGCTTCCTCCACGTTTTTGGCACCTGGTCTCTTTTATCGAAACTGCAAAAGAAAAAGTAGATAGATGATTTATTTGTTCACGAAAACAATTCACAACTTGTGCTCAGAGAAGTAAGTCAAATAAGCTCGCTCAGCATAAAGCCGCAGCGAGCTGCAGAGCTGGTTTTCAGGAGGAGCCTTAAAGTGTTCATAGTGTTTCCGACCTTATAACTAAAACAAATTAATTATTTATTTAATATAATGGTTAATCTATTACTTTTTATTTTTATTTACATAATGAAATAAAATAAAAAAATAGGCTTTAATATCTACAAATAAGCCATCTGCGACGGAGATATTATAGTACAGGTGCACTCTCTGTTCCTTTACTCTCATAGCCCGATTGGACACGACACGATCGGAGAGAGATCAGGCGTAGGACCGATGACTTAACGTGCTCTCCGAGGCACGGCAGCGAATCACCACCAATTTCTTAACTACGGGTTAGTACTGAGAGTTTGTTGTCCAGAAAATCCAATACTTGTTATGGTCCGACCCGGGACTCGAAACCTGGGACCTCGTCGGTTGCAGTCGAACTATGCTAAACACTAACAAGAAAATGGAAGACACGGCTCCTCCAGGCTATTGAGTCAATAATATAACTCACTAGCGAATGCCCGCGACTTCGTCTGCGTGGTTTGACGTTTTTTGGTTCCCGCGAGAACTCTTTAATTTTCCGGGATGAAAAGTATCTCTATGTGCTATTCCAGACTATAATCTGTCTCTGTGCCAAATTTTAGCCAGATCCGTTCAGCCGTTGGGGCGTGATTGAGTAACAAATATCCATACATCCATACATCCAGACATCTATCCAAAGTTTCGCATCAACCAAACCGCAAGCACGTACGCACATCGAACCAAAAAACCTATATCCACGCAGACGAAGTCGCGGGCATTAGCTAGTTTATAATATTAGTAAGAAGTAAGATAAGTAATTTACCTCCATAGCAACACTCAATGCCCTGTTGTTGCTGTGTGGGGCACAGTCCCTGCTTCGGTGCGAGTTGCCCCTGAGGACAGTCCGCTGCTATGGTGCAACTGCCCCCTTCCTGTAAGCACGGTTCTTCCAGTACTATTGAGTCGATCACTTTCACTGGAATAGGAAATTGCGTGCTTTAAAGTATACCTACTGAAATTCTCATTTCTAGTTTTGGCAGGAAATATTGCAGGAATGCTCCAGTCCCCCTTTCCAAGTTACATACGTTTCGTGTCTATTCTCTTTCTATAATCGTTATCGGAGATAAAAAAATAGTAAAATGTCTATCGTTTTTAATCGCTTTCGCATTAAAACAGAATATATAAACGTATGTAACTTGGCTAGGCGGGCTGGTCGCCAAAGACGCTAGTAAAAGGGGGGAACAGAACTAAGTTACTCAGGCTCTATCTAGATCACTTATCATTTTGGGCATATTTTAGGTATATAGATTTATATCGTCTAAGTCGGCGTTTGTGATTTTTAATATTATTTTATTTTAATTATATACAACCTATTAGAACAAAACTCATTCACGGTGTCAGAATTCTAGCGACATCTAGTGAGTGTTCGAGGAAGTTACTTTTTGCTAGTTTATGTCATGTTGACAGGTTGATTATTAATTAATATTCGCCTGTTGCTATCGTTCAGCTTTATTGAAATTGTTTTTCTATGATTTTATAAATATCCAGGATTAAGTATTATTAAAGTTAGTCATTAATAATATTTTATTATCATAATGAATTCGTAAACTGTATTAGAATTTGGCGCCAACAAGTTACAACAGATTGTCTTTTGTTTTCTTTATGGCATTGTGATGGTAATCGTGTGGCTCGAAGAAGTGTAAAATATAGAAAATGTTATTATTATTGGTATTGGTATTGCTGGGTTTTACTTAAAGTTCTCATTATACTGAAGCTGTGGCTACAATACACAGAAGCTTTTCGCGTGATGACTGATGACGGCCAAACTTCGATTCGAAGAAGTAGGTATTATTATATTGATGATAATAATACTAAAGTTCACGAATGACTGAGCCGCTAATGGAGATTTTTCAGAGCATCCATATACTCATTATATAAATGAAAAGCGTGTCTGTCTCTCTGTTATCTTTTCATATTATATTGTATATCTGTCACCGTAAGATTGTAAAATCCGTTAGATTAAAATCTAACTCGCGAAATTGTAAACTGTCGAAAGATTGTGAACTGTTCAATGTTCTGAGTGTCAATTTTTGAAATATTCATTGTATTTACCTTTTCTTGTCGGTTTCTCGTAGGTTAGGTTAGGGTTCGACATAAATAATCAGGTAGTGCCCGGGCACTTAGGTTCTATCGGGTTAATATACCAAACAGGTTACAATCTACCGAAAAATAATGCGTTAAATTGTAATCTTTCGACAGATTGCAATTTCGCGAGTTAGATTACAATTGAACGGTTTTTACAATCTTACGGTGACATATCCATTAGACAGTTTGCATCCCGGGGACGGGTATAGTCTAACAATAGGTCTCACTCGGATTTAGTCGCTGGCATCATCTGGTAATAATTAATACATAAACGTCCCCTTCTGTACTCCCCTATTATACTCCCCTAAGTAGAATAGAATATAATGTTTTATTTGCTGATACAACACATAGTAAACATAAAATACAAAAAGTACTTAAAATGTAACATAACTTAATTATTCATCGTCTAGAATGTGTCGTGCCAACAAAAGGGTCCTATCTCAGCTTGATGTTGCGGGTGCAAAATGTAACCACAACGCCACGTACCTATTCAAGTAAGTTCTAGGTAAGGTAGGTAGGTAAGTTAGTAGGTTAGTGCTTCTTAATACCTAAAGCTATTTCTGTTGTTCATGTTAATAAATGAGCCAGGAGAGCTTCTGGTCTTTCTTCTTCAAGTATCCTCTAGAAATTTGCAAGAGTATACCTATTGTTAGGGGCCAGTAGTGGACTATAGTAAAAAATAAAATCAAATAACAAACCGAAAAACTTTATTCTACTAAACGATTTTACACACATAAAATAATCAAAAAGGAACACACTTTAATCTTAACACAATTATGACTCATTAACAGTATCACAATAACGTAGTTTACAGCTCGTGAGTGTGTTAATTCTCCTATCAATATAGGTATATTACAAAGATCACTGCTATGATGCGATTCAATGTAATTTCCATTTTCTCTCGAAGTCCCGAACAATCTATGTACTCGTATAGTATACAGTTATAAAAGCATTTTGGTCATAAAAATTGACAACTTAGCAGCTTAGCCCGTCCACTTATAATTTATGTCGCTATTGAAATGATAGTTAAATTAGAATTTAATGCCATTTAAATTAGAATGGCAATAAAGATTGAAAATAATTGATCAGCGTAGTTGGAATCTTTAAACTGTTCTAATCATACTAATACTAATATTATAAATGTGAAAGTGTGTTTGTTTATTTGTTCGACGTTTGATCGACGTGATAGTTCACGTCGTACGGGTATAGTTGAAGACCTGGAGAGTGACATAGGCTACTTTTGATCCCGGAAAGTTCCCGTGGGGGTCATAAAAACTTAAACCACGTGGGCAAAGTCGAGGGCATCAGTTAGTTACTCATAATTATTCTAAAACACGAAGTTCATCAATATTAAAGCAATACTGCTTTTTTGACGACCTTCGTGGCGCAGTGTTTAGCGCTGTTGTCTTAACGTGTGGAAGTCCCGGGTTCAATCCCCGGCATGGTCAATTTGGGAATTTATAATCTCTGAATTTTCCCTGGTCTGGCCTAGTAGGACGCTTTGGCCGTGGCTAGTTACCACCCTACCGGCAAAGACGTGCGATTTAGCGTTCCGGTACGATGCCGTGTACAAATCGAATAGGGGTATGGGTTTAATATAGCTGCCATGCCCCTAACAGGTCAGCCCGTTCCATCTTAGACTTCATCACTTACCATCAGGTGAGATCGCAGTCAAGGGCTAACTTGTAGTAGATAAAAAAAAGCGATGGGAGTATATCCCTTGTTAGTGAAGTAAGATAAAGAAAATTAGCTTACAATCGTCATCATTCCCACAAACGACTCCAACCAATAGAAGCCCGAGCAAAACGATCTTCATGGTTAAAATATTAAACACGTGCGTCACTCTCCGTACTTGGACACAGAATGAATTGCCTATTAATAGTATGAAATTAGTCAGCCTCTATAAGTAAATAATATTATAAGCTAGCTGACCCGCCCCGGTTTTGCACGTGTACTACCTTACATGACAGCATGTATGTATTTATTACGGTATGGTTAAAATTAAATTAAAAAAAAAATATTTATTTATTGATTAATTGAATTGAATTCGTTGAGGTGCAGGGGTAATCTACCTCTTTAGGTATGCTTGTTTTGTATGGCACATTTTGGAAATAAATGTTTTTTCTTTCTTTCTTTCTATTCAATGTAGGTACACTTTATAAAAAAGAGAGAAGAAGTAAGTAGCCTATGTCATTCCCCGAATTGTAATCTGTTCCTGTACCAAATTTCTGAACAAAAACCTGTAAAAGTGTTGCAAATAAACAAACAAACACATTTTCACATTATAATATTTTACGTAGGAATGGATAAACAAACTTGTCCGATGATACATCTACCACCACCACCACTACAGCCCATTAACGTCCTCCTGCTGGGCACAGGCCTCCACTCTTATAGGAAAGAGGGAATTAGAGCTTAGACCCACCACGCTGCTCCAATGCGAGTTGACGGGCTTTAACGACTATTATCATGTTAGTGATAATAACCGACGGCTTTACGTGCTCTCCGAGGCATGGAAAGTGAAACACCACCAACTTCCTAACTCCGGGCTAGTACTGAGAATTTCTAGTCAAAATAACCCTATACTCAATTATGACCCAACCCGGGACTCGAACGCGGGACCTCGTTGGCCGCAGTCGAAACTGCCAACCACTAGACCAACGAGGCAGTCATGACTCATGACCGATCATATTCACCACGTAACTGCATAATTGTTTTTATCGTTTAATTTACCATAAATAAATTATTTTCTAGGTAAATTAGATTAGGTTATATTTACCTCTCCACTCCATATTTACCTCGTAAGCTGTATTTTGTATTGTATACTAATGCTGCAAACACAGCATTGAATAATTTTATTGTCATAACAGTTACAATCTTACTAATATTATAAATGCGAAAGTTTGGATGGATGTATAGATGTATGGATGTATGGATGTTTGTTACTCAATCACGCCTCTACTGCTAAACGGATCTGGCTGCAATTTGGCACAGAGATAGATTATAGTCTGAAATAGCACATAGGCTTTTTGTCTCGGAAAACTAAAGCGTTCCTGCGGGAACCAAAAAACCTCAAACCATGCAGATGAAGTCACGGGCATTCGCTAGTTATACATATATATTATTGAATTGAGGTGTACGCCCGTACATATTACCACAGAATATATAGGTACCTAATAGTATTAGGTTTTGCCCGTAACTTTGTCCGCGAGGACTACACAAATTTCAAACCCCTAATTACCCCCTTAGAGGTTGATTTTCCAAAAATATTTTATTAGCGGATGTCTCCGTCATAATAGCTATCTGCATACCAAATTTCAGTCCGAAATGTCAAGTGGTTTGAGCTGTGCGTTGATAGATCAGTCTGTCAATTAGTCAGCTTCTCCTTTTTACGTATTAAGATGTTACTTCAATAATAGCTAAAGATAGCATAATCATAATTATAATATTTATTTGCTGATTACAGGTTATTACTTAAGGAGTTCTTACAATAAAGTTATAGTATCGAGCCACAATCATTTGGTGTCCGAAATCAGTCCAGAATCCTGTTGCAAAAATAATTACGTTTTTAGTCCTTCACCTTTTTCATACGATGGCTTGAAATTAAATTATCAGAATTTAAAGTTGCACAGAATGGGTAATTGAAGATGATAAAAATATTATTTCAGTCTATTTATCTTACTCAGGTAACTGTTTACATTAAAATGTTAACTAAATAGAGGAGAGTCGTGGAATTAAACTAGTCGTAAATAAAGAGAGAATAGCAAATGATTTCTCGTTTTACTGTAGGTAAGGCAGGAAATGTAGTAAAGTGGATCCGGAAGCCTACGGCGGCGGTATGGACGTGTATCCGGGAGTAATATGGAATACTTTATAACGTAAATCTAACTATTTACGTATCCTAGGGCTTGAATATGAAACTCACATAAAATTAGTATTCAAATTGTTCAACAGTAGCTATGTAGGCGAAATTAGCTTGGTTTAAATTTTTTACGATTTTTTTCATTTTTTTAAAATAGAATAACAAAAGTAACTTAGGTACCTGCCTATGTTCTTACGGAGTGTCAAAACTATCCTTTGAAGTAAGAAAGTGCGCTGAACTTGGTTATCGTCACAATTCAATATTTCACTAAGGCCGCGTTTAGACGTTTGAAAAAAGTTTCTGATTTGACTAGTTGTCAAATACCCAATCGCTAACTAAAGCTATATAGCTTTTCGACTAAAGGCGCGGGAGTTTGTTAGTACATAATAATTATGTTGAATAGCCACTCTCTCTTTGTGTCGTATTCCTCATTGCTGAGGATCGTTACCGCTTTCCATTCATCACATAATGGCGGGGATTTTCTTGGGATAGTAATGCGTTGGGTTCCCAGATCCCACAGAGTACTCTTAGGTTTCTAACCATTATTTTCAGATTTTGGTGATAATAACCGGGACAGATGGCTTAACGTCCTACACACGGAGGAAACCACAAAAAATTCGGTCACCCATCCAGTTAACGACTTGGTTCCACTGACATGAGTAAGTGAGAGATGTGACTGATATGAGTTGTCGCAACTAGGCCACTCATCCCTCAACAACAAACAACTTCAAAGCAACAAAATAAAATCCCAGAGCTTCGGACGAAGCGTACAGCAATGGAATGAATTCGCCACACAAACTTCGCAACAAATTCTTGGGCAAGTTTTATCTCGAGTGAACTGCAAGATTAAGTTCGCGAGTTCACAACTATTGCTCGGATGAGATAGGCCGGGTGTATTGAAGCTGTGGTGCGGTTCCTCTCAAGTTTATTTTACACAACTTTATGTATTTTCATTTAGGTGATGACTGCAACTTCAGTAATTCTACTCAGTAGTGAATAATACTTAATTTATTTATTCGATGTAGGACATACTTGGTGTTTTTATTTTTTATTAAATCTATATTGAAAAAAATACAATAGAACTAAAAGCTAGCCTAACCTAATTACTATATAAATCATGCCTTCGTGGCATGGTGACAAGAATGCTAGGTGCATTTTCTCGGTGGACAGCCAGGCTGATTCTTTGGACAAAAAATGAGCCAGCCGCTGTGAAGTACCCGGCAAAAAAAAAAGTGTATTTTATGATGCGTCATGTTTACGCCTCTACCACCGGTTCGGAAAGAAATAAGTGCTTAAGTTGGCATTATATGTTGGTTGCATATGAGGCATTATAGACGGTATATGAAGTTGCCATCAATTCTAGCACTAGGATAGGTAGTTATTGGTAGGTACTTAAATGTATTTCTCATTCAGGACGCCCGTGTGCGCCGTGGGCTTCCGGAGCCTAAAATCGGTAGGAAATGTGTAAAATTACCTACTACACACATTATCTAAGAATTGTATACATTTCCTAAATGCGAATAGGTTGATAAGCATTTCATAAAGGTTAAAAAAATAACCACAAAGCCTGTGGCGCCTGCTAACCAAATCTAACTGTAAGGATTTCTGGGTACTATTTTACATATTTCCTAGGGGCAGAAGTCAAACAGTTCGTTCATTAAGTAATTTTTTTCAAAAAATTCAAAATCAAATGTTTTTTATTCAAATAAACTTTACAAGTGCTTTTGAATCGTCAAGTGAATCTACCACTGATTCGGTATAACATTCATGGCAGAGTACAACAACACAATTACTAGTTTTCATACATTTCCGGCTACATAGAACTAGCTAATCCCCGCCACTTCGTCTGCGTGGATCGAGGTTTTTTGGTTCCCGCGGGACTCTACCACCGGTTCGGAAAGTAATTTTACTGAGAAATTCATAGTTTGTTTGTTGGCGATGGTATTATAAATGCAGCCTCAGGTACAAGTCTGGTCAAAATATTTACCCAGCTGGGCCCGAGGCCGCGGATGTAATTAAAACTTAACCCGGCGCGGGAAATCGCTTTTGTGCCCGCTGCTCATAATTCATAGCTCTCCGTTACTGCATTGTGATTAGAGCGGAGATCAGAAACTGCTTTCAGGACCTAACAAACTGCAAAATTATGAACCTTTCGTAGCTAGTTTGATGTATGTTAAGTTCAAAAGTATAATACATAATTCAAATTAAATCAAATGTATCTTTATTAAAATAAACTAATTTGTTTCTCAATCGTCGAGTGAATCAAACCAAATTTTTTTTCAAGTAGTTGTTCCTACTGATAAGAATCTACAGCAAGAAACGCGGTGATTGCTGTTTTGAAAAAAATAATTTACAATTACATCAATGTGTAGATACATAAGTAACCGCAGTCTTAAGCATTGCTGGAGCGACTCAAATCCATGTTCTTTTATCATTTATATTATCTTCAACAGTTTATTAAGCTTTTTTCAGGATCATACTTTGAATATACCGCTTGTTCGGAATCATTGCTAATTAACTACGACTCTACCAGTCTTGAAATACCGTAAACATCGATAAATATGTAGGTACTAGATGGGCCCTTTCATAGAAAATAGTAGGCGTCCGACTTGCAGAGCACGTTCCACAACTGTCATAAGCCTGTCTTTGACCCCGTCGTAGCGTCGTCACGGTTGCTAATTTGTTATTATTAAGTTAACATTTAAAGTCTTATTGGTTTAGCATTGTATGATTTTTATTTTAAAGTAAGTGTTTTCACAATTTTAAATTTCCAAAAAAACGTTATTTTATATTCATATTTAATATTTCTATCTATTACGCAATCATTTAATTTCCGCGGCAAACTGTATGATATTTTTGAAGTGAAAACTTCTTTAGGCGTCTCAAAGTCTTATTGGTTTGGCACTGTATAATTTTTATTTTAAGGTAAGTGTAACAATTACAATTATACATTTCTAAAAAAACGTTATTTAATCTTCATATTTAATATTTCTATCCATTACGCAATCATGTAATTTCCGCGGCATCCGTACGATATTTTTGAAGTCAAAACTTCTTTAGCCGCATTGAACACTTTTTGGTAGGGTGTAAAAATGTGGATTCGCGTGACCGACATGCTCGCGAACAGCGACATGCTCGCCTTGTTACGAAGACAAAAGGTCTTGAATATAAATATACTACATTCGAAATTAAACTTTCGTGTCTCAGTGTTATGGTTTAAATATTTTTATATATAATATTATTTATTGAAAAAAAAATCATTTTCACTTTTATCGGCAGCCAATATGACTTCCAATTTTTTTTTACTAACTGGCCTTACGGCTCCTATGGCTATGACCTATATTATCTATTACCCAGTCATGCGTTTAAAAGCTGTCATTTATGATGGCGCATTAAATGTTGCAAGCAAGTTCCCGTTTTCAGACTAGATGGCGTTACTAAAAATACATAAAATTTTTAGTAACGCCATCTAGATCAAATACATTCTTTTTTTAACAGGGCCCGTCTATGTAAATTGAAATCGTCGACCGTAAAGCGATTTAGCTTTCCGGTACCAAACCGTGTACAAACCGATTAGGGAAATAGATTTAATGTAACTGCCCTAAGGTCCAGGTGAAAACGCAGTCACGGGCTAACTTGTAGTGAAATGAGAATATACAACGGAGAGAGAGAGAAAATAGAGGTAAATAACGTACATACAAATCAATGTTAAATTAAACGTATAGGTAGGTACGTATCTAGGATTAAATCACGCATTTCATTGGATCCTCAAACAATTCATGTCCCGGGCAGGTGGATAGCCGGCTATCCACCTGGGCAGTCTATTTATCACTCGTATATACCAAGAGCGATACCGTTCCCATTAAGTTAAAGCTTCAGATTAGCAACTATTACTTAATATTTGATTCATATTTATGTGCAATACCCGCAGACCGCAGTTTGACCAATTACAGTGAAGGTCCCGAACGTTGAGTAAGATAATTGAAACAGAAAATGTTTGCAACTCATAATTAGTATTTGTTTTATAGAGTGTTAATTTTTTAAACAAGTAGCATCTTGTTTAACGGAAAAATTAAACACACTCGTTAGTGAAGATAGTTTTATCCTAGTTGAAAGGCTATATATGTTATTTAGTTGTTCCACACTGATTACATATGAAAAAAAACTCGATGAAATCGTTGCAAAGGACGTTGTGCTTGTGTAAGAGTGCGCTTCCAATGAAATCGTAATACGAATGAAGATAATAAATAACTCCAGTCGAGCATCTTGGCTGGCTGGAGAGCGAAGCAATGTGTGTCGCTTACGTGTTTCGCTAAGATTTCCACGATTTGTTTTTCTCTTCTTTGCTCTATATAATGAACAGTTAGAAGTTAGTTTTCAGTCAAAATTCTTCTGTATTTTTGTAGTCCAATTGATGTAGATATCATGAGATATTAATAGATCAACTTCTAGGTGTAAACTGAATCTAGAGGTGAAAAAACCTTTTTAAAAAGTTAAATAACATCACTGTTGCTTTCCTAAATTTTTTTCACTGGCAGATGCAGCGGCAAGTCTAAATTTAAGGGCTTATGTACATCTGTATGTTTGTTACACTATGTCATCAAGCATCTAAGGTTACGATCAGTGCAAGCAAGACTTTGACAAATGTTCGCCCATAATTTCAAACATCTCATGCGGTTGGACAAATTTAGCAAGACCTGCGCCCCCCTTCTTGTGTGCAACTAAATTAGACATCAGGGGAGACGTTGGTGGTAAGTGGAGGGGTCAAGTTGGAGTGGTCGTTAAGGGAGCATCGGTTGCGGGTGCTATCAAGCGAGCAAATGTGCTAAGTCAGGGGCTACTTGTCTAAGCTATTACTCTTTGATAAATGGTGGGAATTTACATATTGGAGTCAGTGTGCTGTCTTCCTGTGTACGTTGTACAGGGTTAATTTAACAATATAATATTTCCGCGGGAATATAAGAAACTTGATCTAATCATTTAGTTTTGTAATAAATCTAATTCCATTTTGATGTTGACCATAACATTGCGTTAGCAACATGACGCAACGCGCGTATTAAATTATTGAGGGTAGAGCTTGAATTTAACAAGTAGCTTTCTGTTACTATGCAGAAATTATAATACTATGTAGGTACTTGGTTTTGTATACCCTTAAACGTTTTTAAACAAAAATGTAAGTAGGTAGGAAACTGATTTTATAGAGTCCCTTCCTATTTAACAGCACAACTTTTTAGACAAAATAATAAAACTCTATACTAGAAATTTAGCATTATGGTATTATATTCAAGAGTAAGTAATTAACCTATTTCAAAGCAAAACTAGTAACGGAAACGAAATTAAACGAAATACGAAATTTAACACTGTTTATATTATTGAAAAATTCAAAGCATCAGTTCTAAATGAATACAAAATATTTACACAATTTAGATTATATTTTCACACAGAAATTAGTACACATATACCAATAAAGACAACAATTAAATGTAAAGAGTTACAGCAAGAATACTTATCTTTATTTTAGGTGTCTCGTTGACAAAAACTGTCTTATTTCATAAGAACAGTGGGTTTTATAGGTTAAGATTTCCCCCCATATACCCACCTTATTCCAAGTTTGACAACGTAACAGCATTTTGTTTATAACAAACTGTTTAACGGAATTAACAACTAATATATATTTCCAGTGGTAGTGGTGGCATATATTTCCAGACACTAATTAATATACATAACTCTTAATTATTAAAAGCATTTTCAAGTTATTACAACATTTAGTTTAAGCTAGCTGTAGAAAAGTACACCAAAGTCCAATCTAAGAATCAAAAGGAAGTATCAATTGATATACATAAATTCTTATTTACAGTAAATCATTACTCAAAATACAGTTAAGACTAATCATTTATCACAATAATAATTATCAAACAGTTCTCTACATTCTAAACAGAATTATAATTTAATTAAGTAACTATTGTACAATATCTCTTTTAACGCTATGATAGTCGATTGACCTATTTCTAAATTACATTATTTATTTGAAGCTTAACTATCAACACTTTGTGTTGCTAAAGTAGTAATTATTTATTTTAATAATGTCTACACTTTTTCTGAATAAACTTAAATATTTAGTTTCACAAATATAACATATGGATCATTACCAACATATTAAGTGAGAATACAAGTGTTGCCACACTTTAATAACCAATAATGTTTACCTAATACAAAATTCAGTGTTTATCCACTGTAATATTTAATTATTCCTCATGAATCACAAAATAGAGTTCTTTTATTTTCCAATAATCTATCACGCGCGTAGTTGCAAAGGTCGCGTCACGTTTATCAAGTAAGCTTCCACCAGGGCCTTTGCACTTAGAACATTTCTCTGTTGTATGGGGATGTTAGTTCCACAACTCCCTAAAGGATGGCGCTCATGGCGCTTATCTTGTTCTGAAAGTATGTATACTTAAAAGTCTGTGATCAGGGTCTGTGATGGCGTTGAAATAAGTGTTCGTTCAGAAGCTTATGTTTTAGATAAATTAATGATTTTGCCATTTATATAAACACAAAGCTAATAATATATTAAAACTTCAGAATATGAGTTATCTTAGATAATTTATAAAGATTTATCTGTTATAAATTTAGTTTAGTGAAATGAGTTAGAAGTTTAATGAAGCATTTGTGTTTTAATTTCCAAACGTGGACAGCCGCCATTTTAAAGTTTGAAATTCGACATTGACATTGACGTTTTCTGGCATGCCGGATGGACAAAATTGCGTGAAACTGTGGAATAATTGTTATGCTTTATGTATATTTTTTGTAATTGAGAATATAAGAGAAAATAATCAACATGCGTTTCATTTACTAACATCTGAACATCTTTACAGTTTGTGTTTATCGATTAATAATTTATCTTAATTATTACAAGGTCACATAATTCTATAGTTGCAGAATTAGGTGATCTTGTAATAATTAAGATGTACAATACTTTTTGTAATATATAGTACTATATAGCATTGTGTTATGGTTATATTATACATATTTTAGTTGGACAACTTCCCGATAGATGTCGCTGTACATTGAAAGTCGAGTAGCAACTCTAAACCAGTATGTATAATGTACTCTGTGACTTACACCCTTAATGACATTTTGAAGGAAACTGGATCACGAATTGGCACGGGTTACATAATTGGCACGCCGAGTTGTTTTAACGAACACAGTGGGTGGGTCATTAAAACTAATGAGTAAGGGATGCTATAATTAGGTACACAAAGTCAGATCGGAATATAATATTCAATTTGGCAAATTCTATCGAGCGACAAAACCGATCCGATGTTGTTAAAATATCATCCATCCATCATGTCACTCTTTCATGAAAATAAATATTATTCCATTATATTCTATTCATAGGAAAAAAAAATATCTTCATTTGTTTGTGAATGAAATAGAATTTTAATTCGCTATAATCCGCTACAGTAGACAAATCTGTGTGGTACAGTGACTGTCTTTCACCTGCAGCATGCGACACCCACCACCCAGCAATTCGCACAGGCACAACACCACACCACACAAATCCTCCAAATCACTCTCAACGTACGTTTCACTCCGACACCGGAGCATCTTCAGGAGATGTTGACTCGACAATGCACGATTGTGAAGTGACTATCGTATCGCAAGTTCCGGCTTATATACCTTTTTGGCATGGCTCATACTGAAGCCCCGCCCCCTCCCCTATTACTGTATAAATTGCGTAAAGGTGAATTTGATACGTTTATTTGTTCATTTAGCAACTCAAATCCTTTATTATTGTGTTTAATTATTTCTAATTGCTCCCAAACGCACATTCGAAACCCTTTATTACATTTATGCAGGATTTTATAAGAATGGTTATTGCCCACCTCATGTCCACTGTCCAAAAGATGTTTAGCGAAGTGGGACCTTTGTGGTTGATCGTTCCTATAAGCAGACATATGTTCCTTATAGCGCGTCTCAAAATTGCGTCCAGTTTGACCAACATATGTGGCACCACATTCAGGACACTCAAGCTTATAAACACCCGATTTTTGATGATTCTTTAATTTATCTTTTCCATTGCAAATCCTCCGAAGTGTATTATTTGTCCGGAACGCGACATGCACATCATGTGATCTGAGCGTCTTTGCAATGCGCTCAGATATAGGTCCAAAATACGTCAAACTGGCTTTATATTTACTAATTTTATCCGATGTAGCCATGTAAAGATCTTTTCTAATTTGTGCTGACTGCTGTTTTTTAATTATATTATTAACAATATTCTGATTGTATCCATTTGAATACGCAATTTGGTATATAACCTCTAATTCTTTCCTATAGTCCTCTTTTGACAGTGGAATGGACAATAACCTGTGTACATAGCTATGGAATGCTGCGAGTTTATGTTGCCAAGGATGACAAGACGATGCGGGTATAGTTGTGTCAGTAAATGTAGGCTTGCGATAAATTTTGAACTCATGTTTATTATTAACCCGGGATATAGTCAAGTCAAGGAAATTCAAAGATTTGCTCTGTTCTAATTCTGACTTAAACTTAATTTTTGGGTGCAATCTATTAAGTTTTTTAACGAATACATCCAGTTGTCTCACTGTCCCCGTCCAACATATGATTATATCATCTACGTATCTGTAGTAGTAGAAAATTCTGTTCTCATTCACTATGTGTTTATTCTCAAAGTTATCCATGAACATTTCAGCCATTAGAGGGCTTAGAGGAGAACCCATAGCTAGCCCCTCTTTTTGATGGTAAAAATGATCATTAAATTTAAAATAATTCTGCTCCATACAAATTTGCGTTAACTCAATTAATTCTGATATTTCATTAGGGTGTAACCGTTTAATTTCTAAAAATCCCTTTAAAATTTCTAAAGTTTCACCCACTGGTACATTAGTAAATAAACTTTCTACATCCAATGATAACAGCATACATTGGACAGGTAAAATCAGATCTTTTATATTCGTGACCAAGTGGCTGCTATTTTTAAGAGCAAATTTGGGCATAAATGATGTTTTAGATTTAATTATATCATTTAACTCCTTTGCCAGTTCATATGCTGGTGCACCAATATACGAAACCACTGGTCGTATTGGAATATTGTCTTTGTGAATTTTAGGCAAGCCGTACAATGTTGGGGCATAGGTATTCATCAAAATTACCCTTTGTTTTGATGCATTTTTTGGAAATATATATTCAGATTTATTAACAGCTAATCTAACCTTCGCAGCAAATTTTTTAGTTGGATCAGAAGGCAACTGACTAAACTCATCTCCCGAGATCACCTCATTAACTTTATTTAAATAATCATCACGCTTCAGAACTACTACCGCATTACCCTTATCGGCTTTTGTAATAACAAGGTTATTGTCTTTAACAGTATTTTGCAGTGATTTTAACACTCTTGTGTCCAGATTAGAAGTTGGAGAGGTAGTAGCAGTGGTTTTTATTTGGTGTGCAACAATATTTTTAACGATATTATCTTTTTTACTAAGGACAATAGCCAACTCTGCATCAACTGCTAATGTTTCTAACGATTTATTTGTAACATTAAATTTTAAACCATTTTCTAAGAGTTTCGTTTCATCATTTGTAAACACAGTATCAGTGAGATTTTTAATCCGAGGGTGAAAATTATGTGCTAGTCTGTCTGTCATATTGTCTAAGTTATTTACTCTAGTAGAACGAACAAGTAAATCTAATTTCTTTTGCTGATTAAGAAACTTATTGTGGGCCTCTAGGGATGCCAAATCTCTTGCTTTCTGATCCAAAAGATCAAATTCAATATTATGTAATCTAAATGTAAGCTCTGTATAAAGTATTTTAAGATGGAGCTTCAGATTATCTCTGATCTGTTATTACAAAAGCCGATAAGGGTAATGCGGTAGTAGTTCTGAAGCGTGATGATTATTTAAATAAAGTTAATGAGGTGATCTCGGGAGATGAGTTTAGTCAGTTGCCTTCTGATCCAACTAAAAAATTTGCTGCGAAGGTTAGATTAGCTGTTAATAAATCTGAATATATATTTCCAAAAAATGCATCAAAACAAAGGGTAATTTTGATGAATACCTATGCCCCAACATTGTACGGCTTGCCTAAAATTCACAAAGACAATATTCCAATACGACCAGTGGTTTCGTATATTGGTGCACCAGCATATGAACTGGCAAAGGAGTTAAATGATATAATTAAATCTAAAACATCATTTATGCCCAAATTTGCTCTTAAAAATAGCAGCCACTTGGTCACGAATATAAAAGATCTGATTTTACCTGTCCAATGTATGCTGTTATCATTGGATGTAGAAAGTTTATTTACTAATGTACCAGTGGGTGAAACTTTAGAAATTTTAAAGGGATTGCTAGAAATTAAACGGTTACACCCTAATGAAATATCAGAATTAATTGAGTTAACGCAAATTTGTATGGAGCAGAATTATTTTAAATTTAATGATCATTTTTACCATCAAAAAGAGGGGCTAGCTATGGGTTCTCCTCTAAGCCCTCTAATGGCTGAAATGTTCATGGATAACTTTGAGAATAAACACATAGTGAATGAGAACAGTATTTTCTACTACTACAGATACGTAGATGATATAATCATATGCTGGACGGGGACAGTGAGACAACTGGATGTATTCGTTAAAAAACTTAATAGATTGCACCCAAAAATTAAGTTTAAATCAGAATTAGAACAGAGCAAATCTTTGAATTTCCTTGACTTGACTATATCCCGGGTTAATAATAAACATGAGTTCAAAATTTATCGCAAGCCTACATTTACTGACACAACTATACCCGCATCGTCTTGTCATCCTTGGCAACATAAACTCGCAGCATTCCATAGCTATGTACACAGGTTATTGTCCATTCCACTGTCAAAAGAGGACTATAGGAAAGAATTAGAGGTTATATACCAAATCGCACATTCAAATGGATACAATCAGAATATTGTTAATAATATAATTAAAAAACAGCAGTCAGCACAAATTAGAAAAGATCTTTACATGGCTACATCGGATAAAATTAGTAAATATAAAGCCAGTTTGACGTATTTTGGACCTATATCTGAGCGCATTGCAAAGACGCTCAGATCACATGATGTGCATGTCGCGTTCCGGACAAATAATACACTTCGGAGGATTTGCAATGGAAAAGATAAATTAAAGAATCATCAAAAATCGGGTGTTTATAAGCTTGAGTGTCCTGAATGTGGTGCCACATATGTTGGTCAAACTGGACGCAATTTTGAGACGCGCTTTAAGGAACATATGTCTGCTTATAGGAACGATCAACCACAAAGGTCCCACTTCGCTAAACATCTTTTGGACAGTGGACATGAGGTGGGCAATAACCATTCTTATAAAATCCTGCATAAATGTAATAAAGGGTTTCGAATGTGCGTTTGGGAGCAATTAGAAATAATTAAACACAATAATAAAGGATTTGAGTTGCTAAATGAACAAATAAACGTATCAAATTCACCTTTACGCAATTTATACAGTAATAGGGGAGGGGGCGGGGCTTCAGTATGAGCCATGCCAAAAAGGTATATAAGCCGGAACTTGCGATACGATAGTCACTTCACAATCGTGCATTGTCGAGTCAACATCTCCTGAAGATGCTCCGGTGTCGGAGTGAAACGTACGTTGAGAGTGATTTGGAGGATTTGTGTGGTGTGGTGTTGTGCCTGTGCGAATTGCTGGGTGGTGGGTGTCGCATGCTGCAGGTGAAAGACAGTCACTGTACCACACAGATTTATCTACTGTAGCGGATTATAGCGAATTAAAATTCTATTTCATTCACTATCATGGACTTCCGCAAAGTAACGCCTGCTTCTATTCAATACTTCATTTGTTTGTTATTATTTTCAGCTGAAGCGATTAAACGGTTTCGGGGAATAATATTATGTAGGATTTCGCTCGGAGAGGCTAGGATGTGAAAAATTTAACAGCTAAATTCGTTTTGAGACAAGCTTCGGACGAGCTCCTCCTAAATAAATTCGCTGATAAGGCACCTAATAAACGAAGTAATATTTTTAAAACAAAAAGAGACTTTCGGTAATTTTGTGAAAATCGGATTGTATATATTTTTATAATTATAAAACAAACTGTTTCCTTTTATACGCATTTTGTTGTGTTAAAGTTGATGGCATCAATCATTAACATGAAATGAACTGATGATTTTCAAACGGCTAAAAAGATTTTCTCGAATCATTGCTATAAGAACTCTTGATCAGTCACCTCTCTAACAAAAAAAAGTTTATCTGTTTAGAAACTGCGATGTCACAGCCAGATTCACAAAATATACAAAGAAACACTTTAAGTAGACGGTTATATGTTGAGAATATTCACCTTTTGACGACCTCCCTGGTGCAGTGATGACTGCTGTTGTCTTAACGTTGGAGGTCCCGGTATCATTCCTCGGCAGGGTCAATTTAAAAATTTATAATTTCTGAATTCTTTCTGGTCTTGTCTGGTGGGAGGCTTCGGCCGTGGCTAGTTACCACTGGCAAGGAAGTACCGCTAAACGATATGGCGTTCCTGTACAATGCTCCGTAAAAACTGATTAGTGGTACGGCTTTAACTACCATACTTACCTTCAAATAGGTTAACCCGCTTCCATATTAGACTTTATCATCACTTACCATCAGATCAGATTGCAGTCAAGAGCTAACTTGGTTTAAAAAAAACCACACGTTAAACTTATATCACGCCAAGTACCTAGGAGTAAAAAAAGAAATAGACACAAAAATGCAAATCCATTCAGGAGCACATAAAAGAGTTCCTGTGTCCAAATTCCACGTTTCCAACATTAGCGTTTTCTCATAATGTTCCTTCACGTTCCGCGAAGTTGGCTCATTCATCATCTGAATCATTGAGTTGGACCATAGAGTAGCATAGATGACTTGAAAAGGCGCCCATTAAACGAAAATTAAAACAAATAGGTGGGATTAGAAAGAGGTAAACTTAGAATTACATCTAAAATTGGAGTCCAACACCACCAATCCATTGTTTGAGAGCTATTGGATACAGGTGTCAGGTGGCATAAGACAGGACTTTATCCTTACAAGATACCTATTCCAACTGCGGCTAACAACGACGACGAAACTTGAAATGAACGTCACAAGCTCATTATTATCTCGTGTTGCATTGTTGCAACTGAATCTTGAGCGACGATTATTGGACAATCAAAATCTATAATGTAAGTCTATCTACAAGATCTCATTTGCTTATGACTTAAAAACTTACAACAATACTATGGGCATGACTTTTAAAAGATACTGGTGCGTACCGGGCTTTGATCCTGGATAGAAAATCACAGTGAAAGCAATTTTGTGAATGACAAAAAGCACAGCTATTAAACAAAGCCTGGCCGCCAACTCGCATTGGAGCAGCGTGGTGGGGCTAAGCTCTAATTCTCTCTCTTCTATAAGAGTGGAGCTCTGTGTCCAGCTGTGGGACTTTAATGGGCTATAGTGGTAGTGGTTAAACTAAGCCTGCGTGTATTTAACAGGACACTGCTGCTCTAGCGGTGACAACTCTCCGACCTGAATACATCAGGAGTGGATTGCCGCACCCATTACGCTAACCCCGAGACGTCTAGCACCTATTACTTACTGTTTGATTCATATTTATGTTACTGCTGTGTGGGGATTGGACAGAATATACCCACTACTATTACTTACCGAATTGAGTGATGCGAACCTTATATTATAACAAGCTTTCCCTTAATTCAGATCCTTTAACATTATTTATCTTTATTTCTTCTATACTAATAATATTATAAATGCGAAAGTTTGGATGAATAAAAAGTAGCCTATGTGATACTCCAGATAATAATCTATCTCTGTGCCAAATTTCATCCAGATGCGTTCAGCAGATCTGGCGTGATTGAGTTACAAACATCCATCCATAATCCATCCATCCAAACTTTCGCATTTATAATATTAGTATAGATACGCAATCGCCTGCAATCCCGAACAAATCCCATAGGGTTGCCCCAAAGGGCTGGGTTCGTGACAAATTGCGCCCTTTAACGCAACCATTCAATGTTATCGCGTTGGATTTCAAGGAGCGTTTCCTTGTTTCCAAACTCAAATTCATGTTTTTGTATTCAAATAAACTTTACAAGGTGCTTTTGAATCGTCGAGTGAATCTTCCACTGGTTCGGAATACCATTCCTACCGAGAACCAGCAAGTTTGTTGGTTGCTTTGAATTGTGTGGTTTGAAACAATAAATAAATAATATTATTTTATTTGCAGCAACATATTATTACAGATAATAATTTCCCTCATATATTCTCCCTAGAATATGTATATATCTACCTTATACATATAATGGTGTGCAAATTGTTAGGTTTTTTTATGGGTTACTTGCATCATAAAATTAAATTATTATATTATCACATTAGTTACCATAATTAATTAAATATAATTGAATAGCTTTAATTTATTTAATTATTAAAACATCAGAATAAAATCGGTAATAAAACTAACAGGCAACACATATAACACAGTATCAGTCAAAATAATTCAATAAAATCAATACTAATATTCTAGATCCGAAAGTTTAAATTAATGGATGTATGGATGGATGCTTGTTATTTAATCACGTCAGAACGGCTGAACGGATCTGGATGAAATTTAGCACAGATATTATAGTCTGGAATAACACAAGGGCTATTACACTGCACTTACCTCAGAGCTCTGTGGCAAGGGTGGGCGTGGCCAGAGCGTCACTTATGACACAGCAATAAGGACCAAATTAGGGACTCTTACTCCCTCAATCTTATTACACTACACTGATTATATATTAAGGGTCCCTGTGGAAAGTGCAGTGTAATAGGCTTATAAGTACTTTTTATGCCCGGAAAATCAAAGGAACAAACAACCTAAATCCAAGCGGACGAAGTCGCGGGCATCAGCTTGTACCGATGACTAAGATCACTGTTGTCAGCACATATATTTAATCCCAATTTTTCAAGGTTTCTTATGGAGTCTTTAAGTTGTAACCCAAAACCGAAGTACCCTGAAGGGTATGATATCCCCAAAAGGGCTGGGCTAGTGACAAATTGGACCCTTCACGAAGACCATTCAATGTTATCACGTCAGACAAACCTAAAGGGTTCCAAGCATCCCTGACTGATATGATTTCGAGATCGCAATTTCTTCTCGCTTACATTGACTGATATGGTACATTGTGTACAAATTGTATGGTGTAATAAATCTCTGCATTTTATTTTTGTATATATTTTTTGAGAAAGACAAGACTCAACAGCTATTCTTTTTCCTAGCTTAACTATTGAAAATTTATATCTCTATTATTACTTATTTCAAAGTGATACACTTCTTCTTCTACAGTAGTATTGAAAGGTCGAACAGATGGATTTTTCTACATATCGATTACTGGTCGCGGCTGATAAAAACGGAACTGAAATAGAGTTACTAAAATAATCCAGGGATACGCGAATGGAGTTGAATATATATGTCACCGTAAGATTGCAAAAACCGTTAGATTGTAATCTAACTCGCGAAATTATTATATTATATTTATATATTTTTTAAATATAGGCTAGCACTTGGCTGCAATCAGACCTGTTTGCAAGGGGTGATGCAGCCTAAGGTGGAGCGCGCTTACCTAGAAGATGTCTATTCAATCTTGATTTGAAGGAACCTAGGTATATTAAAAGAGGAGGGCAAAACGGTAGCCGGGGAAACGCGGAAAAGGGGCATAGTTAGTTTGAGTTAGTTCCATTATAAATACCAGTAGGTACAATTGGGTATGTGACTTCTAGTGAAATAAATAATTTTTTAGTGATTAAATAAAGGATCTCCCAAAAGTCGTAATATCCACGTCCCTTGATAGTTTTATTTTGAATACCCATTTCAAACTATCGATTAAAGTAAGATAAGTGCGTCGAACTTTGATGACGTCACAACTTAAGTTGTGACGTCATCAAAGCATTTTCGTTCGACGCAATTTCTTACAAAATCCATATTAAGCACGCGCTTTGACGTTTCAAAAAAAAAGTTGCTGATTTGACTAGTTGTCAAATACCCAATTAGCCTATTGTTAAAATCGACTGCCACAAACACAAACATAGCCTGCACATATTTAACGATTCAAATATCATTTGAATTTAGAGCCCAGTGTAATGTAACACAATTGCACGGTTCATTTCATTCCGATACTACCCGCTGATGCGAGCTTCAAATAGTTAAACCCGCAGCGACATTCAGCCACACTAATTTGGCAAGCTCTGTTTGTCAAAAGCAAATCTGTTTTGATTTGTTTGGTTGGAAATTTCAAAATTTATCAATATTTAGGGTTAAGTTATTAATTCGGAACCATTATAGTTTCGTTTAGTCCTTCTGTCCATAGTTCCACCTGGCTGTCTCTTTAAAACGAAATTCACAAATTCAATTAATGTTTTTGTTCAAACAAACTTTTACCTCACTGTGAAGTGAATGTGTACTTAGGTAGAATAAATGCAGTGCCACGTGTTAACAGCAAAAATCTGCCTGAATCTATAGATAGATAAACTCTTTATTGTTACACAAGACAAAAATACATAGAAAAGAAATCAAAACAAAACAAAGTGCGCAAGGGCGGTCTTATCACTAAAAGTGACCTATCTAGATAAATACGGATGACTTCTCTCGCTCATTACAATTTGATATTAATTTATATATCATTCCATATTTCAGCCAAATCGGTTCAGTCATTGTGGCGTAAAGATGTAACAAACATACAAACTTACAAACATCCTAACTTTCACATTTACAATATAAGTAGGATATCACGCTTTTATCTCCATCCACGCATTTCTCCTATAAATTTTGTCAGTCATTTAGTACTAAACTGTACGCAAAGTGTTCACAATGTAGTTAATTCTTAAATGCGCGTTTGCGAGCTGATTGGGGTTTTTATACGACTGCCTGAAAAAAGGAGTATATTGTTTTCAGGTTCATGTATGTATGTTTGTATGTATGTATGTATGTGAGTTTGTATATTCCACCAAAACTTCTATACGCCTGAACTGATTTTGATAAATAAGGTATCGTTAGAATCCCTAGCTTATTCCAGGTGACATAGGATTGCAAAATTTTTAAAAAAATGATGGGGTGTCCATTAAAGACAAAATTTGAAAATAAAAATTCGAAAATAAGATTAACTGTATAATCATCATCTAGAAAATGATGACTAGATTCCAAAAATATGTAACACTATAGTTCAATATCCAGTGATTCACAAAAAAATATCATTTAGATAAAAATGTGAATAAGATTCTATTTAACTAAATTAATTTATATTTTTAACTTTATAGTTCGTTTTTTGGCAGGGCAGTCGTGTTTTTTTTTTTTTTTAATTATAACTTGTTTAATGAGCATGTGAGAGGTCGCCAATAAAACTAATGAGCGGTGATGGACGCGTAGGTACGTACACTCAAAGTAGCTAGGTATATACGTAAAATATCAAAATATCGCTAACCCGTTGTTCAAGGAGAGCGATGAAAGTATCGCGACGCGATGCGACTCCATAAAAAATTACAAACTTTTTTGTTCCTATCGCTTCGCGTCGCATCGTATAACCGCGTTTATCGATCATCTAGAACCAGTGGCGTGCCGTAAGGTCCCAAGAAAGGCAAGCCAGAACCCAAGCACTGCCAATCCTATTTTTACGTCTTCTTTTTACTTTGTTTCATTTGTGTTTATTTAGCATTTCTAAAATAATTTTGGAAAGAGTGTCTGATGTACGACTTTCAGACACATAGTAATATCTGAGAATTGCGCACAACTGCTCTCTATTACTAACATCGGGTGTTTCGTCAATAATAATCGAAACAAATTGAGTCATATTGATCTCGAACATGATGTGAGACTTCATAACATCAGCTACAGAATGAATTATATCATTTTGAATTTTGTTAGACAAATAACTCGGTCCTGATTTGCCGCTTTGTTGATTTTGCACATGTTTTTCTAAAACTAAGTCGTACTTCGACAGTAACGATACAAGTTCTAAAAAATTGCCTTTATTTAATGAGTATTTGGACTCATTGTGACCTCTAAAAGGCAGTTCTTGTTGTGCTAAATGACAAACCATATCAGTTAATCTCTGAAAAACACTACGATTGTGATCTACGCGTGAATTATGATTTGAAATTTCATTTGCCAATTGGTGGGACAAAGATGTTTCTATGCGTTGTTTTCCGAAATTACAAAAAGAAATAACGGAACTCATAATTATTATGTATTTGGGAATTTTGATGCCTTCTAGCACCAGTTAAATTATTTGAATCATCATAGCCGCTAGTATTCCAAACATTATTTTCGTTAGAAAAAAATATGCAACACCAACAATATAATTTATTTGTATGAGAACAACCGACAATCCATTTAGTTTTATACGCGGATCTGTTAAAATGCATTTTTCGATTTTAAAAGTTTGTGAAATACACAAGTCTGGAGTAGGTTTTGGTGAATTTACAAGAAGCTTTTTCTGTTCATAAGTTAAATTTTTTACCTTATTTTCGCAAATCAATGTTTGCACACACTTTAAATGTCACAAGGAACAATATTAATTAAATCTAAACTCATTTTTTACAAAATTTACCAATAATTCACGAATTATATTAATTCACTATGCACTCCCACAGCAAAAAGCAAACACTGAATTTATGAAGGTTTAGTCCGTATCACGAAAGAATTCCCTTATAGGCGGCGCTAGAAGTCTAATTATGCAATTTTTGTATGCACATTATTAGTTCCAAAAATCCCCGTACGATTTCTTAAATTAGGCGGATTATAAATATGAAAATAGTAGTAAAGGCTGAAAGCCAGACATATCGAGCCATACATGTCGCTATACTATTTATACAAATTTATATCGGATTAAATAGACAAAATGTATGACATGAAACAGAAAATTCAAAGCCACAGTCCCTCTCACTCACTCATGACTCAAATAGGCTCCTAAGACGTAATCACAAGCAGTCGCAAGCGGTTATTGAACTGAGATTGCAGGACGCGCGAAATTTAAACACGTAATTTAAACTGATCGATTAATTACTGAGTTATTATTGAGTTTGTCTATTTGGGTGTTTATTTTGGGCAAGGCAAGCCAGGCTTTTTAGCATGTATAGTGATTTCGCCTCTGTCTAGAACAAAGTTAAATGAGCGAGAGACGCAATGCAACGCGTCACGCGATACGACTCGTAGAAAATAACAAACTTACCTTCTTGCATATCCACTCTTGGAATATTTTAAAATTTAGACTCACACGGACCTAGTCTTGAACAACAGCTAGTCAATTTGTTTTTCACTACAAGTAAGCCCTTGACTGCGATCTCACCTGATGGTAAGTGATGACGCAGTCTAAGATGGTAGCGGGCTAACCTGTTAGGATTATGGCAGTTATATTAAAGCCATAGCCCTAGTCGGTTTCTACACGGCATAATACCGGAACGCTTAATCGCTTGGCGGCACATCTTTGTCGGTCAACTAATAGGTTAATATAAAATAAAGTAGGGTAGATAATAAAATTATAGTCATTATAAAGATCTCACTAGCCTCACTTTAACTTGCGTGCTGCTAAATTGATACATTAAAAAAGTTATAGCCAAACTTTGTATCAAACTATCGATACAAAGTTGGTATCGATAGTTTTAATATATGTGATTCCTTAGGGTCAAGTCAGATTGTCCGTGTTTCGACTACATGCTATAAAACAGTGAGCAGCTTTACTAGAGACTCATATAGTGTAAACTGTAAGCGGTTTGTGCACAGATGAAATAATAGTTACACCGTTAGTCTATGGCCCCCCGCAGTTGGTTAAATGCTCGAAGGTCTGCAATGAACTTACTTACATCTTTTGTTGGAGTAAGGATTCTGATTCCAGGGGTCATACTGTTGTTTCATTAATGTTGACTTTCGTTTTTTTTAGAATTATAATCCTTACTAGCTGATGCACACAACTTCATCCGCGTTGATTGAGATTCTTTTTGGTTTCTTCTCTTTAATTTTCTGGGATAAAAAGTAGCCTAATTGGTAATCCAGAGTTCCAGACTATAATCTATGTATGTATCAAAACCGTTCAGCTGTTCTGGCGTGATTGAGTAACTAATATCCTACATCATTCCATCCAAACTTTCGCATTTACAATATTAGTATATAGAAGTATAAATACAGATATCACTGTAATATTTTTTTCCAAACCGGTGATAAGAGTCAAAAGTGAAATAATATAAGAGACACTTGTATGTCCTACATGGAAAAGATGAATTGAGTATTGAATAGTTTAACAAGCCATTTTGCATTCGACTTGCAGTCCAGATCAAGACTGCGTGTGTAGACCCTTACATGGCTCGGAGTAATAAATTGCCGAACTTAAAGTTTTTCGGGGTAGCTATCACGGCATCTGCAATGCTTATTGAAAAACTTTCCGACACTAAAACCACATTTGTATAAGCCCCTTGTGAACGTGAACGTGATGAAACATACACTTATTATCTCTTATTGGTTTTATAGTGAATGACTATTATGATTATTTTTAGAACATAATATCTTTTATATAAAATTCTCGTGTCACAATGTTAGTTACCATACTCCTCCGAAACGGCTTGACCGAATTTTATGAAATTTTGTGTGCATATTCAGTAGGTCTGAGAATCGGCTATTATCTATTTTCCATACCCCTAAAACACCTCACTCCACACGGGGCTAGTAATATTATAGATTTTTTCGAGGTTTTGGTTCCCGTGGGAGCTCTTTAATTTTCCGGGACAAAAGTAGACTATGGGTTATTCCAGACTTAAGTCTGTCTCCGTCCCAAGTTTTTCATCTATACGTTCAGCCGTTCTGGCGTGATTGAGTAACAAACATCCATCCATTCAAACTTTCACACTTATAATACAATACAGATGCTTTATTTTGCTAAATGTTTAAAAAAGGTTACAAAATGTTGATAGTAGGAGATAGTAGTAGATATTAACAAAAAAGAAAGAGTAATCTTAAAATTAAATTTTGTTTGTTTTGCTGTTTTCCTTTTGGCTCCTTGGACCACACATTAGGAAACCTCTATCGTGAATATTTTATAATATTAGTGTAGATGGTAATAAAGTATTATAGTATAGTCAAGCCCTTGACTGTGATCTCACCTGATGGTAAGTCATGATGCATGGTCTAAGATGGTAGCGGTCTAAACTGTTAGTTGAAAATTTCAACTATCGTTCATAGTAGGTATGTTATACGGTTCATGAGTACGCTAACAGATAGACGGACAACGAAGATAATAGGGTCCTGTTGGCTTTGGGGTACGGAATACTAAAAAGTATCACCAAACCTGGCAAAGGAAATACTTCCTTACTAATTACGTAGACGTAAAAAGTTAGTTGACTGAGAAAGCATTTAGCAAGCCACGCATCGCTGAGCACTTTGAAGTCGGCGGAAGGTTCCAGAAGATGGCGCTGAAAAAGCTTTCAACGAAAAATGGCTGGTTTTGACATTCAAATTATAATTTTACTCTCGCACCCGAGTGGGAATTAGTAGAGCGCGCGAATTTAATGTACGCATTTTATTTGGTGGTAATAAAAGAAGATTGTCAAACTATGTCGTGTAAAGCCTATTGCCTCCTTAGTCTATTGTTAAGCAGATGAGATTTTGGGTTCAGGTCCCTGGTTACACAAAATAAATGATCAAACCTCAACTTTGGACAATGCATCGAATCCAAAGCAAAAACAGCTGGCAAGAAACTTGGCATCCTCAACAAAGTCAAGCGGTACTTCACTGTACCAAGCACAAGTTCGATCGTGCATGGAGTACTGCAGCCATTTATGGGATGGCTCTGCCAAGTACCAGCTTGATGCATTGGATTCGGTGGATCGTCGCGCCTGGAGACTTATTGGTAACAAAGCGCTGGTCAGTTCGAAGCTCCAAAGCTTAGAACATCGGCGAAAAGTTGCCTGTCTGTCGGTATTCTACAGGATATATTTCGGAAAATGTGCGTGTTTAAGCGTCGAGTATACGAGCACTTTCAAAAATGACAGAATCCCTCCACATAATCACATTCATAATTAATTATTAATTTAACTTAGATGTGTATATATTATATTTACAAATGTATATTATATTATATATTATATTGTATTTTACATTATTTTTATTTACATTACTACCTTAATATTAAGTATTATATATTTTAGTAAGTATATCACATATTTTTATGTATTCTTTGCTATGTATTTGACTTAAATTCCTTATTCGAGCCATTTACTGAATTGCATAACAAATTATTATACTTCACTTTATTACCTACTACCTAATAATATGTTCCTTCTTACCCCAACTTTTCTCTTTATACTTATTGTACTCACTGTGATTTCAGCCCTGTCCCCACTACCAAACGTTAACTGGAAGAGAATACCTCTAGGTATTAAGTTCGCCTTTGTGCATTGTAATTTTCTTATGTGCAATAAAGAATTTAAAACAAAAACACTGCGCTATACGCAAATATTTATATTCTTATAAAACCACCCCGTATTGTATAAGCGCAGCATAATTGCCATATTTTAAACAACACACACGTCGCGACGCGGTGTCGCGGCGTGTCGCCCGGCGCCCTCGTTTAGAACTGTCACTGATAACAACACAGCTCAGTTGGAAAACATCGCGTGTCGAGTGAACTGAGCGGGACATCTAAATGTTTTAATAAAGCCCTTTTTATTAAGTTTTCTTTTTAAAATTTTTGTTTACTTCCGTCTTATAAGCCGGGTTAGAATCCGTTCTAATATTAAAAATTGTCTGCCAGTCTGTCTGTCTGCCTGCTAAACACGCTGTAAGCTGTTGGAAAACATCGCGTGTCGAGTGAACTGAGCGGAACATCTAAATGTTTTAATAAAGCCCTTTTTATTAAGTTTTCTTTTTAAAATTTTTGTTTACTTCCGTCTTATAAGCCGGGTTAGAATCCGTTCTAATATTAAAAAGTGTCTGCCAGTCTGTCTGTCTGCCTGCTAAACACGCTGTAAGCTGTTGGAAAACATCGCGTGTCGAGTAACTGTGCGGTAAATCTAGACCTCATCAGTTTTTTATTACAATTTTATAAAAACTGTTTGCCTAGGCCATACTCGGGTGGATTTTCCCAAAATCTTTCTTAATTCTTATAGAAAACTTTCTTATAGAAAGACTGTCTGCGTGAATTAAGTTTATTTATTCCCGCGGGAACTTCTTAATTTTCTGGGATAAAAAGTATATAACTTTATAATTTTGGCCACTGAGCCAAATAAGTTAGTGGGACTGTAAAACAACTGTGCTAGCCCTACAGGTTAGTGACCTCAACAAGTCAGAATTTTAAAAAAAATAAAAAACAACTGTCCTGCCAAAAAACTAAATTAATCTTGTTAAATTAGAATATTATTCAAATTTTTATTAAATGATATTTTTTTGCGAATCCCTGGATATTGAATCTACTCATCATTTTCTAGATGATGATTATAGAGTTAATCTTATTTCGAATTTTTTTCAACTTTAGTTTTAATGCGGGACCATGGTCACCCCATCAATTTTTTTTTAAATTTTCCTAACCTCTGTCACCTGGAATAAGCTAGGGATTCTAACGATACCTCATTTATCAAAATCGGTTCAGGCGTATAGAAGTTATGGTGGAATATACAAACTCACATACATACATAAATACATGAACCCTGAAAACAGGGTAACAAAAAGGCTAGCGTCTAAAATAAACGCTGACAGTTTCGTTTGAACAGCTATCGAATGCAATGCTAGCTGCATTGCATTCGACAGTACTACTATCAACAGTCGGAAGCGCTGAGAATGTCGTGTCACCTGCGAATTGAAAACTTCTATTCCGTTTGAGTTCGGAAAATGTATGACTATTCCGTTTGTTTTAATTGGCTGAAGCGAAGGTCTCTGAGTCTACTTGAGTGAATTTGCACTTGTCCGTCCGTCCGTCCGTCCGTCCGTCTGTCAGAGCCTTATAACTTCTGAATTACTGAACCTAATTAGGTACTTCAAATTTAAATATAATATGTAAACTGATAGCCTCCAGCTGAATATGGCTTAAAAAATTATAAAAAGCTTTATTTCAGGGGGGCTTTCATAGAAGCGAATGCGAAGTAAAATATTTTATAGCGTTACATAGGGTTTCGGTATATAATTTGAAAGATAATTAGGAATAGAGTCAAATATTAATTTTTTTAATTTTTCCCCTAAAATTGACGAAATGGGCGGCTTTCAAAGCGGAGATTTTCTAACGTCAAAGTTGACCATAGAACTCTCAATTTTCTGAAAGGTTTAATTAAGGTTGAGCCTGAAATTTGATCAATTATATGAATTATTATATCCTGTAATTGAACAACAAATACTAAAATTAGATAAACATTTTAAGGAAACGAAATTATTTAATTTTTAGTAAACTTCAGTATTTTTAACAGAACTTCACAATAATGTCAAGAGATGGCGCTCTGTAAAAGTTTATTCGTTTGTGCCTACAAATAATAGTTTAATAACATATCGATGTAAATTTGTATCAATATTGTTTTGTACAATATTGATCCGACTTTCGTAAGCGCTTTTATAAGTCTCACTTCTGTGCTTTGATAACACTTTTGTCGTCCAAGCAAGGACACCTTTATCCAACTGAATTAAACAAAACCAATAATCCAGGAACCTTTGTCCAAAAAAAATAAATAAAACCAATAACGCTTTTGTGACACCTTTGTCATCTAAGCGATAATTCAGGGCACCTTTGCCCAACAGAAATAAATAAAATAAATAACGCTTTCCCGACACCTTTGTCCTGAAACATATTTTTAAAAAAAACACAGTCTTCACATGACACCTTTGTCATGTTAAGATAAATTAGGTTAATATATTATAACAGTCCGATTCCTCCTCACTCAGTATGTCCTCATAGTGTCGTGAAAAATGTAGCCATGTCTTGTGTATAATTAAGCTGAACGTTTGAATATTTTATCAGAAATACAGCACGGTATAGGAGAAATAGGTCAGCTACTATTGCTATATTTCAGTTAATAACCAATGACCAGTTAATACTGAGAAAACAAAGATTATTGCGTTTAAAACTTCACAAGAAAAATACCTATAAAAATTCAATACAATAATGTTATAATTAAGGAATTCAACACTATTAAATAGACTTCCACTGCAATTGGAAATACCATATTAATAACCTATGCAATTGATTAGCAAACATATTATGGATATGTGTCGTCTGTACTCAATAGCTTCCAAAAAAAAAAACATACGTGTTATATGTAGGCAGTGGCGAAACCTCTATAAATGTTAAAAAGCCTGGCTTGCCCAAAACAAACACCCAAACATACAAACTCAATATTAACTCAGTAATTAATCGATCCGTTTAAATTACGTGTTTAAATTTCGCGCGTTCTACAATCTGTCATTTCAATTACTGCTAAGCCGACCGGTGTTCAAGGCACCCATGTTCAAGGCACTTCAGATATTTATTTACCCTGTATTGACATTAAGGAAATTTGCATCTTTGTCAAAGAAAACACTACGAATATTTTGAAATTGATGGCCAGGCCCTACAAAGGCTTAGAAATAGGTTATTTGTACCTAGTATAAAGCTAGTTATGTATAAAATAAACGCATTTTGTAGGGCGATTCCAATATAAACTTCAAAAGACTGTCAAAGATATTAGCCTGTCTTAATTTTAACAATTTCATTGTTAATGAATTTATTTTTAATTTTACTAAATGGTAATAATATGTTTTCTTGTGCTTGTATAAACAGCTTATATTTATTGTGTTAAAATAATAGTTTAATATAATGTAATATTGTATAAACTAGATTTCTTTATAATTGAATAAAGCTAGTTATTATCAGGCATAGACTGTTAAAATACGGAATATATAATAAGAATGCATTACAACTGAGTTAATAATATTGTATGCCATTCGATGGCAGATTGTATTATACCATATATACCATTATATAAAGCAAATAAAAGAATAGAATTGAAATGACCAAGCTAGTTACAGAATCCATTGACAAAGATCAAGTTATTACTGTAGATAGATTGCACGCATGAAAATACAAGGTAAAGTTAGCTATTAACTAGAAATGCAAAGGCGGCCTTATTGCTTACATCTCTACCAGGCAACCTTTGGTGAGACGTTCGAATAAGATGCGTAGGGTAGTGTGGCAGAATACAATACACGTTATTATTAATAGGTAAACACATAATATAAAACATAATAGACGTATTGCATATATACATTACATGTAAATAAAATACATAAATATAGATAACAATAATAATATTACACATATACATACACAAATTATACATATATATATATATGTATATATATATATAAATAAAATTAAAAACGCATGGTAACGAATTACGATAGAAGTATAATTTATGTATTATGGCATGACTTGGTTAAGGAAATATTCTTTGAGACTATTTTTAAAAATAGGTAATGATTTGGAGTTTCTAATATTTTTGGGTAGAGATTCCCATAACTGCACAGCATGCACCGTGTACGATTTGCTGTAAAATTTTGTACGATGGCTAGGAGTTTTGAGTTTATTATCCATGGTAGAACGCAGCTGCATATGGCGAACGGCATCGAGAAAGTTGAAACGTTCTTTAAGATAGCTGGGAGTATGAGGAGCATATAGGATCGAGAATAGTAAAGAAAGAACATGAAAATTCCAAGGCAACCTAATTGGAAGCCAATTGAGACGAGCACTATACCCACTAACGGATCAAATTTTCTCAATCCATAGATGAATCGAATACACATGTTTTGTAAGCGCTCAAGCTTGTTATTATAACTCCTCAGTGATATCCGTGTAACTGCTATCGGCATAGTCCATTATAGGTAAAAGGAGTATTTCAGCTAAGGATATCTTAGTTTTGACTGGAAGGAGATCCTTCCAGCGTTTCAGGGAGCCGATAGCAGCAAAGAGACGTCAGCTGACGTGGTTAACTTGCTGTCTCCAGGAGAAGGAGTAATACTGTAGGTATTATTTATGGATATTATGTCAAAGGCCTTTCAAACGGTAACTATACCATGCCGCGATAGTAAAACACGAGTCAGAGATAAATTAATCACTTAATCAGACTATACAATCTGATAATGTAATAATTTATCAGTAATTTTTGGGAATAAAATTAGACCAACATTGTGATTGTACATCATAATAGTGGCATTTGTACTAGATTAAATAGATTCATATGTCCGCTACGACAAATTGTATTCATGGTGCTGCGTTTAATAATAGTGTTCGAGGTCCTAATTTAATAGTAAATTCGATCCTTTTGGTTAGGTTTTATCTCTTAAAAATCAATTAGGTACCCGTAATACAATACGTATAATAGGTATTAGGCGTTTCCCCAAACGCTCCAGATAGGAGGCAGACGTCATAATCACTAGGCAATCACCTTTCATATTAAATTTTAAGGTATAGTTTTATGAAAACAACATTTCATCAACATAACCTCTAATAACTATCATGAAGTTCTTAATATATAAATAGCAGATTTTACGGATTTAGGACTATAGGAATTTAGATGTGACGTAATTCGCCCTGACTGGTGCTCAATGTATTATGGCGGATTGCTGTATTTTGTAGTTTTATTTTATGTATGGCAGATTGCTGTATTTTATAGTTTCATGTTATCAAAATAAATAACAAACTCGTTCAAAATAGAAAAATAAATACTTTTATTTTTATAATCGATGAATCCTATTTAATCAGATAATTTCATTGATTCTTGGTTATTGTCATCATGCCTACTCGTTTACTGTAGTGCAACCGCATATTATATTATTTTTGTCGTTATTTCGTGCGAGTCAGGAGTAATGGACTTTAGTGCTTGGACTAAAAACTTAAGTAAATCAAGACCATCTCTACCCTCATTATTGAGTGTAAGGATGTCAACCTCTGGAATTCCGGATGTCGACCTCGTCGGTAGCACGGCACAGGGGCATGGGTAACCGGTGGCTGCTCTGGCAACGCCTGTCGTCACGCGGCTGGCCGTGCTGGTGATGCCCGGAGCGCCCTCTAAGCGCCGCCTGGAGCTCCCTCTGAGCGCTGCCCGGAGCGCCCGCAAGACACGCAGATCGAAGGGCCCCCGAAGCGCCCGTGAAGTGCGCAGGCGAAGCGCCCGCGTGGCTCGCAGGCTAAAGCACCCTCGAGGCGCTGCTCGGAGCGCCCGCGTGGCTCGCAGGCTAAAGCACCCTCGAGGCGCTGCTCGGAGCGCCCGCGTGGCTCGCAGGCTAAAGCACCCTCGAGGCGCTGCTCGGAGCGCCCGCGTGGCTCGCAGGCTAAAGCACCCTCGAGGCGCTGCTCGGAGCGCCCGCGTGGCTCGCAGGCTAAAGCACCCTCGAGGCGCTGCTCGGAGCGCCCGCGTGGCTCGCAGGCTAAAGCAGCCTCGAGGCGCTGCTCGGAGCGCCCGCGTGGCTCGCAGGCTAAAGCACCCTCGAGGCGCTGCTCGGAGCGCCCGCGTGGCTCGCAGGCTAAAGCACCCTCGAGGCGCTGCTCGGAGCGCCCGCGTGACTCGCAGGCTAAAGCACCCTCGAGGCGCTGCTCGGAGCGAGAAAACGGGCTGTACAGAGCCCGCCTAGGCGCAGCGTACGTCACATGAAACAAAATAAGAAACCATGAACATTTCCGTTCGGTCTTTCTGATTATTGATGGGTCTGGTTACTTAGCAATTTATTTCAAATTACCCACTATTAATATTATTTAAAAAAAATAACAAAACGAATATGCAGAAGGCAGAGGAAAATCAAGGCAACGTGAATCATATTCCACTTCTTAACTGTTGGAGAAAAATCCAGAAGTAGGTATTAATAAAACAATTATAAGATATTTGCACTCTAACCACGAGAGATTTATAAGTTAATTTATACAACTCAGTTAAGCAATACTACAGTATCAAATCATTTGACCAGGCTGCAGTTGCTACTGCAGGCTCGTAAACAAGGTAACGGTCTAAACACCGAAGGTATTCAATAATCGTTTGAGTCTCGGTGGAGACTGCCCTACCGATTTTTTTTTTTTTTCGGATTGACTATGCTGCATAGGCCCTACTGGCCGCTACAGCGTCACCGGGGGGCGGTCGCCAAGAAAAGAGCCCTAGGGCTCGATGACGTCGGGGGAGGCAACGTCTTCCTAAGGGTGCCTCCTATGAGGCTCGGACCACGGCTTAGGATGATGTTGGGACGAATGGGAGGTCGGTTGGACTAGGTTAGTCCACACGCCCCCGAGGCCGTGGGTTAAGACCACGTCCGGGTGACGTAAGATATCGGGGTCCTCGTCTTCTCCGGCGAAGACACTGTGTTTGACATGTGTTGGTGTGTAGCCCTAAGTAGGATGCATTGTCGGTGGTGATTTGGTCGTCGGGGTCGTTAAGGACGTGTTTGGGACGTCTTTTGTCTGGTGGGTCATTTCGGTCGGGGGTGTAAGATGCAGTCTGAACTACAAGAGGGTTGGGATGTCTAACTGCCTTCTCAAAATAATTTTTGGAGAGCTTGTAACTATACATACATCTCAGTTAATAAAAAATATAAAACATATTTATATTTGATAGCATAAATTATAAAATAATAGTAAAAATATATTAAATGAATAATAAAATAAAAATAGTATAATTGACCTAGATGAGGAACGATCTTGCATGTCACCAAAGCGATTTCCGTCAATCGGACCGATCGCCAGGGGACGAAGCGAGTAGACGACGCGACGCAAGAAATAATGCGTAGCTGTAGTAGTGAGCGCGGTGTGGTTGTCTTGGCCGCCAAAGCGCACACTATGTCACTATGTCTATATCTCCTCCTCATGATGGCGCTATTGGGAAGCAATTCATAGAATTTTAATATTTTATTATGTGCAATTAATGAAGCATTTTGAACGCATTACATCGTTGGATGCTGTCTAATGTAGGGAGCCTTGGACTATGAGCCTCGTGAACCTGTCTTGGAGAGTATCCGACGATACTTGATCTACCTATGGTGGATCTATATACATACTTAAAATACCACATACTTACACGTATTATAATCACATATCAACCACTATCGCAGGTTGAGTTGGGCACTGTGGAATATAAGCTACTCGCTTCGGCGATGCCTCAGCACGGCTGGTTCTGCCTTGATGTCTACCTAGTTGGACGTTAAGAAGGGACTGGTTTGTTGTTGTACCAGAGAGCTTGCTTTCTGTGCGCAGTGCACTTCGTGTGCACTACTATGTTCTACAGTATGTCTGATTTTACCTTGCGATCTACTTAAAGACGACTTATGCATACCATATGTCAATTTACGACGTTCGCTACGTTCGAACAATAACCAATCATGGTTGATGGGACACTGTTTATTAATATCACTACCTATCTTACGTTCAAACAATGTTCTACTACCCATGGAGGTTTCCGCGCTGCATTTTATCTAACCATACTATTACTGAAGGTTGTATCACGCCTGTAGACTCTGTTTCGTTGCGGCGGACTATCCTGCAGAGCGCCTGGTGCATCCTTGAAACCTATTACAGGTATATGTGGGAGTACACCACTCTAAAAATGTAATTATCCAGCTATATGCTGACATAGTGGAACGCACCACTATAAAGTATGCCGACATACGTTGCGCTATTTCCGCGGTTGATATCCTAGTGGTTGAAAGGGGGGGGGGGCTGTTGACTTTTGGTATTCTATGAGACTTATTAGTCCATGCATTAATATGCCTCTTGGGATACCAAGGGAGGGAAGAAGCCTACCGTTGGTGGCGGGGCGGAGCCAGCCAACCATCATTTATTTTTTAGAAAAGTAAATGATGCCATTCTTAGCATCTTCCTTATCTTATAAAAGGGAGATGCTACCACTAGGATTAGTTCGTTTCACGGTGACCTTATGGAACAACATTTATGTTGTTAAATAAGATAGAAATCTTAACCCTGGGTTAAAACTTATAGTATAATATAAAATATCTCACTCTTATGGTCAAAGCATAAATGGCTCGAAGTATTTTATGATCCTTTAATGATCCTATATAATAATGACCGGCTCACTTAGTGTATGTGCTAAAGAAGTAAGGTTCTTAGAACGAGCAAAGCGCAGTATACTTGAACTGAAGCATGGCAGTATTGAATCAATACGACACGCGTGTAAAACGCGTGTCATTGTTTAGAGATGAATCAATACTCGAACACGCGGGTAAATCGCGTGTCGTTGTTTAGACATGAATCAATACTCGATCACGCATATTATTATAATTCATATAATCTCGAACTGAATTTATACATTGTAATTAATCAATGCTTGAACGCGTTTATAGATTTTTATAACTCGAACGCGCTTCTAAATAAAACTAAATTTCATCTAAATTGGTATACGATCAAGTCGTTGGGTTGATTGGACTCGAAGCTTCCGAAACTCTAAAAGATCTTGGTTTATTATGGACGCAACAATATATGAGGGTCTTACTGCTAGATGATTCACGTGCCATTCTAAAGAAATATTCAATTTTATTGAAAGAGTAAGGTGTAGATTCTTAGGGACCACGGCAGGTTAGTTACAAGCTGCTTGAAATATTGGGCTATGGTAGGGAGTTCGAGATCTCTATGGAGATCGACGTTGCGTACGAACCACGGGGATCCCGTGGCCATACGCATGAACTTGTTGCCCTACCGATGGTACAACATTCGTATTTATACAAGTTATTCCAATATGGCGTTGGGAACGAACTGACTGAGTGAAATACATCGAAAGAGTTAAATATCAGTACAATCGAACCTTCATCAATAAATAAATTAACAATCTTTTAACTTTTGTAACAATAATTCATTTCAACTTTAAACGCAAAGCTGACATTGTACTGCTCAATTTAAATAATCTCAACAGAAAATTACAAAAATGGCGCCGACCATTCTTGTGATACAAGAATTCAAAGATTTCAAAATTAATGAAATCTTTGAACAATTTAAATACACCAATTAAATCATTGAACAATTAAACACATTAATTAAATCATTGATCAATTAAACACATTAATTAAATCATTGAACAATTAAACACATTAGTTAAATCTTTTAACTATTAAAGACAACTAAGACTCAACAAGAATATCTCAACGGACATAATACGATATTTACACCTTTAAAGACGATACAGGACTTACTCAATACAAATGACGTAATGTTACCGTCTCGCAAGACGTTTGAAGACTCCACTTGCAAAAATACAGCACGCGCTGTATATACACGTTCGTCCGGTGGCGCCACTTGTACCATGGCGACAACACCAGTGTGTTTTTACTCATAAGTTCGGGGCGCAAAACTAAATAATGAAGATCAATAAAGGTCAGTATGCTTAGTATGAGAGTTTACATCTCGACAACGTTGATATAATTCGAGCATCAAAACACGGGTCGAACTAAGATTGACTTTAACGTCGAAGTAACATTAATAAGTCTTGTTTAAAGGCTCAAGTTGGTCTATTCATAGGTCGAGAATTGAGATTACCCCTAAGATTATGATAGGATTCACTAAGTGCCCTTATAGGTACTATTATTACTAGTTGGTGTCGCTAGTACTCTTAATTGTACTAGTGGTACTAACTAGATTCGCTAGTTTCATCACAGTGACCTATCTATAGTAATCGCTCTAAAAAGTTTTAAAAAAATCGGTTCCAGTTTTCGACTGTAAATAAAAAATATTAATGTTTATATTTTAGACTCATATTAACATGAATAAACATGCTCGTTACGAATGTTTGTTAAAGTTAATTTTACTCTAACAATTAGTGTGTTAAAATGCTCGAATTTTGTAAACGTTTGTTTTATTACCTCATGCTAACTAATACAGGAGTTGTTTTTTTATTGTGAGATAGGCTTGCGCTTGACGACAATCATGCTTAGTGCAAAGCAATGATGAGGCCTAGGTTGGAGCGCGCTTGCCTAGAAGATGCCTATTCACTCTTGCCTTGAAGGTACCTAAGTTATACGTGGCAGGAAACACGTGCGCTGGGAGTTAAAAACGTTTCGTGCGGGCAGATTGGACATCAACCACATAAGGATGCCTACGTTGACGGTTTCTCGCTGTTCTGTGGTAGAACGGAGAAGGAGGAACAAGGTTGTGAAGTTCCAGAGTACACTCTCCATGGTAAATCCAATAAAAACACAGGCGACATTGTGTCGGTGTTGTAGACTGAGCAATTTCGCGAGTCTACCAAATTAAGGTTTATCTCGTTCTGACGTTATCGTATTTCGAAGCTCGAATTTTACCGTCGTCGAGATGTAAAATCTCATACTAATATTATATATTCTACCAATTCTATTTCGGTGTTCGGTTATCAGATTCACTGCCTATCTCTTGAGCCCTCAGAGGATTGAGTAATCGGATTCACCGCGGATTTATGCGATTCCGCCGCGGACGCGAAAGCAATAATTTTATCATCATTTGTGGACCAATAAGAAGTATTGAAGTCACGTAACACTAGATAGTCCATACGTAATATTATAAATTCTTACTAATATTATAAATGCGAAAGTTTGGATGGATGTATGGATGTTTGTTACTCAATCACGCCCCAACGGCTGAACGGATCTGGCTGAAATTTGGCATAGAGATAGATTATAGTCTGAAATAGGACTAGTTTATAATACTAGCTAATGCCCGCGACTTCGTCTGCATGGATCGAGGTTTTTTGGGTCCCGCGGGAACTCTTTAATTTTCCGGGATAAAAAGTAGCCTATGTGCTATTCCAGACTATAGTCTATCTCTCTGCCAAATTTCACCTAGATCCGTTAAGTCGTTGGGGCGTGATTGAGTAACAGACATCCATACATCTATCCATACATCCATACATCCATACATCCGTCATCCACACATCCATACATCCATCCAAACTTTCGCATTCATAATATTAGTAAGATTTTAGAACCAGAATGATATACTTCCGCTACTAGGCTCATTTTGTTGATGCTCATATTATGAAAAAAATATTATAAACAAGTTAGTAAATAAGCAATCTCCATATTTACTAAAATCCGTTTAAATTGAGAGAAACCTCCTAAACCGTAATCATTTCAACAAGCAATTTGGCTTCGTTAATATAAATACTTTTTTCATTAACAGAAGAGGTTGTTAACTTGGCAAATGGTAGAGTAAAATTTTTATTACACAACATCATAATATTTTTTTTTAGTTACTTCTTTTTAACTTTTTAAGTATATATTTGTTTTTAGTTTAATTTATTTGATTAGATATGCATGATAACAGTGGCGTGCACAGGGTTCGGAGCCAGGGTAGGCATTAGTAAGGTGCCTATCCTGATACCTATTAATAAGCAGGGAATGGTGAGAAACAAGCAATGAACTTTTATTAGCTGAGGTAAGCTGTGCTTTTATGCCTCTATGACGTGCACGCCACTGCATGATAACATTCGTTTCAACCACATAATTTACGTTTTGTGAAAACAGATACAAAACTCACGAATAGCTGTTGTTGTTTGAAATTAAAATATGTTTATGCCTATTTTTAACAACAGCCCCTCAATTTAGTCCCTTTAATTGTTATTGTAGTTAATTAGCTGTTTTCATGTCATGTTTTTCTGCATCAATCATTATTTAACAGTCTTATTTGTTGTGATTGGGTGCCTTAATGTATGATATTATGATTAAGGTATGATATTATGGTCCTGGGTTCGAGTCCCGGGTCGGGCCATAATTAAGTATTGGGTTTTTCTGACTAGAAATTCTCAGTACTAGTCCCGGAGTTAGGAAGTTGGCGGTGTTTCACCCCCGTGCCTCGGAGAACACGTTAAACCGTCGGTCCCAGTTATTATCACTAGGTACCATGATAATAGTCGCTAAAGCCCGCCAACCCGCATTGTAGCAGCGTGGTGGGTCTAAGCTCCAATCCCTCTCTCTCATGAGAGTGGAGGCCTGTGCCCAGCAGTGGGACGTTAATGGGATGTAGTGGTGGTAGTGGATTATGATAATGTATTCTTGCTGCGACAATGGATTATGGCGTGAATTTTTATCGTAACGCGGTAGCAATGATCTTATGTTAACCTATATCGAAGACTTACATTAAGATTCAAATTACTTATTTAACAGTTGATATAACAACTTCGTCCACGTGGATTGAGTTTCCGGCATAAAAATTTGCATATTCCAGACTATAATATATCTCTGTGTCAAATTTCATCCAGATTCCTCTAGCGATATTTGAGTAACAAACATTTATCCATCCAAACGTTCGCATTTATAATATTAATAATATAGAAAAACAGGCAGACACACTTTTGGGTGAAACAAAATTAAATTTAACTTCACTGTTTTACTTCTCTTTAATCTTCACTGACCTAACGTTACTGGTTAGAGTCATCCTATTCATTTTCCAGCCATTTTATTTAATATTTATTTATTCAATTTAGGTACACTGTACTACACTTATTAACGTCCGAAACTTATAAAACATGATGGTGACAATCAATCAAGGTATCTTAAAACTAAAGCTACGAGGGTGCCAAGAACGCCCTGGTCTGAGAAGAGCCCACAACAAACTCAACCGTTTTTTTTTAAATTATCAACCATCTCACAAACATCGTATATTTAATAGAAGTATCAATTAAATCAATTAGTTACTGGAACAATTAATTCCTATGTTTTTTATCATTAAAATAATCCTTTCCATAGTAATATCATTTTTCAATTAGTTGGCGTTGTATATGTCACCGTAAAATTGCAAAAACCGTTAGATTGTAATCTAACTAGCGAAATTGTAAACTGTCGACAGATTGCAATTTAATGCATTATTTTTCGGTAGATTGTAATCTGTTAGGTATATTAACCCGATAACACCTAAGTACACTACCTGGCTATTCATGTCGAACCCTAATATAACCTACAAGAAATAGAAAAGAAAACGTAAATATTATAATGAATATTTAAAAAATTACACTCAGAATATTGAACGGTTCACAATCTGTCGACAGTTTACAATTTCGCTAGTTAGATTACAATCTAACTGTGCTTGCAATCTTACGGTAACATATATTATATTGTCATAAAAACTTTGAACTCATTTTATTTTACGACTGCCTGAAAAGAGGAGTATATTGTTTTCAGGGTTCATGTATGTACGCCCGAACCGATTTTGATAAATGAGGTATCGTTAGAATCCCTAGCTTATTCCGGTTGACATAGGCTAGTAAAATTAAAAAAAAAATGATGGGGTGGCCATGGTCCCGCATTAAAGACTAAAGTTGAAAAAAAAAATTCGAAAATAAGATCAACCATCTAATCATCATCTAGAAAATGATAAGTAAGATTCCAAAAATATATAACACTATAGTTCAATATCCAGTGATACACAAAAAAAAAATCATTTAATAAAAATGTGATTAAGATTCTAATTTAACAAGATTAATTTAGATTTTTAACTTTTTAGTTCGTTTTTTGGCAGGGCAGCTGTGTTTTTTAATTTTGTTTAATATGATATGTGAGACAAAAGTATGTCTAACGGCAGACTCATTTTAATATCTATTCGCTTGGATACATAATTACAGGAGCATTTGCAAGAGTACTAATTAATGCAACTTAAGCCTTTCATGTCGAGCTCAAAAAGGCTGGAATTGCTTCCCTTTTCCAACTTGGTTTAGCAAAGTTAGTACGAGTCATTAATATACATCTCGACAACGATGATGGTATGATTATATTATTGAGACGCGAAACACTATTACGCCAGGCTAAAAACATTCTAAGTGCTCCCTGCAGTAGTATTTCGAAGTGAAACTTCTTTAGAATCGTTGTGATTTGAAAATTCGATGTATCAAAAAGGTGAAACGAAAAAGCGACTCCAAAAAGAGACAAACATATTCGTAATTAAATAGGATTTAGTCTGCAAGAGAATGAGATAGAATACAAGTTACATGTTCACGACGATGTCACTGTACGATACTGAGTCGCGCTACTGCTCCATTGTGCTCAAAGCACAATGTAGTAGGAGTAAAAAGCAGCCTTTTCTGAAGTTAATTTCTGCCGTATGTAAATTGCACAAACACACTTTTATATGTGTAATGGACCACTGCATGCTAATCTGGGTTATACGATAGTTTGCAGTCGTAATAACATGACTGCACAATTTTCCCCCAGCTTTTATAAATGACTGAGTTATCAGAGTAGCTAGATCGTCTTATAAAATGGTTTCACTCATTTCTTCTCTTCTATTGTATTGGAAAAAAATATTTTGACTTCTTCCACCACAGCCCATTAACGTCCCACTCTGCTGGACATAAACCTGCACTCTCATAAGAGAGAGGGAAATAGAGCTTAGACCCACCACGCCGCTCCAATACGGATTGGCGGGCTTTAACGACTATTATCGTGTTAGTGATAATAACCGGGACTGACGGCTTAACGTATTCTCCGAGGTATGGGGGTGAAACACCGCCAACTTCCTAACTCCGGGCTAGTACTGAGAATTTCTAGTTGGAAAAACCCAATAAAAATTACGACCCAGGACTATATTATGACCCGACCCGGGACTCGAACCCGGGACCTCGTCGGCCGCAGTCAAACATACTAACCACTAGACCAACGAGGCAGTCATCAGTCAGGCCAAGATTTTCTTTGGACCACTGAGGCAGTAAAAAGTTCATGCTGGCCTCAAAGTACGTTAGAACAAAAGTTGCTTTTATGCCACACCAACAACGACAACGTTGATCGATATCAATCAACGTTGTCGAAAAATAGTAACTCATGCAAACCCTACAGCGACCCCAATTGTTGTTGCACTTCTAATTATGTTGCGGGTTCGCTCCTTTCATTTTTTATGAGCACGTACGAGTTACGAATGAAAGAAATTATGGAGACAATGGCCGTTACTCAGTGGGGAGAAAAAGAAACTGAAATTTTACATTGTGCAAGACTCGTGCGTGCTGATTATAATGATACTAGCTGATGACAGTGACTTCGTTGGCGTGGTTTAAGTTTTTTTTCATTCCCGTGGAAATCCTTGGATTTTCCGGGATAAAAAGTAGCCTATTTCACTTTGTTCTATGGGCCTCCAAAGAAAACTCAGGGTCACTCAGCGGATTATGTATAGAGCTATAACTATATATGACCTCAGCGGTCATCTCTGCGCCAGACAGGAGGTCATCTAAACTAATAATATTATAAATGCGAAAGGGGGTTTGCTCGTTGGTTTGTCCTTCAATCACGCCACAACAGAGCATCGGATCGACGTGATTTTTTGCATAAGTATAGTTGAGTACCTGGAGAGTGACATTTTACTTTTATACCGGCAAATTAAGGAGTTCCCGTAGAAATTGAAGAAAATCTTTTTGCACGCGGACGAAGTCGCGGGCATCAACTAAACTCGCCGGCATATTTAGCGGAACATAAAAAAAAGGTTTGATATGAGTATCATATAAGGTTGCTGGCTGGTTTATACGTCATTTAATTTAAAAAGAAATATTTTCAAATTAAGAAAACAACTGAACATCACATTTTATGCAATTGTTTTAATTTTATTCAAATACACCTTATCTGGAGCGAACTTCGAGTATTTCTTCCTTCTGAGTTTGATTTAAAATTTCATTGGAATACTGTTTTTTGTTAGTTTTTTTTAATCGCGTATCTTTCTGGAGTTGATGACTGAATTATGCCTGACTTAGCCCCAACGGAGATTGCCAGGGCATTCGAAATGCGAAGAAATGGTCAAACCTACAGAGTGATATCCAGAGATCTTCGTCGACCAGTTTCAACGATCCATCGCAGTATCCAACGGTTCAGGGAGACCGGTACTTATGTGAGAAGAGCAGGACAAGGCAGCAAAAGACGCACTTCGAGTAGGGATGATCGTTTCATTCGGCTTCGTGTACGTAGGAACCCCCGTTTGACGGCCGTCCAAGCCCGACATGAGTTAGAAGCAGTGCGGGGTGTAACCGTAAGTGAGCGTACGGTACGAAGAAGGCTCGAAGAAGCTGGTTTGGGTTCATTTGTGCCCGCCAAGGCTCCAAGGCTCGAGGTAAATCATCGTAGAAACAGGTTAACTTTTGCTCAGGAACATCGACTTTGGAACGCGGACCAATGGAGTAAGGTATTGTTTAGTGATGAGTGCAGAATTCTCTTAAATCAAATTGACGGCAGGCAAAGAATATACAGACGCAAAGGAGAACGATACATTCAGACAAATTTTGAAACTACAGTTGCATACGGTAATGGTTTGGGTGGGCATTTGTTTGGGAGTTCGCACAGACTTGGTAGTGATTAACAGAGGGAGTCTGACTGCAGACCGCTATATCAGAGAAGTTTTAGAAGAAAATGTCGTACCGTTTGCCCCATATATCGGTGAAGATTTTGTTTTTATGCAGGATAATGCTCGGCCGCATACCGCTCGGGTAACTCAAGCTTATCTTAATGATATGAATATCACTGTTATGGAGTGGCCGGCGAGATCACCGGATATGAACCCAATAGAGCACGTTTGGGACTTGCTGAAAAGAAAAGTTAAGTCCAGAATTCCAGTTCCTGCCAACGTGGGAGAATACTGCGAATCGCCGTAATTGAGGAATGGCGGAGACTATCCCAGGAGACCATCGATAACATCATTCTCAGTATGCCTAGACGGGTAGAAACTTTAATAAGAGCACTTGGAGGAAATACGCGATATTAATCACCATTTTTCTAATTTAATTAATTGTTATTTTAATATTAAATTTCACTTTTCCCGGTTACATGAAAAGTTCAAAAATGTACCATTTTTCTCAAATAGCCTTTACTCGCAAAATCTGTTCTTAATGTGATCTCATTTTAAGTAAAACAAATGAAACTTTAAATAACAAAAGAAGTGTATTAAGTAAATTTTAAAATAAAACCATATTTTTTTAATTATGGACCTTTTTTTTATGTTCCGCTAAATATGCCGGCGAGTTTAGTGAGCAAATAATTTGTAGGAGTAAAATGTCGTATCGAGCCGATCCTTTAATGGAGTAACCACTCTTTTATTAATTTTATTTCAATAAAAAACATATTTTTGAGTTTTGATACCGAAAGATTTTTGTGTTTTATAGCTAGGTACATTGATATAGAGTTTTAGTACCTATGCTAGCTATGATACTATAAGAATAATGGGAATGTTAGGAACAAAGAAACAAACCCAATGTAATTTTAGAATATTATGTATTGAAAGGTGATTATTCAAAATTAAAATTTAAAATTCAAAATGCGTTTTATTCAAATAAACTTTTACAAGTACTTTTAAATAGTCGAGTGAATCTACCACTAGTTCGGAATACCATTCCTACCGAGAAGAACCAGCTGACGGCGTAAACAGCAGAGCTGAGTATGCTAGCCAGACTTGATGACTATTATTTCATTTACGTTACAAAAGTCTATAGATATATCGTCGTTGTCTTCGTCGTCTCGACCTATAGACGTCCACTGCTGGACTGCTGTCACCTGCAGCTTGAGATCTCTCCCAGCTCTCTCTTAAGCGGCTCCCAGCTGCACGCTTGAGATCGTCCGTCCATCTTGTGGCGGGCCTTCCGGCGTCAGGGTTCCGGATTCACTGCCTTGGAACTCTCGGAAGAATCCCGACCGAAAGCGAGTCAGGATGGACATTCCCGAGGGTTCAGAAGGTACGTCTCGCGGGACTTCGCCACAATACCTTGAAAAATTTCACTAGGGTCTTCCCAAACACATGTTTTGCCTGACCCATTTCAATTTACGACCCGGCAGAAAACGAAGACTCGCTGCTATATCGCGATATAAATTTATTCAATTCCGCATCAAATCCCCAATATAAAATTGTTGGTCCCGCGTCGACGTCTAATAAATCCGCTTAGCCGATCCCGTCGGACTTAGCGTTGGAGCGGCAAGCGCGATCGCTCTATTTGTTATACTTATTAGACTTTTTTATAGAAAGAAAGAATGAAAGAAAATACATTAATTCAAAAATGGTGTCGCAGACAAACATCTATAGGTATCTATACATTATAAATGCGAAAGTTTGGATAGATGGATGGATGTATGGATGTTTGTTACTCAATCACGCCCCCGTGTCGAGCTCCGTGGCGCAGTGTGTAGCACTGTTGTCTTAACGTGCGGAGTTCCCGGGTTGGTTCCCCGGTAGGATTTGGAAATTTATAATTTCTGAATTTTTTCTGGTCCGGTCTGGTGGGAGGCTTCGGCCTTGGCTAGTTACCACCCTGCCGGTAAAAGACGTGCCGCCAAGCGATTTAGCGTTTCGGTACGATGCCGTGTAGAAACCGAATAAGGGTTTGGGTTTAATGCCATGCCCCTAACAGGTTAGCCCGCTACCATCTTAGACTGCATCAGGTGAGATCGCAGTCAAGGGCTTGTAGTGGATAAAAAAAAGAAAGTGATACACACTGTATCTATGGTAGTATATGTATGGTGGTGGTATATAGCGAAATCAGATCTTCTATATCATGGACTTCCGGAAAGTAACCCCTGCTTCTATCCAATTGTCTCTAAGTTTATTTATGTATAACATATGTAAGTAAAGTAAATGTCGGGCTGGATCAACTAGCTATAAATAAGTTCAGAGGTTCGTGACCTTGGGTTCAAGGACCCTGTTCACACACACAAATCAAAGGATTTTGATTAAAGCGAACAAATTTGAAATATAACTGAATCATTCGAGCATAAATTCGCAAGTTTAGAAACTGTAGTCTAAAGTAATAAATATTTAATAACTTTGTCATTCAATTTTCGAGAAACGTCTCAGAGCTAATCAAAGTTGTAACTTTCTATCGATACAAACATCGTTGCGATGAGATTTTGTCCATTTTATTACCAAAATATAAAGTGGTCTTGAATATTTTATAAATACAGTGAATTCGAATCATTAAATTGTATAATTTTGTGTAACTTTAAGTGAAACTTCTTTAGCACCGTTGTGAATTGAAAATTCGATGAATCGAAAAAGCGACACCACAAAGAGACAAACATATTCTTATATAAGATTTAGCCTGCGAGAGAATGAGAATACAAGTTATATTTATCTCATTCTCTCGTAAGCTACTTTTTTGAAGTTTAACTTCTGCCGTATGTGAATTGCTCACACACACACTTTTTTGTCGGTTATATTATTTTCAAGATATTATCCATTTGGCCAGAATGAGCCTTATATTAGTATTTTTATAAGTCATTTATAATAATTTTTCGTGAATTTATATGGGTCAAAAGTGTCACCCAAAAATGTAAAAATTTTTAACGTCTTCTGCAAGGATGAGATTTTCACTGTTAAATTTCAATAAAATTTATATTTTTTTGCAACAGTTCACTAGGGAGGGATTAATATTTAACGTTTTAATTTTCTTTTTGTTATAATTTTTAATATCTCATGCACAAAGCTCGTCAAAAGTTCATAACAAATCGGTTTACGGAGTTACGGATTCTTAACGAAACCTTTTTTTTTTAAGCTGTCGTTGTCAAAGTTCTCTTCCATTGGTGGACAAAGGTCTCTTGTTGGGATTTCCACATGCCACGGTGTTGCGCAGCCTGAAAAATTAATAATGGAACTATGTAGCAAGAGTGAATACACCCTACGAAGAAAAATGTTTTGTTTAACAGAGAAGTTCGGACGGAAGTTCATATAACTCACTTTTATATGGCGATGCACATAATAGTGGGTCAGGATAAAACGTAATTCCCAACCGAATTGGAAATTTTGGCACATATTTTACTTCCTAGTTGGTTTCCAGTGTGTTCTTTCTCTAAGACTGTAGCAACATTTACGCTGCTCATTTTTCTTTGTTGTTTCAATTAATGAGATCGCCTTAAAGCACACCTGCTTCATTACCAATAAGTAAGCTTTATAATTTACCGATCTTCACTAATCTCCGCTAATGTAGTTCCCTGGAGATCCCCGCAATTTCTATGCACGCTTCTAATGGAGACGACGGGTACTTCGCATAATGAGGTCCCGTACACGATTAGGTTTTAACGATGATGACTTCCTTCAAATGTGGCTCTATCCAATCCATTGGAATTCCAACTTTATCAGTCAGACTTAGAGTACATATTTCAGTGTGGTTGTGTTTTTCAGGTTGTTCTTTCTAATTTGTATGCTTCATGCCTCCATAGGCGTCATGCCTGGTAGACAAAATAATGTATTCCGCGTAGACGTAGCGCCTAAGATTAAAACGGGGCTGAGTTTCACGCACCGACAGTTCCGATATTGGATTTTTTGATGTTAAAATTTTACTTTCGGCATTGCAATCAGTTCAATAGCTTCTTTTCTGTATTTTTGATTATTTGTTTTCCGATATAAAAGCATAGAATGAAAAATAGATTTCAAACATAAATTCACATTTCTTTTACTGCCTAAATTAAAACTTGGGCAATTCTTTTTCCAACTTGAAAGCTGTTTGTACGCAGTTTTAATCAAGGAAAATTTACTATTATTTTTCACTAGGGGACATATCGCAGGAAAATGACAATCCGCGCCTTGGATTCCAACGTCTTAGACCAGTTTTTTCCAATATACTCTACAAATTTCCAGTTCAGTGTACTGGTTCAACACTGTTTTTCCCACGGATCATATTACATAGAATTTTGTTAGCAACATTAAAGCGTCTGTAAAATTATACCTAGCTGCACTAGCACTATACACTACACACTAGCACTTTAAGTCTCCATTCTACAATTCCATCCACCTCATTGGACGAACCTCCATTTCACGAATTTTAAAGGAGTATATCAATGAGATACATGTTCCTACGTATACATAACATGGTACAGATTTACACGAAAGGATTCCAGGGACAAAAGCCGGCTACAGGTACAGTCGCAGTAAAAGCGCAGCGCGTGAAACGAGTAACAACTCTTGAATATTTATACGCAAGCGGCGTGCGTGAGCCGTGGTTTTTCTAATGCGGCTTTCATTAAGTTTCGTATAGACGATCGAACTTGTGTGGATTATGCGCGCATTTAAAATGTATGTGTCAACAAGATTATGAACGCGATTTCGTCCGCGCGTCTCTTTGGTTTTCCGAGATTAAAAGCAGCCAATGTCCCCAATATACAGCTGTTCTTTGTACCTTTCATCAAAATAAGTTTAATAAGAATACCGTAAACACAAAGCAGATAGCTGATTATAGAAAGACACGCTTTCACATTTCACAATATTTGACGACATTTTTGACATTCGCTTTAGAATTTTGGAACAAACAACGAAGGTTCCCTCTGAAAATTGGCACAGTAATAGTAAACATTGTGTATAAGGCGCATGATATGTTATTTGTTAATATTTGTAGTAACGGAACGTTACCAATGTAAGTTGTCAAACGTCAGGCTCTGACAGTTGTCAGATTGACATCGCTCTCACTATCGTGTAACTCCAATAGGCTGACGTGTATTCTAATATTAATTATCAATTATTAAGAAGTGATTAAATAAATAGTGGTGGATTAAATAAAACAACATCGAAGACCAAACTAATCTTTTATTCAACAATATTATTTTATGAAGTTTCCTACTAAATATAGGTAATTTTTTCCTTGACGAAAAAGTTGGATAGATTACAGGTACCTTTATAAGTTAGAGCCTACGGTTATGGTTAGAAGGGATTTGCGAGAAAGAAATTGTACGCACAATATGTACGCGGTTCAGCATGCACACTGAATGGTTTTAGCCACTGATATACCTACAAGTCCAAGACAAATACATCATAGCAAGTTTATTTCTGTATAACTAAAACTAAATATTATATTAAAGGGAAAGATGACTGGAAAATCTATCAACGCACTGTTCGAACTCCTGGATGGATCCAGCTAAAATGTGGCATATAGAGTCCCACGAACTTATTTGACCCGGTGACAACATCGCTAGTATAAATTAAAAATAAAATAAAAACAAAAACTTAACAGGCATAAAAATTAGTTCCAATTTTGGATACCGGGCCAGATAAGTCGGTGGGACTATAGGTAGCTATTATGACGTAGGCATCCACTTGCAAGTTCAACAGTCAACACCTCAGGGGAAAAATAAGAATTTGAAATTTACAAATCTAACTGAGCGTGAGCGAACTTTCGGATAAAAGCTCATTCACTAAAAAGAAAAGCTGTTTTCTCACTCTCGGATTCATTAACTCCCATCCTAAGCCTCCCTGGTGCAGTGTTGGAGCTGTTTTCAAATCGAAACTCGGGCAAACTTTTTTTTAATTCCACTACAAGTTAACCCTTAACTGCAATCTCATCTGATAGTAAGTTATAATGCAGTCCAAGATGGTAGCGGGCTAACCTGTCAGGCATGGCATATTACTGGTTATGGTTATATTAAACCCATAGTCGGTCTCTACACGGCATCGTACCGGAACGTTAAGTGGCTTGGCGGTACGTCTTTGCCGGTAGGGCGGTAACCAGCCACGGCCGAAGCCTCCCACCAGGCCAGACCAGAGAAAATTCAGAAATTATAAATTCCCAAATTGACACTGCCTGGAATCGAACCAGGGACCTCCCACGTTAAAACAACAGCAACACTGCGCCAGGGAAGCCGTCAAAAGATATAAACTATTTTGTATCTTAGGTGTGTGTATATCGTTGGTAGTAAGTCGTGATTTACGCAATACGATGCTGGTAAGCGGTGAACCTTGCGTAGCGGGTTTTATACCACCCCGTAGTGTACTATGTAGTCTAGGCAATGGGGCGGTTCGTGGTATGGAGACCCCCGCATTAAATCCTCAGTCGTTGAAACTTGGTAGGGTTATAGTATGGTATGAACCTTAACTTATACAAAAATGTCCAACCAAAAATCCATGCGGAAGTTGGGTTTTTATACCTAAAAGTTAATATTTATGACTGAATATTTTCTCGATTTCTTTTTAAAATAATAGTAGGTAGTATATTTACACTCCAAACCGAAATATCAAATAAATAAATAAATCTTTATTTGTTCAAAAATAATTAGTAGGTACAAAGTTTCTTAAATTACCCTAGACCCCCAAACTAGGATGGCTCGTATCTCGGGGGTCAGTGTCTGTCAATTAAACGAAATAATCATGCAGCATTTCAATCAATCATTTGTTCGATTTCAATTTAGGTACACTATAGGTACACATATTGATGTCCATTACTTACATATAAACATGATAGTGATAATTAGTTACGGTATCTTAAAACTAAAGCTACGAGGGTTCCAAACGCGCTCTGGTCTGAGAAGAACCCACCGCAAACTCAGTCGGGTGGTTTTTTTTAAAACGATTTTATTATCAAACCTAAACGTTTACGCGATAATGTATCTTCCTGGTTCGACAATTGGGTATAGCATAAAATTACTTATTTATTCATTTTAAAATGCAGCACCATCCCGCGCTCCTGTTTATTTATCCTTTCAACAAAGGTTGTCTGTAAGAGATTGCTTTAACAATAAGACCGCCTTTGCACATTTATATGTAGTTTAACTACTGCTTCTAAATTGTACACGGTATATTTTGTGTGTGCAATAAAGATATCTTAATAAATAAAAAATAAATAAGTCCCTTTAAAAACGTGTGCGTATACATCTGGGAGGGACGAGTGGCCTAGTTGTGGTTCGCATATCAGTCAATTGCGTTTGTTAAGCGACGTTGGTTACTGGATGGGTGACAAATGTTTAGGTTTATATGTGGCCTTTTCGGTTCCTTCGTGCCTTGGAGAGCACGTTCAGCCGTCGGTCACGGTTATTATGACTAACATCTGATAATAATCGTTGCAAAGACCTAAGAGTTTAATACTCTTAGTCAAGTCGTTTGCGGAAGGACATGGGAACCCACCGCATTATTATCCCTAGAAAATTCCTACCATTATGTGATTAATGGAAAGGGGTCACGACCCTCAGTAATGGGGAATAAGACGGGGAAAAAAAGAGTTGATTGAGAGAGTTGGTTTATTAACGTTATTTATTTACCCTATGGTTTATTTACTTAACTATCATCCCTACCAATATTATAAAATACACGTCTCTATAACAATAAGACCGCCTTTGCACATTTATATGTAGTTTAACTACTGCTTCTAAATTGTACACGGTATATTTTGTGTGTGCAATAAAGATATCTTAATAAATAAAAAATAAATAAGTCCCTTTAAAAACGTGTGCGTATACATCTCGCGAAAACTCGTGTCGATTCATTATGACAAACCAACAAACAATATAACCTTTGCATTTAAAACATTGGTAGGGGTTATACTTAGAATTTTATTGTATATAGCCCTACTTATAACGTTCATTTTCGATTGTGTAATTTTTTTTAAGATAAACAGTTCTATTGAAACTACGAGTCACGTACATAGATAAAATATAAAGACAACAAAATAATAACAATAACAGACACATCGATTGTTAAAAGGACGTCTGGAACAAGGACAAGTCAACATAGCCTGTGGCTACAAAGTTTTTATTGCTTCTCTACACTCCGCAGTTACAGTACTGGGTGCTTACTACCATCGCATAAAACAGTATTGTTTCTAAGTGACAGTTTTATGTCATGTATCTAAACGTCCCTAAAATAAGGATTATAATTCTAAAATGCGAACGACAAGTATATTAAAACAGCACAGCTGTAAGCGATGGTATTATGCTTCCTGTAAAGTTTGGTACAAAGTCGTTATCCCATTGTTGACGAAACAGAAGCCCATTGGGATTGTAGATTAGTACATTTTTATTTGAAGAAATCAATATTATAACAGTGCACAACCAATATATATTTGAAAATTTTGTATACATGCTTAAACACATTGATAAATTTAAGAAGAAAAGTGATTGTCATAAAGTCAATACTAGAAATAAAAATAAACTTATAATGTCTGCTTCTAGGCTTAGTAAAACTAGCAATTAATTTATTGGAAACAGTGTCCGCTCCTACAATAAGTCCGCTTCTTCTCTCCCAGAAGACATGTTGAAGATGTCTATAAGTTAATGTAAAACGTAAACTCATTAAAAAATCTTATTACCATTTAAAGGATTACTTAAATGACAAGGAAGCTTGGCAATAATTTGCTCTAATGGCTCTGATAGTTCCTTAGTTAAGATTATTATTTTGTGAAATGGTGATAATGAAAAACTAAGCCGGCTGAGTTTATTGTGGGCTCTTCTCAGACCAGGGAGCTTTTGGAACCCTCGTAGCTTTAGTTTTAAGATACCGTTACTGAATAGTTGTCACCATTATATTTTATAAACAACTGGACGTCATTATGTGTAGTGTATCTACCTAAATTGAATAAACGTTATTTGCCCTTGCCTACACAACATTATACGTTTTATTTCGCACTATATGATGCTATCAACTTCGTCCGTGTGTTTTTATACGACTGCCTGAAAAAGGAGTATATCTTTTTTCGGGTTAAAATAGAAATAGTAGAAAATGATGAGTAGAGTATATAACACTATAGTTCAATATCCAGTGATTCACAAAAAAATATCATTTAATAAAAATGTGAATAAGATTCTATTTAACTAAATTAATTTAGATTTTTAACTTTTTATTTCGTTTTTTGGCAGGGCAGTCGTGTTTTTTAATTTTTTTAATTATGACTTGTTGTAATACGTATAATGGCCGCGGCGGAAGTTGAACTCTGCGCACAAACACATTTCCACAGCATAAACTATTGCGCGGATCGGGCTGATATTTTGCATACAGATAACTTTGGTGACGTAGGCGTGCGATAAGAAAGGATTTTTGAAAAATCAACTCCAAGGGGTAAAATAGGGTTTCCTTGTATTTTTTTTTTATCCACTAAAAGTTAGACGTTGACAGTGATTTCACCTGTTGGTAAGTGATGATGCAGTCTAAGATGGTAGCGGGCTAATCTGTAAGGGCCATGGCAGTTATATTATGAAAATCGAACTAAATCTGAGCGAAGCTGCGGCAAAAGCAAGTTTCCTATACGAAATAAATAAAGAGTTTTGAGTTTGAGCTTGTTAACTATAGTTGACTTATTTTTTTATTTATTCGGATTAACAAACAGTAGCACGCAGTGCATAAAACAAACAGTATATGGTTATATAACATTTTACAGTACATATTTGGTGAACATGCTACCAACTGCGTTAACCACAGATTACTTAATTATTAAATACAATAAAAGTTACACATATCAAACGATTAACTATTAGTCTGAACTTATTAATGCTGTTTAATATTTATAATTTTAAACCTTTATATTAATTTATATATTAAATATTTAAATTTGGAAAATAAGAATAATTGTTCTATGATCTAAATTTATTCCAGTTTCATATTCTTTTTAGGATAGTCCATATGCAACCTCTTGAAAGAGTCTACACGAGTAGAAAATATCAAGACACGCGGAAGCGTGTCCAGCCAAAGTTAAAAAAAACTGGCGAGCAGCACCGTGTGTAATATTACACGAACCATTTGGAGCCACTTTTGACCCCCTCATAACTCAAAAACTATTTCACATAAACATGTCAAATTTGGCGCATATATTGAGACTCGTGAGATACATATGTGCTCCAAATTTCATAAGCACACCTCAAATGGTTATTTAGATATAAACGTACAAAAATCGACATTTTTATGCTCTACCTAGGTATAGATCAAAACTCTGACACGGGGCATACTACCATTGCTTAAAGCCGTATTATTTTAATATTGTTGACGTTTATGTTGTAGTGTTATAATCATTATTTTAAGGACGTCAAAGTACGTGACATTCAACCGTTATTTTGAAACAATACTGCTTTAAGCGGTTGTAGTAACTCCTTAACTATTGAAAATGACACATAATTATTATTTTAATGTAAATAATAATGAATAATAATATAGTTGCATTGAAACCTTACCTTCGTATTCATGCATTTTGTGCAACGAAACGTCATTGACAGAAAAGAAGAAGAAACGTATTTGAAGTCGTCAGTTCAAACTGTCAGTCATTGTGATTTGTATTCATTGTTTAAAGTGGTTTTAGTGATATCGACTGTTTACCGTGCTTGTTTTCAATGTTCCACTAAAAATTTTTGATTTTGAACTTTTGCAATCAAAATTGATGAGATGTAGAAATGTGCTGTAGAGGTAGTCTGACCATAGATGTAATCTGTCAATGTCAGTGTAACTCTAGGTACACTATATATTTTTCTTGAGAATTCTCGTCTTAAATTATCTTGTACAATGAGTCGTACAATAGAATTACTGGTGGGTGACACACTGACCTTACACCGAATAATAAGTACCTACTAATGTAAAACGTAAACTAAACTAATAGAAAAGTCCTATTACAGTGTAAAGGATTATTTGAATGATAGCAAGGCATGGGTATGAATTGTTACAGCGGCTGATTATGTAATGTTATATTATAAGTACATACATATAATTTCAAATATTTGTGAGATGGTGATAATAAAAAAAAAGCGGAGTTTATTGCGGGCTCTTCTCAGAACAGGGCACGTTTGGAACCCTCGTAGCTTTAGTTTTAAGATACCGTAGTTAATTATCACCATCATGTCTTATGCTCTGTAAGCATGACGTTCAGAAGGTGTACTTTGTAGGTCCATATTTTGAATAAATATGTTTTGAGTTTGAGTTCAATAATTTCTGTACAAAAAGTAATGATATCCCATCAAAAACATAAATGTAAAATGAGAGCCAAGTTCAAAATTGTGATATATATGCCTTGGTTGTTGACTTCAGCGACAAAAGAAGTGAGATCTAAATGGGTGCCAAGTTCAATGGTCAGTCCTGCAATTTATTTATCCCATCAAAAACATAAATGTGAAATGAGAGCCAAATTCAAAATTGTGATATATATGCCTTGGTTGTTGACTTTAGCGACAAAAGAAGTGAGATCTAAATGGGTGCCAAGTTCAATGGTCAGTCCAGAAATTTATTTATAACAACATATAATATTTTATAAAAACTTAAAATATCATTTCTTCTTATAACTTAGTATAAATTGTTGAAGACTAAGGCTTTGGCTTGGCTAGTTTCCATATACGAATTATTATTAAGTAGGTACCTAAAAGTACAGTTTCTACCAGCAAGCCGAATTTTCGGAAGAATAAAATAAGAACTTACAGCTTTACAACTTGTGAAGGCTATAATTCGTATATGAAAACTAGCCAAGCCAAAGCCTTAGTCTTCAACAATTTATACTAAGTTATAAGAAGAAATGATATTTTAAGTAGTTATAAAATATTATATGTTGTTATAAATAAATTTCAGGACTGACCATTGAACTTGGCACCCATTTAGATCTCACTTCTTTTGTCGCTGAAGTCAACAACCAAGGCATATATATCACAATTTTGAATTTGGCTCTCATTTCACATTTATGTTTTTGATGGGATAAATAAATTGCAGGACTGACCATTGAACTTGGCACCCATTTAGATCTCACTTCTTTTGTCGCTGAAGTCAACAACCAAGGCATATATATATCACAATTTTGAACTTGGCTCTCATTTTACATTTATGTTTTTGATGGGATGTCAATATTGCCAAAACATTCGTTATAAGACTTAGTCATTCTCCATAATGGTGCGCGCTTTCCAGCATTTGTTCGACATTTTATTATAGCAAACAGTTAGTTCGTTTGACTACTGCGCACATGACTCCTAACTGGTAGTTTATAACATAGTTTACGGGTTAAGGGAATACAATCGACTTAGCATATTTGTTTAAACTTCTTAGCATAAATTAATAGAATCTAAAACTGCGAAGATGCTGCGGGTACCGGAAAACGGGCTCTAATTATTAAGATGAATCCTCAAAGGGGATATTGGAAACTGAACCTAATAGTTTGAGCGAACATCTGCAGTAACTTATAATGAGCTGTTGAAAACACTGATCCATTTAATACAAACTTTTAACGGCTTCGTCTTCAAGTTTTCTGTGAGTATACACCTTCTGTAAAGTACATAATAATATTAAGAGATAATATAATTTCCGCCAGACCGAATTTCGGCTACGGCAGCCTGTTTCCAGAGAGGTTAACTATCTGCGCGGGAGTTATTATATTGCACAAGTGTATGCGCGTACATGGATGCACTCTCTGTTCCTTTACTCTCATAGCCCGATGGGACGGAAAGTCCGACACGACCGGAGAGAGATCAGGCGCAGGACTGACGGCTCCAGTGCTCTAACGTGCTCTCCGAGGCACGGGGGTGAAACACCGTTAACTTCTTAACTCCGAGTTAGTACTGAGAAGTTCTAGTCAGAAAAACCTAATACTTTTTATGCCCGACCCGGGACTCGAACCCGAAGTCAAACATGCTAACCACTTAACGAACGAGTCAGTTGGATGTGATAATATACAGCGGGTTCAAAGCGCCCTGGATGTCAGTTTCATACATAGGATAAGTCTGATACTAATGCATATGGACTTTGAGGCTTTATCCTGAGTGACTGACAGACCTATATACAGCCTAAACGACTCAACGGAGAAATTTGAAATTTCGAGAGAATATTCCTTGAGTGTTAGGAAGGAATTTTCGAAATTCCACTCCTAAGGAGGCTAAATAGGCGGTTCACTATTACACATATCCATGAAACTTGGTATTTGTGCTTTCGGCGAAAAATTAAGAATTTTATGTTTTATTAACAACCTAATTCCATGCTGACAAAGTCGCGGGCATCATCTAGTAAAGTATAAATTCATTCACTCATTCAATAATAGCCATGTTGAATAAAAGCTGTCGTAACAATTTGAGAGTTTGGTTTGTTCGACAGTGGAATCACAAGTTTGCGCTAACTTCGCGGCTGGAGACAGCAGAACTTTGAGCCGCGGGCAATGCTGACTCGTGCTTGTTTAATACTTTTAACTGGAGACTGTCTTTTCTATTCTGTTTCAGTAAAAAAATATTTTATCTCTTGCTATATTAATGGTATTAAACAAAGTAACAAGCCACGTTAGAGTTGTATTTACATCATATTACTTCACTAGCTGATGCCCGCGACTCCGACCGCGTGGTTTAAGTTTTTTTTAATTCCCGCTGGATCTGCTTAATTTTACGGGATAAAAAAGTAGCTTACGTCCCTCTCCAGGTCAACTATAACCATGCCAAAAATCATGTCGATCCGTTGCTCCGTTGCGACGTGATTGAAGGACAAACCAGCAAACCAATAAACCAACAAACAAACACACTTTCGCATTTTTTATATTATAAAATATATGAAGTATGATATTATCATCATACTGATATTATAAATGCGAAACTGATTATCACCATCATGTTGTAATTGGACGTATAATATAATTGGATGTATCTAATTGGACGTCAATAAGTGTACAGTGTACCTAATTTGAATACATAACTTTGACTTTGACTTTGAAAGTGTTGGTTTATTGGTTTGTTGATTTGTCTCTCAATCACGTGCAACAAAGCAACGGATTTTCCCAGATTCCCAGAAAATTAGAGTTCCCGCGAGAATTTAAAAAAAACTTAAATCACACGGACCAAGTCGCTGGCATCAGTTATTCAATTTTAAAACGTTGTATAGACTCGCTCCAGCTATGCTAGGGAATGCAGTTACTTGTTTCTTATTAATGACTGTAATTTTTGATTGAAAAGAGCAACCACCGAGTTTCTTGCTGACTCTTTTCGGTAGAAATGGCATTCTGAACCAGTGGTAGACTCACTCGATGATTCAAAAGCACTTGTGAACGTTGATTTGAAGTAAGTATAATAAGCCACGTTGGAGTTGTATTTACATAAGTAGCTTTTGAATTCCTCAATACACTTTCTTTTATGTTACCATAATTTATTCAAAATCATGGTGAAAGTCACAAACAACACACATTCGAGTGCGATTTGGTAAAATATTTGTACAAAAACAATAAACGACGCGAACATTAATTTTATAAACCAAGAACAGCCCGTAGCTCAATTCTTGACGATCGGAGGCCAAGCATTGCCGAGCACTATGTTTTATTACAATACCCTATTGTTTTGATCTTGTCTTGTTTATGTTTTATATGATTTGTATTGCGCTAAGTACTTATTTATTGCATGTTTGTTGCATATTAGTTATTTATTATTGGTTGCATAGTTAGTAGAATATATCCGCATAATATATTATGTAAGAGGAATGTGCAGCACCCAGACAAGTCGACGAGACTTAAGGGTGTTAAGAATCCAAGCAAATGTAAAAAGTGTTTGTCAATAATTAAATAAATAAATAAATAAACAATGGCCTCAACCCTTGTCAATCGGAGAAAAGACCCGTTCTCAGTAAAGGATGATGATGATGAGATTAATTTCATGATGATGAATGATTTGGTGGAAGCTACAATACGAAAAGTAGATGATGAGATAACGAACAAAATAAATATAGACTACTAGATGATTCCCGCGACTTTGTTCGCGTGGATTAAGTTTCCCGCGGGAACTCTTTAATTTTCCCGAATAAAAAGTTATGCCTATATCCTTAACCAGGATACAGCCTATCCCTGTACCAAATTTCATCAAAATTGGTTGAATGGATGAGCCATAAAAGCGTAGCAGACAGACAGACTGACAGACAGACAGACAGACACACTTTCGCATTTATAATAATATTATATAGACCACTAAAACAGTTTTGTTTGATATCAAAGTAATAATATTAAAAACAAGCTTTTATCATCCGCCATATTCAATTTAGTGTGACATTTTATTTTTTGTATTCTTCTCAGCAAAACCGGGGTGCATAAAAAATAACTAAGTAGTCCGCAATCTTTGGTAGAGCGCCATATTGGCTTTAGAATAACGTCACTTAGCTAACCATGCATTGTCATCAAAACTAACTAGATAACTGTTTTTTTATTCCACTAGTCCTTGTTAGTCCTTGACTGCGATCTCACCTGATGGTAAGTGATGATGCAGTCTAAGATAGTAGTGGATTAATCTATTATGGGTACAGCAGTTATGTTAACCGGTACAGTACCGGAACGCTAAATCGCTTGGCGGTCTTCTTTACCGGTAGGGTTGTAACTAGCCACGGCTGAAGCCTCCCACCAGACTAGACCAGATTCTGAACTGTTTTAAGATTCAATTGCAATGTTTGACTTAAACAAACACACGAACTTAAACATTTAAAGTTAAATAAAAGCTTGTCATAAAAAAGTGATAAAGCCGAAATGAAGTAGATAGGATACAGTGATTAAATTGTCTATTTATTTGACAATACTTCCTATCTGTGACAGTTCCATCGAACGAAATCCTTTTAAACGTCCAGCGACCCCTGTCGAAAGACGTTTCTTATTTCTTAAGAGACCTTTTCAAAAGGATTCCAAGTGGAAGATTATTGGATTTGCTTCAATATTAAGGGTAATCGCGTACTACACTAATAGGGCAAAACCAAGTCCACTACGCTTTATAGTTCAGGTTCTTGTACGATGGGACGGAACCCGCGAGTTCGACTCGCACTTGACTTTTTTAGCTAAAAAAGTTGGCTATTGTTTCATTTGCTATCAGAACTGTAACGTGGGTAATTACCGCACATGGACGAAAAAACTTTGCCTCTCAGTTGGTCGTAACACAAATTAAGAAATATTTCCTAAAGGTCCCACGCTAAACATTGGAAAACGATAAATGCAATTTGCGTCTGTAGTGTAAACGCTTGGCCTTGAGTAGTAGTGAGTGAACACCCTTAATATATTGGACTCAATTCAATATTAAAAGTCCTTGATCTTAAGAAATGAAGCGATAAAGCGTTGTATTCGATATGAAACAGCTATTTTAGTATTGGCAATAAAATCTAATCTATAAAAACTTTTTAGTGTCGAATTTCACTGACTGGATAAAATAACGATTGCTATAAAAATATACAATTCATAAATAATGAACAAAATAACGTTTTCTAGAGTTAGAGATTGTTTATTTTAATTATTTCTTGCTATAAAAGCATTTCTTCTTGAAAACAATTTTAGATATACTTACCTAGTATTTACTAGATGATGTCTGCGACTTCGTCAAGGGATTGAATTTTAAATAATACCGACTCTCACTTAAGAATGCAAACTGCTCCAAAATTCGTCAAAATCTGTTGTACGGATGAACCGTAAAATAACACACCAATTAACATAGTGTACATCCTGTATTGTATCGAATATCAAAGTACATTTTGTTTTCACAACAACCTCTATCATTTTCAACGTGACAAATTCGAAACAGAAAGGTGTTAAAACATAAAGTAGGTATCACTTTCAAGTTTTAATGACGTCACGCCATCAAAAGCCCTGTCCGTCCGTCATTAAAAATTTACATTAGGGGCCCTTGTTGGGAACTCATAAGCAATTAGAGTTCCTCCAATTATGCCTTGTCCCCTTGTGTTTTCTGTTGCAGCTCATGGCCTAGATTGAGTAATGAATAATGGTAAAGGACCTTGTACATATTGGTCCAAAGCGCTCGGCCAATTCGTTCGTCTACAGAGCCACTTGGTTATGCCAACTTATTTTGTTTTTTGGGTTTACAAACAAACACCAGAATAAATAGAGTTTTTTTTTGCATGGATAATTATTAAAGTTGAAGACCGGCAGAGGGACTTAAGCTACAATTCCGGAAAATTAAATAATTCGCTTGGATTTTCAAAAAAATAAGTCGCAGGCATCCTCTAGTGTTATAAAAAGATAATATAACTAGACTGGCTCATGTAAAGTCATCTGTCTTACAGGAACATACAGGAAGCTTTAAATTCACTCACTTAATTATTAGTTACTAGATGATGCCCGCGACTTCATCCGCGTGGATTAAGTTTTTTTGAATTCTCCCAGGAACTTCTTAATTTTCCGGGGTAGCCTATGTCCTTCCCCGGGATACAAACTATCCCTGTACCAAATTTCATCAAAATCAGTTGAACAGGTGAGCCCGTGAAAGCGTAGCAGACAGACAGATGGACAGACAGAGACAAGCACTTTTGAATTTATAATATTAGTATGGAAGTATGCATGATAAATAGTCCGTAAGCTGAGCGTGCAAAATGGCGGTTATAAATAAATTTAAATGATAATAAAAAATCTAGTCGGGCATCGGCGAATGTACTTGAAAATATGAATGAATAACTTGAAAAAAAAACTCGATTTGATCAATTTGGAATGCCCCAGTTTCACTTAGTCATTTAATCAATTTCATCCTAAAGTAAAACTTACAAAACAATTGTCGGTATTTGTTAAAGTGCAACAGCGATTCAGTCTCCACGCTATATCCGAAGCAAATCCCGTCGGATCTTCGCGATCCCACGTATATTTCAACGCTAAAATGCCTCTCGGAATGGTCCTTGAAAATGTGACAACCACATCCATTCGAGCCCCGTGAAATATGCCTGCGGTACCCGAAAACGCTATGAAATCGTCATAAAAAATAATATATTGTTATTACGCAGTATAAATTCGATTATTATCGGTCCATGGCTCCATTTAATTCGTGTGTTTCAGATCTTTGTATAGGCTGGGTGCTATAATGTAATAATTAACGGTCGATGAATGAATGGATTTATGCGTAAATCTACCAGCCCCCCAGTGCAATCGTAATCGTTTTTCAAACGAATAATTCGACCTGTTTAAGCAGTTTATATACACGTCAAAATGGATGTATGAACTCCTTAAACAGTTCGAGTAATACGTTTTAAGCTGTCAAATGATTACGATTTGCTTAGAATTTTAGCCATGGCGGCCATTATTCCATGGCTCGGCATAAAACCTGCACCGGTCATTTAAGCTTTTTGTTGACTAGGCTGAATTAATTAATTCATTTATTTAACATGAAAACTGTCAGTTGGGGTGTCATTGTCCTCTTCATCATTATTTCGTAATTAATTTTATAAATGTGCAAGTATGTCTGTCTGTCTGCTACGCTTTTACAGACATCTTATCAACCGGTTTTTGACGAGAATCAAAAAACTTATATCAGGTGGACTAAGTCGCGGGCATCATCTAGTAAGTAGTAACAGGGTTTCAACCTTCAATATTGTTGTAACTAAATAACCCAACTGCACTTATTTCTTAAACAGTGACGTATAACTCGGTAGCTCTTAGTTTACTAGTGGTTTGCCCTGAACTGAGACCTCACTGTGTTTTTCTATTCCACGTAAGATGGTGCTCACGTCTATTATTTGTAAGCACAAACGAATAAACTTTTACAGAGCGCCATCTGTTGACATCATTGTGAAGTTCGGTTAAAAATGCTGAGGCTCATTAAAAATTCAATCATTTCGTTTCCTTATAATATTTATCTAATTTTAGTATTTGTTGTTCAACTACAAGATATAATTCAAATAATTGATCAAGTTTCAGGCTCAACCTTTCAGAAAATTGAGAGTTCTGACGTCAACTTTGGACGTTAGAAAATCTCCACTTTCCAAAGCCCCCCATTTCGTCAATTTTAGGGGAAAATTAAAAAAAATTTTTTTTTTTACTCTATTCCTAATTACCTTTAAAATGATATACCGCAACCCTATGTAACCCTATAAAAATATTTTACTTCGCATTCGCTTCTATGAGAGCCCCCTGAAATAAAGATTTTTATAACTTTTTAAGCCATATTCGGCTGGAGGCCATCGGTTTACATATTATATTTAAATTTGAAGTAATAACGTTCAGTAACTCAGGAGTTATAAGGCTCTGACAGACGGACAACAACCCTAGGACGGACAAGTGCAAAATCACTCAAGTAGACTCAGAGACCATCGCTTCGCTCGGTCAATAAGCAGTGAGGTACAATGGTATGCTCCTCGGAGGAGTGACGATTTACGTTCAAACGCTACACGGTACAGGCATCGCGTAAACATGGCGCCTTGTTAATCTTGCCCGACCTACTTGTATACAGCCTTGATAGAAAGCTTTATCTTTGTCTTACATTGAAGTTTTAAAGCGAAACTTCTTTAGAATCGTTATGATTTGAAAATTCGATGAATCCAAAAAACTATAAACATATTCATAATAGGATTTAGCCTGCGAGAGAATGAGATAGAATACAAGATATATTTATCTCATTCTTTCGTAGGCTATTTTTCTGAAGTTTCAATTCACACACTTCTGCCGTATGTAAATCGCACACACACACACTTTTTTTTTTGGTATTTTTTCCTCATCATTACACACTAAATTACAATCCAAAAATCATTCCATCCTAAACTATAACAATTCGCGAGATATAGTAACAAAATATTCTGATTTCTCATCTTATATCTTAAACTAATATTATAAATGCGAAAGATTGGATGGATGAATGGATGTATGGATGGATGGATGTTTGTTACTCAATCACGCCCCAACGGCTGAACGGATCTGGCTGAAATTTGGCACAGAGATAGATTATAGTCTGGAATAGCATATAGGCATACTTTTATCCCGAAAAATTAAAGAATTCCCGCGAGAACCAATAAACCTCAAACCACGCAGACGAAGTCGCGGGCATTCGCTAGTTAAAAATACTTTCACTGCCCAAATTGTGAAAATTCATTAGGGATCGGACGACATCTTCAACAATTATAACAGCTATATACTATTTATTCTACGACGTCTCGGCTTACTACTGAGCTAAGTGTCTATAATATATGTAATTGTAGTATGTAATACCTATTGTAGCCTGATAAGACGTATTGGGAAACTGTAAGGTCCTATCGGCTATGTCGTATCAATAAATAAATAAATAAATAAATAAATAAATAACCCACCACCACCTTTTGACGACCCCCGTGGCGCAGTGTGTAGCGATGTTGTCTTTACGTGCGGAGGTCCCGGGTTCGATCCCCGGCGGGGTCAATTTGGAAATTTATAATTTCTGAACTTTCCCTAGTCTGGCCTGTTGGGAGGCTTCGGCTGTGGCTAGTTACCACACTACCGGCAAAGACGTGCCGCCAAGCGATTACGTGTTCCGGTACGATGTCGTGTAGAAACCGAATAGGGGTATGGGTTTAATATAACTGCCAAGCACCTAACAGGTTAGCCCGCTACCACCTTAGACTGCATCATCACGTACCATCAGGTGAGATCACAGTCAAGGGCTAACTTGTAGTGGTTAAAAAGACAACCACCACCTACAACGCAGACTTCACACATCTTCTAGAACAAAATAATAAAGAACTCTAATTGGGGATGCAGGTTCCCTTAAAATATACCGATTCATCGTTTGAATCAAGTGATATTCAATTTCTTAAAACGCACACTCCGAAAAGTTCTTGAAAATTTAGAGGTGAGCTTAATAATTATGTTAACGCAGTAATATTTTGCAAATCTTCAAACTTCGAAATGAAACTGAAAATCTTCGAACTTAAATAAATACCACTACCACTACAGCCCATTAACGTCCCACTGCTGGGCACAGATCTCCACTCTCATGAGAGATAGGGGATTAGAGCTTAGACCCACCACGCTGCTCCAATGCGGGTTGGCGGGTTTTTACGACTATTATCATGTTAGTGATAATAACTGGGACCGACGTCTTAACGTGCTCTCCGAGGCACGGGGGTGAAACACCGCCAAGTTTCTAACTCCGGGCTAGTATTGAGAATTTCTAGTCAGAAAACCCCAATACTTGTTAAGGCCCGACCAGGGACTCGGACCCGGGACCTCGTCGACCGTTAATTAAATAATTAACTTAAAGCAAACTAAGAGTTTAAGGTGTTACTCAAGTCGCATATTTATTAAAACAAACTAAACTTTTTTCATAAAATTAATAATTAAAAGGCAGCCATCTCAAACTAAAATGAAAGGCAAGAATAAAAATAATTATTCAATAATTCATGAGAATAACTGTAGTCTTATTCCAAGCTTATCCCGGCAATATTTTTTAAAAAGTTAATAGCATGCAAGCGTTTCCCTACTTGATCATGTTATTGTACTCGTAATTTCAAGTATCGAAATGCTATCATCAGTTTACAAAATCTTCTTACGTAAACTTCTTTTTATCGTTCCTTAATCGATGATTTTTCTGATAAAATACGCTACAAACGCCTTAAAATAAGGACACCTATACCCAGTACCCGTAGTTTTGCACATTCTAATACAAATTTTGTTACGTACAAGCTCGAATCGCCCTGAATACCCGTCTTTAAAAGAAGCGACGCAAAAATTTTCTCTGATTTTAGTGATTCAGTTTCGATCAACGATGTCGAAACGTCCAAAGAGTACTAAGGGTACTGCGCGGTAAGGAATATGATAATGTCACCTCGTCAGCGAACATAAAAAATTTACGCCGCAGTAAACCTTCGGCGTACGCAATCTCGGCGAAATCCATCGAGACACGGGCCAAGTTAATAATCAAGAAGGGCCAGGCGGTACTAAACCCTCATTAAAATTAAGTATGGGCACAGCATAATAGCGAGGAGACACTAGGGACCGGACAGGTCAAAACTTCTGCGTGGCAAGTTCGCGTCGTAAAGTTGCTTTGTCCTGTCGCGCTAGTATGCCATCTTATCTAACTAATATTATCTTATCTTACTTCTTACTACTATTATAAATGCGAAAGTTGGGATGGATGTATGGATGTCTGGATGTCTCGATGTATGGATGTATGGACGTATGGATGTATGGATGTTTGTTACTCAAGCACGCCTGAATGGATCTGGCTGAAATTTGGCACAGACATAGATTATAGTCTGGAATAGCACATAGGCTATTTATCCCGGAAAATTAAGTTCGCGCGGGAACCAAAAAACCTCGATCCTCGCAGACGAAGTCGCGGGCATTAGCTAGTCCATGATAAATATTATAAATTCGAAAGTGTGTCTGTCTGTCCGTCCGTTCGTCTGTCGGTTTGTCTGCTACACATTCAACCGATTTTAATGAATTTGGTACAAGGATAGATTGTATCCCGGGGCAGGACTTGGGCTACTTTTAATCCCGGAAAATTAAAGAGTTCCTGAGGGAATAAAATTACGAAGTCATGGGCTGGATCTCTTTTAATTTAGTTTACGAGTTACAACTATATAAGACTCGGCTTCAGTCCATTCCGCTTCATCAGTATGAATTGAGTTGATTTTAAGTTTTAAAAATCTACATTTTTATTTTTTCTCTACGTCGTGTTCCTCATTGCTGAGGATCATGGCCCCTTTCCATTAATTATATAATAGCAGGGGTTTTCTTGTGATAATAACGCGGTGGGGTCCCGGGTCCTTCCATATGCGACTCGTTTAAGAGTACTATATTTCAACTCTTAGGTCTCTAACGATTATTATCAGATGTTAGTGATAATAAACCAGGACCGATGGCTTAACGTGCTCTCCGAGGCAAAGAGGAAATGAAAAGGCCAAATTCGAACTTCCAAATTCGGTCACACATCCAGTTTTTTTCTTAAATTCATTATAGGCTTAGGCTTGATCACAATCACACCTGATGGGAAGTGTTGATGCGGCCTAAGATGGAACGTGCTTGCCTAGAAGATGCCTATTCACTCTTGATTTAAAGATACCCGGATTGTAATTGGTGGGAAACTCAGTTTTTGGTAGAGTGTTCCAGACCCTTGCCATGCGAATAAGGAATGAAGAAGCGCTTGGTGCATGTGGGTGGAACGAGGACGACATAGGGGTGGAAACTCGAACGACGTCTTGCGGTTCGATGGTAGAAAGGTGAAGGAGGTACAAGATCGAACAGCTCCTGAGCATACTCACCGAAATATATCCTATAGAATACCGATAGGCCAGCTACCCTACGGCGGTGATCCAGAGTTACCGACTTGGGTCAACGTTGCTTAACAATAGCAATCGACTGATATGCGTTGTCACAACTCAACACAAAAAGACCACTAGTACATAAATTTTATCAAGCAGGTGCCAAATAAACAAGAATACCTGAATCACTGTACAGGGTGTAAATATATCTATCACGGAAAAGAACATAAAAAATTTACGTAGCCGTAAAATCCCGCCCGATGTCACCAAAATCCTTTTATCTTTCCAGAGAATAATCAGTTCATAGCAAAATCCATGTAATGATTTCATGATGCTTCTACTTTATTACCACTACCCATTAACGTCCCACTGCTGGGCACAGACCTCGACTCTCATAGGAGAGAGGGAATTAGAGCTTAGATCCACCACGCTGCTCCAATGCGGGTTAGCAGGCTTTAACGACTATTATAATGTTAGTGATAATAACCGGGACCGACGGCTTAACTAGTCCTCTATCATTTATTTAAAGCTGTCGTGTCTTCTTTCTTTCCTTCGGTCTTGCCTCTTGCCAGTGATAATGAGCTTTTCAATGCTGTTTGAATTTTTTCTGGCAATGTGACCGAAGTAGTCGAGCATCCGCCGCAGACAAATGTTGGACAGCCGCATCTTTATTTTTAATTTGTTTAAGATCGAGACATTGGTCTTGTATTCTGTCCAAGAAATGTTGAGCATCGGCCTCCAGCACCACATTTCAAATGCATCAATCCGTTTTCGGTCGGCTGATTTCAGGATCCACGTCTCAGCTCCATATAAGAATATGGAAAAAACAAGTTAAGCTACCTATCGGTAATTTAAAATGAAGATTTTTCTGTAAATGTGAACGCTCACATTCGAGATACTCCTGATGTGTAGCTTAGTCGCTTACGGATTTTGGTTTCCTGCGATTGGTTTACTTTCTCTATTCTCTGGAAAGTTAATACTCAGTGCCAGCCTGGAGTTGGACGTTGGCGGTGTTTCACCTCCGTGCCTCGGAGAGCACGTTAAGCCGTCGGTCCCGGTTATTATCACTAACATAATAATGGTCGTTACAGCCCACCAACCCGCATTGGAGCAGCGTGGTGTGTCTAAGCTCTAATTCCTCTCTCCAATGACAGTTGAGGCCTGTGCCCAGCTATGAGATGTTAATGGGTTGTAGTGGTATACACATTATTAGGTAGTGTAGAATTTACCACCTCAAAGGGTAAATGTAAACCGAGACCCTTGTCTGCAATATTGGCGGGAAGCCGGAGCAACAGCTCGTTAACGATTCGCTTACGTCTGTCGACTGCTTTGATTGTTTACTGTTTATTGTTAACGTCGTGTTAACACTTGTACAAATTTATATCTTTTGGTTAAATGACGATCTCCCTGGCACAGAGGTGAGCGACGTGGTATGTGTGGTGTGGTGCGATGAGGTCCTGGGTTCGATCCCCGGGACTTTATAATTTCTAAAATTTATCTGTTCTGGCATGGCGGAAGACTTCGGCCGTGGCTAGTTACTAACCTATCGGAAAAAGCAGCCGCCCGTTCATGGTTCCGGTACGGTGCCATGTAGCTACCGATAAGGGTTTGGAACACATAAATTTTGCCAAGCTCACAGGTTACAGGTTAGCCCGCTACCATGTTAGACTGTACCGTCCCTTATCACCCTATTCGGTACGATGCCGTGTAGAAACCGAATCGTGTATGGTTTTAATATAACTGCCATGCCCCTAACAGGTTAGCCCGCTACCATCTTAGACTGCATCATCTTACCATCAGGTGAGATCGTAATCAAGGGCTAACTTGTAGTGTATAAAAAAAAATAGGTTAGTAACTAGCCACGGTCGAAGCCTACCCACCAGAGCCACATTGTAGCATTTGTATCGAATTAAACGTGCCCATAAAGCGCTTTGACAGCGCGTCTTTTTCGACGTTTCTACGCGTTGGTATCTATACAAAGCAGGCCATTGGCGCGCGTACGTGTATGGTATGCATCTGCACACGTAGACAAGTATAATTAAAACAATTAAAAAACATATAAACATAGTGTTATATATTTTTGAAATCTACTCATCATTTTCTAGGTAATGACTATATAGTTAATCTTATTTACGATTTTTTTTCGTAACTTTAGTCTTTAATGCGGGACCATGGTCACCCCTTTTTTTAAAATTTTACTAGCCTAGGTCACCCGGAATAAGCTAGGGATTCCAACGATACCTCAGGCAGTCGTATAAAAATACGCCGTGTGTACGGCGGTGTTCTCTAAGGAGAAAGATGAGGAAAAGTTAGTGTATTGAAAATCGATGTGCCAAATAAAATTATAAGCGGGGATGGAAGTAAAATCCTTTCGAATGTAAATATAAAAACATTTTACGACAACTTTTATGGGGTCGGGCGTCGTTTTGTTTCGTATCTCGACGGCAGCTTGGTTGAGAATGAAAATGTCTGAATTATGTGGTGAGAGTTACTCAATTTTAATCAAGTACCATTCATATTTTTTTACAGGGGCATATGTTTTACTTTTTGTAAGGATACATCTCTCTTTTATAAGCTTTTATGTAACTTGCCACGTATGCTTAGTATGTGTACATGTACGTGAAGTTCAGATGTAGCAACTAGGGCCGTACTGCCAACACTTATAGCCATCCACTACTGCCCATTAACGTCCCACTGCTGGGCACAGGCCTCTACTCTCATATAGGAGAGAGGGAATCAGAGCTTAGACCCACCACGCTGCTCCAACGCGGGTTGGCGGGCTTTAACAACTGTAACCATGACACGGGGGTGAAACACTGCAAACTTCGTAACTCCGGGCTAGTACTGAGAATTTCTAGTCTGCAGAAAATCCCAACACTTAAATATGGCCCAATCCGGGACCTCATCGGCCGCAGTTGAACATGCCAACGAGACCAACGAGGCAGTTAAACTAAAACTGAGACTTAAACTTTAAGTTAGACTTATAGCCATATGTTTCATTATTGTTGGCTTTTGAGTTTTAGAGTTATAATCCTTATTTTAGGAACGCCAAGTTACGTAACATCAAACTGTGATTCTAAGTAGGTAATATTGCTTAAGTATTGCTGTAATCGTTGGCAGTATGGCCCTTCATTTTTGAGCAGAATGGCAGAGTTTAACTTTTGAACCTATTGAGCTGAAAATGAGACTGGCCGAAAAAAAAGTAATTCAACTCCTTCGTCCACTTCCGCACGCAAGAGAAATATTCTTGCGTTACTTTCTATGCATACACGATTAAATATAAAAGGAGATTTTTTAGGTATTTTATGTAAAAAAGCCCTATTTCATAAAATATAATAGTAAGGATGCTTGTTCAAGTTCGCTATTTTATATTGTTACTAGCTTTTGCCCGCGACCGTCCGTCCACGTGGATTGAGGTGTTTTAGGGGTATGAAAAATAGGATAGTAGCCGATTCTCAGACCTACTGAATATGCATATAAAATTTCATGAAAATCGGTCAAGCCGTTTTGGAGGAGTATGGTAACTAACATTATGACACGAGAATTTTATATATAAGAAAGATTTATTAAAAATGACTCATAATTATTATGTTAAGTATTTCGGCGACAATGCAATAATAGGACCTATCATACGTCGTAACACCTCAACTTTTGACTCCGTCGTGCTACGTTAATTTGGTATTAAATCATAGTAAGTAATGCGAAGAAGCTTCAGTTTCAGTTGATCTAAAAGTTAACAAGAAAGTAGCGAAAATGAGTAGATAACTTATAATAGCTCGCTGAAAGCAGCCATGCACTTCAAAATGGAAAAGAGGTGAAACTTTTGAAGACTTCACCACTTCTACGGCGAGTGATTTTAAAGAGAATAATTTGTCTTTTAGATTAAGTTATGTAGTTAGGTTTTTCTGTTTCATTTTGTTTTTTAGGGTTTCGTGTGAAAATACCTTATAAAAAGGAACGTGGCGTGACAGTTTATTCGTCTATCACACTACACCAAATAGAAATTTGGAATGGTTTTTAATAATATTAACATAATAATAGGTAACCTATGAAATTGCCGTTTTGTATGGAATAAGTGAAAGTACATATTTTTTCAAACTCTTTAATTTCTGTTATTCGAAGTAAGCACCCATGCAATCGACGCATCTTTGCCAACGCATTGGCAGTTTATTGATGCCCTTCTTGTAAAAATCAGCTGGACGGGAGGCAACAAACTCTTCAAAGGCATTTTGTACTGCCTCTCGGGAATTGGATTTTTTACCCACTAAATGTTGTCTAAATTTTGGAAAAAGTAATAGTCGGTAGGTGCAAGGTTTGGTGAGTATGGCGGATGAGGGAGAGCTTCCAACCCCAGCTCTCGCAGCTTAAAGACTGTCTGTTGCGCAGTATGGGGTCGCGCGTTGTCGTGAAGGAGCAGTGGGGACGACCGATTGACCAAAGCTGGTTGCAGATGTGCAAGCTTCTCCATCATTCTCTCCAGTTCTTCACAGTACACATCTGCCGTAATGCTCATGCCGTTTTGTAAAAAGCTGTGGTGAATCACACCCGCACTAGACCACCAAACAGTGACCATCACCTTTTTAGGGGTCTTTTTTGGTTTAGGGCATTGCTTTGGTGCTGAACCAGGATCTAACCAACTTGCTGAGCGCTTTCGATTGTCGAACAGAATCCGCATTTTTCGTCGCACGTAACAATTCGTTTCAAAATTCCTTCATTTCTTTGCCTGTTGAGCAGCGCAAGGCAGGTCTTGACGCGTACGTTGCGTTGGCGATCGTTAAGGTCGTGGGGCACCCATCTATCAAGCTTTTTTACCTTGCCAATTTGTCGCAAATGGATCAATATTGTTTTGATGCTTACATCAAAAGCTGCTGCTAGCTCAGCTGTAGATTGAGTTTCGTTAGCTTCCACAATCGTCTTTAATTCATTATTGTTGACCAAAGTCTCCGGACGACCACGAGCTTCATTTTTCAAGTCAAAATTTCCAGAACGGAACCGGGAAAACCAATAACGGGTTGTGCTTGTGCGTTCATTTGTACAGTTCTCTCCGTATACGTTTTTGATGTTACGTGCCATTTGTGTCGCGTTGGTGCCACGACGGAAATCATATTCCATAATTAAACGAATTTTTAAAGAATCCATTATGACGAAAAATGTTAAAATCGCATGAAAATACAACGTTAACCAAAAAACAAAAGACTGAGTTTGTAAAAAGAATGTCATGGTTTGAAAACAAAATTAATTTGAAATCAGAATACAGAGCCATTACAAACTTTTTTTTACTTGAAATGACCAGTACTGAAGAAAGGCAATTTCATAGGTAAAAACCTAATATTAAAACTGACTGCAAAAGGGAAATGGGCGGGCCAAAATTTTGAAATAGATCAAGTGGGAAAGGTGTCCCACTAGATGAGATGAGATCCAATGTTAAAAACGCCCAACCTTATTTCCAAATTTTGAAATGCGAAATAACTGAAATGATTAAAATTGCGTCTTGAATTGAGACTTAAGCCTCGTATTCTACTGAATATTCAAAAGGACCTATTCCAAATAACTATTCATTTGCTTCTTTGCAAGTTACGGAACCATTGGTGGCTGAGTCCGACTCGGATTTGGCTGACTTTCAAAATTAAAATAACTCTTTTATGTTCCAAAGTTTGTTAAAACGTGAAAGAGCTCAAATTCAAAGCATCTTTCAACATAATAAATTAGGTATTTACACATTCTCGTATTACACGTTAGTGTGGAACTCGTTAGCGAAGTCTGAATTACAGGGGGCATACTACCATCGCTTAAATCCGTATTGTTTGAATATTGTTGACGTTCGTGTTTTGGAATTAATTTGTTCGTACGTCAAGTTACGTGAAATAAAACAAGCATTTGGAAGTAATAATACTTTTCTCAAACATGCATGGAAAAATTGTCAATATTTTCGAAAAAAGAACACGCGAAGTATCGAATTTTCGGACAAAGAAAATCAAATCCATTGCAGGAGCGTTTTTTGAATTTGGAACATTACAACGCTCCTGCAATGTTGTATGAAACGGCGTGCTGGGGTTATTAAATACTCTTTGATCGGATCTCTTTTGTCATTCTTGGCATACCATAGTCTCTTTGCTTAGTACAAATTGGTGGCTGTATAGCCATAAATGCGTTTGCCTGTCGGCACAGATGATAAAAAAAAATTGGCGGCAAAGCTGAAAATTCGTCTTGATTTGTTATTTACATACTTAATAAATATAAATTTAATAATAAGTAAAATGAGTTCCAACGGTTCAGAGAGTGAAATGGAGATTGATTGTACTCCACCAGATTTAAGATCAGAAGCCAAATTGGCAATGGAAAACCTGCTTCCAGCGAAGTCCAAAGAAAAATACATGAAAGTATATGAAAATTTTATGAGTTGAAAAAACGAGAAAAAAGTGAACATTTTCTCCAAAACAGTATTTTGGGCGTATTTTAATGAGATTGCTAAAACTAAAAAGCCATCTACATTATGGGCAATTTATTCCATGCTGAAGTGCAGTACAGTTCATATTAGAAACGGCATTAACTTGAAAAATTATGGAAACTTAACTACTTTTCTTAAACGACAATCGACCGGATTCAAAAGCAAGAAATCGAAAATTTTTACTGGCGAAAACTTAAAGCAATTTTTTATTAAAGCCCCAGATGCGACAATATTTAGCGACAAAGGTAAATTAAATTTAATGTATAACATAAAAAGTATGTTTTATTTCCCTGCATTCTTTTGAGAAAAGCACTACATATGCCTCGGCGGAAATGGCAATTGCCTGTCTCGTATTAGTGAAGTCCTCGCCTGCGGCTCGGCCTTCAAACTCATACTCGACCTGCAATTGCCTGCCCTTTGCCCAGCCTTTGCAATAATGTACTATTAAGAGATGGTAGTAACCTCCCTGAGAGCTAAAACCTTGTACTGACAATGAGATCAGATTTCAGGTGCTTCTTTAAGACTCAAAGGGGCTGAAACAAAAAGCCTCCAACGCTGTCGTGAAAATAAGTATTATACTTTTTTTTCCGCCTCTTCGTACTTTTTATTTTATAATTATCTTCATTATTATTTTTTGTCTTGGCCCGTTTTGGGTTTTGAATTAAGGCGCAATGTACACTAGGAGTGGCATCTCAACGTGAATGCTTCGTTGGTCTAGTGGTTAGCATGTTCGACTGCAGCCGACGAGGTCCCGAGTTCAAGCCCCGGGTTTGCCACAATCAAGTATTGTATTTTTCTGACAAGAATTCTCAATACTAGCTTCGAGTTAGGAAGTTGGCAATGTTTCACCCCCGTGCCTCGGAGAGCACGTAAATACGTCGGTCCCGCGCCTGACTTCTCTCCGGTCGTGTCAGATTTTCCATCCCATCGGGCTATGAGAGTAAAGAAACGTGAAGTGCACCTGTGTATGCACACACCTGTGCACCATAATATCTCCCGCGCAGATGGCTAACCACACTGGACATTGACCGGGGTAATCAAAATGCGGTCGGGAGGATTTCGGTTGGCAGCTAATGGGCCCCTGCTCGTAAAGTCAAGAGTTTGCCCTCACTGGACAGGCTGGTAGCCTCGATAACTTTATTTTGTATTTTTTATCCACTACAAGTTAGCCCTTGACTGCGATCGCACCTGATGGTAAGTGAAGATGCAGTTAAAGATAGTAGCGGGCTAACCTGTTAGGGGCATGGCAGTTATATTAAACCCATACCCCTAATCGGTTTCTACACGGCATCGTACCGGAACGCTAAATCGCTTGACAGCACGTCTTGTCTGGTAGGGTGGTAACTAGCCACGACCGAAGCCTCCCACCAGGCCAGATCAGGGAAAATTCAAAAATTATAAATTTCCAAACCCCACCGGGGATCGAACCCGGGACCTCCGCACGTTAAGGCAATAGCACTGAACACTGCACCACGGAGGTCGTCAAACCTATCCAACCTAACCTATATAATATTACTAGCTGTTGCCCGCGACTTCGTCCGCTTTAATTGAGGTTTTGTGGGTTCCGTGGGATCATTTATATTCCAGGATAAAAAGTAGCTTAAGTTTTATTGCAGACTCAGATCTATCTCTGTGACAAATTTCATCCAAATCCGTTCTGCCGTGATTGAGTCCATCCATCCATACATCCATCCATCCAAACTTTGGCATTTATAATATTAGTATAGATTAACAATACACAGAGTGTAAACACGCTACTGACGCCAGACGGGACAAAAAGTCAGCACTTGATGTTTCTTACCATTCCTAATTCTGTTTCTAAAAGACTTTTTGACGAGCTCCCTGTTGAGCGCTGTTGTCTTAGCGTGGGAGGTCCCGGG